>OY728132.1:1675582610-1676782610 GCA_963277665.1 Viscum album | reverse complement strand
GAAATCATTGTTTTTCTTTTAATGAATCTGCCTTTCACAAAATTATCTAGAACCAACTATAGTGACATATACACTATCTTCTGCTGGATTTAACTATATTAGTGGTGTCCAATAAGGTTTCACATACTTGACATCAAATGGTGCTAACCTAATGGTGGATTTGTAACTTTTTGATAATAAAACTCTACTAGTGGTAAAACATTAACCCAGTTATTTATTAGAAGTTACATGAAAACCTTAAGCATTCACACAAGAACATAATAGGTCAATTTACCGTGAAATATACTTAAGTTTGAAATATGTTTCTCACCTGAAATTTACTCCAAAAATCAAAACTACTATAAATTATTTGGAGATAGTGTAATTGTAATAATATGAAACCATTTTTGAAGGAATTATTGGATTTCAAATTAATTTAGCATGCACTATCATCCCAAAAATTCCTCTATACTATACTCTACGATGTTTAGTAAGTGGGATGACCTGGACTAAAATTATATGATAACTCAAGTGTATTATTTCCCTCTTTCTACACATAGAATTTACCTTAATTTAATCTATGAAGATATCGTACATCTCCCACATCTATCAGGTATATAATTCTCTACCTTGGTAGGTGAGACATCAAGAGTTGAAATAATAAACAATCTATAACATCTGAGACCATCATACTCATTTCCAAAGGATCCCTAATACATCATCACATCACATTCATGAATTAATAATTGATGAAAACGTGCTTATATCGCTTACTAATAACATTATTTTTGTCATCTTTAATCCTTGATCATGGGTGACTTGTTTTGCCCAATTATAAATTCCACCAGGATCATATCCAGTGGATATTTGGTCATAAATATATCATTGTTCATATCACCAAGTTGCGCCTCCCAATAATGATGAACTAGTGGTGGAATAAAAACCATTGACAACATGTGTTGTACTCTATCTTCACACTAAGGGAGAAATAATAATGTAGTCATGTTCCTTATCACCTTGATCAATAACATCTAGAAAAAACATTAATGTTGTCATCTTCTTCCATGCACCTATCCTGGGGAAGCTCTCAAGGTATCACCCTCTCAACCTCTTTTGGGTCTGCTGTCACTCTCATTTCTATGAATACATAAAGTAACAAGTAAACCACAAAAATCAATAACTAACTCTACAACAAATCCTGATAAATATGGCACTCTCGAAGCAATTGCTCAACAATTCTTTAGTGTATCGTGTGCTCCTCCTATTATGTCTAGTACACCAGTATTATACAAAAAAATGACTATCACTAAATGATCCCGTAATTTTTTATGATCCAGTTAATAATTATCACGAACTATATTTAGTAATTCTATATGCCGAAAGGTATCACCCTCAAATCAATGCAACCATATATGATATAGGAATCCATGTTCATTACATTATCCTATCAAATATTAAGACAATCCTAACATCTTGTGAGGTAAAATTCTATGAATTGATTCACCCCAAAATAATAGATTAATAAGTAGTTGATTCTCATTGGTGGATAGTCATCACTAATAGTCACCTAGATTTGGTGATGTCAATCCACACCATTCTTCAAAATCTAATTTTTCAATTTGGATAGAAACACTATATTTCCCATAATAACACATTAGGTATGAAAAGTTCCTACCCCATAGATTCCCTAAATCACACTACCATATCACATAGCTACATGGATTCTTAAGAAATACTGGATGTAATATCATGTTTTCTGTAAGAATAAGTCTACGAAAAAATCAAAATGATGGAGTTAATAATGTTACATCCCCATGGAAGACTCCCTCACATATCTCTAACATTTTTTGAAACTAAAAGCTCTTATAATTTCCTACTAAAAGGGATATTCCATTCAACTGATATGAAATATACTATATCCTCTTACAAATAACCTCATCTGACTCTGAATGGCTTCAATACTTATAAGTGGAAGAGAAATCAATCCAAAAAATTAGACAAACTTCTACCCCCCAGATAAGAATCAACTAACCAGGAAAGGGAAACAACTAGTCAAAATTGAGCCAAACATTATTGAGCCTCACCACGTACTATGAAAATGATTCAGTGTAAGGATCTCTCTAATCAATGATTATTTTCACACTTTTGGTATAACTGTAATCAAATATTCCATAGAAAATCTAAATTACCTCAAACACAGAATTGAATGTTTACTGTCTACCACACCATGACACTATGCTCTTTGGGTAGCACTGACACACCCACATGGTTTTAAATCACCTCACAAGGAATAATATCATTGGGGGTTGTGTACATATTCCTTGTGTGTTTGAATCCATTTAAATAACACTTTCATTGGGCTCTACATACTCACCATATCTCAGTAGAGATGTCTCCCCTCATGGATATTCATTAAAAGGGTTCTTATCCCGTTTTGGAATTTTTCAAAATAGAATTATGATAGACCTATTCTTCTAGGGATAGGGAACTGGATCACCATGAAACATGTTCTATATCTATATGTAAAACCTATGATTCACAATCCACTCATGTTTTTCTTCTATTGGTACTATTCGAACCAACTACTACTCAACAGAGTATATTTGTCTCCAAAGAAACCATTTATTCATCTAGTGTTCGAAAATGATGAAAAAATCCAACCCTAACCTCAAGAAATTTATCTAGTTCTTGAGGATATAGATTTACTTGAAAACTCAATGGATATGTCACTAGTACTCACATAATGTACTGATAATGTGTTTAACATCATTTTATCTTAATGGGACCACTAAATGCTCAATGTGTGAATGATCATCATCTTAGAACCACGAAGGTGCCTCCATGTGCCGCTCAATAGGTGGTAGCACTTCTTGGTTTCATCCTAGAGGAAACACATCAATGATAAGCCCCTGAAGTGATGCCTCATCAATCAATAAGTAATCATCATTAAACTATATTGAAATTCTATTTGGAGGTCATCAAGGATGGATCTTGAAAATTATCATGACATTCAATGGTCAGAGGCCTTATGTGTATAGTTGTGTCCACAAGTGTAGTCAATGAACATAGTAATATATGATAAATGCACAAAAATTTCATTACAACCAATGTCTCAATATGCCGAGTCAACTGGATTGTACTTAGAGTCCCAATGAATGCATAAATTAGACATCATACAAAAACTGCGGTCTCTAGCATGAATGTTTCACTCAAGAAAATTTTATTTTCTTTCGCAAATCACCCATCTGATCCACACCACGGGTCCATATCTATATATGCCGAAGGATGAACAACCACTAATTTAATGATGTAATTACCTAACCTATTGGGGACAACCCCAGTATGTGGAAACCTCAAATCATTGTCATAGCTAGTATCTTTGGCCTATATCACATAATATGATCAACTATAACCATTTTTTATAAAAACATTCATTCCCCACAGTTCTTAACTCAAAACTACATTCTATATCTCAAAAAAACCCAATGATTCCACTCTTTTAGCACTGCCTCTCATCGAAGGTATCCCTCTTAGACTACTAATAGAGAAATAAAGATAATGACCCTTGATTACATCTTCTAGTAGGATCTAGGATGAAAACTATAACGGATGGTCAAAACTACAAAATATGGGAGGAATTAACCTCTATGTAATATTGGATCAGATTATTAGATAATAAAAACCTGAAAAACCTTAGTAAATTTTATGAAGATACACATAAATAATCCCATGGTTTATAAAACTGTCAAATATTATATATAAAAGTAACCATGTAAATACCAGAAGGAATTACTATGGTATAGACTCAACAAAACTCCAAAATATGAGCTTGTATTCTCTAAATTGATTCATAATGTCCACCTAGAAACATGAAAAAGAGTATATTTATAAATTTATTCCATGAAATTTATATTTCGTAGCATCAAATGAAAGGAGACAAGTGAACATGTAAAAAATTATTTATATTTTTTTAGAGAGCAAAAAAACACTAACATGAACCTAGAAGGATAAAATAACTAGTCTAAACCTCACCATATAATTCTCACCAAATAAAGAATCCAATATAGAAAAATAATGTCAATAACATAAATAAAGACACATCAGAGTGTCTTACACAAGTATTTTCCACTCTCAGGAAACAACATCAAAATTTATGTTCCCTCATCTATTCAATAAATATCACATCATGTATCCAGTCATCTATGATGGGGGGTCAATATACATCCATACCAACAAAACCCTTACAAAGTCTTTAATTCAGAATTAGAATCATTAATCTTAACATCACATCTGTATGATGTCACCTAAAAACAATAAAATCACCTAGGAATTAGGGTATCATTTGTGTGAAGTACATCAATCATGTTCCCTCCTCACACCATGCATGACACCACCCCATCTTAGATCCCCATCACCGGTGGGTAATCTCCTACACCATCCCATATTGTCATGAAGAAATTTCACACACCAACTAGTATGATCACTAGTTACTTTCCATCACTCTCAAGTATTATCATTACTTTTGAAGGAATAGTATGGGAGAGGGGGTATCCAGCCATCCATATCACCAATATCCTAGATATTTTGAAAAAAATGGAACCCAAAAAAATTGTGTTAGGATATGGTTATCCAACTCCTACGGGGAAAACATAAAAATAACATAAAATAAAATATATACAGATGGAACACAATACCTAGCCTATTTGTTTAAATAATATATACTAGCACACGATAGAAAACCACTATTAATCCACATGAAATCCATCATAACTAACTCCAACACTTGATTTATCACAACACAGAACAACCATAAATAACAAAAAATTGCCACATATAATTATAGAATCCACAATTTTAGATATTTTAGTGAGTTTGCATAAATTTCAATATAAAAATACATTTCATTCACATTTACACTTCCCATTAATTTATTATTCAATTAATTTTGGACATCTACCTCCCATTAATTACATCCCATTATTATTCATTTATCAAAACATGTCATTTTGTATCATAATTAAAATTTATTCCATTGATAACCAAGAAAAAAACCACACCACTGAATATCTCTCCCATATCACATGAATAATCTCCACAACACCAAATCATCCAAGCTATATTATTATAATGACCATCCATCTCAACCACCACCCAACACAACCACTATAAAATAGTACCACCACACACCTTCTCACATTTCATCTCATTCCAACCAACAATCACATCACTACCCTTATTATTTCACAACCAAACTGACACCTCTATAACTGAAAAATGTCCCACATTACACATAGTAACATAATAAGAAAGCCCCCACATAGTACCACATCTTTGATTTTATAATTTTGGTTTAAGGGAATGTATTCATTGACATCATATTTCGTAATAGGAATTATCACGTGATTTTTTATTTCCATGTGTAACCAATTAAATAAAAATATATACATTCTACACCTTTTATTCAGCATGAAATAAAAGTTAAACATAGAAATTGAGTCAGAGACATATCAAATACATAACAAGAAAGGATACCATCTGGGAAAAAATTATAACACAATGAAATAGTGAATCTGTATAAAAGATGCATATCATCAAAATCATAAATCAAAAAAACCTCATTCAAATGATCATCCCTATTTTAAACCCTAAAAAATAAGAACAAAATAAAACACGGGGATAAATATAAGAACTGAAATCATATTTCCAATGATTATCCTCTCTAATCCATGTATCAATACTAGCTAAAAGGTTAAAAAATATCCAAAAAATATCCGTTGTGTTTATTCCAAAAACTATGTTGAATAAAAAACTATTGTAAGCCTATGGTTTTATAAACAAGTTGGTCCCTAAAACATTCAATTTTTAAAACGTCTATTCAGCCGATGAGTTTTCATGAGGCCCTTCATATCAATATGTGTCTCTAGTTATGGTTCTTATTTTTTTAGTCTTCAAACCCTATGAATATCTTCTAGTTTTCATACTGCCTCAAGAAATAATTAATTCCCATAATGAAAATTATAATCACATAATGAGTTAATTAAACATATAACCCTCATCCAAAACTCAGTCCATGAATTGTTTTTCTCAAATATATAATCAAACCTTCCATTATATGAATACATATTCATGTTTTTGACCACCTAATGCAGCAAAATTGTAGCTCTAACTCCACAGAACCCTCCTCGACCCTCCTCTAGACACCTCCATCTCCCAAACCAATAATGTGGTGGACATAGATTTCATAGAACATTACACAACATTTGGCAGCATTAGGGAATGCATTGTTAGTAGAAAGACCAGCATTTTAAAAAAATTATCATTTGATCAATATCATAATAATGTCTCTAATTATAAACGTCTTAGTTAAAAACCTATGGATCTTGTCTACAAAGTATTTAAGAACAAAAAATAAAATTAAACCATAATATCCTTCGATTTATTGACACTAAAATTGTGTGCTTTTTACAATGACCATTTCGTGAAGAACCTGGTGTATGACCTATATAGAACATTAACACATGAATCAAGTGTCTATCAGAGCATCAAAAATCAGATTTCATGTGATATTTTAGTTTACTAGTGAATCCTTACACCTTATAATGATAGAAAAACATCATTTCTAGGATCCATAAAGGTAAACATGGATCAATTTATTGGAATTGTACCATCTCTCATAATGATATGGGAGATGTGATAGAGGAAATCTCAAATTCAATTGAAGAATAATGCAATGAATTTTATCATTATATTAATTAAATAAATTTAAAATGTTTTAAATTTCATTAATTTCACTAAAAATATATTAACTGATAAGAAATCCATCAATTAAATCATATTACCAAAAAAATCATATATGTGATTCATATTTTTTCACTCACATGTTATATTTTAAATATATTATGTGATGAAATATGATTCTTTGAACAAAATCATAACTCCCAGAAATATTAAATAAAAGTTGAATATTAAAATTATATTTTCTTACTATATATTTAACATTGTATTAACTAAATGGCTTCAAAAAACTATTAAGAATAATTTCAATTCACATGAGTATATACATGAATAAAATAAATTTATTTATTTCATAGTGATTGTTCATACTACTAAAAAACCCATACCCCATTTTATGGCTCACCATGTCCTAAAATCATATTCATAAGGATATGATATATTTTTTAAAAAAAAATTGTGTGACCCTTTATGACCTTATCTCAATAGTAGTGAATGTGAATCATAGACCTTGTGTAAATTATAGCAACCCATCAAGACTCTTATAGAGAATATGGTAATGTCATGGTAATGAAAACCTCTCTTATAACCACGTTTTTTACAATATAATGTCATTATCATATTATATATTATAGAAAATGAAGTATAAAACTTTCATCATTGTAAATATTATATTTTTTATCTTTATGATGAATATACATGGAAATAACTTCTTTATCCACAAATATTGATTTAATTAATGTAAAACCACCCTTATCATAATGATATCATATATCTATTTTGTTAATTGGATATGAGTAATACTATCTTGATTCTTCATCTAATTTCTAACCACCAATGAAACACCCAATATAAGATACCACATAAAACTATCAATGTAATAGTATTCATCTTTAATCATGGTTTATAATAAAATGGTAGACATTGACAATGACCCTATATTATGAGAAAAATAAATATGGTTATTCATAAAAATTAAAAAGGACTATTGAAACATGTGGCATTCAATTAGTATATTATTCCTTATCATATATCCTACTCATGATCCCTAATTGTGATATTCATGAATATAAGACTCAATGCATATAATACCGCAACACCAGGTAGTAAAAAATCATCTGTGACCAATCAAAATGATGTATCTTGACCGTAGGACATATGTTTCATATAATTATAATGTAATCCTGAGGTTTTAATTTTATCATGGGATGTATTATAAAAATTTTATTCAAATTTTATTTTAATTAGAATTAATTTAATATTGTATATTTGAATGTATCAAGACTATACTGGTTAGAGAAACATATGTACATATAAATTTTTTTACAAGTAATAGTGATCCTAGTATATACATTATCTGGTTCATAGTCACCCACTTAAAATATTATCTTCTACAACACCTGTGAACATTTCTATAAAATTGGACTACACTAGAGACCCTTCAATATTTTTAATAAATTATACTCATCTTTATAACTTGGGGGATAGAATTATAAGAAAGAAGTGATCTCATAAACTCATTAATGGGGAAAATATCAATGCATCATCAAGGGTTAGATCAGGAGAATGTAAGAAACGATGAGAAGGGTATAAATAACACATGAAAAAGAATATTGGAAATTAATATTTGTCTATAAGACTTTATATAAGGGAATGTAGTCTCAAATAAATTAGAAAACAGGGAAAAAGTTTGTGTATAAATAAAATAATACACCTTATCCATAAAGAATAATCATATGAAAATGGAACATAAATTTTATATATCTTTGAAATATGTCACAATAAATAATTTTTTAACAAACATATTCCTAGTATATCATCACATTCATGGGTCCCTAATCTCACCCAAACCATCGGGATTCTCTACTTACACTCACACGTTGTTCTAAAACATAATTCCATTAGATTATACATGTATCATGAGATATAATGATCTAACCAATTAATTGTTATGTTATATAAGACATAGAAATCATTATCTATACATATCTGTACCACGTAAAACCATTCATTCATCTTATGATAATGAACCATAGGAATAAAATGGGTTTTAGTAATTATATCAAAATATAAAATCATAAAATAACATTAGAAATTACATTGATAAACCGCAACAATAAATTATCCAAAAAGATTATTTTATAGTGGAGATTATAGGGAGACTCATAAAACATAACTCCATATGAGTTACATAATTTAATTAGGGAAATATATTTGACACAAATAATTTTGTTTTAGAAAAACATTTATTTACATTTTTAAAGAGAAAAAAATATGAATCATTTCCAAAAATAAAATTTCAAGAGTTTATCATGGAAACCATTGAGAAAGAACACCTTTAAAATATAATGGATCTTTTAAACCCCTAAAATTATTCCGTATGAAACATGTTGTGGAAGAAAATAAATGAAATTTAATGTTAAATCATTTTAAATGTTTTATAACTAAATTAATAAAAACTCATGTCATAAAGATAGTAACACATATTTAATTATAAAAGTTGGAATGAAAAAATAACAAATTACAAAAAATAAATCGTATTGTTTACATTTTAATAAAGGATAAAACTAGCGGGATTATTGAATATGTACATAGAAGTCAATGAGATCATTTGTAAATAATGGGAATTTTGAATAACATTATCAAATTTTATGAAGAAATAATTTATTCAAATTAATTTCCTATAAAATAAACATTAAAGGAATTAAAATTTCTACGGATAATATAATCAAACAATATGGTAATAACCATATCCATAAGGAATCATTTTTACTCATTAAAATAATTTGTGTCAATAAAAACCCTTTATAGATTTAAGAGTATACAAATTAAAAGAACACGATAGGGAGATCATGAAAAAGATAATAAAAAAATAATTAAATAGATGATATGTTCCGTGAATTCAAGTAAAATGGTGTTTAATCCACCATATAAAGGAAATAAATGTTGAACAATATCAATCATCCTTCATGGATTTGAAAATTTAGACAAAGAAAACATTACATCATCCTCATAATTTGAATCAAAACCCCTTGAAACGTACAACATGAGATAGAACATAAAATTTATTATATATAATGGAATTTTTTTGTTGATGAAATCTATGCCCAATATATTCTCCATTAAAAATTAAGAAGATATTAATTTTCATCCTCTATTTTTGAATCAAAATTATGATGGAAAAAAATACTTTCCTTTAATCCCAATTATCCAAACATACTCTAACATTTTATATGAAAAGAATTACTATATTATAACCTATTTTATAGAATTATTTATACATATAAAATTTTATAAACTATATTTATAGTCACTTATTAAAAATATTTGTTTTAGTTGTTTCTCATTTCCCACATCAGATGCAATTAGATTTGAATTTTTTTAGCAGTAGTTTCATAAAAAAAGTCTCACTAATTTTTATAGATTCAAATTTACTCATTATTAGGTCATAATAGATACTAAAATACATTCTTTATAATGATTTATAATTCTAAATTTCATTTAAAAAGTAATATGTTCATGATTAATTATAGTGATGTCTGCGATGATCTTGTTTTGGTGATCTCCAAGAATGAGGGGTAGTATCTTAATAAAATGTTAGATATTAATATTACAATTAAATTAATAAAATATCGTGATTTACTAATTATTTTATAACATTAAAATTAATTATGTTTCCTTTGATACCCATGATATAAATATATAGCATTGTCCATGTAGATGGTTAAACTAACCCAAACTAGAACAAGTTAGAATATATGGGTGTGTACGACTAAGAAAGTTATTTCATTGTAAAAATATAATTAATAAAAATAAAAAATATATTATTTATTACATTTTATGTTATTTAATTAGTTTATATTATATTTTTATAGATAAGAAAACACTATTGTGAAAAATAATATGTTTTATTTTCATGGAGGCTATTGTTTACACATACAAACAAAAGACTCATTCATTTTTCATATATAATATGGAATAATTTGAATTAATTACAATTTAATAATAAATAAAATTGTAAAAATATTATATTAGTTTGTTAAATATAATTTTAAAAACATTTGTTCGTTGTGGAGTTGAAATCCAAAGCAAGTCATTCCTGGTGGTTGTAGTCCACACATATGGATGATTATGTATTCATTTTTTGAATGGTTTTAGAGGAAGGAAAAAAATTAATATTACATTAGCATAAAAAATTTCACAATGTTATTAATATATTTTTTATCATACATTCATTGATATATTTTGTTTTGATTGGGTCAAAATAATGAAATAATTAAGAGTGCTAAGTTGAGAACATTACCTCTCCATGTGGATGTTCTCCCTTCGGTAACAACTTAACACTCATTAGTTTGGTATTCTGTAATGATAAATGATTATAATAAACTAGAAGATGTTATATTATTAAATATTATAGTGTTTTGGTTGAGATAACTATTTAAAACGTTTGGATAAATGTGGTGGAAGAGATATCCTTTCTTAGTAAATTGAATTTCATTTTTGTAATTAGTCATTACAATACAAAAATGTCACGCTATTCTAAGGTAAAAAATATAAAATGGAAAATAATTTATTAGGTTATGAGGTAGTTTCTACAAAACCTCTAAAATTCATTTTAAAACATGTTTTAAATAAATATTTTATGTATTTTACCCAAAAAAATTCACTTTTAACATTTTTCTTTTTACCATCAAAATTAATTATTACATTATAAATCTCATTTTAATACCTAGTAATATAAGAGAATATTTCTAAAAAAATAGACAAAATTATTCCAAAAATGAAATTTTTTTATCAAATAAAATTTATAAGAGTGATATAATTTAACTTTAATATTATCACACAAAATTTATAAAATATATATATTTTAGAAAATGTTTATTTTTAAGGATTAAGATAATGTTTAGAATAAAATTATCACTTTTATTGATTTTAATGATATTAAAAAGATCATAAATATCAAAATAATATTTATATTTCTTAAAAATTAAGAGATATATAAATCTTCTTTGTGATATCATAATTAATGTAAAAAATTGAAATCTGTTATGTTTTTTGAATAAACAAATAATTATATTAAAAATTCTAAATATAAATTTCATGTGTTATAAATTTTATCATTAAATTATTAATTTTATTCATTAAATATAATATTATCCATGAATTTTTTTTAAATATTATTTGAGTCATGATTTCACCATTATAAAGTAAAATATTCTATTATATTAATAAAAACAGTTTTTTCATATTTCACCAAAAAATTCACAATTATAGAAAAAATACCAAAAAATTCATCACATGATAATATTTTAACTCTAAATAGGAAAAAAATTTCATTTTAAAACATTAAAATTTTAAATTTTGGTCATTTTCCTTTTAAATAAATTCCTAAAAAATTTAGTGAAACTATTTTCATATGAAAATAAATCTTCAAATACTCAGTATTGTTATTCATATATAATATGTATTATTATTTTTTAGGTAAGTTATATTGATATTAAAAATCATTATTTACCCATTTTATTTTCTCTTTTTTTAATCATTATTTATAAAACATATTCAGGGAATATATTTGTAATGATAAAATGATATTATTATATATTTAGTAAACCTAATTATTTTTTATCAATGAATTGGTATTCAAATTTACCACATTATTTTATTTTCAAATTTTATATTAAACTGAGGTAACTTTTATTTACATCTAGAAATGTAATTTTTAAAGTTTTATTTAATAATTATCATGTTTTCAAATAAAGTGTTCCATTAATTTGGTCAGTACGATGTTCACATAAAGAAGGCCATTGAAAAAATTAGATTAATCTAACTGAAAAATATATAGAAAAACTATATAGAGTAATATTATCTCCCCTAAATTAAATAAATTTCAACATCAAAATTTTTATATTTATTCATTAATTAATGATGCTATGTAATCCATAAGATACTCGATATATATTTTCTACATTGGTACCAAAAAATTATTAAGTGCTGGGATACACATATTTCCACATAATATGAATGTATTTAAACATTTTTTTATCAAAATAATTTTTCTCAAATATTTTACATTTTTTGGTTATAGAAGTCTATTGGAACAAACTATTCAAATATTCATTTTCTATATTTGATTTCAAACAAATACTGTATTCATAATGGTTATAAAAATTTCAAATAAAATAAAATTAAATGATCATATGAATATTATTAATCAACACTATATTCATTCTATGATGGTAGATTCATTTTATCTTATGATTATTTTGGGTCATGTATGAAAAACATGGTTCAACCAAAAACTCTTTCAGTTTAACCATGGGTTTCCATTATAAATTTCCTTTTGTAGTTTTAACCTAACTGGTTATATATTTCATACTAAAAATACATATAATACATTTTAATAGTCTATATATACAATGTGAACAAATCAAAACATACCCTGATGGAATTCTTTGATAGGAGTGTAGTCTTATTCCCAGTCATCTAACATCTATTGAATATCGAGTTGATTCTAAACCAACAATTTTTAAAGTGATTACTTCTAGGTGATTCTGTTACCCATCACCAAAAAATTAAATTAACTATTTATGTGTATATGTTCTATGAAAAAACACAAAACATAGTTTTTATACCAATTGAACTTCCCTCAACTTCCACTCATGAGTCTGCTGCTAAAAACACATTCTATAAATTCTATAATTGATATAAAAAGTTCTCACCCAAGGTAAAAATACTTATATTTCTCATCATTTTCATAAAATTAACATTAAATCACATTATAATTTAAAATTAATTATTACCATACAGTTTAGTTTATTTCTGTTCTATATAGATAATCAACTTCTTTTATGATACATTTAAACATTTCACTATAATCCTACTGGATTATACCCCCTTCAAATCTCAATTATGCTATACACATCTTCATAACCATGATAGTGGATATATCAGAAAGATATGATCTCAATGGATCAATAAGCGAAAACAAATCATCATTTCATTAATGTTTTAATCATTATAATATGAGAAAAAACGATCATGTGAGAAATCTTTTATTAAAAATAAGATTAAATAATAAACCTTTTCCATAATTCATGAAACAATGACATGTAATATCAAATGAAAAAAAATGTAACACAAAAAAAACTTGTGATAATGATATAATAAATAGAATACTATGTGAATAATAATATCAATATAGTACTAAAATTTAACATTTATTAAAACATAGAATAAAAAATAAATTTTGAAAAGATGAAAATTTAAAGACCCCGACATCCGTAACATAGAGTTGGGGGTTATATTATTAAATTGGAATGATATTTATTTAATAATTTCATAAATAAACATGTCTTTTAATATTAATGGTAAAATATAAACATAATTGAAATCTATATTTCAATTGGAAAAATTATACACTCAATGTTTTTTCTTTGGGAATTCTATACTTTCCCATAACACATCCCTCCATATTAATTATAATACTCTTCCGAGTATACAGGGGAAAAAATATGGAATGTTTGATCTAATATTATCATCAACGGTATGTGTATAATTTATTCCATCAGGAATAAATTTTTGTACTAAATATTGAAATTTAAATTACCTAAAAATCATTCCATTTAATCAATTACATTCACATAATAAAAACAGAATAAATAATGGTCAAATAATTCCACATATATAATCATATTAACCTGTAACGTAACTTTGGATAGTTTAAATAATCTATTAACCATATAAAACATCAATAATTAATCTCATAATGATGGAATGAAAATTTTTTGACCATCATTTCCATTCTATCAGGGACATTATCTAATACATATTATAAAAATGGGTATGACCTCAAACCTATAACAAAGATGGTTTGTCTGATGAGGCATACTGATGTATCATGGGATATAGTGGGCCCTAAATATTGTTTACCTTTTCTAATTAATTATTTATATTAATGGGGAGAAACATAATAAACATAAATATTCATATATAAAAACTAGGATACGAAATGTTAATACTTTATTAAATCAATAATTATGACTATATACCATTTATATTAATATGTTGAATTGTAAAGAAAGTAAATCTAATTAAATTAAAAAAAATTAAAATCAAGATATATAAAAGTTATAGTATAAATAAAACATATTACGTTTGTTACATAAGTGTAGTAAATGGTTTTGGAATTTTATGAATAGAAATACTAGAAAAATGAAATTAAAACAATATTTTGGAAAACATCCTTTTTTAATTCAAGAAATATTTTTAAAAATGTAATATAGCACAACAAATAAAAAACTATTTTTATTAAAATAATCATGGGAAACATATAAAATAATATTTTAAAAATAAATTGTTAAAAACAATAAATATTTTGTTCTTCCCACACCCCATAAAAAATATTTATGTCACATTTTAGGTAAAATATAAAAGGAATTGTTTTGATAAAAAAATTAAGAATACATTAAAATTGTTGATCATTCAGACATGTGTAAATATTTCATTTAATAAACATGTTATATAATTTAATTTTTTTCCCATAACATGGTTTTGGAAGAAAAAATAATTTTTAACTGAAAGGGAAAATAAATTATGACATTCTTAAAAACTTTTTCTCAATAATTTTAATTATTAATGATTGGGAAGATCAGATTATTTCCAGAAAACATTCATTAATAACCTATTTATAAGAATATAGAAATATTTTCAGAAATAATTTACTATTATTATAAGGGATATTTAATCATAAATAATCCTAAATGATAATATGATTGTGAAATACACCCTCTCAATTTTTTAATGTTTGAATCATTTGCACAATGAAATGAATAACATAAAATGAACCATTAAATAACATAATGATAAATTTTTTCATTATATAACATATCAATAGGGGTGTTATATACACCAAAAAATTCAATTAGTTGTCAATATGTAATATGTCTCCTGGAAGTTAAAGTGAGATGAGAAACCCAACCTATAGTTCGATTTCCTTCATAAAAGTTAAAAAATAATTTATAATAAATATATATTTATTTTAAATATATTATAGATCCCAAATCATTTATCTCATATAATATATTATTTACTTATAGTATTTTTTCACCCATCTGTTATCATATATTTCATAAAATCATTATTTTAAGTGATAATTACTTTATTTTGCATGTCTGTTTTGGTTCCATGATTTGGGTAAAAATATTTTGATCTTAGTGAAAGAATATCCATAATGTTACACATGGTATAGATATCATTTTTAATGATGGTTTCTTTATTGATAGTAAGATATTCATTTTATAGATAGAAAATATATTACACCACTCATCGGGACGGTACGCCTTACAAATAGACGAACATTGATTCCATTTTCTCGACGGATGGAACAAAATGAAAATAATAATAATTAATTTTTTTTTAAAAAAATATTATGGAATATATATAAATTATATTAATAAAATATCTACTTATTACAATCCATGTAAATATAAAGTGAAAATCATTGCACATCGCTATGTGGAGGTTGTATTCTATATATATGCACGAGCTATGTTATTTTTTTCCAAAAGATAAGATTGTAATAAATTAAATGACATATTATATTTAAAAGATTTTTTTAGTTAATAAATTTCAAATTTTATTCATTGAATATATCCTTACTAAAATTCATGCAATGCATAAGAGAAAAACTAATTATGTCTCTTTGTGAGGCAGCGTGTACCCATACACACCAACACAATTTTTGTATACCCCACAGATTGTTAGGTAAGAAGTTAAATTTGATATCTTATTCCTAAATTTATACTAATTTTATAAATATCATATAAATATGATAAATCCGTCATTATATACATCCTTTATATTTTTCATGTAAATCAAATTACATCAGTTCTTGAGGTTGCAATCCACTGTACACATGATCAATGGTTTCGATTCCCATTTGATGGTAGTAAATAATGCTCTAGGATATTAAAATAACAAAATCACATATCCATGTATATTAGAAACTATTTTTATTATATTAACATCATTTTAGATGATTTTAAGTGTGCGGAAAAATAAGTAATTTTTTAATGTTTATGAATTTTACATTTTCATTAGAGAGAAACATTAGTCTTATACATAAATCCTAAATAGGTGAGTTTACTAATCAAAATAAGGTTTATATTATGTTTTAATGGAAATAAATATGAATCATGGGTAGATATTGGTTGATACAAATGTTTTTGTATGTGTTATGACGAGAAGATATGGGGTGGCATTTTATAAGTGGGGGAGATGACACACTATGAAATGTTTTAATGAAAATGTGTTAGCCATGTTTTTATCTTCACACAAGACTCAAAAATAGTTCATCACAAATACATATAGGTAATAAGGTCAAAATATTTCCATTGAATTGTATTCTAATATATTTTAGGTCATTTATATCCATCATTTTATAAGTTAAACTACATCACCTTGAACCCAGTTGCCTCGAGTTGGTGCATTATTACACTATATTGGAATAATAAATAAAATAAAATCCTAGAGGATAGATGAGTTTAGTAGCCTTGTAAAAAATGGATACAAACATAATTTTTACATAGCTTATTGAAATGAAAAACAACATATTATCCCCTCCTAAAACAATCATATCCCATAAATATTCCTGGTAGGTTATCATAATATGGTTTTTCCTTCCTATGAAAAATGAAACACAAGAAAGGGGTGAGATCAGATTATTAGTAAATATAAACAATATATTGGAAGCTATCAAATAAATACATAAACATTAAAGGAAATTTATAATACTAAAACAAAATCCTTTTAAAACATTATCTTCAGCATAATATGGCCATAATAAATCACGTAATTACATTTAACCATTCACATTTATACTCTACTAGTTGAATAATCTCATTTAATATAAATAAGTAATATCATAACAAGTAAAATAATAATGCCAAACATCATAACCATGTCGTCTAAGCCCCATTCGAAGACCATTACCACACCATCGAGGCCTTGTGCACAGACCACTGCCATACCATCAAGGCCTTGTTCCAAAACAATAGTTTTTTTTGGAGAACCACTATAACGGTGTAGAATTACATCCAGTAGACTATAATTGATACCTATCAGGGCACTCCATGGGTAGCTACACCCCCTAGGTGGGACACACCGCAATCCCCAGTGGTAGCCATTTCCTCATGAAACCCTTGGGCGAAGAGCCACACTTCGTCCAACGCTAACATGTGAGAGTTCCCAAGGATCGGATTAATTCCTACCTCTATCCCTATGATAACAACTTTAGAGACCCAAATATTGTCGTACACAGACATTACATTACTTTTGCGGAATAATTAATACATAAAAAAAATAGACACCAAAGGACCGTAATAGTTTAGTGTCTTTGGAAACTCAGAATGTAATCATCTAATCATGGTGAAAGATCTTAAACATTTCCCATAAAGATATTCCCCTCTTTATTTTCTTACCTAAAATCATTCTTGAAATACTGGGGAAAAGAAAAAATATAATGGGTGAGCTCAAATTCTAATTAAGTGTAATCATGGAGAAAATAAAACAAACCTTATACATTTGAACTTAAAAACATGAACATAATTTTTAAACATCTAAATCTTGATCAAAGACAAAAATATTGGAAGTATATAAGACATGTATCATAATGGAACATAAATATTGATAAAGTATCATGGTAATAAATCATGTAATTGTGGAAACCATTCATCACATGTTATGATTACCATAGTAGCCAAGGCATTGCTTCCTAGACCATCATAGTAGACAAAGTCCCTTTCTGAATCGAGTTCACTCCTCGTTCTAGTCCTGTATCACTGAACTGGATTAACTTATCGTTCTAGCCATATCTATCCCATGAGATATAAATCTTTACCCAATGCATTGGAGGGAGATATATGTCCCACTTGTCTCATAATGAAATCATTCTTAATTGTGCCAAAAAATAAACTTAAAACATTCATCATAACCGAAAGAATAAAATGGGTTTCAAAAACATCATCCCATCATCACATAATCCATATAAAAGAAATGGATATTTCTTTAAAATAAAAGTGAAACCATGTAAATAATAGATACATTATACTTGAAACATACACATATGAAATAATTTCTTCTTAGATGTAAAATAGTTTTTACAAAACACTTGAAATGAATTCTTGAGGAAAATATCCTTTCTTTTTCAAAATCATTTTCTTTTTACAAAATTCCATGCAATTTCAATAGCAAAGTATTTAGTTGAAAATAGTCATAAAATCATATAGAGTAATCTTCATGAAAATGAGGCATTATGAAACCGTAAAAAAATTTGTTCATGCCATATAAGTTAAAAAAACATTCTTCTCTTACACTATCCAGAAAAGTCAAAAGGTAACTCGTACAAAAAACGAAAAAAGATTCCTTTCATATCTTTTAATAAAAACTAACCAATGGGTAAAATTTGAGTTAAATAATTATATGAGGATGGAAATACTATTACATATTCAGGAAATATGAATGTGGATGATAAATATTCCCCAGTAAATTCTGAAGTATAATCAATCTCGGATAAAAATGAGATTGCTAGATTATCCCCAACCTTAGGTCTGATATGCTATGTAAGTATCCAAAACTCCTGTATAATGATTTAAATAATGTCATTGAATTATAAATGAATCATATTTATTGTTATGATATCATATATGGATCACTTATTAATTTATATTACCCGTTCTTTTGTAAATTCCATCTTAAAGAGCGTTTTGGGTAAAATTATTTCATTTGTCATCCGTGATTTGACTTGTAATTATTCATATGATTACATAAATCATGATTAATTAATTCAAGAATATAAAACATGATTTATATATAATATATATTCAGAATATAAATATATATAACAGATCGATAAATAGAAAGAAATACACCGTTCATGGAGATGGTAGGTCGTACGTACGCATGAACGCTGTTTTAATTTTCTTATTGAATTGTATGGAATTAAGTACATGACATAAATATATATACATAAATCTAGTAGAATTATTATTTCATATATTCTATGATTACTTGTCATATATACTTTATAACCATTATTGAATTGTTAAAATGGAAAATGAATCTCATCGCATCGTGGAGACGGTAATCCGTACGTACGCACGAGCGATGATATCGTTCCCATATTCACTGAATGGAATTGGAGTGAATGATATAATATCATAGAATAATTAAGATGTTATAATAATCATATGTAGTTATTCATTACACCATTATACCCATCCAAGTAAGGTGGCAGTGTAAAAACAAATTACACCACGACGTGGAGACGGTATTCCGTACGTACGCACGCGTGGTGATTTCATTTTTCATAGGATGGATAGAAGGTGAAATAGGTTTGTTTTGTATTTATAATAACATATAATTATATTAGTTATACTGATTTTATTAATTAATAATGAAAAAATTAATGAAAAATAAGTATAAGAATAATGAAATTTGAAAGAATCGGTAATGGATATTACCTCTTCTTTGACGCGCCTCCTCTTAACCTCCTCTTAGGCCACTAGGGTTGGTCTTTGAAGAAGACCAAGACCTATATGATGTTTCTTTAAATGATTAGAAGTGAATTTGGAAGGGTTTTGTGGAGTTTTATGGCTCAATGTGGTGTGAGGAGGAGAGGGAGGAGGTTCCCTTTTATAAGGGATGAGAGGGGCACCTTTGGAAAAAATTAAAATATTATTTTATTATAAAGTAATATTCGGTTTTTAATAGCTCCAAATTGATTTATTTCTTAGCTAAGGTGGGGATGGGTCTAAATCCTCTCATCAAATAGAATTTTTCCATGTTTAGGTTACTATTTTACCCTTACCATTTAGATTTAACTTTAAGTTAAATAATTTTACTTTTACCGTGTCTTCTTGTTTTCTTACACTATATGGTTAATAAACTTACTATAACAAGCCCAACGAACCCCAAGTGGTTCATTTTTAATATATATAACCTTATCTAAGTAATTTGGTTGAACCTTGGATTTTTAGGAATAAAATAACAATTAATAATATAATATTTGTTTTAAAAACTATTTTAGTTCAATTTTGACACTATTTGGTAATTGATTTTTGTGAAAATCATAACAACATTATTAGTTAGAAAAATGTTTATTAAATCAGTACTAAAATGTCATATTAACCTATGAAATCTTTTTAATTCATAAAAAGTCTCAAATTACATTTATTTGGGTAGTTATAACATCAATTATGTTAATATTTCATTAATTAGGTAATTACTGCATCATCATTGTGTCATTAATAACTTAATTTATTTAATGTCTAAAAATTATAAATTAATTACCATTATGTAGGAAACCTTTTTATATTTCTAATTAATATCTATAGTCGAATTTATCTTATTTATTACCCTATATTAAAAATTATTTATTTTTTAAACTTTGATTTTAACTATTTTAGACCTTCTTAAAATAAATTAATAATAAATGTCTTAATCTAATCCAAGTGGACCTAAATGGTGATATATTATTCCTAAGTCTGTTTTTGGTCGAATTACACTTATCCAATAGAATTAGGACATGTTTTAGGGTAATAATAATATCATTTTTACTCTTAAATAACCTATTTAATTTTAACAGTGGTAAATAAATGTAAAAAGTTACTATTCACCAAATAATAGTTTTATCTTATTGAACCCCATTTTATTCCATGATGTTAACCGTGTCTCTCATATTTTTAAAATTAAACTCACAGAAGTGGTAAAATTATGTTTTATGTATATTTTTAAACTCTCCTAGGAGGTGGGTAAAAGAGAGTGAAAAGTTCAATAAAATATTTATATATCCAAAATTATTCTAAAATTACTCCAATGAATTAAATTCAACTAATATTGGTATTATGTATCAATTTTGACCTAAAATAAAATAAATTAAAATAAATAATTATTTAAATAAAAAGTTAGTTTTTAAATAGTAACCCAGTGTTTTCACTATTTATAAAAAATTGAATGTTATCAGAAAAATACCAAAAATTCACCCTAGGATTATTTCGATATTCCAAATCCAAAAATGAGGTCCATTTTGAATGATAAAATTTATAAAATTTCAAAAAAATGTGGTTCACTATTCATAACGGCTTGTTCATAATAATATTATAATTATATCTTGTTTAGTGAAACTCGGTATTGTGTACCACACACACTAGTCTTGATAGTGTGTAATGCAAGACAAGTCTGGGAAGCCTGTAGTGAAATCTCGCGCTGTTACATTCTACCCCCCTTAAAATGAATTTCTTCTTCGAAATTCATCGAGGTTATAAATGATTTACAACTTGAAAGTTTATTTCATAAAAACCCACATTGTAAAAAGGAATACCAAATCATATTTTTAAAAACTAATGTATGAAACGTAACATTTACCCAAATTAACTAATCACTGGTTTTCCATATAAGATAACATAGGTGTAAATATAGATATGGAAGGAAAATATAACCATCATGTTCTGATGTATAGTGGAAGAGACCATGGTTATGAAAAATCCAACAATCACAAATCCATAAATTTGTGATGATTTAAGGTACCGTCTACTTCATCCGATATAAGGACACTATGAAAAAAAATTGATTTTCAAGATCATTTCCCTAATGATGAAGAATTTTAATTAGAAGAAATACTTACATTATTTCTGTATAATCTCACTGTTGTTCGTGCCTTGAACAATTTTCACTTCATATCTTAGAAAAATAAAGTTGAATTTGTCTTCCGTGAAGTGTTAGCAGATCATGCGATAGAATGATAGGCCATTCCATCTATCTCAAACATAAGGTTAGTAAAAGATATATATATAAGTCCATATATGGTGATATTAATCGTATATAGATCCTAAAATGGACTTATACTTCATCTATCATACTTCTTAATAAAATAAAACTACTTTCTACTAACCAGGGGCTTCCTGTAGGATAGTGGTAGGCGATGAAGGCTTGTCTCACTTCAGTTGTGGGTTTGATTCCCAGAGCCTTGTCTGACGCGACGGGTTGTCTCCCGTCCTACAGGTAGTCATTTTTCAAAAACTGTACTATTATAACATATCAAAAATAATATCAAAAAGTTCTATCCTTAAACAATACTATCTTATGTTCAACATAGTCCATTCCAATCTTTAGGCTTATCCAAAATACCTCGTTCCAAACTCATAGTATAAAGAGAATGATTTCTAAAATGGTCATATAAAAATCATGTGAATACCATCATTTATCCCTCATATATCATGTTGGTCACACTCCAATCATGTGAATACCTTAATCATGTTTTCTCTTGAAAAATGAATACCCATTGAACCTTAGTGAAAATATGAATGATGTCAAATGTTAACTCTTTCCACATACCAAAATCCAAAAAATCTATATACTCAAACCATGATATAACTTTGTCCTTATATTTGTCATGAGCTCATGAATACTATCAAACATTTAATTTTCTCTTTATCCCTTTATTATGCGCATATCATCTTCATTACATAATATTTGAATCACTTTTCATGGTTACCAATACCATTCAACATATACTTTCAAATACATTAGGAAAAATAATAGTGTAACAATCTTTAGATGTGTCTTTATTCAATTGTACCATTACCTATAAAACATAACTCTTTATAAACATAAATTATTCAACTAACTTCTTAAACCATTGACCAAGCTTCAATACTTCTTTAATCTCATATATTATTTTTAGTATCCCCATCATCATTAACATAAATACTACCCATATGACCATGCAGATTCTCTTCATGAGATTTTCCCATAGGGAATTGGTATTCATAATGCCCATACATTCCACATTTAAAACATCTAATCATTGTTGATGTCGTAGCAATACCATTATCCTTCTCCATGGTGTTAACTGAACCTTTTCTTTGGCACTTACTGGATTTATGTCCTTCTATTCTGCAACCAAATCATCTTCGAGTTCTTTTGAAACATTCTCCTTGATGCCTCTTCCCACATTAATTACAAGAGAGAAATTGAACTTTCTTTCCTCTATGATCATCATGAAACTCCATATTTCTCTTATTAGCTGAGTCAGGAAGAAAACCAATGTTGATATTATTGATCATATTATGTGATTACTGATTAAGCATAATAACGATATGTGGACCTCCAGATCCAATTTCATTTGGTTCCTCAGGCAGAATACCATTCCATTGTCCATCATATCCTCCATTATCGTGAATCTTCCCATTTCTAGACATTTTCTAAAACCCAAAAAGAATAGTGTGAGAGGCCAAAATCATAATCAAGGCAGATTGACATCAATATATAAAATCCTAGGTTAAATTCTAAGATCGTTACCATAATTCTAGGACTATAACATATACTTATACTTAACCTTGGGGACATCCCTAGACATTCCATAGAAATATCTCTAGGGATCTCACTAAAGTTTTCGCATCCTATTTTCCAAAGGTTAACTAAACCTTTCCTATGATACCGGCAATTATGGTATGGAATTACTTCCAGGGACTATAATTGAAACCTATCAAGGAACTCCATTAGTGGTTACACCCCCTGGGAAGGACACACCACCATCCCCAGTGGCACCCATTTCCTCATGAATCCATTGGGAGGAGAGCCTTGCTTCGTCCAACGCTCACATGTGACAGTTCCCAAGGATCAGATTCATTGCTACCTCCTTTTCCTCTGATGCCAACTGTAGATACCAAAATATTGAAATACATAGACATTAAATTAATTTTGTGGAATACTTAATACATAACAAAAATAGACAGAAAAGGACCGTAATAGTTTAGGGTCTTTTGAAACACGGAACAAAATCTTCTAATCATGGTGAAAGATCTTCAACATATCCCATAAAGATCTTCCCATTTTGGTTTTATTATATAAAACCGTTCTTGAAATCCTGGGGAAAATCAAACATATAAAGGGTGAGCTCAAATGCTTATTAAGGGTAAGCACGGAGAAAATAAAATAAACCATATACATTTGATCATAAAAACATGAAAATAATGTTTAAACATCAAAATCTTGATCAATAACATAAATATTGGCAGTACGTAAGACATGTATCATAATGGAACATCAATATTGATAAAATATCTTGGGAATAAATCATGTAATTGTGGCAACCATTCATCACTTTTTCTGATTTCCATAGTAGCCAAGGAATCGTTACCTAGACCATCTTAGTGGACAAACTCCCTTTCTGAATTGAGTTCACTCCTCATTCCAGTCCTGTATCACTGAACCAGATTAAAATATTTTTTCAGCCATGTCTATCTCATGAGATATAAATCATTACCCAATGCATTTTAGGGAGATATATTTCCCACATGTATCATAATTAAATCATTCTTAGTTGTGAAATAAAAAAACCTAAGACATTCATCATAACCCAATGAATAAAATGGGTTTCAGAAACATCATCAAATCATCACATAATCCATATAAAACAGATGGATATTTCATCATAAGAAAAGTGAAACCATTTAAATCATAGAGACATTATACTTGAAACATACACATATGAAATACTTTCATCTTATATGTAAAATAGTTTTGACAAAACACTTGAAATGAATTCTTGAGGAAAATATCCTTTCCTTTTCAAAATCATTTTCTTTTCACTAAATTCCATGAATTTTCAAAAGAAAGGTATTTAGTAGAAAATGTTCATAAAATCTTATTGAGTAAGCTTCATGAAAATGAGGCATTATGAAACAGTGAAAAAATCTGTTCATGCCATAAAAGTTAAAAAAATCATTCTTCTCGTACTTTGGCCGGAGAAGTCAAAAAGTACCTCGTACTAAAAATGAAAAAAGATTCCATTCATATCTTTTACTAAAAACTCACCAATGGGTAAAATTAGTGTTTAATTTTTTTAGTATTATGGAAATAATAATACATATTTTAGGAAACATTGATGTGGATGATAATTATTCCCTAGTAAATTCTGATGTATAAACAATCTCAGATAAAAATGAGATTTCGAGATTTTCCATTACCTTAGGTCTGATATGCTTCGTACGTATCCGAACCTCCTATATAATTATTGAAATAATGTCATTGACTTATTATAGAATCATATTCATTGTTATTATATCATATATGGTTCACTTATGATTTTATATTACCCGTTCTATTGTAAATTCCATGTTATAGAGCGTTTTGTGTGAAATCGTTTCATTTGTCGTCTGTGTTTTGACTTGTAATTATTCATATGATTACATAGATCATGATTAATTAATTACATAATATAAAAAATGATTTATATATAATATATATTCATAATATACATATATATAATAGATCTATAAATGGAAATAAATACACTTTTCATGGAGACGGTAGGTCGTACGTACGCATGAACGCTGTTTTCGATTCCTTATTGAATTGAATGGAATTAAGTAGATGAAATACATATATATAAATAAATACAGTAGCATTATTATGTAATATAATTCATGATTACTTATTATATATACTTTATAATCATTCATGAATTGTTAACATGGAAAATGAATCTCATCACGTCATGGAGACGGTAATCCGTATGTACGCACGAGCGATGGTATCCTTCCCATATTTATTGAATAAAATTGTAGTGAATGATATAATATCTTAGAATCATTATAATGTTATAATAATCATATTTTGTTATTCTCTACACCATTATACCCATCCAAGTATGGTGGTGGTGGAAAAACATATTACACCAGGGCGTGGAGACGGTATTTCGTACGTACGCATACGTGGTGATTTCATTTTCCTTAGGATGGATAGAAGGTGAAATAGGGATGTTTCATATTTATAATAAAATATCAGTATATGAGTGATACTGATGATATTAATTCATAATGAAATAACTAAAGAAAAAGATGTAGAAGAAGAAATAAATTTTAAAGAATCAGTAACGGATATTACCTCTTCTTTGACGCACCTCTTCTTAACCTCCTCTTAGGGCACTAGGTTTGGACTTTGTAGAAGACCAGGACCTCTAGAATGTTTCTAGGGAAGTTTCTAAGAGAAATTGTTAGGATTTTTCCCAGCTTGAACACTCAAAATGGTGTGAGGAGGAGAGGGAGGAGGTGCTCTTTTATAAGCGAGGAGAGGGGAACCTTTGGAGAAACTAAAAATATTATTTTATTATAAAGTCATATTTGGTTATTAATTGCTACAAACTAATTTATTTTAAATCTAAGGTGTGTATGGGTCAAAAACCTCTCATCCATTAGAATTTGGACAAGTTTAGGTTACTATTTTAGCCTTATCATTTATATATAACTTTATGTTAAATAATTTTACTTTTACTGTGTCTTCTTGTTTTCTTACACTATAAGGTTAATAAAATTACTATAACAAGCCAAAATAACCCCAAGTTGTTCATTATTAATATATATAACCTTATCAAAGTCATTTGTCTGAACCTTGGATTTTTAGGAATAAAATAACAATTAATAATATAATATTTTTTTAAAAAAAATTTTTTTGAAAGTTTTGACACTATTTGGTAATTGATTTTTGTGAAAATCATAACAGCATTATTAGTTCGAACAAAGTTAATGAAGTCAATAATGGCATCTAATATTAACCTATATAACTAGTGTAATTCTTATAATGTCTCAAATTACATTTATTTGGGTATTTATAACACCAATTATGTAAATATTTCATTAATAAGGTAATTAATGCATCATCATTATGTCATAAATAACATAATTTATTTAATGTATAAAAATTATTAATAAATTACCATTATGTAGTAAATATATTTTTCATTATACTTAATATTTATAGTCAAATTTATCTTATGTATAACCATATATTAAAAATGATTTAGTTATTAAACTTTGATTTTAACTATTTTAACCCTTCTTTAAATAAATTAAAAATAAATGTCCTAATCTAATCCAAGTGGACCTAAATGGTCATATATTATTACTAAGGTAGTTTTTTGTCGAGTTACACTTATCCAAAAGAATTAGGACATGTGTTAGGGTAATAATAATATCATTTTTACCCTTAATTACGCTATTTAATTTTAACCATGGTAAATAAAAGTAAAAAGTTATTATTCACCAAAAATTATTTTGATCTTATTGAACCACATTTTACACCTTGATGTTAACCGTGTCTCTCATATTACTGAAATTCCACCCACAGAAGCAGTAAAATTAAGTTATATGTAAATTTTTAAACTCTCCTAGGAGGTGGGTAAAAGATGGTGAAAAGTTCAATAAATTTTTAATATATCTAAAATTATTATAAAATGACTCTAATGAATTACATTGAACTTATATAGGTATTATGTATCAATTTTGACCCAAAATAAATTTAAATAAAATAAATAATTATTTAAATAAAAAGTCGGTTTTAAACAGTAACCCATTGTTTTCAATATTCATCATAAATTGAATGTTTTCAGAGAAATACCAAAAATTCACCCTATGCTAATTTCGATATTCCGAATCCAAAAATGAACTCCATTTTGAAAGATAAAATTTATAAAATTTCAAAAAATGGGTGTTACTATTCATAATGACTAGTTCATAATAATATTATAATAATATCTTGTTTACTAAAACTCAGCATTGCGTACTACACACACTATGGAGGAAGGTCTTGATTGCGTGTAATGAAAGCCAAGTTAGGGTTGCGTGTGGTGAAAGCTCTGTTTGATGTTGCGTATAACATAATCAAAACTTATTTCATTCATAATTTTCGGAAAATCTATATTTAATGTTGCGTAAAATAATTTCCACAAAACGAACTTGAAATTGTGTGTAACAGGATCCAATAATAGTGTTGCCTATACTGAAAGATAATACCGTGTTGCGTATAGTACAAGCTAATATTGGTGTAGTGTATAATATAAGACATTAAAAATAATATATCTCATAAAATCTCAGCGTGTTACAACCACCAATGCATCGAGGCACTATAGAGGGCCATGTACACCACTTATTAGGTCCAATGCATTCATCATATGAAAAGGGATACACATAACATAAACATTCATATTAAAACTAGAGTACGAAATGTTTATAATTTAACCATAAACAATGAATTGTATAAAAATAGCACATACAAAGTAAATAAAATCAGAAAAAATTTAATACAATATGTATTATTGTATAATAATAAATCAACCTCAATTAAGAATAAAATACAAAAATGTATGTTGACATACATAAAAATTCTCTAATAATTTCATAAAAACTCTTTCAGAGAAATATCCCTTTTTTACATTAAATCATTTAAAAGGAACACAATTATAAAATAAAAAAATTCTTTAGAAAAAAACATTCTATACTTGTAAAGGAATATCAAAAATTGAAATGAGACATAATAGAGGAAAACATCCACTCGTGCAGTATATGTTAAAAAAACATTATTTTCCTAATTTTTTGAAAAGGTCATAAAGTACATAATCTTGAAAAATAACCAAAATATTCATTTAAAAACATTTTATAAATGTTCATACATGGGTATAAATAAATTTAAACAATTATTAAAAATTATTAAACATATTTTAAATTTTATTTTTCAATGAAACATTGACATGGATGATAAATACTCTCTAATATAAAATAATGTATAAACAATATTGGATAAAAATTTGATGGTGGAATTTACCCTTAACGTGTACATTTCGTAAGTTTAGGGTGTGTTAAAATAATGTGTGATGGTTAATTTATGTTTTTTAAATCACAACAGAACCACATAAATATTTATGATATTATAAATGATTCTATTATATAATTTTTTAAAATGTGTTTCACTATTCCATTATTTCTAGTGTTAAGTGCTTTGTTTTCCCATTCTGGTTTTTCTATGAAAGTCTTGTTTTTTATGAATAGGATGTATTATATTCATGTACAGAATGAAATTAAATTCATAATTATTATTTTTAATCCTCGGGTAAATATTAAAATAATTCATGAATTGTTAATGTGGAGAAGTAATCCCAACCCGTCATCGAGACAGAAGGTTGTACGTACGCACAAGCGACAGTATCATTCCCTTGATGGTTAAATAGTATGTAATTAGATTATGTATTAATTATAAAGAAAAATTTTAATATTATATTCATTTAATATATCCATTTTATTCATAAATATATATATCCAATTAAACAAGTATTGAATAACATATTACACCATCGCTTGGAGACGGTAAGCTGTACGTACGCACACATGGTGATATTGTATTTCATATAATAAATAAAATGAGGAATTTGGTTATAACAAGATTATAATAACATCTAATTTTATGGATTATACTGGATTTATTTCTTTCAAATTGAAACAACATAAAATGTTGAATTATAATAAGAAAAGAACATTGAAAGTGGAGAAAAAAGAAATTACCTCTTTTTTGGGTATCTCCTTTTTGATTTCAGAAAACGACTCCATAAAAAATATTTCATCCCAATTAATGGACTCCGTGTTGTAGTGAGGTATGTAGGAAGTGAAAATTGGAAGTATTTTAAATAATAGATGACTTTGGTGGAGAAAATTTTTGATAAGGATATGATTCTTTTTATAAGAGAGGTGAGGGGTACCATTGGAAATACCAAAACTATTAAACTAATAAAAATTATTTATTAAACAAAAATGGATACAAAGAGGAATATTTTAAATATAAGATTATAGTGGGTCTAAATACTATTAATAAATTGAAATTATACATATTTTAACTTTATTTTAATCCTTATCGTTTTGATTTATCATTATCTAGTACACTTAATTTTAGTTGTGGTAATAACATTATAAATATTAAATAGTTCAAAATATTTACATATATCGTATAAATTAAAATTAAATTTATATTTAATTATAGTTTAGATATTATAATAATCAATTTATAATTATTAATATTTTAATGATTTTTAAATAATTTAATAAAATATTATTTTTATAAAATATTAATAGTGTCAATTTGACACTATTCATTATTCTGATTTTAAATAAAATCCACACAGAAGATAACTTCAAAAAAAATTTAATATACAAAAAATATATCATGGTATCCTCAAAAACTCTAGTATAACCCTAATTAATTCAAATTATATAAATTTTAATATTTTTAAAATTATTAATTTGACATTTTAATTACTAAAATATTATCTACGTCAATATTGATTCATCCTTAAAGGTAATTATATAACAACTAAAAAGTATAAATAAATTACTTGTATTTAAGTAATTATTTTAGATTTATATATACTACCTATAGTCTATGTTATCTTCAATTTATCCCTATATTAAAATTAATATACTTATATAAAATTATTGTGTGACATTTTGTTATATCCATTGATTTTAATAATATTAATGCCATATTCATGGGAAATTTTTCATTAATTGATTAAATTTAGAAAAATTGATGATAAGGGTATAATATAGTCATCCAATATGATTTTTAAAGGTGTTGGAGTAGTTTATAATATAAATTTTACCTTTAATTCCCTGATTTACCTTTAACTGCGGTAATAAATAAAATACTATATTTATTATAAATTATATCCAAAAAAATAAAATTAACCTATTAAAATAATTTTGACCCTCAAATTCCAAATATTCAATCCATTTTTTCAAAATTTAAAACAAAAAAGATTCAGTGATTAAATTAATATTAGTCCTTGTTGATAAAATAGGAAAATGATATTTTCAAAAGTAAAAACCATAAAAATTTCATGTGTTTATATCTAATATTAATGTAATAGAAATTCAAAATTCCATAATTATATTAAATGATAAAAAATATAATCTAATTATACATTAAAATAATTAATATTAATAAGTTAACACTATAAATTATTTTGATTAAAGAAATTTTTTTCAATTATAATTTAGTATTTTCAATATTCCATAAAATATGTAAGTTATTGTAAAAAATAAAATAATTCTCCAAACAAAATTTTGATGCCTTTATTCCAAATAAAATGCCAATTTTGTAAAATTTAATATATAATAGTGTCAAATATTTTATTTAAAATGGGTGTGCCATCAAAAGGAAGAAAAACTGTATTTTTTTTAAAAAAATACTTGATTTATTCAAAAAATGATTTTGTTCTTATATTATGTCGAATAAATGCATAAGATTAATTATATAATTATATGAAATATATAAAATTGCAAATTTGGTTAATACTATTAATAACTTCTTCATAAAATTCTAGACGTTGTGTGCTCAAAATTGGTGTTGAATGTAGTACAAGCTATTGGAATTTTTTTAGAGGAAGCATATCGTGGAATAATGGGGTGTTAAAATCTCAAATCGTTCAATAAATTTTTTCCCTACAATTTAATATTAGTATTTAAAACTATGGTTTTGACAGTTAAAAATATATTTTTTGAAATCCCACATCCAAAAATGGATTAATGAGACCTCTAATTTGAAATATAGAAACAGGAGTATGAAGGTTACCAGAAATAACCCAAAATAGTGTTTCTTGTATGAATCCTGGAAATTGAAAAAAAAATTACCATCATGATCTAATGAAGAGTGATACAAAACATTATTAGGAGAATGTTAAAAACTAGAAATCTATAAATATATGAGGATCCAAAGGACTATTTAATTCATCGTAAATTAATGTAATTGGAAAAATTATTGGTTTTATGATATTTCCACAAGAGTTGAGGAATTCATTTACTTCATAGAGTAATAATGTAATGAAACATACATACTTACTTAATGATAATGATTTCCTCCATTAATCAGTTTCAACCACAAACTCGCCATTATCTCTAAAAGATAATAAAATTAAAAAATATTCTATTTATCGTAATATGAAAGGTTTCCAATAATAAACATAGAGTTTATATGTCATACAATTTAATTAAAAGAACTATGTTATAAAAAACATGACATTGTGTAGGCCGGTGGTAGGTGATAAATCATTGTTGCAAATCGGTTGCGTGTTTTATTCCTGTATCCTTGTCCAATGCGATGAGTTTTCACCCTACCTTCAAGTCGTCCTTTTATTAAAATAATATTACTATAATATTCCATTAACAATATTATGAAACCTTTTAACCTTAAATAATACTTTCCAACATCCAAATTAATCGATTCTAACCATTAGACTTATCCAAATTTCTTCTTCCTAAACTCACAATCCAATAAATTATAAGGAAGGTCAAATACCATAATGTAGATCTTTTTGTCTCATAACCAAAATTTTAATACATTCATCATTTATTCAATTAAAACATGGTAATAACCCGAATGACCATAAAACCTTTGAAAATATAGAATATTGGATATAACCATTAAATGAAATTTTTTGTTAACTCGAATAATGATGGAATAAACAAACCATTAATTTGTTACAAGGTATACAATAATATCCTATATAAATTATCCAAATTAATTATATCATAATTTCAAAACCAATATCTTTGTATCGTAAACATTTTAAGGGTTATATTTCCTTCAACCATATATTTTCAAAATAGTTTAACTTACGACAATGACACTTTATATGCTACCATACTATCTCAAATCATTAATGAAATTGTACTATAGTATAATCCATAAATACTATATAATTATTATACAATTATATTGATAATAAAATATTAAAATAACATAATTCTTGAATAGTAAAATTAATCATTCCTCTATATAACTTTATCATTATTGAAGAGCATCAAATTGGGTATATTCCTTTGACGATTCGGAAATTGATTCTCATAGTTTCCAATGTCTTTGAAATTGAATCATTGAAAATTAAAAACCATTTTCATGCCCTTGAAATCATGAACAAGGTTTCCTTTTTCTCCACACATAAAATAAACTGTCATTCCCTTCAATCATTTACCAGGGAGATTCCTTCCACAATTATCTCATGTGGGAAAATCATTATTTTCCTTATTCCCATTATCCATTTTTTTCTCCTTAATCTTTCCCCTCTCTTTCTTCCCCTCAAATCCATAGGATATGGATAATTATTTAATTATCTTATTAAAATAAGATAATATTTCATCATATGATGAGGATAAATTGTAGACGATTTCCCTTGTAAATTAATATATAAGAACATGAAAGATATAATTCTTCATACTCTTTAGATAATATGCATTCCTGAGGATCACATTCCTTCTACTCGGAACCATTTCTAAATGATGACATACACTATGCTGGATCATATAGTAATGTAAAATCCAAGAACTAGAAACATTCTTCACCTAAATTGATTATATGCATGTATCTAGTATCATAATCATAAAAATGGTTTAATAGGGGTCATTTTCAATCATAAATCCTTTATTTATGTTTTGAAATAATATTTGAATTATCCTAGGAATATTCCCCAAGAGTGTAAAACTAGTTGCACAGTAAGGATAATTGTCGTGTACGAGGTTACCCCAAGTCGTGCTCGGAACACCTTATCAGAGTTACTACTCCTGGGTACATATGTATCAAAACCACATCTACATGTATTATCTAGACATTGATGTACTTTCTAGGAATTCCCACATAATATCTATATTAAAAATATTATAGGATGTTCTTCTATGCATGTACTCAAAGTATATATTTGGGTAATGTTACCTAGACATGGTTTTTCTAAATCTATATTCCATGGTTAGTACTAAACATCCTTTTATACCAACTATAATGCCCCGACCCGAGTATCCCAATGTCAGTGAATTATAACATTATATTGGCATGATCTTAAGAAAATAAAATCTCAAAGGGCCGATTAGTTTACTATCATTGGAAAAACAATATACAAATCTAATTTTTTACATTGCATATTGAAATGAAAAATAACATATTATCCCCTTTGAAAACACTCATATCCTTTAGATTATCCCTATAGGTCAATCATAGTACACTTCTTCGAATCACTGGAAAAATGAAACATAAGAAATATTTGATATCAAATGTACATTAACTATAAAAAATATATGGATCTATAATAGGTAAGTATAATCTTTTTACGTATGGTATAAAACTAAAACACAAGACGTTTAAAAATTTATCTTCATCATTATATGGAAAGAATAAGTAAAATAATTCAATTTGTACAATAACATGGATATTCTACTAATCAAATAATAAAATTGAACATCAATAAATAATGTCATAATGATGAAATGAATAATTCTGGACATCATAACCATACCTTCTAGGCCTTGTTTCAATACAATTACCACATTATCAAGGCCTTGCAGATTTACTATTACCATACATTAATGCCCTTAGTCCAAGACAGTAGTTTGTATCATGGGACCTAATACATAATATAGGGGCTATATAGGGAATCTCTTTTCACTAACTAATTCAAATTAATTCCTCATATAAAAATGGAGACACATAACATAATCATTTTTATTAAAACTAAAATATCGAATGTTAATTATTTAACGATAAACCATGAATGGTATAAAAATAGAACATCCCCAGTCAAAAATATCATAAAATAGTTAATATAATATAGAAGATTTTCTCATAATAACTAAACCTCAATTGGGATTAAAATACAACAAATTATGTTTCCATAGATTCAAATTATCTAATATGTTAATAAAAACTCTTTGAGAGAAATATCATTTTTTACATTAAGTCATTTAAAATATGAAAAATTAAAATACAAGACAATTCATTTGAAAATAAAATTGTATGATTGTAATATATTCTTCAAAATAGTATGGTGACATAAAGGTAAAAAATATATTCATTCTCAATATAAGATAAAAACACTCTTTCTTTAATTTGTTTAAAAGGTCACAATGTACCTCATTTGGAAAACAAACAAAATATTTCATTCAAAATTTTGTATTAAAATTACTACATGGGGATAAATGACATTAAGAAATTTCTAAGTAAATAATTAAAAATATTTTAAAATTTATTTTATAAGAAACATGGTCATGGATGATAAATACACCCCAGATGATACATATAAACAATCTCGTTTACAAATGAGATTGACAAATTAACCATTACCTTAACCATTCTGTTAGAAGAGGTTTTGTTAACACTATGAATAATGGATAATGTGTGTTATTAAATTATAACAGAACTATATACATATCTATGATATCATAAATGGTCCTATTATATCATTTGGTTTATAGTGTTTCAACATTACCATTATTTCAGGTTTTAACAGTTCTATTTTTCATAATCCTGTTTTGTCATGAAAGTCATGTTTTTTATGATAATAATGTATTTTATTCATTTTTAGAATAAAATTATGTTCATAAATATTATTTTTACTCATCCCATGAATTTTTTTATCATATTTAATTGTTAATGTGAGAAATTAATCTAACAGCGTCTTGGAGACAATAGGTCTTACGTATGCACAATGAGCATTATCATTCCCTTGATGGTTAAATTGTATAAAATTGTATCGTATATTAATGATAAAGAACCATTTTCATGTTATATTCCTTATTTATATCCATTATAATCAACATTATATCCATCTAATTAAATCATTCTTTAATAAAAAAAATTCCATTGTGTGGAGACTATATGTTGTATGTGTCCTTGCATGGTAATATTATTATTTGTATGATGGATAAAATGACGAATTTGGTTATCCCATAATTATAATAACATATCATTATATGTATGATACCTGATTTATTACATTTATATGGAAACAAAATATAATGTTGATGTTGAATAATAATATAACATTGAAAGATGTGATAATACAATTACCTCTTTTTTCGGTATCACCTTTTTGTTTGCAAAAAAGGATTCCATAAATTTAATTTCTTCTCAAATTATGGACTCTTGGATGTAGTGAGGTATTTTAGGAGATGAAAATGGTAGGTTTTCCAAAACAAAAGGGATTTGGAGGTGTAAATTTAAGAGAATGAGAAGTTTCTTTTTTAAGAGAGGTGAGGGCCCCATTTATAAAAACAAAACAAATTAAATTATTATAAATTATTATATAAGTCAAAATGGATCCAAAGTGGATTATTTAGAAGATAAAATGATTATGGTTTTAAATCCTCTATACCAATAAAAATAATATAATTTTTCTTTTATTTTAAATTTTATATTTTTGATTAATCATTATTTAATATATTTAATTTTAATTGTGTTAATAACATTATGAATATTAAATTATTGTGAATAATTACTTATATGGTGTCAAGTAACCATAAATTTATATATTAGGACATTTTAATAATTATTATTAATAATTTATAGTTTTTAAATAGTTTTATGATTTTTAAATAATTTAATAAAATTTTATATTTATAAAACATAAATAATGTCAATTTTGACACTATTCATTTAATTCATTATAAATAAAATACACTTAGAATATAATTTTTTTTTAAAAAATAAATTTACAAAACAAATTTCATATTCACTTATAAAATTTGTGGATCAGCTTAATTAATTTAAAAATTATTTCTTTTCATATTTGTAAAATCATCTATTTTATATTTAAATTAATAAAATAATGTTTGTGTTAGTATTGTGTCATGATTAATGGTAATTATATAATCTTTAAAATTTATGAATAAATTTATATAATGTAGTAAATTATTTTATCCTTCCATATAAAAATAACATATGATTTTATATCTTGTTTATTCAAATATTTAAATCAATATACTTATATAAAATGGGGGTTTGGCATTTTTCCACAATCATTGATTTTAAAAATGTTATTGTCATACTCATGGAAAAGATTCAATGAAGTGATTAAAATTAGAAAAATATATGATAAAAGTTAAATTTAGTCATGAAATACAAGTTTTATAGTTGTTAGAGTAATTTATAATATCAATTCTACCTTTAATTACCCGATTTTCCCTTGACAACAGTAACAAAATATTATTAAAGTTAATATTAATAATATCCAATAAAATAATAGTAACATATTAATATAATTTAGACCCAATTATTTCAAATATGGAATCCATTTTTCCGAAATTAAAACCAATATGTTTCTATAAAAAATTTATCATTAATCCATGTTGACAAAACAAGATAACGAGATTTTTTAAAAAATAAAAATTATCAAAATATTGACATGTGTTTATATCTATTATTAATAAAAATATAATTATATTTACCTAGATTATATACAATAATGATAATATAATACCATTATACTTTAAAACTATTAAAATTTATAATTTATCCCAATCAATTATTTCGATTGAAAAAGTTGTTTTCGATAAATTTTAGTATTTCTAAATATTCCTCAAAATATGAATGTTATTATAAAAAAACAAAATAATTATTATAACTAAACTTTCATGTCCCACATCCAAATAATAATTCCATTTTGTAAAATTTAATTTATAATAGTGTCAGATAATGGATTTAAAATGGGTGTGCCATCAAAAGGTGGAAAATTGTATTTTTTTAAAAAATACTTCTTTTATCCATAAAAAATGAAAGTGTTCTTATATTATGTATAAGAAAATAAAAATATTAATGATAAAATTATAAAGAATATTTAAAATTAAATATGTGCTTAATACTATTCATAAATACTTCTTAAATGTCTAATCGTTTTGTACTAAAACATAGTGTTGCGTGTAGTGCAACCTATTTGATTTATATAGACAGAAACACAGCCTAGAAGCTTGGGGTTTTACATACACTCCCAGTAAACCCATTTTTACATTGATAATGATAATTAACTTTACCTTTTTTTATTATTCATCATTGTCAAAAATTATGTTGAACATATTAGCTAATAGTAAATATTATCATTACAAATATTGAATCCATTTTTCTAAATTCAATTTTCCACAAACCAATATTTATTTCCATTTATAATCGTAGGTTCTCAATTTTTTCTTGGTTTCTCTATCAAATTGCATGTGTTATAGAATTAAATTTCGTGTTTTGGGATGTTTTTCATCAATTTAATGTCTTAGGTACATACATATGGTGTAATTGTATGGCCTCCTATGGTTAGGAATCTTTTTGGTTATTTCTCAACTTGTAGGGTTTTATGTTAACCAGTTATACATGGTTTGATCTAAACTATGGATCACTATGGAGAAATTGTTCAATTATTATTACATCTCTAGTTAAGGGTTCATGACATTGGAAATTTTAAAAAAATCAGGGAAAATTAATCCACATTATTTTATAGTTTTTAAAATAAAAAAGTTGTATAGTTGCACATGGTTTCTCAAACCTTGTATCCAAACTACGTGGTCACCCAGTGTGTCAAATAAGAGTATACGGTTGGCACATGGATTGGGAAACCATGTATCCTAAACATGCATAGTTCCCAATTTTCATAGAAAATGTGAATTTACATTTTTACCCTAGTTATATTTTATTTCTAAATCCCCCCTCTATCAATCTCTTTGATCATGTGACCTTGGAGAGATCCTATATTATTCTCTATGACTCTAAGCCTCTTCCAAGTGTTGACCCAAGTGATTTCATCATGTTTTGGGAATAAATATTCAAGTTAGTATCTTCTTTTATAGTACATCTATATCTTAAAAATAACCTCATCTTACTCTAACTGGCGTCAATCCTTATAAATGGAGGAGAAATCAATCCAAAAAATTAGACAATCTTCTACCCCCCCAGGTAAGAGTCAACTAATCAGGAAAGGGAATAAACTAGTCAAAATTGAGACAAACATTATTGAGCCTCACCACATACTATGAAAATGATTAAGTGTAAGGATCTCTCTAATCAAAGATTATTTTCACACTTTTGGTATAAGTTTAATCAAAGATGCCATAGAAAATCTAAATTACCTCAAAAACACAATTGAATGTTTACTATCTACCACACCATGACACTATGCTCTTTGGGCAGCACTGACACACCCACATGGTTTTAAATCACCTCACAAGGAATAATATCATTTGGGGTTGTGTACATCTTCCTTGTGTGTTTGAATCCATTTCAATAACACTTTCATTGGGCTCTACCTACTCACCATATCTCAGTAGAGATGTCTCTCCTCATGGATATTCATTAAAAGGGGTCTTATACCATTAGGGAATTTTTCATAATAGAATTATGATAGACCTATTCTTCCAGGGATAGGGCACTGGATCACCATGAAACATGTTCTATATCTATATGTAAAACCTATTATTCACAATCCACTCATGTTTTTCTTCTACTGGTACTATTCAAACCAACTACTACTAAACAGAGTATATTTGTCTTCAAAGCCACCATGTATTCATCTAGTGTTCGAAAATGATGAAAAAGTCCAACCCTAACCTCAAGAAATTTATCTAGTTCTTGAGGATATATATTTACTTGGAAACTCAATGGATATGTCACTAGTACTCACATAATGAACTGATAATGTGTTTAACATCATTTTATCTTAATGGGACCACTAAATGCTCATTATGTGAATGATCATCATCTTAAACACACGAAGGTGCCTCCATGTGCTGCTCAATAGGTGGTAGTGCTTCTTGGTTTCATCCTAGAGGAAACACATCAATAATAATCCCCTGAAGTGATGCATCATCACTCAACAAGTAATCTTCATTAAACTATCTTGAAATCCTATTTGGAGGTCATCAAGGATAGATCTTGAAAATTATCATGACATTCAATGGTCAGAGGCCTTATGTGTGTAGTTGTATCCAGAAGTGTAGTCAATGAACATATTAATATACGATCAATGCACAAAAATTTCATTAGAACCAAAGTATCAATATGCCGAGTCAACTAGATTGTACTTATAGTCCCAGTGAATGCATAAATTAGTCATCATACAAAAACTGGGGTCCCTAGCATGAATGTTTCACTCAATAAAATTTTATTTTCTTTCGCAAATCACCCATCTGATCCTCACCATGGTTCCATATCTATATAGGCCAAAGGATGAACAACCACTAATTTAACGATGTAATTACCTAACCTATTGGGGACAACCCTAGTCTGTGGAAACCTCAAATCATTGTCATAGCTAGTATCTTTGGCCTATATCACATAATATGATCAACTATAACCATTATTTACAATAACATTCATTCCCCACAGTTCTTAACTCAAAACTACATTCTATATCTCAAACAAACCCAATGATTCCATTATTTCAGCACTTCCTCTCATCGAAGGTATCCCTCTTAGACTAGTAATAGAGGAATAAAGATAATGACCCTTGATTACATCTTCTAGTAGGATCTAGGATGAAGACTATAACGGATGGTCTAAAACTACAAAATATGGGATGAATTACCCTCTTTGAAATATTGGATCAGAATATTAGATATTAAAAACCTGATAAAACTTAGTAAATTTTATGAAGATACACATAAATAATCCCATTATTTATAAAACTCTCAAATATTATCAATAAAAGTAACCATGTAAATACCAGAAGGAATTACTATGGTATAGACTCAACAAAACTCCAAAATATGATCTTGTATTCTCTAAATTGATTCATGATGTCCACCTAGAAACGTGAAAAAGAGTATATTTATAAATGTATTCAATGAAATTGATATTTCATAGCATCAAATGAAAGGTGACAAGTGAACATGTAAAAAATTATTTATATTTTTTAGAGAACAAAAAAACACTAACATGAACCTAGAAGGATACAATAACTAGTCTAAACCTCACCACATATTTATCACCAAAGAAGGAATCCAATATAGAAAAATAATATCAATAACATAAAGAAAGACACATCAGTGTGTCTTCAATAATTATTTTCAACTTTTAGGACACAACATAAAAAATTTATTTTCCCTCATCTATTCAATAAATATCACATCATGTATCTAGTCATCTATGATGGGGGGTCAATATACATCCATACCAACACAACCCTTACAAAGTATATAATTCAGAATCAAGATCATTAATCTTAACATCACATCTGTATGATGTCACCTAAAAAGAATAAAATAACCCAGGAAGTAGGGTATCATTTGTGTGAAGTACATCAATCATGTTCCCTCCCCCACCACGCATGAAACCACCACAACTTAGATCCCCATCACCGGTGGGTAATCTCCTACACCATCCCATATTGTCATGAATAAATATTACACACCAAATAGTATGATCACTCGTTACTCTACATCACTATCAAGTATTATCATTTCTTTTGAAGGAATAGTAGGGGAGAAGGGGTAGCCAGCCATCCATATCACCAATATCCTAGATATTTTGAAAAAAATGGAACCCAAAAAATTTGTGTTAGGATATGGTTATCCAACTCCTATGGGAAAAACATAAAAATAACATAAAATAAAATATATACAGATGGAACACAATACCTAGACTATTTGTTTAAATAATATATACTAGCACACGATAAAAAACAAATATTACACCACATGAAATCCATCATAACTACCACCAACACTAGATTTATCACAACAGAGAACAACCATAAATAAAAAAAAAATGCCACATATAATTATAGGATCCACAATCTTAGATATTTTAATGAGTTTCCATAAATTTCCATATAAAAATACATTTCATTCACATTTACACTTCCCATTAATTTATTATTCAATTAATTTTGGTAATCTTCCACCCATTAAATACATCCCATTATTACTCATTTATCAACCCATGTCATTTTGTATCATAATTAAAATTTATTCCATGGATAAACAAGAAAAAAACCACACCACTGAATATCTCTCCCATATCACATGAATAATCTCCACAACACTAAATCATCCAAGCTATATCATTGTAATGACCATCCATCTCAACCACCAGCCAACACAACCACTATACAATAGTACCACCACACACCTTCTCACATTTCATCTCATTCCAACCATCAATCACATCACTACAGTTATTATTTCACAAAAAACTGGCCACCTCTATAACTGAACAATGTCCCACATCAAACATAGAAACATAATAAGAAAGACCCCACATAGTACCACATCTTTGATTTTATAATTTTGGTTTAAAGGATTGTATTGAATGACATCATTTTTCGTAATAGGAATTATCACTTGATTTTTTATTTCCATGTGTAACCAATTAAATAACAATATATACATTCTACACCTTCTATTCAGCATGAAATAAAAGATAATCATAGAAATTGAGTCAGAGACATATCAAATACATAACAAGAAAGGATACCATCTGGGAAAAAATTATAACAGAAGGAAATAGTGAATCTGTATGAAAGATGCATATCATCAAAATAATAAATCAAACAAGCCTCATTCAAATGATCATCCCTATTTTGAACCCACAAAAATAAGAACAAAATAAAACAAGGGGATAAATAGAAGAACTGAAATCATATTTCCAATGATTATCCTCTCTAATCCATGTATCAATACCAGGTGAAAGGATAAAAAATATCCTCAAAATATCCATTCTGTTTAATCGAAAAACTATGTTGAATAAAAAACAATTGTAAGCCCATGGTTTTATAAACAAGTATGTGCCTAAAACATTCAATTTGTGAAACGTCTATTCAGCTGAGGAGTTTTCATGAGGCCCTTCAGGTCAATATGTGTCTCTAATTATGGTTCTGAACTTTTTAGTCTTCAAACCCTGTGAACATCTTCTAATTTTCATACAGCCTAAAGAAATAATTAATTCACATAATGAAAAGACCAATCACACAATGAGTTAATTAAACATATAACTCTCATCCAAAACACAATACATGAATTGTTTTTCTCAAATATATAATCCATCCTTTCAGTAAATGAATAAATATTCATGTTTTTGACCACCTAATGGAGCAAAATTGTAGCTCTAACTCCACTGAACCCTACTCGACCCTCCTCTAGACACCTCCAACTCCCAAACCAATAACGTGGTGTACATAGATTTCATAGAACATTACAAAACATTTGGCGGCATTAGGGAATACATTGGTAGTAGAGAGACCAGGGTTTTAAAAAAATTACCATTCGTTCAATATCATAATAATGTCTCTAATTATGAACATCCTAGTTAACAACCTATGGATCTTGTCTTCAAAGTATTTAAGAACAAAAAAAATTAAACCATTATATCATTCAATTTATTGACTCTAGAATTGTGTGCTTTTTACAATGACCATTTCATGAAGAACATGGTGTATGACCTATATAGAACATTCACACACAAATCAAGTGTCTATGAAAGCATCAAAAATCAGATTTCATGTGATATTTTAGTTTATTAGTGAATCTTTACACCTTATAGTGATAGAAAAACATCATTTATAGGATCCATAAATGTATACATGGATCAATTTATTGGAATTGTACCATCTCTCATAACGATATGGGAGATGTGATATAGGAACTCTCAAATTCAATTGAATAATAGTGAAATGAATTTGATCATTATATTTATTAAATAAATTTAAAATGTTTTAAATTTCATTAATTTCAATAAATATGTATTAACTGATAAGTAATACATCAATTAAATCATATTACCAAAAAAATCATATATGTGATTGATATTTTTATCACTCACATGTTATATTTTAAATATATTATGTGATGACATATGATTCATTGAACAAAATCATAACTCCAAAAAATATTAAATTAAAGTTGAATATTAAAATTATATTTTCTTACTATATATTTAACATTGTATTCACTAAATGGATTCAAAATACTATAAAAAATAATTTCAATTCACATGAGTATATACTTGAATAAAATAAATTTATATATTTCATAGTGATTGTTCATACTACTAAATAACCAATACCCCATTGTATGGCTCACCATGTCCTAAAATCATAATCCTAAGGATATGATATTTTTTAAAAAAAATAACTGTGTGACCCTTTATGACCTTATCTCAATAGTAGTGAATGTGACTCATAGACCTTATGTAAATTATAGCAACCCATCAAGACTCTTATAGAGAATATGGTAATGTCATGGTAATGAAAACCTATCTTATAACCACGTTTTTTACAATATAATGTCATTATAATATTATATATTATAGAAAATGAAGTATAAAACTTTCATCATTGTAAATATTATATTTTTTATCTTTATGATGAATATACATTGAATTAACTTCTTTAGCAACAAATATTGATTTAATTAATGTAAAACCACCCTTATCATAATGATATCATATATATCTTTCATTAATTGGATATGAGTAATAATATCTTGATTCTTCATCTAATTTCTAACCCCCAATGAAACACCCATCATACGATACCACATAAAACTATTAATGTAATAGTATTCATCTTAAATCATGGTTTTTGATAAAATGGTATACATTGACAATGAACCTATGTTATGAGAAAAATAAATATGGTTATTCATAAAAATAAAAAAGGACACTTGAAACATGTGGCATTCAATTAGTATATTATTACTTATCATATTACCTACTCATGATCTGTAATTGTGATATTCATGAATATAAGACTCAATGCATATAATCACGCAACACAAGATAGTCAAAAATCATCTATGACCAATCAACATGATGTATCTTGATCGTAGGACATATGTTTCATATTATTATAATGTAATCTTGAGATTTTAATTTTATCATGGGATGTATTATAAAAATTTTATTCAAATTTTATTTTAATTAGAATTCAATTAATATTGTATATTTGAATGTATCAACACTATACAGGTTAGAGAAACATATGTACATATAAATTTTTTTACAAGTAATAGTGATCCTAGTATATACATTATCTTGTTCATGGTCACCCACTTAAAATATTATCTTCTAAAACAACAGTGAAAATTTTAATAAAATTGAAATACACTAGAGACCGTTCAATATTTTTATTAAATTATACTCATCTTTATAACCTGGGGGATATAATTATAAGATAGAAGTGATCTCATAAACTCATTAATTGAGAAAATATCAATGCATCATCAAGGGTTAGATCAGGAGAATGTAAGAAATGATGAGAAGTGTATAAATAACTCATGAAAAAGAATAATGGAAAATAATAGTTTTCTATAAGACTTTATATAAGGGCATGTAGTCTCAAATAAATTACAAAACATGGAAAAAGACTGTGTATACAAAACATAATACACCTTATCCATAAAGAATAATCATATGATAATGGAACATATGTTTTATATATCTTTGAAATAGGTCACAATAAATTTTTTTTGAACAAACATAATCCTAGTATGTCATCACATTCATGGGTCCCTAATCTCACCCAAACCAACAGGATTCTCTACATACACTCACACTTCATTCTAAAACATAATTTCATTAGATTATACGTGTATCACGAGATATAAACATCTAACCAATTAATTGTTATTTTATATAAGACCTGGTAATCATTATCTATACATATCTGTACCATGTAAAACCATTCATTCATCTTACCATAATTAACCATAGGAATAATATGGTTTTTAGTAATTATATCAAAATATAATATCATAAAATAACATTAGAAATTACATCGATAGACCGCAACATTAAATTGTCCGAAAAGATTATTTTATAGTGGAGATTATTGGGCGACTAATAAAACATAACTCCATATGAGTTACATAATTTAATTATGGAAATATATGTGACACAAATAATTTTGTTTTAGAAAAACATTTATTTACATTTTTTAAGATAAAAAATTATGAATCATTTCCAAAAATATAATTTCAAGAGTTTATCATGAAAACCATTGATAAAGAACACAATTAAAATATAATAGATCCTTGAAACCCCTAAATTTATTCCCTATGAAACATGTTGTGGAATAAAATAAATGAAATTTAATGTTAAATCATATTAAATGTTTTATAAATAAATTAATAAAAACCCATGTCATAAAGATAGTAACACAGATTTAATTATAAAAGTTGGAATGAAAAATTAACAAATTATAAAAAATAAATCATATTGTTTACATATTAATAAAGGATAAAACTAGCAGGATTATTGAATATGTACATAGAAGCCAATGAGATCATTTAGAAATAATGGGAATTTTGAATAACATTATCAAATTTAATGAAGAAATAATTTAATCAAATTAATTTCCTAGAAAATAAACATCAAAGGAATTAAAATTTATACGGATAATATAATCAAACAATATGGTAATAACCATATCCATAAGGAAACATTTTAACTCATGAAAATAATTTGTGCCAATAAAATCTCTTTATAGATTTAGAAGTATTAAAATTAAATGAACATGATAGGGAGATCATGACAAAGATAATAATAAAATAATTAAATAGATGATATGTTCCATGAATTAAAGAAAAATGGTGTTTAATGCACCATATAAAGGAAATAAATGTTGAACAATATCAATCATTCTTCTTGGATTTGAAAATTTAGACAAAGAAAACATTACATCATCATCATCATTTGAATCCAAACCCCCTGAAACGTACAAGATGAGATAGAATTTAAAATTTATTATATATAATGGAATTTTTTTGTTGATGAAATATATGCCCAATATATTCACCATTAAAAATTAAGAAGCTATGAATTTTCATCCTCTATTTGTGAATCAAAATTAAGATGGAAAAAATAATTTCCTTTAATCCCAATTATCCAAACATACTTTAACCTTTTATATAACATGAATTACTATATTATAACCTATTTTATTGAATTATTTATACATATAAAATTTTATAAACTATATTTATAGTCACTTATTAAAAATATTTGTTTTAGTTGTGTATAATTTTCAACATCAGATGCAATTAGATTTGAATTTTTTTAGCAGTAGTTTCATAAAAAAACTCTCACTAATTTTAATAGATTCAGATTTCCTCATTATTAGATCATAATAGATACTAAAATACATTCTTTATAATGATATATAATTCTAAATTTCATTTAAAAAGTAATATGTTCATGATTCATTATAGTGATGTATGTGATGAACTTGTTTTGGTGATCTCCAAGAATGAGGGGTAGTATCTTAATAAAATGTTAGATATTAATATTACAATTAAATTAATAATATATCGTGATTTACTAATTATTTTATAACATTAAAATTAATTATGTTTCCTTTGATACCCATGATAAAAATATATAGCATTGTCCATGTAGGTGGTTAAACTAACCCAAATTAGAACAAGTTAGAATATATGGGTGTGTACGACTAAGATAGTTATTTCATTGTAAAAATATAATGAATAAAAATAAAACATATATTATTTATAACATTTTATGTTATTTAATTAGTTTATAGTATATTTTTATAGATAAGAAAAAACTATTGTAAAAAATAAAATGTTTTATTTTCATGGAGGCTATTGTTTACACATACTAACAGAAGACTCATTCATTTTTCATATATATTAAAGAATAATTTGAATTGATTATAATTTAATAATCATTAAAATTGTAAAAATATTATATTAGTTAGTTAAATATAATTTTAGAAACATCTGTTCGTTGTGGTGTTGAAATCCAAAGCACGTCATTCCTAGTGGTTGTAGTCCACACATATAGATGATTTTGTATTAATTTTTTGAATGGTTCTGGAGGAAGGAATAAAATTGATATTACATTTGCATAAAAAATTTTATAATGTTATTAATATATTTTTTATCATACATTCATGGATATATTTTGTTTTGAGTGGGTAAAAATAATGAAATAATTAAGAGTGCTTTGTTGAGAACATTACCTCTCCATGTGGATGTTCTCCCTTCGGTAACAGCTTAACACTCATTAGTTCTGTATTTTGTAATGATAAATGATTATAATAAATTAGAAGATGTTATATTATTAAATATTATAGTGTTTTGATTGAGATTACTATTTAAAACGTTTGGATAAATGTGGTGGAAGAGATATACTTTTTTAGTAAACTGAATTTCATTTTAGTAATTAGTCATTACAATACAAAAATGTCACGCTATTCTAAGGTAAAAAATCAAAAATGGAAAATAATTTATTAGGTTATGAGGTAGTTTCTACAAGACCTCTAAAATTCATTTTAAAACATGTTTTAAATTAATATTTTATGTATTTTACCCAAAAAAATTCACTTTTAACATTTTTTCGTTTTACCATCAAAATTAATTATTACATTATAAATCTCATTTTAATACCTATTAATATAAAAGTATATTTCTAAAAAAATAGAAAAAATTATTCCAAAAATGAAATTTTTTTATCAAATAAATTTTATAATAGTGATATAAATTAACTTTAATATTATCGCACGAAATTTATAAAATATATAAATTTTAGAAAATGTTTATTTTTAAGCATTAACATAATGTTTAGAATAAAATTATCACTTTAATTGATTTTAATGATATTAAAAATATCATAAATATCAAAATAATATTTATATTTCTTAAAAATTTCGAGATATATAAATCTTCCTTATGATATCATGATTAATGTAAAAAATTGAAATCTGTTATGTTTTTTGAATAAACGAATACGTATATTAAAAATTATAAACATAAATTTCATAAGTTATAAATTTTACCATTAAATTATTAATTTTATTCATTAAATATAATATTATCCATGATTTGTTTTTAAATATTATTTGAGTTATGATTTCACCATTATAATGTAAAATATTCTATTGTATTAAAAAAAACAGTTTTTTCATATTTCACTAAAAAATTTACAATTTTAGAAACAATTCCAAAAACTTCATCATATGATAATATTTTAACTCTAAATAGGAAAAAAATTCATTTTAAAACATTAAAATTTTAAAATTCGGTCATTATCCTTTTAAATAAATTCCAAAAAAAAATTAGTGAAACTATTTTCATATGAAAATAAATCTTCAAATACTCAAAATTGTTATTCATATATAATATGTATTATTATTTTTTAGGGAAATTATATTGATATTAAAAATAATTATTTATCCATTTTATTTTCTCTTTTTTAATCATTATTTATAAAAAAATTCAGGGAATATATTTGTAATGATAAAATGATATTATTATATATTTAGTAAACCTAATTAAATTTTATCAATGAATTGGTATTAAAATTTACCCATTTATTTTATTTTCAAATTTTATATTATAATGAGGTAACTTTTATTTACATCCAGAAATGTAATTTTAAAAGTTTTATTTAATAAATATCATTTTTTAAATAAAGCGTTCCATTAATATGGTCAGTACGATCTTCACATAAAGAAGGCCATTAAAAAAATTATATTAATCTAATTGAAATATATATAGAAAAATAATATAGAGTAATATTATCTCCCATCAATTAAATAAATGTCAACATCAAAATTGTTATATTTATTCATTAATTAATGATGTTATGTAATCCATAAGAGACCCGATATATATTTTCTACATTGGTACCAAGAAAATATTAAGTACTAGGATACACATATTTTCCACATAATATGAATGTATTTAATCATTTTTTTATAAAAATAATTTTTACCAAATATGTTACATTTTTTGGTTATAGAAATCTATTGGAACGAACTATTCAAATATTCATTTTCTATATTCGATTTCAAACAAATACTATATTCATAATGGTTTTGATAATTTTAAATAAAATTAAATTAAATGATCATATGAATATTATTAATGAACACTATATTCAATCTCTGATTGTAGATTCATTTTATCTTATGATTATTTTCGGTCATGTATGAAAAAAATGGTTCATCCAATAACTCTTTCAGTTTAACCATGGGTTTCCTTTATAAACTTCCTTTTGGGTTTTTATCCTAAAAAGTTATATATTTCATACTAAAATTACATATAATACATTTTAATATTTTATATATACAATGTGAACAAATAAAATCAAACCCTGATGGAATTCTTTGATAGGGGTTTAGTCTTATTCCCAGTCATCTAACATCAATTGAATATCAAGTTGATTATAAACAAACAATTTTTAAAGTGATTACTTCTAGTTGCTTCTGTTCCCCATCACCAAAACATCAAATTAACTATTTATGTGTATATATTCTATGAAAAAACAGAAACCAAAGTTTTTATACCAATTGAGCTTCCCTCAACATCCACTCATGAGTCTACTGCTAAAAACTCATTCTATAAATTCTATAATTTATATAAAAAGTTCCGAACCAAGGTAAACATACATATATTTCTCATCATTTTCATAAAATTAACATTAAATCACATTATAATTTCAAATTACTTAATACCATACGGTATATTTTATTTTTGGTCTATATAGACAATCAACTTCTTTTATGATACATATAAACATTTCACTATAATCCCACTGGATTATACCCCCTTCTAAACACAATTATGTTATACACATCTTCGGAACCATGAGATTGGATATATCAGAAAGATATGATCTCAATGGATCAATAAGGGAAAACATATCATCATTTCATAAATGTTTTAATCATTATAATACGAGAAAACATGATCATGTGAAAAATATCTTATTAAAAATAAGATTAAATAATAAATATTTTCCATAATTCATGAAATAATGACATGTAATATCAAATGAAAAAACAAGTAACACAAAAACAAATTGTGAAAATGATATAATAAATAGTATACTTTGTGAATAATAATATCAATATAGTACTGAAATTTAACATTTATTGAAACATAGAATAAAAAATAAATTTTGAAAATACATAACTTTAAAGACCCCGACTTCAGTAACATAGAGTTAGGGGTTATATTATTAAATTGGAATGATATTTATTTAATAATTTCATAAATAAACATTTATTTTAATATTAATGGTAAAATACAAACATAATTGAAATCTATATTTCAATTGGAAAAATTATACACTCAATGTTTTTTCTTTGAGAATTCCATACTTCCCTATAACACATCGCTCCATATTAATAATAATACTTATCCTATTATACAAGGGAAAAAAATAAGGAAGGTTGGATCTAATATTATCATCAAGGGTATGTGTATAATGTATTCCATCAGGAATAAAATTTTGAACTAAATATTGAAATTTAAATTACCTTAAAATCATTCCATTTAATCAATTACATTCACATAATAAAGATAGAATAATTAATGGTCAAATAATTCCATATAAATAATCATATAAGCCTGTAACATAACTATGGTTAGTATAAATAAACAATTAACCATATAAAACATCAATAATTAATCTCATAATGATGGAATGAAAATTTTTTAACCATCATTTCCATTCTATTAGGGACATTATCCAATACATATTATAAAAATGGGTATGACCTCAAACATAAAACAAAGCTAGTTTGTCTCATGAGGCATACTGATGTATCACAAGATATATTGGGACCTAAATATTGATTACCTTTTCTAATTAAATATTTATATTAAAGGGGAGAAACATAATAAACATAAACATTCATATTTAAAAACTAGGATATGAAATGTTAATACTTTATTAAATCAATAATTATGACTATATTCCATTTATATCAATATGTTGAATTGTAAAGAAAGCAAATCTAATTAAATTAAAAAAAATTAAAATCAAGATATATAAAAGTTATAGTATAAATAAAACATATTACCTTTGTTACATAAGTGTAGTAAATTGTTTTGGAATTTTATGAATATAAATACTAGAAAAATAACATTAAAACAATATTTAGTAAAACATCCTTTTTTAATTCAGAAATATTTTTAAAAATGTAATATAACATAATAAATAAAAAACTATTTTTATTAAAATAATCATGGGAAACATTTAAAATAATATTTTAAAAATAAATTGTTAAAGACAATAAATATTTTGTTCTTCCTGCACCCAATAAAAAAATATTTATGTCACATTTTAGGTAAAATATAAAAAGGACTTGTTTTGATAAAAACATTTAGAATACTTTTAAATTGTTGAACATTCAAACATGTGTAAATATTTCCTTTAATAAACATGTTATATAATTTATATTTTTTTCCATAACATGGTTTTGGATGAAAAACTAATTTTTAACTGAAAGGGAATATAAATTATGACATTCTTAAAAACATTTTCTTAATAATTTTTATTATTAATAATTGGGAAGATTTGATTATTACCCAAAAACATTCATTAATAACCTCTTTATAAGAATATAGAAATATTTTCAGAAATATTTTACTATTCTTATAAGGGATACTTAAACATAAACAATCTTAAATGATAATATGATTGTGAAATACACCCTCTCAATTTATGTAATGTTTGAATCATTTGCACAATGAAATGAATAACATAAAATGAACCATTAAATACCATAATGAATTTTTTTTTTCATTATATAACATATCAAAAGGGGTGTTATATACACCAAAAAATTTAATTAGTGGTCAATATGTAATATGTCTCCTGGAAGCAAAAGCGAGATGAGAAACCCAACCTATAGTTCGATTTCCTTCATAAAAGTTAAAAAATATTGTATAATAAATATATATTTATTTTAAATATATTAAAGATCCCAAATCATTTATCTCATATAATATATTATTTACTTATAGTATTTTTTCACCTATTTGTTATCATATATTTCATAAATTCATTAATTTAAGGGATAATTACTTTATTTTTCATGTATGTTTTGGTTCCATGATTTGGGTAAAAATATTTTGATCTTAATGAAAGAATATCCAGAATGTTATACATGATATAGATATCATTTTTAATGATTGTATCATTATTGATAGTAATATATTTATTTTATAGATAGAAAATATATTACACCACTCATTGGGACGGTATGCCTTACAAATAGATGAACACTGATTCCATTTTATCGACGGATGGAACAAAATGAAAATAATAATAATTAATTTTTTGTAAAAAATATATTATGGAATATATATAAATTATATTTATAAAATCTGTACTTATTACAATCCATGTAAATATAAAATGAAAAACATTTCACATCGCTATGTATAGGTTGTATTCTATATATATGCATGAGCTATGTTAATTCTTTCCAAAAGATAAAATGGTAATAAATTAAATGACATATTATATTTAAAATATTTTTTTAGTTAATAAATTTGAAATTTTATTCATTGAATATATCCTTACTAAAATTCATACAATGTATAAGATAAAAACTAATTATGTCTCTTTGTGAGGCAGCGTGTAGCCATACACACCATCAACATTTTTGTATCCCCCACAGATTAGAAGGTAAGAATATAAATTTGATATCGTATTCATAAATTTATACTAATTTTATAAATGTCATATAAATATGATAAATATGTCATTATATACGTCCTTGATGTTTTTCATGTAAATCAAATTAAATCAGTTCTTGAGGTTGTAATCCACTGTACACATGATCAATGGTTTTGTTTCCCATTTGATGGTAGTAAATATTGATCTATGATATTAAAATAATATAATAACATATCCATGTATATTATAAACTATTTTTATTATATTATCATCATTTAAGATGATTTTAAGTGTGCGGAAGAAGAAATATTTTTTTTAATCTTTATGAATTTTACATTTTCATTGGAGAGAAAAATTAGTCTTATACTTAAATCCTAAATTGGTGATTTTACTAATCAAAATAAGGTTTATATTACGTTTTAAGGGAACTAAATATGAATCATTGGTATATATTTTTTGATACAATTTTTTTTGTATGTGTTATGATGAGAAGATATGGGGTGGCCTTTTATAAGTGGGGGAGATGACACAGTGTGAACTTTTTTAATGAAAATGTGTCAGCCATGTTTTTATCTTCACAAAAGCCTCAAAAATAGTTCATCACAAATACTTAGAGGTAATAAGTTCAAAATATTTCCATTGAATTGTATTCTAATATATTTTATGTCATTTATATCCCTCATTTTTTGAGTTAAACTACAACACCTTGAACCCAGTTGCCTCGAGTTGGTTCATTGTTACATTATATTGGCATAATAAATAAAATAAAATCCTAGAGGATAGAGGAGTTTAGTAGCCATGTAAAAAATGGATACAAAAATAATTTTTATATAGATTATTGAAATGAAAAACAACATATTATCCCCTCCTAAAACAATCATATCGCATAAACATTCCTGGTAGGTTCATCATAATATGGTTTTTCCATCCGATGAAAAATGAAACATAAGAAAGGGGTGAGATCAGATTATTAGTAAATATAAACAATATATTAGAAGCTATCAAATAAAAACATAAACTTTAAAGGAAAGGTGTAATAATAAAACAAAATCCTTTTAAAACATTATCTTCAGCATTATATGGACATAATAAATCATGTAATTCCATTTAACCATTCCCAGTTATACTCTAATAGTTGAATAATCTCATGTAATATAAATAAGTAATATCATAACAAGTAAAAGAATAATGCCAAACATCATAACCATGTCGTGTAAGCCCCATTCCAAGACCATTACCACATCATCGAGGCTTTGTGCACAGACCACTACCATACTATCAAGGCCTTGTGCCAAGACAATAGTTTTTTTAGGAGAACCACAATAACTTTCTAGAATTACTTCCAGTAGACTATAATTGATACCTATCTGGGCACTCCATGGGAAGCTACACCCCCAAGGTGGGACACACCTCCATCCCCGGTGGCAACAATTTCCTCATGAAACCCTTGGGTGAAGAGCCACACTTCGTCCAACGCTAACATGTTAGAGTTTCCAAGGATCAGATTCATTCCTACCTCCTTTCCCTCTGATACCAACTGTAGAGACCCAAATATTGACGTACACAGACATTACATTACTTTTGCAGAATACTTAATACATAACAAAAACAGACACCAAAGGACAGTAATAGTTTAGTGTCTTTGGAAACTCAGAACGTAATCTTCTAATCATGGTGAAAGATCTTAAACATCTCCAATAAAGATCTTCCCCTTTTGATTTTCTTACCTAAAACCATTATTGAAATCCTGGGGAAAAGAAAAAATATATAGGGTGGGCTCAAATTTTCAATAAGTGTAATCAGGGAGAAAATAAAACAATCATTATACATTTGAACTTAAAAACATGATCATAATGTTTAAACATCAAAATCTTGATCAAAGAAAAAAATATTGGAAGTAAATAAGACATTTATCATAATGGAACATAAATATTTATAAAATAGCATGGTAATAAATCATTTAATTTTAGAAACCATTCAGCACTTGTTATGATTACCATAGTAGCCAAGGCATTGCTGCCTAGACCATCTTAGTGGACAAAGTGCCTTTCTGAATCGAGTTCACTCACCGTTCTAGTCCTGTATCACTGAACTAGATTAACTTATCGTTCCAGCCATATCTATCCCATGAGATATAAATCATTACCCAATCCATTGTATGGAGATATATGTCATAGCCGTCTCATAATGAAATCATTCCTACTTGTGCCAGAAAATAAACTTAAAACATTCATCATAACCCAAATTATAAAATGGGTTTCATAAACAACATCCCATCATCACATAATCCATATAAAAGAAATGGATATTTCATCATAAGAAAAGTGAAACAATGTAAATAATAGAGACATTATACTTGAAACATACACATATGAAATAATTTCATCTTAGATGTAAAATAGTTTTTAAAAAACACTTGAAATGAATTTTTGAGGAAAATATCCTTTCTTTTTCAAAATCTTTTTATTTTCACAAAATTCTAGTAAATTTCAATAGAAAAGTATTTTTTTGAATATATTGATAAAATCATATAGAGTAAGCTTCATGAAAATGAAGCGTTATGAAATCGTAAAAAAATTTGTTCATGCTGTATAAGTTAAAAAAACATTCTTCTCTTACACTAGCCGGAAAAGTCAAAAGGTAACTCATACTAACAACGAAAAAATATTCCTTTAATATCTTTTACTAAAAACCAACCAATGGGTAAAATTTGAGTTAAAAAATTGTATGAGGATGGAAATAATATTATCTATTGAGGAAATATGAATGTGGATGATAAATATTCCCCAGTAAATTCTGAAGTATAAACAATCTCGGATAAAAATGAGATTGCTAGATTTTCCCATACCTTAGGTCCGATATGCTTCATAAGTATCCGAACCAACTGTATAATAATTTAAATAATGTCATTGAATTATTAAAGATTCATATTCATTGTTATTATATCATATTTGGATCACTTATGACTTTATATTATCCGTTCTTTTGTAAATTCCATCTTAAAGAGCATTTTGGGTAAAATTGTTTCATTTGTCATCTATGTTTTGACTTGTAATTATTCATATGATTACATAAATCATGATTAATTAATTAAAGAATATTAAAAATGATTTATATATAATATATATTCAAAATATACATATATATAATAGATCGATAAATGGAAAGAAATACACCATTCATGGAGATGGTAGGTCGTACGTACGCATGAACGTTGTTTTCGTTTCCTTATTGAATTGAATGGAATTAAGTAGATGACATGAATATATATACATAAATCCAGTAGAATTATTATTTCATATATTTCATTATTACTTATTATATATACTTTATAATCATTCTTGAATTGTTAACATGGAAAATGAATCTCATCGCATCGCGGAGACGGTAATTCGTACGTACGCACGAGCGATGATATCGTTCCCATATTTATTGAATGGAATTGGAGTTAATGATATAATATATTAGAATAAGTATGATTTTATAATAATCATATGTAGTTATTATTAACACCATTATACCCATCCATGTAAGGTGCCATTGTAAAAACAAATTACACCACGACGTGGAAACGGTATTCTGTACGTACGCACGCGCGGTGATTTCATTTTCCTTAGGATTGATAGAAGGTGAAATAGGTTTGTTTGGTATTTATAATAACATATAAGTATATTAGTGATACTTATGTTATTAATAAACAATGAAACAATTAATGAAAATTAAGTAGAAGAAAAAACAAATTTGAAAGAATCGGTAATGGATATTACCTCTTCTTTGTCGCTCCTCTTCTTAACCTCCTCTTAGGGCACTAGGGTTGGACTTTGAAGAAGACCAAGACCTCTATGTTGTTTCTAGGGAAGTTGAGAAGAGAAATTGTCATGGTTTTGTGGAGCTTTATGGCTCAATGTACTGTGAGGAGGAGAGGGAGGAGGTGCCCTTTTATAAGGGATGAGAGGGGCACCTTTGGAAAAAATTAAAATATTATTTTATTATAAAGTCATATTCAGTTTTTAATAGCTCAAAATTGATTTATTTCTAAGATAAGGTGGGTATGGGTCTAAATCCTCTCATCCAATAGAAATTTTCCATGTTTATGTTACTATTTTACCCTTATCATTTAGGTTTAACTCTAAGTTAAATAATTTTACTTTTATTGTGTCTTCTTGTTTTCTTACAATATATGGTTAATAAACATACTATAACAAGCCGAAAGATCCCCAAGTGGTTCATTTTTAATATATATAACCTTATATAAGTATTTTGGTTGAACCTTGGATTTTTAGAAATAAAATAACAATTAATAATATAATATTTGTTTTAAAAACTATTTTAGGTCAATTTTGACACTATTTGGTAATTGATTTTTCGGAAAATCATAACCACATTATTAGTTCAAACAAAGTTTATTAAATCAACACAAAATTTCATATTAACCTATAAAATCAGTGTAATTTATAAAAAGTCTCATATTACATTAATTTGGGTATTTATAACATCAATTATGTTAATATTTCATTAACAAGGTAATTACTGCATCATCATTGTGTCATAAATAACATAATTTATTTAATTTCTAAAAATTATAAATGAATTACCATTACGTAGGAAACATTTTTAGATTTCTAATGAATATCTATAGTCGAATTTATCTTATTTATTACACTATATTAAAAATGATTTATTTATTAAACTTTGATTTTAACTATTTTAGCCCTTCTTAAAATAAATTAATAATAAATGTCTTGATCTAATAGAAGTGGACCTCAATGGTCTTATATTATTCATAATTATGATTTTGGTCAAATTATATTTATCTAATAGAAATAGGTCATGTGTTAGGGTAATAATAATATCATTTTTACCCTTAATTACCCTATTTACTTTTAACAGTGGTAAATAAAAGTAAAAAGTTACTATTCAGAAAAAATTATTTTTATCTTATTGAACCAAATTTTACTCCTTGATGTTAACCGTGTCTCTCAGATTTTCGAAATTCAACTCACAGAAATGGTAAAATTATGTTTTATGTATATTTTTAAACTCTCCTAGGAGGTGGGTAAAAGACAGTGAAGAGTTCAATAAAATTTTTACACATCAAAAATAATTCTAAAATGACTCCAATGAATTAAATTCAACTTATATAGGTATTATGTATCAATTCTGACCTAAAATAAATTAAAATAAAATGACTAATTATTTAAATAAAAAGTTGGTTTTTAAATAGTAACCCAGTGTTTTTACTATTCATAAAAAATTGAAAGTTTTCAGAAAAATACCAAAAATTCACCCTAGGCTAATTTCGATATTCCAAATCCAAAAATGAAGTCCATTTTGAATGATAAAAATTATAAAATTTAAAAAAAAATGGGTGTTACTATTTATAACGGCTAGTTCATATTAATATTATAATTATATCTTGTTTAGTGAAACTCGGTATTGTGTACCACACACACTAGTCTTGATTGTGTGTAATGAAAGACAAGTCAGGGAAGCATGTAGTGAAAGCTCTGTTTGGTGTTGCATATAATATAATCAAAACTTATTTCATTCATACATTAAACAAAATCTATACATAATGTTTCGTAATATAATTTCCACAAAAAGAACTTGAAATTGTGTGTAACAGGTGCCAATAATAGTATTGCGTATACTGCAAGATAATACGGTGTTTCATATAGTACTAGCTAATATTGGTGTAGTGTATAGTATAAGACATTAAAAATAATATATCTCATAAAATCTCGGGGTGTTACATTCTACCCCCCTTAAAATAATTTCTCCCTCGAAATTCATCGAGGTTATAAATGATTTACAACTTGAAAGATTCATTCATAGAAACCCACATCGTAAAAAGGAATACCAATACATATTTTTAAAAACTAATGTATGAAACGTAACATTTACCCAAATTAACTAATCACTGGGTTTCCTCATAGGATAACATAGGTGAAAATATGGATATAGAAGGAAAATATAACCATCATGTTCTGATGTAGAGTGGAAGAGACCTTCGTTATGAAAAAGCCAACAATCACAAAGCCATAAATTTGTGATGATTTAAGGTACCATCTGATTCATCCGATATAAGGATAGTAAGACAAAATTTTTGGTTTTCAAGATCATTTCCCTAAAGTTGAAGTATTTGAATTAGAAGAAATACTTACTTTATTTCGGTATAATCTCACTATTGTTCATGCCTTGAACAATTTCCATTTAATATCATAAAGAAATATAGTTGAATTTGTCTTCCATGAAGTGTTAGAAGATCATGCGATATAATGATAGGTCATTCCATCTATCTCAAACATAAGGTTAGTAAAAGATATATATATAAGTCCATCTATGGTGAGATTAATCGTATATGGCTCATAAAATGGACTTATTCTTCATCAATCATAGCGCTTATTAAAATAAAACTACTTTCTACTAACCAGGGGATTCCTGTAGGATAGTGGTAGGCGATGAAGGCCTGTCGCACTTCAGTTTTGGGTTCGATTCCCACATCCTTGTCCGACGCGACGGGTTATCGCTCGTCCTTCGGGTTGTAGTTTTTCTAAAACTGTACTATTATAACATTTCAAAAATAATATCAAAAAGTTCTAGCCTTAAACAATACTAACTTATGTCCAACATAATCCATTCCAATCTTTAGGATTATCCAAAATACTTCTTTCCAAACTCATAGTATAAAAAGAATGATTTCTAAAATGGTCATATAACAATCATGTGAATACCATCATTTATCCCTCATATATCTTGTTGGTCACACTCCAATCATGTGAATACCATAATCATGTTTTCTCTTGAAAAATGAATACCCATTGAACCTTAGTGAAAACATGAATGCTGTCAAAAGTTAACTCTTTCCACATACAAAAATCCAAAAAATCTATATACGCAAACCATTATATAACTTTGTCCTTATATCAGTCATGAGATCATGAATACTATCAAACATTTAATTTTCTCTTTATCCCTTCATTATGCGCATATCATCTTCATTCCATAATATTTGAATGACCTTTCATGGTTTCCACTACCATTAACCATATACTTTCAAATACATTAGGAAAAACAATAGTGTAACAATATTTAGATGTGTATTTATTCCATAGTTCCATTACCTATACAACATAACTCTTGATAAACATAAATTATTCCACTAACTTCTTAAAAAATTGACCAAGATTCAACACTTCTTTAATCTCATATATTATTTGTAGTATCCCCATCATCATACACATAAATACTACCCATATGACCAGGCAGATTCCCTTCATGAGATTTTCCCTTAGGGCATTGGTTTGCATAATGCCCATACATTCCACATTTAAAACATCTAATCATTTTTGATGTCCTAGAAATACCATTATCCTTCTCTATGGTGTTAACTGAACCCTTTCCTTTGCACTTACTGGATTTGTGTCCTTTTCCGAAACCAAATCATGTTCTAGTTCCTTTTAAACAATCTCCTTGAGGCCTCTTCCCACATGAATTACAAGATAGAAATTGAACTTTCTTTCCTCTATGATCATCATGAAACTCCATCTCTCTCTTATTAGTTGAGTCAGGAAACATACCAAAGTTGATATTATTGATCATATTATGTGATTACTGATTAGGAATAATAACAATATGTGGACCTCCAGATCTAATTTAATTTGGTTAATCAGGCATAATACCATTCCATTGTCCATCATATCTTCCATTATCATGAATCTTCCCATTTTTAGACATTGTCTAAAACCCAAAAAGAATAGTGTGAGAGGCCAAAATCATAATCAAGGGGGATTAACTTCAATATATAACATCTTAGGATAAATTCTAAGATCGTTACCATAATTATAGTACTATAACCTATACATATACTTAACCTTAGGGACATCCCTAGACATACCATAAAAATATCTCTAGGGATCTCACTAAAGTTTTCGCATCCTAGTTTCGAAAGGTTAACTAAAACATTCCTCTGATACCAGAAATTATGGTCTGGAATTACTTCTAGGGACTATAATTGATACCTATCAAGGAACTCCAGTTGTGGCTACACCCCCTAGGAAGGACACACCACCATCCCCAGTGGCAGCCATTTCCTCATGAATCCATTGGGCGGAGAGCCATGCTTCCTCCAACACTCACATGTGAGAGTTCCCAAGGATCTGATTCATTCCTACCTCCCTTTCCTCTGATGCCGACTGTAGATACCAAAATCTTGACATACATAGACAGTAAAATAATTTTGTGGAATAAGAAATACATAAAAAAATAGACACCAAAGGATCGTAATAGTTTAGTGTCTTTTGAAACTCGGAACGTAATCTTCTAATCATTGTGAAAGATCTTCAACATCTCCCATAAAGATTTTCCCCTTTTGGTTTTATTAAATAAAACCATTCTTGAAATCTTGGGAAAAATAAAACATATAAACGGTGAGCTCAAATTCTCATTAAGGGTAAGCATGGAGAAAATACAACAAACCATATACATTTGAACATAAAAACATGAAAATAATGTTTAAATATCAAAATATTGATCAAAGACACAAATATTGGAAGTATGTAGGACATGTATCATAATGGAACATAAATATTGCTAAAATATAATGGGAATAAATCATGTAATTGTGGCAACCATTCAGCACTTGTTATGATTTCCAAAGTAGCCAAGGCATTGCTACCTAGACCATCTTAGTGGAAAAGCCCCTTTCTGAATCGAGTTTACTCCTCATTCCAGTCCTGTATCACTGAACCGGATTAACATATTGTTTCAGCCATGTCTATCTCATGAGATATAAATCTTTACCCAGTGCATTGGAGGGAGATATAGTTCCCACCATTCTCATAATGAAATCATTCTTAGTTGTGCCATAAAATAAACTTAAAACATTCATCATAACCCAAAGAATAAAATGGGTTTCGGAAACATCTTCCCATCATCACAAAATCCATATTAAACAAATGTATATTTCATCATAAGAAAAGTGAAACCATTTAAATCATAGAGACATTATACTTGAAACATACACATATAAAATAATTTCATCATAGATCTATAATAGTTTTGAGAAAACACTTGAAATGAATTTTTGAGGAAAATATCCTCTCCCTTTCAAAATCATTTTCTTTTCACAAAATTCCATGCAATTTCAAAATAAAGGTATTTAGTTGAAAATGGTTAGAAAATCTTATAGAGTATGCTTCAAGAAAATGAGGCGTTATGAAACAGTAAAAAATCTATTCATGCCGTATAAGTTAAAAAAACATTCTTCTCGTACTTTTGCAGGAAAAGTAAAAAAGTACGTCCTACTAAAAACGACAAAAGATTCCTTTAATATATTTTACTAAAAACTCACCAATGGGTAAAATAGGAGTTAAAAAATTGTAGGAGTATGGAAATAATACTACATATTTTAGGAAACATGGATGTGGAAGATAAACATTCCCCAGTAAATTCTAATATATAAACAATCTCGGATAAAAATGAGATTTCGAGATTGTTCCCTTACCTTAGGTCTCATATATTTCATGATTACTTATTATATATACTTTATAATCATTCATGAATTGTTAACATGGAAAATGAATCTCATCGCGTCATGGAGACGGTAATCCGTACGTACGAACGAGCGATGGTATCATTCCTATATTTATTGAATGGAATTGGAGTAAATGATATAATATCATAGAATCAGTATGATGTTATAATGATAATATTTTTTTTATTCTTTACACCATTATACCCATCCAAGTATGGTGGTGGTGGAAAAACAGATTACACCACGGGTTGGAGACGGTATTTCGTACGTACGCACGCGCGGCGATTTCGTTTTCCATGGGATGGATGGAAAGTTAAATAGGGTTGTTTCATATTTATAATAACATATCAGTATATTAGTGATACTGATGTTATTAATTCATAATGAAACAACTAAATAAAAATAATTATAAGAAGAAATAAATTTGAAAAAATCAGTAAAGGATAATACCTCTTCTTTGACGCGCCTCTTCTTAACCTCCTCTTAGGGCACTAGGGTTGGACATTGTAGAAGACCAAGACCTCTAGGATGTTTCTAAGGAAGTTTAGAATAGAATTTTGTAGTTTTTGGCCTAGCTTGATGGCTCAAAGTGGTGTGAGGAGGAGATGGAGGAGGTTCCCTTTTATAAGGGAGGAGAGGGGCACCTTTGGAAAAACTAAAAATATTATTGTATTATAAAGTCATATTCGGTTTTTAATAGCTAAAAATAAATTTATTTTAATGATAAGGAGTGGATTGGACAAAATAATCTCATCCATTAGAATTTGGACAAGTTTAAGTTACTGTTTTAACCTTATCATTTATATATAACTTTAAGTTAAATAATTTTACTTTTACCGTGTCTTCTTGTTTGCTTAGACTGTAAGGTTAATAATCATTACTATAACAAGCCAAAATAACCCCAAGTGGTTCATTATTAATATATATAACCTCATAATAGTCATTTGGCCGAAATGAGGATTTTTAGGAATAAAATAACAATTAATAATATATTATTTTTTAAAAAACTATTTTTTGAAAAGTTTGACACTATTTGGTAATTGATTCCTGTGAAAATAATAACAGAATTATTAGATCGAAAAAAGTTATTTAAATCAATAATAACATGGAATATTAACCTATAAAATCACTGGAATTCTTATAAAGTTTCAAATTACATTTATTTGGGTATTTATAACATAAATAATTTAAATATTTCATTAATAAGGTAATTAATGCATCATCATTGTGTCATAAATAACATAATTTATTTAATGTATAAAAATTATTACTAAATTACCATTATGTAGAAAATCCATTTATCTTTCTAGTTAATATTTATAGTCGAATTTATCTTATTTATAACCATATATTAAAAATTATTTAGATATTAAACTTTGATTTTAACTATTTTAACCCTTCTTAAAATAAATTAAAAATAAATGTCCTAATCTAATACATGTGGACCTAAATTGTCATATATAATTACTAAGGATGTTTTTTGTCGAATTACACTTATCCAATAGAATTAGAAAATGTTTTAGGGTAATAATAATATCATTTTTACCCATAATTACCCTATTTACTTTTAATCGTGGTAAATAAAAGTAAAAGCATACTATTCCCCAAAAATTATTTTGATCTTATTGAACCACATATTACACCTTGATGTTAACTCTGTCTCTCAGATTTTTGAAATTCCACTAACAAAAGAGGTAAAATTATGTTTTATGTAAATTTTTAAACTGTCCTAGGATATGGGTAAAAGACGGTGAAAAGTTCAATAAAATTTTTATATATCTAAACTTATTATAAAATGACTCCAATGAATTACATTGAACTTATATAGGTATTATGTATCAATTTTGACCCAAAATAAATTTAAATAAAATAAATAATTATTTAAATAAAATGTCGGTTTTTAAACAGTAATCCAGTGTTTTCAATATTCATCATAAATTTTATGTTTCAATGAAACATTGACATGTATGATAAATACTCCCTAATATAAAATAATGTATAAACAATCTTGGATAAAAATGTGATTGTGGAATTAACCCTTAACATGTACATTTTTTAAGTTTAGGGTGTGTTAAAATAACGTATAATGATTAACTTTTGTTTTTTATATCAAAACAGAACCAAATAAATATTTATGATATCATAAATGATTCTATTATATAATTTTTTAAAATGTGTTTCACTATTACCAATATTTCTAGTGTTAATTGCTTCTTTTTCCCATTCTGGTTTTTCTATGTAACTCTTTTTTTTATGAATAGGATGTATTATATTCATGTACAGAATGAAATTAAATTCATAATTATTATTTTTAATCCTCAGGTAAATATTAAAATCATTAATGAATTGTTAATGTGGAGAAGTAATCCCAACCCATCATCGAGACAGAAGGTTGTACGTACGCATGAGCGATAGTATCATTCCCTTGATGTTAAATAGTATGCATTTAGATTATATATTAATTATAAAGAAAAATTCCCATATTATATTCATTTAATATATCCATTTTACTCATAAATATATCCATCCAATTAGAGAAGTGTTGAATAACATATTACACCACGGCTTGGAGATGGTAAGCTGTATGTACGCACACACGGTGATATTGTATTTTGTATAATGGATAAAATGAGGAATTTGGATATAACATGATTATAATAACATCTAATTTTATGGATGATACTAGATTAATTTCTTTCAAATTAAAGCAACATAAAAAGTAGAATTATAATATGAAAAGAACATAGAAAGGGGAGAAAAAGTAATTACCTCTTTTTTGGGTATCTCCTTTTTGTTTTCACAAAACGACTCCATAAAAATATTTCTTCCCAATTAATAGACTCCATGTTGTAGTGAGGTATGTAGGAAGAGAAAATGGGAAGAATTTGGAATAACAGATGGCTTTGGAGGAGAAAATTATTGATAAGGATATGATTCTTTTTATAAGAGAGGTGAGGGGCACCATTGGAAATACCAAAACTATTAAACTAATAAAAATTATTTATTAAACAAAAATAAATCTGAAGAGTAATATTTTAAATATAAGATTATAATGGGTCTAAATACTATTAATAAATTGAAATTAGGAATATTTTCACATTATTTTAAGCCTTATCGTTTTGAATTATCATTATCTAGTATACTTAATTTTAGTTGTGGTAATAACATTATAAATATTAACTAGTTCAAAATATTTACATATATAGTATAAATTAAAATTAAATTTATATTTAATTATATTTTAGATATTATAATAATAAATTTATAATTATTAATATTTTAATGATTTTTAAATAATTTAATAATAAATTATTTTTATAAAATATTAATATTGTCAATTTGACACTATTCATTATTCTGATTTTAAATAAAATCCACACATAAGATAACTTCAAAACCAAAAATTTAATATTCTAAAAATATATCATGGTATCCTAAAAAACTCTACTATAACCTTAACTAATTCAAATTATATATATTTTAATATTTTTAAAATTATTAATTTGAAATTTTAATTAATAAAATATTTTCTACGTCAATATTGATTCATCCTTAAAGGTAATTATATAACAACTAAAAATTATAAATAAATTACTAGTATTTAAGTAATTATTTTAGATTTATATATACTACCTATAGTCTATGTTATATTATATTTATCCCTATATTAAAATTAATATACTTATATAAAATTATTGTGTGACATTTTGTCATATCAATTGATTTTAATAATATTAATGCCATATTCATGGGAAATATTTCATTAAGTGATTAAATTTAGAAACATTGATGATAAGGGTATAATATAGTCATCCAATATGATTTTCAAAGGTGTTGGAGTATTTTATAATATAAATTTTACCTTTAATTACCTTATTTACCTTTAACTTCGGTAATAAAAAAATACTATACTTATTATTCATTATATCCAAAAAAATAAAATTAACCTATTAAAATAATTTTGACCCACTAATTCCAAATATTAAATCCATTTTTTTAAATTGAAAACAAAAATGTTTCACTAATTACATTAATATTAGTCCTTGTTGATAAAACAATAAAAATGATATTTTCAAAAGTAAAAACCAAAAAAATGGTATGTTTTTATATCTAATATTAATGTAAAAGAAATTCAAAATTCAAAAATTATATTAAATGATAAAAAATATAATCTAATTATAATTTTAAATAATTAATATTAATAATTTAACACTATAAATTGTTTTTATTAAAAAAAGTGTTTTCAATTATAATTTAGTATTTTCAATATTCAATAAAATATGTATGTTATTGGAAAAAATCAAATAATTCTCCAAAAAACTTTTGATGCCTTTATTCCAAATAAAAAGAATTTTTTTTAAAATTTAATATATAATAGTGTCAAATATTTTATTTAAAATGGATGTGCCATCAAAAAGTAGCAAAACTATATTTTTTTAAACTAAATACTTGTTTTATTCAAAAAATGTATTTGTTCTTATATTATGTCGATTAAATGCATAAGATGAATGATATAATTATATGGAATATATAAAATTAAAAATTTGGTTAATACTATTAATAACTTCTTCATAAAATTCTAGATGTTGTGTGCTCAAAATCAGTGTTGAATGTATTAAAAATTTATTGGAATTTTTTTAGAGGAAGCATATCGTGGAATAATGGGGTGTTACAATCTCAACTCCTTCAATAGATTTTTTCCCTACAATTTAATATTAGGATTTAAAACTATGGTTTTGACATTTAAAAATATATTTTTTGAAATCCCACATCCAAAAATTGATTAATGAGACCTCTAATTTAAAATATAGAAACAGGAGTATGAAGGTTACCAAAAATAGCACAAAATAGTGTTTCATGTATGAAACATGGACATTGAAAAAAAAATAACCATCATGATCTGATGAAGAGTGATACAAAACTTTTTTAGGAGAATGTTAAAAACTAGAAAGCTATAAATCTATGAGGATCCAAGGGACTATTTAATTCATCTCAAATTAATGTAATTGGAAAAATTATTGGTTTTCTGATATTTCCACAAGAGTTCAAGAATTCATTTACATCATAGAGTAATAATATAATGAAACATACATACTTACTTAATGATTATAATTTCCTCCTTTAATTAGTTTCTACCACAAACTCACCATTATCTCTAAAAGATAATAAAATTAAAAAATATTCTATTTATCGTAATCGTATAGGTTTACAATAATAAACATAGAGTTTATATGTCATAAAATTTAAATAAAATAACTATGTTATAAAAAACATGACATTGTGTAGGCCAGTGGTAGGTGATAAATCATTGTTGCAAATCGGTTGCGTGTTTGATTCCTGCATCATTGTCCAATGAGATGAGTTGCCACACGATATTCAAGTCATACTTTTATTAAAATAATATTACTATAATATTCCATAAACAATATTATGAAACCTTTTAACCTTAAATAATGCTTTCCAACATCGAAATTAATCGATTCTAACCATTAGACTTATCCAAATTTCTGCTTCCTAATCTCACAATCCAATAAATTATAAGGAAGGTCAAATACCATAATTCGGATATTTTTGTCTCATAACCAAAATTTTAATACATTCATCATTTATTCTATTAAAACATGGTAATAACTTGAATGAAAATAAAACCATTGAAAATATAGAATATTGGATATAACCTTTAAATGAAATTTTTTGTTAACTTGAATAATGATCGAATAAACAAACCATTAATTAGTTACAAGGTATACAATAATATCCTATATAAATTATCCAAATTAATCATATCATAATTTCAAAACCAATATCTTATTATCATAATCATTTTAAGGGTTATATTTCCTTCAACCATATATTTTCAAAATAGTTTAACTTATGACAATGACACTTTATATGCTACCATACTATCTCACATCATTAATGAAATTGTACTATAGTATAATCCATAAATACTACATAATTATTATACCATTATATTGATAATAAAATATTAAAATAACATAATTCTTGAATAGTAAAATTAATAATTCTTCTATATAACTTTATCATTATAGAAGAGCATCAAATTTGGTATATTCCTTTAACGATTGGGAAACTGATTCTCATAGTGTCCAATGTCTTTGAAATTAAATCATTGAAAATTAAAAACCATTTTCATGCCATTGAAATAAGGAACTAAGTGGCCTTTTTATCCACACTTATAATAAACTTTAATTCACTTCAATCATTTACCAGGGCGATTCCTTCCACAATTATCACATGTGGGAAAATCATTATTTCCCTTAATCCCATTAACCATTTTTTTCTCCGCTATCTTTCTCCTCTCTTTCTTCCCCTCAAATCGATATAATATGGTAATTATTTAATTATCTTATTAAAATAAGATAATATTTCTTCATATGATGAGGATAAATTGTAGACTATTTCCCTTGTAAATTTATACATAAGAACATGAAAGATATAATTCTTTATACTCTTTAGATAATATGCATTCCTAAGGTTCACATTCCTTCTACTCGGAACAATTTATAAATGACGACATACACTAGGCTAGATCATATTGTAATGTATAATCCAAGAACTAGAAACATTCTTCACCTAAATTGATTATATACATGTATCTAGTATCATAATCATAAAAATGGTTTAATAGGGGACATTTTCAATCATAAATCCTTCATTTAAGTTTTTAAATAATATTTGAATTATCCTAGGCATATTCCCCAAGAGTGTAAAACTAGGTGCACAATAAGGATCATTGTCGTGTACCAGGTTACCCCAAGTCGCGCTCAGAACACCTTATCAGAGTTACTACTCCTAGGTACATATGTACTAAAACCACATCTATATGTATTATCTAGACATTGATGTATTTTCTAGGAATTCCCACATAATATCAATATTAACAATATTATAGGATGTTCTTATATGCATGTACTCAAAGTATATATTTGGTTAATGTTACCTAGTCAAGGTTTTTCTAAATCTACATTCCAAGGTTAGTACTAAACATCCTTTGATACCAACTACAATTCCCCGACCCGAGTTTCCCAATGTCAGTGCCTTATAACATTACATTGGCATGATCTTAAGAAAATAAAATCTCAAAGGACCAATTAGTTTACTAGCATTGGAAAAACTATATACAAATATATTTTTTTACATTGCATATTGAAATGAAAAACAACATATTATCCCCTTTGAAAACACTCATATCCTTTAGATTATCCCTATAGGTCAATCATAATACACTTCTTCGCATCCCTGGAAAAATGAAACATAAGAAATATTTGATATCAAATTTACATTAACGATAAAAAAATATATGGATCTATAATAGGTAAGTATAATCTTTTTAGGTATGGTATAAAACTAAAACACCAGACTTTTAAAAATTTATCTTCATCATTATATGGCAAGAATAAGTAAAATAATTCAATTTATACAATTACATGGATATTCTAGTAGTCAAATAATAAAATTAAATATCAATAACAAATGTCATAATGATGAAATGAATAATTATGGACATCATAACCATACCGTCTAGGCCTCGTGTCAAGACCATTACCACACTATCAAGGTCTCGCGGATTTACTATTACCATAACTTAATGCCCTTGGGCCAAGACAATAGACTATATCATGGGACCTAATACAACATATATGGTCTATATAGGGAATCTCCTTTCACTAACTAATTCAAATTAATTCCTCATATAAAAAGGGCGACACATAACAGAAACATTTTTATTAAAACTAAAATATGGAATGTTAATGATTTAACGATAAACCATGAATGGTATAAGAATATAACATCCCCGGTCAAAAATATCATAAAAGAGTTAACATAATATAGATGATTTTATCATAATAACTAAACCTCAATTGGGAATAAAATACAAAAAATTATGTTTACATAGATTCAAATTATCTAATATGTTAATAAAAACTCTTTGAGAGAAATATCATTTTTTACATTAAGTCATTTAAAATATGAAAAATTAAAATACAAGACATTTCATTTGAAAATAAAATTTTATGATTTTAATATAAGATTCAAAATAGTATGGTGACATTCATGTATAAAATAGATTCATTCTCAGTATAAGATAAAAACACCCTTTCTTTAATTTGTTGAAAAGGTCAAAATGTACCTCATTTGGAAACCAAACAAAATATTTCATTCAAAATGTTGTATTAAAATTACTACATGGGGATAAATGACATTACGATATTTCTAAGTAAATAATTAAAAATATTTTAAAATTTATTTTATAAGAAACATGGTCATGGATGATAAATACACCCTAGATGATACATATAAACAATCTCGTATACAGATGAGATTGACAAATTAACCATTACATTAAACATTCTGTTAGAAGAGGGTTTGTTAACACTATGAATAATGGATAATGTGTGTTATTAAATTATAATAGAACTATAAACATATCAATGATATCATAAATGGTCCTATTATATCATTCGGTTTATAGTGTTTCAACATTACCATTATTTCAGGTGTTAACAGTTCTGTTTTTCATAATCCTGTTTTGTCATGTAAGTCATGTTTTTTATGATAATAATGTATTTTACTCATTTTTAGAATTAAATTATGTTCATAAATATTATTTTTACTCAGACCATAAATTTTTTTATCATATTTAATTGTTAAGGTGAAAAATTAATCTAACAGCGTCTTGGAGATGGTAGGTCTTACGTATGCACAATGAGCATTATCATTTTCTTGATGGTTAAATTGTATAAAATTGTATCGTATATTAATGATAAAGAACCATTTTAATGTTATATTCTTTATTTATATACATTATAATCAACATTATATCCATCTAATTAAATCATTTTTTAATAATAAAATTTGCCATTGTGTGGAGACTGTAAGTTGTATGTATCCCCGCATTGTGATATTATTATTTGTATGATGGATAAAATGAAAAATTTGGTTGTCCCATAATTATAATAACATATCAGTATATGTATGATACCTTATTTATTAAATTTATATGGAAACAAAATATAATCTTGATGTTGAAGAATAATATAACATTGAAAGATGTGATAAAAATTTGACCTCTTTTTTAGGTATCAACTTTTGGTTTTCAATAAAGGATTCCATAAAATTGATTTCTTCTCAAATTATGGACTCTTGGATGTAGTGAGGTTTTTGAGGAGATGAAAAGGGTAGTTTTTTCAAAACAAAAGGGATTTGGAGGTGTAAATTTAAGAGAATGAGAAGTTTCTTTTTTAAGAGAGGTGAGGGCCACATTTATAAAAACCAAACAAATTAAATTATTATAAATTATTATATAAGTCAAAATGGCTCCAAAGTGGATTATTTAGATGATAAAATGATTATGGTTTTAAATCCTCTATACCAATAAAATTAATATAATTTTTCTTTTATTTTAAATTTTATAATTTTGATTAATCATTATTTAATATATTTAATTTTAATTGCGGTAATAACTTATGAATATTAAATTATTGTGAATAATTACTTATATGGTGTCAAGAAACCATAAATTTAAATATTAGGACATTTTATGAATTATTATTATTCATTTATAATTTTTATATATTTTTATGATTTTTAAATAATTTAATAAAATTTTATATTTATAAAATATAAATAATGTCAATTTTGACAATATTCATTTAATTGATTATAAATAAAATAGTCATAGAATATAACTTTTTTAAAAAAATAAATTTACTAAATAAATTTCATATTCACCTATAAAATTTGTGGATCAGCTTAATTAATTTAAGAATTAATTCCTTTCATATTTGTAAAATCCTCTATTTTATATTTCAATTAATAAAATAATGTTTGTGTTAGTATTGTGTCATGAATAATGGTAATTATATAATATTTAAAATTTATTAATAAATTTATATAATGTAGTAAATTATTTTATCCTTCCATAGAAAACTAACATATGATGGTATCTCTTATTTGGTCAAATATTTAAATCAATAAACTTATATATAATGGGAGTTTGACATTTTGTCACAATAATTGATTTTAAAAATGCTATTATCATATTCATGGAAAAGATTCCATGATGTGATTAAAATTATGAAAATATATGATAAAATTCTAATTTAGTCATACCATACAGGTTTTATAGTTGTTAGAGTAATTTATAATATTAATTATCCCTTTAATTACCCTATTTTTCCTTGACAACAGTAACAAAAAATATTAATGTTACTATTAATAATATCCAATAAAATAATAGTAACATATTAATATAATTTACACCCAATTATTTCAAATATAAAATCCATTATTCTGAAATTAAAACCAATATGTTTCTATAAAAAATTTATCATTAATCCATGTTGACAATACGAGAAAACGATATTTTAAAAAAAATAAAAATTATCAAAATATTGACATGTGTTTATATCTATTATTAATAAAAGTATAATTATAATTACCTACATTATATACAATAATGAAAATATAATATAATTATACTTTAAAACTATTAAAATGTATAATTTATCCCAATCAATTATTTCGATTGAAAAAGTTATTTTTGTTAGAAATTAGTATTTTTGAATATTCCTCAAAATATGAATGTTATTATAAAAAAAAAATAATTATTATAACTAAACATTCATGTCCCACATCCAAATAATAATTCCATTTTGAAAAATTTAATTTATAATAGTGTCAGATATTGGATTTAAAATGGGTGTGCCATCAAAAGGTGGAAAACTGTATTTTTTTTAAAAAATACTTATTTTATCCATAAAAAATTAAAGTGATCTTATATTATGTATAATAAAATAATAATATTAATGTTAAAATTATAAGGAATATCTAAAATTAAATATGTGGTTAATAGTATTCATAAATACTTCATAAATGTCTAATTGTTGTGTACTAAAACTCAGTGTTGCGTGTAGTGTAACCTATTTGATTTATATAGACAGAAACACATCCTACAAGCTTGGGATGTTACATACTATCCCAGTAAACCCATTTTCACATTGATAATGATAATGAACTTTATCTTTTTTTATTGTTCATCATTGTCAAAAATTATGTTGAACATATTAGATAATAGTAATTATTATCATTACAAATATTGAATCCATTTTTCTAAATTCAATTTTCCATAAACCAATTTTTATTTCCATCTATAATCTTAGCTTCTCTTTTTTTTTTCTTGGTTTCTATATCAAAATTCATGTGTTATAGAATTAAATTATGAGTTTTAGGATGTTTTTCATCAATTTAATGGCTTAGGTACATACCTATGGGGTAATTGTATGGCCTCCTATGGTTATGACTCTTTTTGGTTCTTTCTCAACTTGCAGGGTTTTATGTTCACGAGTTATACATGGTTTGATCTAAACTATTCTGCTCTAAGGAGAAATTTTTCAATTATTATTATGTCTCTAGTTAAGGGTTCATGACCTTGGAAATTTTATAAAAATCATGGAAAATTAATCCACATTATTTTAATGTTTTTAAAATAAAAAAGTTGAATGGTTGCACATGGTTTCTCAGACCTTGTATCCAAACTACGTGGTCACCCAGTGTGTCAAAAAAGGGTACACGATTGGCACATGGATTGGGAAACCGTGTAGCCTAACCATCCATAGTTCCCAATTTTCATAGAAAATGTGAATTTTCATTTTTACCCTCGTTATATTTTAAGTCTAAATTCCCCCTCTCTCCATCTCTTTGATCATGTGACCTTGGAGAGATCCTATATTCTTCTCTATGCCTCTAATCCTTTTCCAAGTGTTTACCCAAGTGATTTCATCATGTTTTGGGGATAAATATTCAAGGTAATATCTTCTTTTATAGTTCATCTACATCTTTATTCCATTTTTATTTATTTATCATTCATTTGAGTTCTTTTGGATATAGTGTTCATGTGTCTTTGAGTTTAAATTACGGGTTTTGTATTTGTTTTTTTTCTTTTGATTGTTCTCGCTTCTTGGAACCCTTGTATTATTTTTACAATTTTTTTTTGTAGAGATTCATGTGGTTTGATATAGGTTCCCATTTAATTTTCCAATAAATTTATGAATTCATTAATTTCTTTATTTTTGACCATCGTTTTATTTTAATTTGTGAATTTTGAGTTTTAGATTAAATGTTGGATGTTAGACAATTTGTTTCCCTTCTTATTTTAATGTTCATTTAATTATTTTGTTATATATTTCAAACCAAGTGTGTGATAATTTTTTTGATTGGATTTTGTAGTTATATTTTAATTCTAATTATTGGATTTCCCTTTTTAAATGTATTTATAAATTATAATGTTGTGATGTGGTTCTTAATGAATTTGAATGTTTTTTTGGTTTGGAAAATTAAGTGTTGTATTTAATTTGGAATTGGGTGGTTTTTCAAATAGTTCTTTAGTTCAATTTAGAACCGTTAGAATGTTGGGTCTCATAAAAACACTCATTGGGTGATCCTCTGGCCTACGTTAGGTTGAACGGCATGGGAGGTCCTTCATATGGGACTCTCATTTTACCTACTGGATGAAAAGTATGAGATTGTTCCCTTGAGTGGTTTATGGTGACACTAGATGATTTATATTGTGTGTGTTATTTATGTATATGATTTTTTTTAATTATATATTTTTTTAGATCACCCAAAATTATTCATTTCATGAGAATCTTGAATAGTTATTTTATAGTCTTGGAAAAACATTCGCCCAAACTTATGATTTCACTCAATCTAGTTTCCTTTATTATGGACCTTCCTCTTCTTTGGGATTGTTCCCCGTGGTTAGGATAGTTAGGGAATTTCTAATCATGTCTGTGAATTGATGTCACTATGTGAGACATTCCTATGAGGACAATTATTTATATTCTAGATTATCCACAAAGATCCAATTTTATCTCATGTTCTTCATCACGTAGTTGTCTATAGATGATGATTTTAATGCTTTTTTTTGTTTGGATATGTGTTTTATTCCATATCCCTTTTTATGTTATCATTTCTCCATCACTCTTTAATGATGTAATTCTTTGTTAAAAGTGATGGGTTGGAATAAATATGTTTACAGAAAATGTTTTGAAAATGTTTTACACCTTCTTTCTTCCTTTTTAAGTACATAAATCATCCTTCTCTAAAATTATAATATCTCTTTCTTGTAAAATAATATGATCTTAAAAGTCAAATGGTATTTGTATTTTTTTATTTAATGTTAAAATTAATAAAAACCAAGTCTATATAAATTTTATTATAACCCTAGAATGAAATGTTAATTTTTAAAAGAAAATGCATTGGGAATAGATTTGGTAGTGAACTCCTTCTGAGTTTTAATAATGAAACATATAGATTATTATTGTATTTTAGAATCCCATGGAGTTTTCATCATGGTTTTGATCTGTATGGGAAATTTTTGTTTTTGGCATCAGATGTTTTCCCTCAGGGTTGGGTGGAATCTTACTGGTTATTAATTTATTTTTGGTTTTTCTGGTTCAACATGTTTTATTTTTATCTATAAGAAATAGAGTTTATTTTTTTTATTATACCAATTTACTCTGTTTATTTATACTTCTTTAGTTGTTTTAATGTTGTAGAATCATTCCTTTAGTTCACATTGTTTCAATTGATCCTTGTTACTAGCTCGAGAGGATCATGAACTACTCTTTTTCTTTGTCATGGGAAGACAGAGGTGTAAGGTTCGGGGTTCAACCCAATTTTTTTTGAGAAAATAGTATCAGAGGATAAAATATTTAGTTGTCCATGCCTCTAGGGAGCCCTTTTATTTTTATGGATGGCAAGGTAGATGTTTTAGGACAGTAATAACATGGGATGTTGGTATATGAAGGTTTCTATCCAACACTTTCTACGATAAACTTTCGTTTACCATAGGAAGTTGGGATTTGTTTAGTTTGATTTGATTTTTTTGGTTATTCATTATTTTTGAATGTGATGTGGGATTTGGTTTAGTGGTATCCGTTAGATCGCATATCCATGAAATCTTTGTGGATCTTGGGACTTAGTTAATAAATACTTCCCACGATGATGAGATACTTGGAATATGCACACCAAATATATGGTTTGGTCATCAGTCGTCAATAGTATTCTTCTTTGGGATATCATTTTTGGTCTTCATGGTTTTGAGTTATTTTTGATATCCTTATTTTAAAAATTAATGATTTGGTTTTTGGAATATGGAAAATTAATTTTAAAAAAAATCAATGAAATTCGTAGAAAATAGATTTTTAATGAGATGAATTTTGTTACATTATGAATTGGTTATTCAAATATGATTATTTGGGAAACTAAATTTTATATTAAAATAAAATGTTTTTGGAAAAAATGTTTTTTGTAAATTATGTAATGTTTTGTGAAATTAAAAATGGGTAGTTTGTTGATAAACATGAATCTTAGGATGAATGTTTTATTTATAAAGTGGAAATGTTTTGTCTTCACCTCTTCCACAATCATGGTTTTTAATGGGTATGGAAGTGTGTGATGAATTTGAAGATTGATGGATTTAGTGGATGGGTGACATCGTTGGCATGGGAATATGTACATGTGAGGATCCATAGAATCACATTAGTTAGTTTAAAACATAAATGGTTTTTTCCATTTGAAAATGATTTTACGAGGACAATTTTATATCTATTATGTACTAATGGTTGTGTAGAGAATTTTCATTCCATTTTGTAAAGTTCCCAAAGTATTATTTCAATTATGAGTTATTATTAGTGAACTATTTTTTATTATGTTCCTAGTTTCCATTTTTTCAGTTTGTTTCCCACCAAATAGTTGATGGATTTTTGATGTGTTGCCACAAGTGGTTCATTATTAGCTGACACTCCAATTGATCAATATAATTTTCCTCTTCATGGGTCTTGGATGTTGAATACTCCTCTATTTTATGGTCCAGAGGATCCTTTAGAAGTTTAATATTAGATGAAGAAAATCAAAACTATATTTTTGATTCATCATGTTTCACGACTCTCAAAAGGTTAATTTTTCAACATTTATGCTGGAATGAATTTTTTGGAAATTGTGAAAGTTGGTTATTCAATACAAGACATGGAATAACTTTCCCTATGAATTTATAATTTCTTAGTTCGTTTGGTAGTATTTCATTGAGGTCATGAAGGTTGTTAAGGTTATGTAAATTTGTTTTTTTTTTGAAAGGTGAAGGATAGATATTTGAATTTATTAATCATTTTGAGGATGTAGTTCTTTGTCTTCTAGATTAGGATGTTGTTGAATCCGTGATGGCCTGATATTTTGAGAAGGTTATTCATCTGAACATATATTTAAATGTGTCATTGTTTTTTCTAACCTCATTTTTCAATGTTGTGAGGCAAGCTATTTAGGTTGATGTTATTTTGGTAGGGGTTTTCTAGATAATCAATCCTTCTTAAATTCCTAGAATAAGTGAAGGGAATCCCCAAAAGTAGATCATGAAGTGGAATGATGTTGGTGGTTCATAGTCATGGAATCAAGTGGACTATAGACGTTTCATCAACTTAGTTTGGGCATTAGACCCTGGGGTGACATCAAAGCAACAATTTGGGTAATAATAAGCCTTCATATAAAAGTGATATGAAGACATTTAGTACTTGTGTACACTAAGGTCATTTGAAATGGTTCAACTAGGGTGTTTCCAGTATATGATGTTCTACTAGGTCCACCACTTCAAAAGATACCCCTTCCCATTTTTATAATTATGTTGTTCTTATGGGTTCAGTTTGAAGTCCCTTTCCACTCAAGTGTTCCCTTTGTTGTAGTATGTTATTTTGTAGTGTTTTCCATTATTTTTTGTGTTGTATAATGTAGTGTATATTATAATAATATCTATCTTATTATAATACTATATTGTAAATTCTAAATTTTTTCTTCTTGGGTGGATGTATGTGCTATTTTGTGTGTTGCTTCTACTAATTTTTATTTTGGGTTGCAAATGGATGATATGGGAATATCATCTGAATCCTTATTTAAGAGGATGTTCCTTTATAGAGTGAGGAGAGTCCTGTTGTTTGTTATATTCATTAGATTATTTTTGGAGTTGGTTTGTGGGAATTTTAATTCCGGGCATCAGTTGTTGGTCAGAGAAGATGGTTGAGAATATGTATAGAATTCTAAAATGGTGTGGAGTCTAATTGGGACATCCCTATTTGTAGTTTGGATATGCCACTTCTATTTGATTTCAATAGGTGGATTATTATTTTTTTCATTATTTTAGGAATTTTCCTTGTAGGTGGATGTTGAGATTATTAGAGTACACCCAATAGTTTTTTATGGAATGGTTATACAAGTCATAGTTTCAGTTATCCATAATCATTTGAGAATTTTTTTTGTTGATTTGGTTCATATAGAAGTGAGTTTTTTTATTGGTAGACATAAGGATATATTTGGTTCAATGTATCGGATTTTGTGGGTGAGGTATTATTTTCCCCTTATTTGATCAACTAGAGATTTTGTGTCGTTATGAGGTAATAAATCATAATTGTTAGGATAATTATCACATCCTTGTTTTTATTTTCATTTATCAATTATTTTTATCAGTATTTCATGGTTTATCCTTGGATTTTCATGTGTTATGGATTTATATTTTGGGATGAGGGATATTTTTAATTAGTTTTAGGGTGAAGGTGCATAGTTAATGGGTAATCATGTAGCCTCTTACCACTGGGTCTCTTTTAGGTAAATTCCCTTTTAGCATAATTTGATATTAATGGGTTGAACATGGTTTTATGTAATCTATGTAGCTCCAATAAGAAACTGTGTGAGTCTTTAGATTCCTCTATTTGAGGTTGTACAGTAAATTCACAGTGAGTTAAACTACGTGGAATAAATGCGCAAGGTTTTACATTTTTTTGGGATAACCATGTTTTATAATTGGGGCATGATTTCCCAAACTATGAATCCAAATTCTGCAAGTTCCTAGTTTGTCCAGTAAGGTGTGGACTGTTGGTGCATAGTTTGGGTAACCATGTGGCCTAACCATTCACCGTTCATAGGATTCTTAAAAATTATCATTTAACTTTTTTATTTTTTGTATTTTAACCCCAAATTCCCCTCTCTCCATCTATTGGCCCCTATGAAAAAGGGGAAGATTCTATCCTCTTCTTCAATCATATCATCCTATTAATAGGGTTTATTTTAGTGATTTATTCAAATTTTTGGGCCAAATATTCAAACTAATCTTCTCATATTTCCTTCCCCTTCCTCCTTCTTCCATTTTCTCTTGATATTTCCTTATTCCACGGCCTTGTTGATATAGGTTTCATTCTTTGTTGAGTTTAAATTAGTGTTTGTTTGAAACGGTTAAGATGGGATTTTATTTCTTCTTGTAAACATCTTGATATTGTTTCAATTTTCTATCGTGGAAGTGTTTGTGGGTTTTTTTAGGTTCCAAGTTCATTAGAATTCAAAATCATAGAATATGTTGATTTAATAATATTTTAAATTAATTTGACATTAATTTGGGATATTTTATTTTAAAAATAAATTTTTACATGTAATGAAGTTGTTACCTTCATGTTTTAAAATGCATTGAATTATATTGATAATTATTGCACACAAAGGGTTTGATAATTTCCTCTTTTTGCATTTTATATGTGATTTATGATTTACAAGGCAGTGATTGGAATTGATAATGTGTTTGGATTTAAAATGCAAGGTTTGGGGTTCCTAATTTATTTCTAAGTAGTTTTTTTCTTTAAATATATATATGATGGAATAAATTTAGAAGTGGGTGGCTTCTAAAAGAGTTATTGAGGCTTATTTGACACCTTTAAAAAAGGTTATCTTGAATGTATCATTGGGAGATCATCATGAAACAATTATTTTGAATAGTGTGGGATGTCATTAGAATGGGATTGCCTAGTTAACTATTGGTTGAAAGACATTGGATTGTTCCTTTGAGTGGTTTGGGGTGATTCTTGTATGGTTCTTGTGAGTGTATGGAATATATATATATATATATCATGTTGGTTTCTTGTTTGGATTTTTTTTCTCACTCCACTGTCTTCTTAACATGGTCACATGTAATGGCTATAAAATCCTCCTATAATGGTTACTACACTAGCATGAGATTTTTCTATCGAAAGTTCTCCTAGTATAAAACGTTATCTACATTGAGTTGGTTCCCTTCTATTAGGATAAGTAGGGAAAGATCAAGCATGTGTGTGAATTGATTTCATTGGCTGAGTCATGACTACATGATGATTTTGGTTTTAGTATGTTCTACATTATCCCTTAAACTCCTAATAAAATTTGTGAAAACCTAGTTTATATATATTGTATTTCAAACCTACAATTTATTGTTCTTTTATTTTAATGAAATTAATTGGGAACATATTTGTTTGGGCATGAATACTGAGTTTTAATACTCCCTATTATAGATAATTTTTTCATTTTTTTGTTTAGGGTCTAGCTTGGTTTTGATCACCGTGGGTGATGTTGGGATTTTGCATTAGTGAGTGACAATCAAGGTCATGTAGTGTATTACTAGTTGTCAGGTTAATTTTGGGCTCTTCAATTTGTCTTATTTTAAATTATTTTTATATAAAAGCTGTTAAGATTTTTTATTTAGTGTATGGTTCTATTTTTTTATTTTTACTATTTTGTTCATTTATTTTCAGGGAAATTGTTCTCTTAGTTCTCGTTGATTCTCTTGGTGTTTGTCTCCAGCCAGAGAGGATTGGGAATTCATATCAGGACATATCATAGGAAAACACATGTGACTAGTTCATAGTAAATCATGGATATTTCATGACATAGTTCAAAAAATTGGTAGAATTTAATTTACTATAAAACTCATAAACGCGATGAAAATAGTCTTAAAAATAAAAATTCTCAAATATATGGAATAATTTTTATAATTTAATTGATCATAGAATTTATCACAACAATATAAATTGGTTATATTTTAATATATTTTATCTAATTTTACATTATAATAAATATAAAATAAAATTTATATTTTTGAAAAAATTAAAAAATAATTTAGTTTTCCGTAAAAACAAATATTTTAACTATTTATAAAAAAATTATTCTATTTTGAATGTTTTCAAAAATTAACTAAAATTTAATTGAGACATATGAATTTCAAAATTTATGCTAATTATGTAAAACAAATATGGTAAATTAGGTAAAAATTCATTTTATAATATGTCTTGAAAATTCAATGAACAAGTCTTTAGAAAAAAATGATTTTTTCAGAAATATTTATTTTCTTTCAAATTGTTGTTATATTTTTTAATATCAACAGATAACCATTGGATTTATTTTGTAAATTTTTAAACCAAATTTCTTTATAATGTATTTATTCTTATACATACTCTCTAACATAAGTGTTGTGTTATAATGATCATGTTTAAATTATAATTTTTTAATTGAGAGTCATGTTTCATTTAAACCCACCGTTGTAAGCATCATAAGCAATCAAAGAGATTGAATTTATTTAAAATAAATATATATTAATGTCTCAATATGTTACATTCACATATAATCCTATTTTTCCCTATAATATATTCTCTCTGACAAGATAATCCACTTTTAAAATCTCATGGAGTTACATTCTTCACCCTCTCCCTTTTAATAAATTATGCCATTGCAATATCATCATGATATCAGTAACCACATATTTGAAATTTGAAAATACCCTTCTTGAATTATGAAATCCTGATAAGGTTTAGTAAAATATCATATTTCTAAGAGATAAATGGAAGTAATAAGGTCATCCATAATAAAAAATTTCTATTTTTCCATGTAGGAGAGAATTGGTGGAAAGTAAAAACATAGACATGAATAGAATAAAAATTCCCAAGGAATAATATAGAGTGATAGTGAGAATGCTAATTATAAGTATAACCACCACAAAAATATAAATCTATGATGATCCAAAAGTTTGTTATATCATCATAAATGAATGAGATAGGACAATAGTTTTCCCAAAAAATATTTTTCATAATATTGAGATATACTTTTAATAGGATTATAGAGGAAAAAATGGTATAAATAATATTTCATATTTTGTTTTTCTTTGAAAAATTTACACTTCAATTTTTAATCTATGAAATAAAAATCCAAATAGAAATTTTATTCTTGAATAACAGATATTAAAATATAATGGGTAATAAAAAGAAGTACATGTCATTACTCTTAACTGTTGATATCATTCAAGGCCCAAATTTTCATACCATGTAACCAAATAATACATTAACGTATACAAACTAAAAAATACCCCCAATTTTCCACATAATAAATTTCATAAATAGTGTCCCATAAGAATAATCTAAAATATTTCTGACCAAATTCAATGAAAAAAAATTTATATAGAGGGACACTAACATTAGAAAATCAACTAAACATCTAATTCTATAAATAGAATTTCTCTTAATTTTACATAAAAAATAAGTGAAATCATTGATTACAAAAAAAATTAAGAAATATTTATTTCTTTCATAATAAAATATCAGGTTATCAGATATATTTTGTTAGTCCAACAAGTAATTAAACTTCAAAATAAATAACATAAACCATCAAATTAATAAAAAATATCTAGGTCACTGATAAAATCTCACAAACATCTCTTTATCATTATTATCTCATCATTAGGCATTTATTAAGGGTTTTCTTCCCTCAATCATGTCTTCTCCAAAAAGATCATTTTGTCACTATATAGATTTTCTTGTCCATCATACCATTCAATATATGACTTCATGTCCTTATAAAAAAAATATTTTAGTAAAATTATAATATGATTCATGATTATTATAATGATAATATAATTAATAAACAAATTATATCACATTACTCCTTAATACAACTAAAAAATCACTTCAATCCATCAAATTCATTTTTATTACTATCCATGGCTTTAACATGATCCATTATGTTCTTCTAGGTTATATTCCAATGAATCTTCGGAAATTATTTTTCATTATACCACATAAAATTTTAGACGAATCATTGAAAATTGTAATCTTATTTGATTACCTTGAAATCAATAGAATGGAGGAATTTATCTCCACACTTGTAGAAAAATCCATTTCCGTTCAGTCAACAATATGGTGTATCTTTTAAGAATTATCCAATGGTAGAAAATCCTTCATTCCATTCTTCCATTTTTAAATTTTTTACAAAAACCCTCTTCTTATATTTCATCCCTTTGAATCCATTTGAATTTTATAATTGTTCCTCTTTATTGATAGAACATAATATTATATCCTCATATATTTGAATGGTTTGGAAGACTAGTTCCCTTTAAAAAATTGGCATTGAACCCATAATGATATATTCAAAAATTCTATTGGAATTACACAAATAGTCCATATAATGACATGAATACAATATAAGGTTTTCCTCAAACATAGAAAAATATTAATATTTTTTTATTACACTTAATAATTGTGTCTCCATATCTTCTTGTTGCTCATGACGAAAATACCTTTCCAAGAAGTGTATCTTAAAAAATCCCACTCTGTTCTTGATATTTATTCTTCATTATTAGTATTTTGAATTATATACCACCATGTACCTTCATCCCAGTAGTGCTTTGTAATATCCAAGAAATATTCCTCCATTTCATTACATCACATATAGAGAAATGTATTCTTTGAGGATCATATAAATTAATAAACAACAAAATGTTATGCAGTCTAATTATATGATGGATGTTTCTAACATATGAATTGGTCAAAAAATATTACACTACACTGTGGATCAATAGTATACTAAATAATAAAATTTTTAATGCTTATAACCTATGTTAGTTTCTATAATATAGTTATAATTTTAATAGTTTAAGTTATGGCTCTAGCACCACCTTCATTTCCTTACCCATGAGGAAAATCCATTCATGGGGTATGTGAGTTGATTCAATATTCATTCCTTCCAATATGTTTTATTTCTAAAAAAACATAATAAAATATAATTGATATCAATGTTATTAAATGTAATGTTTAATCAAAGAACTAGAGACACACATTATATAAATAAAAAAAACTATGCATGGTAAATCTCATGATCATAACAATGGATTCTTTTGGAATGTTTTCAAATAATAATTTTTTTGAAATCCTTTATAATTATTTGTAATTAAAATTTCTATATAAAATTAGTTTATTCGAATGAATATACACTAATAGATTCAATCCCGGTGTGTATTAATGTTAATTATCATATACAAGGTAAGGGTTGATTGGGGATAAATGTTCCTTAAGGGAGTTATTATAGGTACATCTATTTCATAACCAACATCACATGTAGTATCCATAATGTTATGTCATTATCAAATTCATTGGTGTCCATTGGGCCACCGATAATCAAGGTGGGAAAACCCCAAGAACACTTCCAATAGGATATGGGAAACTTGACTGTATTGACTAGGAATATCCCACACATAAGAGGAATTATCCTAATGTAGCTAAACACACAGACACATCAACAAGAAATTAAAATGATGAAATGTAATTTAATTGATACAAAAATATGCATAAATCTATGATCCCATAATCAGAGTAAAAAAATGAATTACTAAATGTAATAAATGGTCTAAATACAAGACCAATCGAAAAAAAATTGTCCAACCTACTCAAAGGAAGTGGAATGCCATCAAATGAAAAACCTGTCTATGAATATGTCTATCTAGCCCATTCTATGATCTATGCACTTTTATTCCTCTCAGTAATCTGAAATCAAATTATTTTTCATTGTATAAGTCATGACATGTGCTATTAGAGATCATGTAGAGTGGATTATAATAATTCCTAGTAAGACACCCTAAAACAAAAAAATATAAAGCATCAAGTGTATTCATATCATCAGTACTTGGGTGTGTTAATATAGACCTGATACATTGTGATAATCAACAATAATTGGGATATTATCCTAATAGACTCTAAGAACCATATTGTTCACATCCAGAAATCCATCAAAAAGATTATGGTATGGGATTCAAGGAAACACTTTTCTGTAAGGATCAATTCCAATAACTATGTAACCACAAAGGACCCTCATCCATGAGGTCATGATCATGGTGTGCTCCCTTGTTAATATACAAGAGGATATTATGATAACAAGTCCCGGCAGTAGGAAATCCACATTTCACATTGTCTTTGGATGCTCCTATCTAGGGACATGTGTAATGGTTCTTATACTTTAAGATTGTTATTAATGGGTAATACAACTAATGCACATTTTTGTATTTATGAAAAATTTGATGATACACTGTTCACAGTGAGGATTGATATATTGGATGTGTCATGGGTAATACTACATTAATAGATAATGCGAGGAAGGATTTTTCCCTTTTCTTCCATAATAGAGGATGATATCTCATGCACTTTGATGGAATTGATATAGCATAAATAAATCCATGCCCATGGAAAGGAATGGGTGAGTTCAATCCCAGAATGTAAAAGAAATAATAGTAGAGCACAAGGGTTGATGGCACTAACTAGAAACATGATTGAATCAAGAGATCGGGAAAAATGGATTTCATTACATGGTAATCATTCATTGGAGGTGGCACGTCATTGGATCATTAAATTAGTTCTCTATGGGTGCCTTGAAATGTTTCTATATGATAACTAAGGATGTTATGTAGGCTCCACCTAATTCTACTAAGAATGAATCCTAGTGGGTAACACACTAAGTGTGGCGATGTATCTAAGTTAAAAATCCATTTAACAAGTTGAATAAATATTATTATCGATTGTGGTTTAATAATTATTCAATGATCCCTAGTATCATTTATTTTGACAGTAGTTATTCATGAAAATATATTGTGGGTGAAATAATATATTTATTAGTGAGTAATGAAGTGATATTTATTTTTGAAATTAATATTTATTATTCAATGTCTAATAAATTTGGTGGAATAAATAATGTGTAGAAACAAAAGTACATGACATGTATATTATTGTACAAGCCATATAGTTTTTTGGGGATTTTTTGGAATAATATTATTTAATTAATTAAATAATATTATCTGTAATTAGATGGGAGAATGTTAAGTAATAATAATAAGTTAATTGTTATTATTTGACATAGGGTCTTTAGAAGAATTAAATGAAATTAATAAATGATTTCGAGTAATTAATCCATTTTATTATTCTATGTAATAAAATCACAATTACATTATTATCATTATATTTAGCCATTTCTCCATGGTTGTGCACAAATGATCTGGACAAAGATCTTGAAGAGAATTAATTTACTCCAATAATTTTTCTATGTTATGAGAGAGATCCTCTTCCCCCTGATCAAGGACAGTGCTTTTGATGCAGCTCTCTAGGTGATTGAAGGTAGATATCGCAAGTGAAGGCTCTTCCACGCTCTCACCCGATGATCCATTCGGCAACATCTAATGATATGTGGAGAACATGTGGATCACCACTAGAGGGAGCCTACAATTGGGTTTTACGGCACAACGACAGATCACATCATATTGTGACTCGAAACATCAGCGAAGAGATAATTCCATTAATTTAATTATTCTATTTTATTAAATTAATTATTACTAACATGTGATGATCCCATGTATGGTTCCAGGACTCCCCTCTTTTTCTATGGTTCTTTGTTCAATTCCAAGGATATGACATTTTATCATTATGATGGATCCTAGATTGATCGTTGTTAATGGTATGATTAATGTCGGCTACACTAATCAACGATCTTTCACTTCGCCCAGAACCTGCACCTAACACCCCACCCATCACGTGACATGGATTTATGATATTTATTAATCCCCATAGATTTGAAAACTAGTTCCTAGTTAAAAATAACATAATTTGGGAATAATTTTACTAATTATTATTACCATAATAATTCAACAAAATAGAAAAATAAACCACAAAAGATGACATAGCCAGAAAAGGTAGAAAAAATTAAAGAATAAATGATAAACAACATTAACAATAAACCAAAACACTAGAACTTTAATGAAACCAAAAAACATCCCAAAAACATCATGCAAAAAAATGGAATCACCCTCAAACAACAGCCAACAAATCCCACAAGTGGTGGATAACTAGAAATAAGATCCACCAAACCACGATATATATTTCACTTACTTGTGTCATACATGACAATGTATATATACACCCAATGGTGTATGCATGGTGTTATCCCAAGCCCAATAGGATTCCAACTAAATGATAATACTACATACTATAAAATTAGTAGAAAACTTAAAATGCACATTTATAGAAAATCCATTGAATAATTTTCAAGAAAATATTTTATGAAAAACATTTCTAACAGAAACACATTTATGAAAATAATTTCTCAACAAACATAATTTAAAATTAATTATACACAAGATACACCATATACCAATTGATACCAAAATGTCACATAACCATTATGTCACTATATAGGCCCATATATAAATCTCTAATGGTATATATAACAAGTTAGTCACTAAGAACCTCGTAACATTTGATCAATATCCTCCAACCGACCCACCAAAAAATTTACCATGTATGAGCCACTTAGTGGGATCCATATTATGTTTCTAGTTATCTTGATATAATAGTTCAATTCCATCATTTTCTCATAAATTATCCACTAGGTTCGATCATCCCAAGGGCCTAGTGTTCTCTGATCATATCACATGTCTTGTGAGTTTGGAAAGTGTGAATCCTACTTTGTGAATCTGGGCCCTTCCACTTCTGCGTCAACTATTGTCAATCCACTTAAAGAATATTAGGATTTACATATACAAATAACTAGTTTAATAGTTCTAGTTTATCCACAAAAAAACATGGTATTCCCATTCATCTCAATTTCTGTTTCCACTTGACCAGCACTTTCACAACATATTCCTGACCACATATGCACACAAGGAAATAACAGATTTTACCAAAACTAAATGGAAGACACCATATTCCAAAAATAAATGATCGTTACATTTTAAAAACACCAAAACCCTTTCAAAACATGTTTTTTATATGTTTCACAATTCATGAACCTCATTTGGAAACACTAAAAGAAAATCACATAATCAATTTTACTATTTCCATTAGCCAAGACATTTCTAAATACCCACATAAAACATATTATCTTATAAAAATTCTACACATAATTTATTAAATAAAAAAATTAAATTTCAAGGTGAAAAAAATAATAATTTCAAAATAATCCAATTTAATTTAAAAACCCCACATTCAATACATTCAGACCTCATGTTCCATTGGAATACATTTCCCACATTTCCAATAATCATAAAAAACCTCCATGAGAAACCACACCACCATAAGACCATAAAAATCCAATTTAAAAACAAACATCAAGTTATTACCCAACATCAAATGATCAAACACTCCTTAAGTCAAATAACCCAGTAGAAAAGAAGAACCAAAAAATGGAAAATGAGAAACCCTAATTAAAGTTACAGACCAAGATAGAAGACACATACATGATGATTCAGTTGTGCGTCCATTCCAAAAACACCAAAATAAAAGAGAATAATGGAGTAAATATAAATAAAGGGAGGCAAATAAGGCTTTAGAGCTCTAATGGGTGTCCAAGGAAGGATTTGGGGTTAAATCCCATGATAACACAAAAGTAATTTTCAGAAACAAATTAATGATCTGTAAATGTTTTATGGTTTTCACACAAGGTTTTACAAACCTTGATGAAACCATAGATCCATATGTATACCTTATGTATGAGATAAATCGTTACACTGCACTATTTTCAAAACATGCAGTTTCCCACTATCTAAAAAAGACACTTGGTCAGACAATTTCAATCAAAAGGTCACAATATTTTCTAAACATTGTTCCAACCCAGTGAAACATTATATAAACCCAAAACTCATATTATTCACCATATAATCCATTATAAAATCAAGGATTAACAATGGATCAGTAGTAAAAAAAATCTCCTCAAAATTTAAACATGGCACACCCTTATGTTTAGAGAAAATCCATGATTTAAAAATGAACTAAATCATATAGTTATAATAATAAAATATGGTCATGAGAATTCATCCTACCATAACTCTTTTCTCCCATATAAATCCATGACATTATCTATTATATTGATCTTGGATAAAGTATTTCCATAACCACATGATCCATCCTCTCAAATCAATAACACCTCAAACACCATCAAATGGAACTCATAAAACAACATAAGAAATAAACGAATGATCCCAAATGACATCCAAGAATTGAAATAATTATTTAATATCATCTTCGAAAAATCACAATGTTCCCTTAATTGAATAAGAAAAAAAATTAACAACATAAAAAAGAAACCACCTCCCACAAAACCAATTCAACAAACCAAAACAAATTATCAGAATGGGAGGCCAGAATATACTTACCACTATTGGAAACCACAATTATTAATTAAAACTAGAATAAAACAAAATGATACTCGTGGTGGGTCTCCCCACCATAATAAACAAACTAGCCAAGGTCAGCATGGTGAACATGAGATGTGTCAACCTGGATCTCTCGAAACATGCGTACAAACCACCACTAGAAGTGTAAAGAACATGACGAAGGAATCACCTACTCGAGCAATATGTTACAAACAAAACTAACTCATGAAGGAAAACTACACATGGGAGTCAAATCTAAATCATGCATACATAAATGAACACCACTTGACTTACATGAAAAAGAACCCCCACTATTAAATATAACCAAAGATGAACACATAAATCGACAATGATCGCAATGTGGAAATGTGTTCTCAATTCTTCTTTCAGTAAAATGAGTGTTTTCATGATGTAGAAGATAATACATAAAATATTAAACTATCATCAATCCTACACTATTAATAGAAGCACAACAAATGTCTATAACATGGCTAGGATTATTGGATATGTACTAGATTCACACTGTGTCCTTTGGTATAATCCTTAATGTTTGAAGCATCTACCACCTCATAGTAATGAGATGAGAATCCCCGGTTATAGCTCTTTATTTCGATGGAAATAGGGATTTAGAAGATGCACACTCATCATTGCCTTTCACTTTGAATGTGAAATAGGAGAGATAAGTCAATCAACAATAACAATGTCACATACATGATTTATTTTAAAGTTATTTTCATTTATTTTCCTTTATTGCTTTGTAGTGGGGGTTTACCATGCATTTTTTGTAGTGAATGATGAGTTTTCTAGATTTTGGCCAAACACTATGTTTATTTTCATTTTTAAAAATTTATTTTGTTTCTTTCTTAACATATTCATTTTTCAATTTGTTTTACCCATTAAACTTCCATAATTTCATCCATTGAACTATTGAATCCACCATAGCAATTTGGACCCCTTAAAAATTCATTATCATCTAGGAGATGGGTGATCTAATTAAGTATTGGGCCAACCCATATGCCCATTTTCTGTTTCAAAATTGTTATTTTATTATTTCATAACGTTTTATGTTTTTTTTATTTTTCTGTGATTCCAAATATCACCTAATCCCATTGAACCTAGATGCACCCCAACTTCATTTCCCCCTCTCAGAAGATCGTATCAGTCGAGAATTAGGCCCAATCTTTTCAGGTTTCTAAAATTGTCTAGATTTATCAAGTAAGTGTCTATCCTTATATGTTCCATCCTTTTATTTAAGATTTATCCCTTTTTTCTTGGATCCCAAAATATAAAAAATCTAGGTCTTCATACCTAGGGTTTTATATTGAGTTTCTTGGTCCAATCCTCTAGTTTTAGGTTCGATCTCACTCCCTTGTGGTGCGGTGGTGGTGTGGTTGATGTAACAGACTACGATTTGCGGTTCTTGACTCTTTTGGTAGGTGATTCTATATGTAGGTATTCTAGATTAAGTTTTATTTCTGTATTTTATTTCATTTATGTTCCTCCTTTATTATTTTGAGGGAAAAAATTTATTTGGGTAGCATTTGCAAAGCGGTTTATTTTTAAGTGCAAATCTTGTGTGAAAAGGGGTGTTTTACATATGCAACCCATGTTGTGCCTCTTGGTTTCGCATTATAATTCTTGGAATGGGTTTATAAAACAAATTTATGATGAAATTTAGGATTTTTTATAATATTTCTCTCCATTGGGTTTTAAATGATGTATTTTAGATGAATTTAATGTGCAAAATTTGGTCTCTTTTTTTGAAATTGTTTTATGGAAATTATAAGTTGTTTATTTAGTTATATAAAAGGTTCAAAGCATGTGTAGATACTGTTTTTAATGTGTGTGAACAAAACTAATTTTTATATGTAAAAATGGATTTTAGTAAAATATATTTACTATTTGAACCCAAGATGGAAAACCCGGGTAACTAGGTGGGCTAATTTGTACTAGTACGCTAGTGAACGGAGGGGTTTCGACCATGGTTCACTTAAGAATTTTGACAAGAATAAAACTAAAAAAACTACAATAGAGATGATTGGAGAAAACTAGGTTATGCTTATTCTCCATACCAGTGGCTTGTGCATGGGAATGAATTTTATTATGGTTACTTTCACTGAGGTACGAGGTACTTAAGGCTCACAACTAACTAGTACATTGGGGTGTTCCTATACTTGGTGCTCTTGGACTTTTTAGAAGTTATCCATTCCTTATGGTATTTTTGGATGTGAAAATAAGTATCTTAAATTTTTTATTCAAATTTACTCATTATTTAATGTTTTCCCACATTTAAATATATTTTTATTTCAATGTTTCACTTTTAGAAATAAATGCTACCATTTTTTGTTTATAACTCTTGCATGATTTTTAATTTATAATCCCTATTACATAGAATCCTGGGGTGATATTATATTGTTATTAGTATCTCACCCTACTTACAACTTTGGGTTTAAGTATACCTGATCGTGTTTGACACATGAAAAGGCAAGGCCTCAGGTGATGGCAGTTCGGGTTGCAATTTTCTTTCCAGGGTGCGGTGTTGTGGGGATGACTCGTGGATGATGACCCCTAGTCGTGTGGAGTCTCATGGGCTGTATTCTTCTACATTCATGTATCTTTGGACCCCTTGTGTCTTTTTTAAGCCCATATACTCAGTTCTGGATTTTATTAAGTCTTGTTTGGCATAATTTTTCAGATTTTCTATATTGTTTGTTTTTTGGTTATTTTATGTATCCAAACTCTGGTAAATCACTACCAAATAAATTTTTATGATACCCAAGCACTTGTGCCAGCCCATGGGGTTAAGGAACACACTTAGGGACTTTCCATGGGCCTGGTATGGTGCTGGTTTGATGGTGAACATATTTGGTTCATGACAAAATGGTATCAGAGGAGGATAACATTTTTGAGTTATATTATTATTTTGGGATGAGTCAGGCTAGATAGTACACAAGGCTATCAGGGATCAGAGTTTTGGTCATCTGTAGGGTGCCTAGCCCGTACCCCTCATGGAAGACCCAGAGTCACCATGGGATGTATGAATTATCTATTTATCTTCACCTCCACGTGAGATGTGTGGGCTGCAGAATGCATGTGGACATCGAGGGTGGTGAAGTAAATGTTTATTTTACTATTGTAATGTGTTTGGATTATTTATTCTGATGTTATTCCTGAAAATTTTTGAACTGTTATTATGATTTTTTGGTGGTGAATGTTTCCTTTTGTAGCAACACACATCCACAGAAAGCTCCCACACACCCACGGGATGAAGCCAAAGAGTGTTCTAATTCACCACTCGATCAATGGATGATAAAAGCTGTGGTCTGACCTATCTAAGATCTGGCATAGGGAGTTGTTCTGTCTCCTACTCCAGCCAGAGAAGATGAGTCTAGGCCTAGGAAGGATAAGTCACAAGAGTTCATGAAAAATAATCCTCCTTATTTTCAAGGTAGCTCTGAACCTCAAGAGGTAGAGGAATGGCTTGAGAAGATAGAGTGTATGTTCGAGTTACTCGACACACCTACGGAGGTCTCAGTGAAATGTTCCTCTTTTCATCTAGTGTGTCCGAACTGTAGGTGGTGGGATTCTGTGCTTCAATCTGGGAAGTATGAAATCATGACCAGGAGAAATTTTAAGACCATAATCAACGAGAAGTATTTTCCAAAGGTTCTATCCTATGAAAGATCTCAAGAATTCATGGTTCTTTCCTAGGGATATCGTTCAATAATGGATTATGCTAATTATTTTGTATAACTAGTGTGGTATGCACCTGACATTGTTTTTAATGAGAGATTTAATGCTCAGATGTTTGAGAGGGGAATACGAACATAAATTTACTCACATGTCTTCCTATTCATGTTGTGAACTTATGATCAGGTGGTAGATTGAGCTTTCATGGTAGAGATTGAAAAAAGGGAAAGTTTGGGATTTTTGGAGTGGTATCTACTGTGGTCACTAGTAGCTCTTTTGAAAAGAAGAGGAAGCGGGAAGAGCATGGAAAGAAGGGATGTGGCATTTCATGACACTCTTCCAGGATGTTTTAATTAGCGGATTCAGATGCAAGTACTTTCGTGTACCACTTTTGTGGGAAGATAGGGCACATCCGTCCAGCATGCCCTCATCCTCCGAAGACCTGTTTTCAGTGTGGAGGTATGGGACACGTGCAACGTTTTTGTGGGATAGTGCGTCCACATCAATGTGGCGCAGGATATGTGGCTCCCAGGGTAGTTCCATTGTAGTCCAAGCCATTAAGGACATGGGGATATCAGTTTGTTGGTTGTGGCGGTCGGGCTGGATCATCATTTGGGAAGAGCCACATGTCGGTGGCCATTCTATGGAAGAGACAAGAAATCTTCATGTTGTGGATCAGGGACCAGCAAGATTGTATGTAGGGCCATTGGCCGTTTGACGTACCATATTTGTTGCATCTTCTTTATCGGCTTCTCTTTTTGTTAATGGTGCTTCCGTTTCATTTATATGTGCACGTATTGTGGGCACACTGAACATTCCAACTATGCTTTTTTCTATCGTGATGGTGTTGGTGACACCACTGGGAAAGAAGAAAGAGTAGGGTCTCAGGTTCCCATCTTTTGCGCTCTCAATGTCAGGGTTGGAGATGGAGTGGGACCTCCTAGTCTTGGATATAGACCTTTTTGATGTAATCCTTGGCATGGACTAGTTGGTACATTTTCATGCACACATCAATTGCTATAGGTGACAGGTGAGTTTACTAGGACCTGATGGCAGTCCACAGGTTTTTCATAGGGAATGGGACCCTTGGTCTTGTCCTGTAGGACCACCACTCCGAGAGTTATAGATTATTATCTTCATTTTATCATTGCTCGTGCTAGATGATGGTGGTCAATCTCATGAGGGTTGATTACCTCATGTGGTGGATGAGTTCCCAGAGGTGTTTCCAGATGATTTTTCAGGATTTCCCCTAGAGCAGGACGTAGAGTTATTGATTGATTTGGAACTGGGAACACAACTGATATCTCTTCCCTCATACTGTATGTCCCCCACTGAGATGAGGGAATTAAAGATATATATGGATGATTTATAATCCAAAGGATTCATTTTCCCGAGCGTCTCTCCTTGGGCCTCTCCTATTCTTTTTTCAAATAGGACCTATGGCTCCCTTCGGTTTTGTATTGATTACCAGAAGCTGAATAAGGTAACAATCATGCATAAATATCTTTTTCCCCGAATAGATGACTTATTTGATCAATTAAAGGGGGAAAAGTGGTTTTCTAAAATAGACATGCGTTCAGGTTATCTCCAACTCATGGTGAAAGAGGCATATATCCCGAAGACAACCTTCTGAATTCAGTATGACCACTATGAGTATTTGGTCATGCCCTTCAGATTAACCAATGCTCCAGCAGTCTTTATGGAATTAATGAATAGGGTGTTTCACCAGTATCTCGACTTTTTCATTATAGTGTTCGTGGATGACATCCTAGTTTACTCTGGATCTGAGGAGGATCATGAGAACCATTTTCAGATCGTGTTGGGAAATATTAGGGATCACAAACTTTATGAAAATCTATCCAAGTGTACCTTCTCGATTAGGGAGGTGATGTTTTTGGGGCATGCGATCTCGGAGCAGGATGTTTTGGTGGATCCGGATAAGATCAGTGCAGTTATGTCATGAGAGCAATCGAAGAATGTGTTTGAGATCAAGAGTTTGCTTGTCCTGGAAGGTTACTACATGTGGTTTGTTCGAGATTTCTCTCAACATGCTTCACCCATGTCCACACTCACCCGAAAGTGGGTGAAGTTATTGGGGATCTTAGAATGTCATGCGTCTTTAGAAGAGTTGAAGTGGAGGTTGACTACCACCCCAGTCTTGATCCTACAAGAGTATGGGAAAGGCTACGCGGTGTATTTTGATGTTTCGGGTATGGGTCTCGGGTGCATGCTTATGCAGGATGATCACATGGTGGCGTATGTCTCTCACCAACTCTGACCACATGAAAAGAATTATTCAACCAATGACATAGATCTAGCGGCAGAAATGTATGATTTAAAGACTTAGTGTCACTATCTCTTTGGGGAGAAGTTATTGTTCTACTCTGATCATAAAATTTTGGAATAAATCTTCTCACAGAAAGATCTCAATTTGAGTCACCTTTGCTGAATCAATTACCAGCAGGGGTTTTCCTTGATATTATCTATACCCTTGGGAAGGGTAAGGTTGTAGCAAATGCCTTGTGCAGAAGAGTACCAGTGTAGGCTTTGAGGAAGTACATGGATGAGTGGACTCTGATGGGACTCTTTTCTCAGATGCATATGGAGGCCACAGAGCACAGTAGAGGTGAATTCATGACAACCATTCAATTGAACCCATCTCTTATAGAATTTATTCAGCAGAAGTATCCCTGTGATGAGTTTTTCCAGTGGTCGAAACAGATTCTACATGCTGGGGAGACATTTTCTGATTGGTCTTCTTCCGCTGAGGGTATCTTGTGTTTCAAGGGACGTTCAGTGGTGATGATATCTCTGAGGAAGGTGGTAATGCAGGATATCCCCCAGTCATAGTGGGTTGTCCACCATAGTGCCACCAAGATGAACTATTATGTTCATTGATAGTTCAAGTGGCCAAGTATGAGGTGAGACATTGCTTACTTTTTTATCGAGATGGTATACTTGTCCGTAGGTGAATGTAGAACATCATAAGCCATCTGGTTTGCTTCATCCACTACCCATTTTTATCGGGAAGTTGGATGAGGATGCATGGATTTCATTTTTGGATTACCTCGTGCACCTTGAGGTAAGAATTCTATTTTTGTGGTGATTAATCAGCTGATGAAATCATCCCACTTCATTCCTATCAGAGATACAGCTAAAGTGGATGAGTTGGGACACTTGTATACTCAGCAGGGGGTATGGATTCAAGGGATTCCATTAGTAGTTGTCTCAGATAGAGAGACCTGTTTCACGTCTCAGTTTTGTGGAGGCCGTCAGAAAGCTTTGGGGTCATAAATTAAGATGAGCAGAGCGTACCATCCTCAGACAGATGGTCAGACAGAGCGGGAAAATCAGATACTGAAAGACATGCTTCGTGCATGTGTCTTGTACTTTGGTGGTTCATGGGATAGCCATTTGGGGTTGGTCGAGTTTTTTTATAATAACAGCTACCAATATTCAATTCAAATGTCTCTCTTTGAGGCACTCTATGATCGGCCTTTCCATCCCCCCTGTGTCGGGATGAGGTAGGTGAGACATCTTTGTTTAGATTGAGCCTTATGCAAGAGACATCTGAGAAGGTCAAGTTGATCAGTATAATTGATTGATAGCTCAGAGTTTCCAGAAATCATATGCTGATAAGAGGGATCGACACCTAGAGTTTTCAGTGGGTGATGGGGTATTCTTGAAAGTGGCCCCTTGTCTGGGTCACCGCCGCTTGGGGAAACAATTAAAGTTGACGATGAGGTATGTCCGACTTTTTAAGATCACCGGGCATATTGGAAAGGTGTCATAAAGGTTGGATTTTCCTTCTCAGTTGACCTCCATCCTTGATGTTTTCCACGTCTCCCAGTTAATGAAATACAACATGGATTCTTCCCATGTGATGAATTGGGAGGAGTTGGATATGGATCCTAATCAATCTGTTTTTGAGCAGCCGGTGAAAATATTGGACTTCCAAGAAAATGTTCTTTAGGGAAATTCAATTCCACTAGTCCATGTTTATTTGCAGCATGGGAGTGATACACAAGAGACATGGGAGTGAAAGTCATTGGTTGAGGAATAATACCCGAACCTGTTTTCAGATCAAGCATAAGGTTGACTTTCTGGGGTGGAATGTCATTCATGGTGGGTAGAATTGTCACATACATTATTTATTTTAAATTTATTTTCATTTATTTTCCTTTCTAGATTTTTATTGGGGATTTCACGTGCATTTTGGGAGTGAATGGTGGGTTTTCATGATTTGGGCCAAATCGTGAGTTTATTTCCATTTTAAAATATTAATTTTGTTTATTTAATAAAATCTTCATTATTAAACCTTTTTCACACATTCCACTTCTAAAATGACCTAAATTGATATATTAAAACCACCATAGCAATTTGGACCCCTTAAAGATTAATTATCATCATGGATTTGGGTGATCTAATTAAGTATCGAGCCAACCCATAAACCCATTTTCTGTTTTAAAATTGTTTTCATGATTATTTCATAAAATTCTCATTTATTATTATTTTTCTATCATTCAACCTATCACATGATCCCACTGAACCTAAGAGCGCCCCCAACTTCATCCCCACCCCTTTGTATATTTTATCAGTCAAAACATAGGGCGTAACTTCTCAGGTTTCTAAAATCATTCAAATATCTCATGTAAGTGTCTATCCTTCTATGTTCTATCCTTTTCCTTAAGCTTTATCCCAATTTTCATGAATACCCAAATGACCAAATTCTATGGCTTCGTACATAGGGATTAATTTTGATTTTCTTGGTCTAATCCTTTGTTTTTAGGTTCGATATCACTCCCTTGTGGTGTGGTGGTGGTGCGGTTGAAGTTTCTCACTAGGATTAGCGGTTCTTGACAGTTTTGGTAGGTGATTCCATATGTATGTATTCTATAATAAGTTTCATTGTTGTATCTTTTCTTCCTTTATGTTACCCCTTAATTATTTTGACTTTGAAAATTGATTTGGGTAGTATTTGAAAAGCGTTTTATTTTCAAGTCCCGATTTTGTGTGAAAAGGGGTGTTTTACATATGCAACCCATGTTGTGCCTCTTGCTGTTGTTTTATATTTCATGGAATGGATTTATAAAAATGTTTTATGCTTATATTTCTGGATTATAATAATATTGGTCTCCATTGGGTTTTAAAAGTGGTATTTAAGTAGAATTTATTGTGAAAAATTTGGTTACTTTTATTGAAATTATTTATGGAAATATAAGTGGTTTATTGAGTTATATAAAATGTGCAAAGCATGTGTAGCTACTGTATTGAATTTGTGTGACCAGAACTAATTTTTATATGTGGAAATGTATTTTGGTAACATGTGGTAACAATTTGAGTAGAAGACGGGAAACCCGAGTAACTTGGTGGGCTAATTTGTACTATTACGCTAGTGAATGGAGGGGTTTCGACCATGGTTCACTTAGAAATTTTGACACGGATAACACTAACAAAACAATAATGGAGCTGATTAGAGACCAATAGATTATGGATATTTTCCCTACTAGTGGCCCGTGCATGGGAACAAATTTTATTATTGTCACTTTCACCAGGTAACGAGGTACTTAAGGCTGATAACTAACTAGTACCTAGGGGTGTTCATGTGCTTGGTGGTTATGGAATTTTTTGAAGTTACCCTCTCCTTATAGTATTATTGGATGTGAAAATAATTATCTTACATGTTTTATTAAAATTCACTCATTCTTTAATGTCATCCCCATTGAATGGTATTTTCGTTTCCAATTTTCACTTTTAGAAACAAATGCCACCATTTTTTGTTTATAACTCTTGCAAGATTTTTATTTTATAATTCATATCACATGGAATCCTTAGGGGATATCCTATTGGTCTTAGTATCACACCATACTTACACCTTTTGGTGTAATTAGATATGATCATGTTTGACACAGGAAAAGGCAAGGCCTTGGGTGATGGCAGTTCGGGTTTCTAGTTTCATTCCATGGTGCGGTGTTGTGGAGACGGCTCGTGGGTGATGACCCCTTGTCCTGTAGAGTCTCATGGGCTGTTTTCTACTACTTTTATTTAACATTGGACCCCTTTTGTCTTTTTTAAACCCGTATACTCTCATCTAGATTTTATGAAGGCTTGTTTGGCATAATTTTTAATATTTGGTATATTGTTTGTTTTTTGGTTATTTTATGACTCCAAACTCATGTAAATCATTCCCACATACATTTTTATGATACCCAGGAACTTGTGCCAGCCTGTGTGGATAGCGAACACCCTTTGGGGCTTACCATGGGCCGGGTTTGGTGCCGGTTTGAAAGTGAGAATATTCAGTTTGTGACAAACACCAACATTTAAAAGGGACTAACTCATAGTTTTATATAATTAAAATACACATACATTAAAATGGAACATCAAAAGATATCCACAATACCCACATCTATAATTTTATGTGAATAAAAACTACAAAACACCACCAGAAACATCTACTACAACGGATGACTCATATAGATCATGTTACTCAAAAAACGATCCCACACACCACACTACTCTTACAAACTATCTTTACATCACCTTCTAGAAACATCCCAACTAAACAACTGTAAGTGACCTAATCTTAAAATGGTACAATTGGTGTTCAAAGAACTCAAGAGTGATGACTTCTTATGAATTTTCATTCAATTATGATGACATTCTAGGATTCCACACGTAGAAGATTTTGAAAAAAGACCAATAAGTATTATTAATTCCATGACTAGCACCAACTACATCAAACCTCTTCCACATATTATTAATAGAATTCCCTTCACCACTTATAGAGATAGAAATTTGATTATCTACATCAATCTATCCCACTTTTAAAACCCTAACATGATCAGTATTCTTTAATTGATCAGAAAAAGGGGTTAAGCTTAAATTTAACACCTTTGATAATATACCATTATGAAGACCACTCTAAAAAATTCAAGGATTTTGATATATTTTCCACATCCCTATATATAATATAAGAAATTCAGTACACCAAATGAAAAAATACCATATAACCATACCAATACCTTAATACAGACATCACATTTCCATTATCATTATCACATTTACTATCTCTAACAAATATATCTTGTTGAACAGTTCCTTGAATAAATTTTGGATAAGATCTTCCCATATTTTTCATCGAAAAAGTAAAATCCAACAATTCTAGGTCAGACGTTCAAGAATAAAGGTAGTAAAGATAACAATTAATGACTTAGTGAACTCATGGAGGATGAATGTCCTTGTGAATTTCTATATACAATCTTATTCTTTGTGTGGGTGTGCTTGATTGTAAGTTTAATGTGGATTTAAATTATGAAACTCAAGGATGAAATACTTAGGTTGATCTACTATATGGTTTTATAATAGTGGTATATCTATAGCTATAATATCAACATTCATCGAATCATTTTAGGGGTGAACACTACTAAACTAGAGAACCAAGATATCAACCAAAAGTCAAATCATAGAAACGGCTTCTCAAACTCAGAAATAGAACAAAGAAATCATTATGAAATTATAGGAAAACAATCCATGTAACCACTTAATATCAAAAGATTACAACTTTTATCTTAAATTAAATTTTAAAGAAAAAAACATATTGGATTTCATACTCACTAATGGTTTTCTAGGAGCCCCACAAATGTATATTCTCCGGCCATACTGGGAACAAATCAACTCACGTCAATCTGGGAACACATCCACTCGTTCCAATCCATGCATTAATCCACCCATTTAATCAGAAATTAACATTCCCACATATCTCCATGCATGTGAAAACTCATGGGAATAATAATACTAGAAGAAAAACATTTCTACTTTCCAAGATAAAACATTCAAACCATGCATTAAACTTCTTAGCATAAATCCCACATCATAAATAATAAAACATTTGATAAGATCACGTAAAGTCTACTCAAAAACCATTCAAATCTAACATATCAACCCAATTCATCCATTATCAAATTAAAATACTATGAATCAAATTAAAAAATCCACTTCATCGCCTTCAAAAAAAATTAGCAGCTAGAAAAATCTAATTTAATCAGGAATCAATTGATTAAAAAATTATCTATTATTATTTGAAACAAGTCTCAAAACACCTCTTTGAATTAAATAATGTTTTTGAGAAAAAAAATTCAATATTCACTAGGTTTTTGTTATAAAAACATAATTTTAAACTAATTCATTCCCACATTACCCAAAAATTATTTTACAAAAGTCCACTTTTCTGAATCTCCCATAAAAAAGATTCTGAAAATTCATTTTCCTCTTTCCCAAAACAAATCCATTACCAACATAATTCTAGTTTTCAAAATTAGGAATTATAATTTTTTAATACCATTTTCAATGTCAATATTTCCCCAAAAAATCAAAATGGGAAACTAGTGTCGTTGGGGGACTTGGCCATATGGTTCAATGCCATATTCCAGACACACCATTTCCACACATAGACATCAAGGGTCATGTCGAATGATCCAGACGCCATTCCAATACCTACAAGATCATTGAGACCATTAGCCCACCTTCATTTTTTATCCATAACAATAAAAAACTACATGAACCAAAGAAACCTAATAGAACCATAGTTTCAATGGAATCCCTTTGTAATGTGTAGAAAATGTTTTCTAGAAACACCTTCATACCTACACCCCAAGGTTCATATTGTCCTACTCTACCTACCATGTCATAGAAAATAACATAGGGTGATACAAAGACTTGGTTTTTTACAGAACTAGCTTGCTCTGATACCATTTTATCAGGATCCAAGATGGTTTTCCCTCCAACCCAACACCCAACTATGTCTGTGGAATGTTACAAAGTGTTATATCAATCCTTAAGGGATGAAAACAAATTTTTGGGTATCAAAAACATAATTTGAGAAAGAATTATCCCTTGAGTATTACTATAATAAATCTATGAAATTTAACAACAAAATAGAAATTACTATATAACCAAATAAGGACCATTAATTTCTAGAATCATGTGTATAAAACATTATGAAAAAACACAACAATGGAAGGAAACCCACAAATAATCCCAAAAAAATAGTTGAAACATGAGGTAATCACCCCATTAAACATCCAAAAAAATCTACAATTAGTTGAAGACTAACAACTGGATACACCATATACTGAAACATCATTCCTTTACCTGGGTCATATATATCAATATTTAAATACACTCATAGTTTATAGAAGGGTGTGCGAAAATTCATAGTTGGATTCAAAACAAATGAAAATATTCCATGATATTATAAAAGAAGAAAAATTAACATGTACATTTATACAAAATGAAATAAATAGTTTTGAAGAAAACATTTTATGAAAAACAATTCTCAATGAATCATATAAAAATTTAACTATTTCACAACAAACATTTTTCATTATTATATATATACAAGGTCCAAATTATATGGACAAATTTAACAATGTCACATAAGCATCATATCACAATAAAGAATCAATGGTAAATCCCTATAGTTAACTAGTAGAAGTGAGTCACTTATAATATCATGCCTCCGTGATCAATATCCTCCAACTCATCTACAAACAAATTTCTCATGCATGAGACACAAAGAGATATCCATACTAATCGAAAAGTTGTCTCTAAAATTTAGTTCATTCCAACACATTATAATTTATGATCCACTAAGATATATAAGACCAATGGCCTAGTGGTATCAAGTAATATCACATGTTTTGTTAGTGTTGAAAGTGTGAATCATAATAGGTGAATCTGGGACATTCCACTTCGCTTTCAACTAGTGTAAATCTAATAGAATTATCTAGTATTTTCCACATCTGAATCACTAGTGTTCTAGTTTTACTTTAACAAACTAGATACCTCAGATTTCCTTTGTCCTAAAACTACATTACCACATAACCACCACATTTACAACACATGAGATGCCCCATATTCCTAGAAGGAAATCTATGCATTCACAAAAACTATATGGAAACCCCCATTTTCCAAAAATAAAACTACTTCCCATTTTAAACACACAATAACCAATTCATTTCATGTCTTTTATGAAAATCTAAATCTAGGAATACCATTTTAAAATGTTGAAAGAAAAGAACATATTCAATTTAACATTTTATGTTGGTCAAGCAATTTTCAAATCCCCAAATTAACCAGATTCACATCTCAACATTCATAAAATCATTTTATATATTCAAAATTCACATTTCAATGTAGAAGAATAAAAACTAACATTTCAAATAATCCATTTCCACATAAGAAACACACTTTCCATGCATTCTTACCTCCTCTTCCTATGAAAACACGTTTCATACCTTTAACATAATCATAAAACACCTCCAATAATCCCCACATGGATCCAAATATAAATAATACCCATTTTCATTTGAAATACCATTTTTATCACATATCCATGTGAATATCATTCCAAAACATATTTTTTACCTAAAAAATTAATATAATAAATTTATAAATCCAAACAATCATGTCAAAATAATCTAAAAATGTATGACTGTGGAACGACCTACATGAAGCCTAAAAATTTTGATAATTGGTGAAAAATTACAAACACACCACCACAAGACCTGAACTAAACAATATTAATAACAATCATCAAGATCATACTCAATAACTCAAGATGAACCCTTCATAGGACAAATAACCTTCCGGAAAATAATAAACCAAAAAGGGGGGGGGGATAAATAAAAAAAGGAATAAATAACTATTGAAAAATTTTACTTGAAGATACCTTGATGAATCCATAATTAAAACACAAAAGTAAGGGATTCCAAGGGTGGAATGAGGGAATGAGGGAGGAACATAGGGATATTGAACTTGAATGGGGATAAAATTGATGATTTGGGGTTAAATCATGAGAGGATGAAAATTAAAATTTTAAACATCTAATGACCTAGTTAGTGAACATGGTTTTTACACACAGTTTTCCAATCTATTCATCAACCGTGCATCCCACTTTGTCAAAAAAAAGAATGGGTTGCACAGTTACCCCCAAATGATATTCAATCAACGCTCCAACAGTGTGACACCTTCTATCAACAAAAAATACCATTTTTCAACAATAACTCTAGGGAAACCCCATAGATAGACATTGAATCAATAGTAAACAAAATATCACCTAAATATTTAATCCTAACACACCTATAACTCTATCGAAAAACATAGATCAAAAAATGAACCATATTAGAGATTATAATAAAAAACCTTTTTGTAAAAAATTATCACTAAAAATTTAGAATCGATATCACCAAATCATGCCTCCTTAACTCACTGATGATGTGGCGGAAAATCACCCTTATACTGAAGGTACATTGCACAATACTTTTACTTAAGAGAAAATATAAAATATGGTAATTACATTATCACCTCACACAAAAAATTGAACCACATTTTTTATTTTGAGAAAATACAATTATATCCACACCATTGGGTGGCCCTAGAGATAGAATTCCATCAACATTTATGGGGTCCAATTTCACTTACCCTGTTTGTGAATACATATCCCAAGAAGCAGTTCTCATAAATAAATAAATGACTCTATGAGATATCCTTGTAATTATATTAGATATTGGAATGGTTTCAAATAATCCATAAGTGTATCATGTGTTCCACCACTCGTGCTCATTACATAAGTATGTCACGGAGGAATACTACCATGAACCAATCCAAGAGTGGTGAAGGATCAAGTTTATACTTCTCATAAACATAGTATGGGTGTGTAACACACCAAAAGGTATCACCAAGAACTCAATGTTACTTTTCTATCTCTAGAAATACACATTCTATACAAATCCAGTCAAGCCAAAAGTTAGTGAAAACCTGAATAGAGTTTAATTCTCGAGAACCAATTTTCTCCTTTCTATTGGTTGAAGATGTCAGTGATTCCTGGGTGTGGATACTACTCCCTGAGAATAACTTGGTTTAGGTAAAATAATTCAGAACATAACCTCAAGATCTCATCCACCTTCTATGAGAACATCACTGGGAAACCAATGAAAACACACTGGGTGTTAGGAAGCCATTTCCCTTGAGATCCACCAAATGAACCTTCCTGTATCATAGATCTATAGGGCCATCAGATATGATTTCGAAAATTTCAAGACATCCCTTGTGCAATTTTATATCTAAAATAAATATTTTATTAGGTGGTATGCATATAACACGCATAAAGAAAAAATCTATGTACACCTACCACATCATAGGGAATTGAAATATCATTGATTATAATCTTCTTAGGATCATACTAGAAAACTAATAATAAATCAGTTGTATCATTCTACACGTGATCCATGATACTCTACCATTGAATTAATCCATACTAATGATGTAAAGACCAATAAATATAACTCAAGTCTACTAATACCCTCACAGGTAATAGTAATGTTGGGTGATGGAAACATCATATTATCTCACAGCTACAATATAATGGTAACAGGTCAGTCCATCTCTCCTTTTAGAGTCATGTCAAACTATCAGTAAAAGTGTGTGATCGTTCATCTTCTTTGGCAGAGCCCCAAAACAAATAGGTCAATCTAAAAATATCCAATTGAAGCATTAGGTCACGAATAGAGGTCAAATATAATGAAATGTGACTTACTAATATGTACTAAAATAATAGCTATATTATTGAAAAGATATGTAGTAACTCAAACCACATACTAAGATTTTAGTCATAGCATCAAACTGTGTGAGAAATATTAAACGTTTTTATAAATTCACCATAACTAGTTTTCACTCCAGTACCATATCCCATCTAAATGAACCAAAAATAAAATTCAATGGAACTTACCAAACACACATTCACAGTTTCCACTTTGTAAATAAATGACTCAACATAAAGGTTTTCGATCATATAAAAAGAACATATCTTAATGGTGAAACTTTCCCACATTGTTATATGTCTAAAGTCATGATAAAATTTGACCGAAAAAGGATTCCACAGATGCCCCCACATAACCCTTTAATAGGATCAAAAAATACTAAAAAAGTGTGGGCCACACCACTCCCTATCATTATTCTCATAGAAGTAGAAGTAACACAGATCTTACCTAGAAATACTCCCAAATCCACTGATTCTGAACAATATTTCACCCATAGCATGCCTAGTCCAAGACCAAAATATTATCGAACTGTGGGTGGAAGTGACATAAAAAACTTTTTTTCAACCACCTATTTATGCTATCACAACTCCTCCATCATTTTTCCACCCTACAGACCTCTCATCTTGCACTGCTACCTCATACTGGGTATTTATCAGCCTTTTCTTTTTCTATAGATTCACAGTTAGAACAATCCCAAATTAGATTTATGAATCCATTATAATAATAATAATGCAAGTTCTATGGTGGAATGATCTATTCATAAGGACACCATGAATGGAGAATCCTCTTGTTTCTTAACCCATGTTTCATGTCTACTATCAACAGGTCCTACATTTCTTGGATCTTAGGTAAAAAATTACATGTAATATCACAATATGAATTCATCAATTTTTCATCATAATCAAAATCTATCAGAGTTGAACATGTTTCTATCTAACATGATTCTTCCACTTTGTCTACCGGAGGTGCATCTATACATCGATCATTGTTCTGAAGAATCACCTGGTGCACAGTCAAAAGGAAAACTTCCTCGTGAATAGGTACATGAATGGAGGCCTAATAATGGCCTATTATTTTCATAAAAAATAACATATTTTGAGATGAATATTTAATACATTTCATAATCAAATTCTTGACGACTGAAATATAAAATTTTTTTTGGAGACTTGAAATACAATACTTATATTTAATGAAATATCATCAATATAACCCCTCCCTCAAATATATTCTCACATATTACTCCTCTATAGAAAACCCAAAATAAAAAATTCTTCATAAAATATGTAATGGGAAACATGATGGTTGAGATCATATTCATAGTAATGGTAAATTTATGAGATATAAATCTATGATCTTATGAATGAATAATATCATCATAATGATATTTTATCATTAACATAACGTATGAATTTCATAACCAACCTATCAAATAAAATAAACATGAGTCATGGTATAGAGAATTATCATATCTGAAAACATAGCCCATAGGAGTGAGTTATCATTATAAATAAATCATAAACTACAAGATCATGTAATAAAAGTGTTTCAAAATGAAAATTTTAGAAGAAAAATTCATCAATCACGGTTAAATACTACGACCGTAAACATAGTGGATCATGTAAAGTCACATATTTCTTATTGTGTATTAGGACACACCTATTTACCATAGTGTATCAGGTCTCAACTATTTACCATAACAGATATAGCACATCAGCTTGATTTCAATTTTTTTCTAATGAGATATAGAAATTTACTAAATTATTTAGAAGGATATATATGTACATCTTGTATCACAAAAAAACTATAATCATGTGTCCAATATATCATAAAAATTTAATAATAACATCACATTAGAAATCATGTATTGAAAATGGGTTTTATATACTTTCTAAAAAATCACCATAAAATAAACCATAAAAAATAAATAGTTTTCATAAAAATTTCATCAATATAAACATTAACCATCCATAGAAATAATAAGGATTGTATCATTCAAAATTATCTAAATTAAAGAATATGTAATAGAAAGGATTTCATATTAGATCAAAAATGATTTTGAAATATCACTAGTAATATTTCTTGAGAAAAATAGCCTTTTTGATTTGAAAAAAACATTTTAAAACATAAAACATTTTCAAAATTGTTCTCTTTAAAAATAATTATGGAAAATTATATAAAAAAATTTAAAAATAAATTTAAACATTTCATGGGGAAAATAATCCTTCCAGTTTTTAAAAGGAATTACAAAAATATTTTTAAAATCATTTTCATTGACAATAACATTTTAAAAATATTATTTAATCATTAAAACATTGAGTGTTCAGGATAACATAAAATACCGTACAAGTTAAAATAAATATTCCTTTCAAATTTATGTTAAATGAAAATAATTCTTGATCTTTAATGGAAATGCATATTATTTTTAAAAATAAATGAAAAAATAATCAATAATTTCTAAAATTATTTAAAAAATACCTTTTTAATGGAAAAACATGTTTGAAAGAATTTTCCAAATACATTCATATAGATGAAAAATGGTTTTCAATTGAAGAGAAAAAAAAATTTCATTAAGAAATTATTTTGGTATCTAAAGTGCACTATTAGTGGAAAACAAAGGGAATTTTTTTTCTAAAATTTAAATATCTTTCGAAAAATACATAATTGGTGGGAAAATAGATCAGAATATATCATTATATAAATCATAATCATAGACAATCCTGATAAAAATTGGGATTGTAACTTGAATCATTTACTACTATGGTATATTTTTAATTATAGGACACATAAAATAATAACATCAAAAGAAAATTTTTGTATATTTATAATAATGAAATTTGTGATATAATATGTGAAATTGGCATTATATACAAATCATATAAGAATATTTTTTTGTAACTTATGTCCCAAAGAAGAACATTTGAGAGAAAAAATCCATTTCCACTTTGGTAACTTGTAAAATGTAAGAAATATTAAATAGGTAATATAAAATTTATATATAAATAAAATTAATTTTTGGCATAAACAATATAAAATACATTCATTTAAAATATATACAGTATATTATTACATCACGTGGTTAATATGGCATCTTTCTCAAAAAAAAAATATTAGTGATATGGAAATTGCATATCAGAAGTCTCAAATTAATATGTACACACTAAAATATATTTTATAGTAAATATAATTTTAGTATACATATATTACAACCCAAAATTTAATATTTGAAATCATATATGATTTACTTATGTATTTTTATTAACAAATTTTTATGAATTCCTTGTTAAAATAATTTTTCAGATAATAACTGTTTTGCCTTATATATACGATTTTAAATTTAACTTTCATTCCAAATACATTGATCTTAGTTAAAAAATCTCTATAATTTTAAAAATGATATAAATATAAAATATTTTAAATATATATGTATTAAAATTAATTCACATAACATAGAGGTTGAAAATCAAATACATTGTTTTTAGATAATAGTAGTCTATATGAACAGATAAACGCTATTTTTATTCTCAGAACAGATTAAATGAATGAAATGTAAATAAAATATTAAATTTTAAGAATATTTTTTATTTTATATATTTCACATATATTCATTAAATATACCCTTATTACCCTCCATGATATGAATCAGTGAAAAAAAGGAATCGCATCACTTCACGTGGTGACAGTCTTCCATACACATGAATAAGGTTAACATATCCCCATGGGAATGGAATGTAAGATGATATATTATATATATTTAATAAATATGTATAATTATTTTAAAATATTGATAATTTTTTATTTTATATATCAATATTATAATCCCGGAAAAATGGAAATGGGAAAACTCATCCCATTGGTTCCCATGGTGGTTGTACATAGTACAGATGAGTGATGTTATTATATTTTAATGGGTTGTGAGGATAGAATTTTTATGTTTTATTATAATTACATATTTATAAAATAAAACATATTTTATATATAAATACTAAATCTATTATTATATCCATACACGAGAGGTGGTGATAGAAAATGAATATCCTTGGTTTGCATGGACGTTGTTCTCTACACACATGAATGATTATTTGGATTCCCATTTTATTTAAGAGGACTTAAATATAGGTTATTTAATTAATGTAATTAAATTTCATTATATATAAAATATTTTTTTATAATATTTTCAAAAAAATTATGGAGTTATAAGAAATAGTAAAAAAATCCATAGTTTAAAACTATACATCTTCTTCAGACAGACTCTTCATGTTTAACCGATGTCCCTCCTAGATTGTATTTCTAATCTCACCAATGAATCAATGATGTGGGAAATAAATCATGTAAAACCATTCGGTACATAAATTATTGAACAATTTTTTTATGTATAAAGATAAGATCAGAGGGGGTGGACTTTTATAATGAGGTGAGTGTAAGACATATAATATTTGAAAATAAAAGGTATACCCATGATTTATTACTTGAAAAGGCCCTAAAATATCCCATTAATGAAAATAATATGTTATAAGTTCAATATATATCCATAAAATTGTTGTATTATATTTTTCTAGTTCATTTTACCCTATATCCTTGTAGTTCAACCCCTAGAAAACTTGTTTACCCTTAACAGTGGTAATTAATTTTTACTGTTTCTATTATTAATTGAAGTAAAAGATAATTTGAACATAATAAATAATATTAAAATTGTGAATTTAAAATACCTAATATAAATTTCGTAAATCCATTCATATAACCAGAATATTTTAGTTTAAAATAAACCCTCAAATGAATTGAAAAAAAGGTTTTCAAAAGATGAAATTTACAAAAGTATAAATATTTTTCATATTAAAATTTAATGATAAATTGATTAAAAAGACCTAAATTTGATAAAAAAACAATTTTATTTATCTAATTTTATTAAAAAATTAATTTTTAAATAAAATTTAACCCATAACTTACATAAATGAAATGAAAATTTGTAAATAAAAATAACAATTTTTCCCTATTCATAAAACATTATATATTTTCTGAAAATTATCAAAAATAATGTCAAATATAATTTTAAAATTATTATTTAAATAATTAATTCTCTTTTTCTAAAATAAATATTTTAAATGTTTAAAAAAACTAAATTTACTATAAGTGCGTAAAAACATACAAAACTAATTTTTAGAAAAATACAGTTTAAGGGTAAAATTGTAATTTTTTATATCCTACCCATGAAATAAATAATATAAATGTTAAATTTTATGATTGATATATATCATATATATTATATGAAAGTAATTTACAAATTTGAATTGTTAATTTCTTGTGACAAAAACACATTCATCCTCATAAAAATAATTTTCTTGGAAAAAAAATCGTTATTTTCAAATGGTATTTATTTTAAATATATTGAATTATTACTCAATTAATTCATTATATAATCATGTTAAACATATATTTTTATTATTTATTTATTTATATTCATACTCTCCATTAAAAGGGATTAGATTTATCTATCATGTTAAATGATAATTTTTGATACTTTGTAATGTTTTATTAAAACTATGTATAGGGGGTAGCACTAGCTATCAATGTAATTAAAATTATTTAAAAAAATTCATAAAATAATATGGTATTCCATTATACTGTTGTAAAATTAATTTTTGCCTCACAATTTTTTCATTTTCACTTTGAAAAATGTCTTCACATTTGAAAATACCATTATAGGAATCCGACATCGTAAAAAAGGTTAATAAAACATACTATGAAAAGAGAGAAAGGGATGTTATAAGGTAACCTAGAATAACACATAACATTGATTCCATTCTTTATGAATTATTTTCAGAGAAGATAACACATAAATATAATAGAAAAATCCATATTCTAATGAGTAAGTGATAAAGAACAAGTAAAATGGAATGCTAATTACAAAAAATCCATATATTTATGAAAGAATAAAATATATATAATTCTTTGGAAATGATGGTAAATATATTTCATTTTATGTAATCATAATTTTCATAACAATGATGAGTTATCATGATATAATATACTAATTTTTTCATACCATTATATAATTACCATATCATCATTTATTAATGCTTTAATCAATTTCCTCTTTATCTAATACTCTATGAAATAAAGATGAAATTTATTTTTTCCATAAAGAACTAGAGCATAAGAATATCCATAAAATAATGGTATTTCATTACATATGACTCTATCTATATTCAAAAAAGAAAATATTTAACACATGTTATCTAGTAAGATATATAGTTCAGCTTAATCTATTCTATTAGTATTCATCCTTCATGCTACTCCATGTATAAAAAAATTAATATCCCAAAAGAATATAAAAACAAAATTCACTAAATTTCTAAAAAAACATATCAATAATTTTACAAAAAACCTGAAGTAGCTCTTGATGTCACATACCAAATATTTGAACAATTTCATCATATATTATAATTAAAATCATAAATTATTACAAAAAATTAACTATTTCTTCATTAATTAAATAAAACCATAAATTATTGAAAATATTTCCTAATTCCAAAAACTATTTTAAACTCTATCAATGATAATATGAACCAGTTTGTCAAAAAATAATTAATTAGTTCCATGGTCATCAATATTATACAATTTATAAAATAAATATATCTAACATATTTTTCTAAATTACAAACCATTATCCCAACATTTGGAACATATGAAGGGTTATATTCCCTTAATAAATTTTCCCTTAAAATACCACCATTCAATTCATTCTATTTTTTAGGTCATGAATACAATTGAACATATTCATGAAAATACATAATGTTAAACTTCTAATGAAAATTACTTATATACTTCACATTTCCTAAAACATTATTATTTAATTCCAATACAATAACACTCTATTCAGTAATCATCATTTTAAAAACATTCACTAGGCCTCATCATCTTATTTTTTAATTCCTCATTACTAAAATATGAATTATTCATAAACCTGAATTTAATAATTCTTGTTATGTTTAACAAAAACAATAATTTTAGAACATCCCAAACATTTCATATTTCATTTTTAGTCTCATTATCATCCACATTTTAACCATTACTTGTACCACCTCGTTCATTCTCTTCATGGGATTTCCCCAAAGGAAAACAATTTTTATAATTCTCATACCTTACACCATTAAAACATTCATATGTTTGTAATAGTTTTGGGAGACCAATATTCTAATCCATTTTGTTAACTAGTCTTTTCATTTTCCTTCAATAGTTGGTTACTCCATTTCATTATTATTCACATATATAACATCATATCATTCCTTTGATACATTACCATTAATGATTAATACAAAATTCTTGACCTATATGAAATTAAATCTTTATTCTTCCATAATCTACACCACCTGAACTCTCAATAAACTCTAACCTCATCACTCTAGTTATCACACCATTTAGTTTCTCATAAAATAATTTTTTATCACATTCATTATTAACCTAGTTACTTCCAGTTCCCCCTATTGATTAAAACAACAAATAATAGTTTGAAAAAAAATATTCAATGTAGAACACCACATAATCATGAAAAATCTTTTAAAGGAGTACTGAGTCATGAAACCAACATTAAAATTTATGAAACCTTAGTTGTAAAATATGTCATTAAAATCTATAATATATTTAAATTATTCACAATGGTTTATAAAAAGTTTGATATTTTCCAAAAAAATATCCCAATGGAGTGTCAAACATGCTTTGAAAAAGAGGCAATTTAAATTCACAAGGTGATGATCAATTCTAAATCAATGCATCTTTTTCGATGTTATGAACCCTAGATACAAATTTTCCTTAGCCAAATCTTACTTTTAGTATCCCTAAGGGGATATAATTTATTAGAAACCCATTTCAAAGTCCTTTACGAAAATTACAATATATATTCCTATAATAATAATTATTCTTATAGATATACATATATATATATCACTATAAATATCATTTGAAATATCCCTAGGTATCTCACTAAATTTGGTTTAATATTAATCTCCAATGATTGATTGAACACTTCCTCTGTTTCAAATGATAATTTATGGAATTATTTCCAATCGACTGTAATTGGTACCGATTAGGGAACTCCTTGGGTGGATACACCTCCTGTTTGAGACACAACACCATCCCTAGGGGTAGTCCATTACTTATGATAAATCTGGTTGGAGATCCATGATTCTTCCAATTATCACATGTGAGAGTTCACATAGACATGATTACTTATTATACCTTTTCTAACAACTATAAATTTCTATTAATTTCATATATAAATACCTAAAAAATCAGATGAATATACAGTACATTTCAAAAAAACACACATAAAGACCATAATAGTTTACTGGGTTTGGAGACTATAAACATTAATCACTTATTTTAGGAAATATATTCAATATTTAAAAAGATATATCTTCTCACATAGTAATCTACTACGGAATACCCTAATTAATCCATTATTCATATCCTCAGGAACGAATCATAAGATAGAGTGATGTGATATTCTTAGTAAAGCTAAAAATAAGAGATATCAATCTATGATCATATAAAATATTATGATATTAATAATGGTATATGGTCATGAAAATAACTTTCAATTTTAATACCCAACCTTTCATAGATGAAAAACTTGAATCATAGATTAAAATATTATTGTTTCATAAAAATGGTCCATATGAGTGAGAAATAATTACAAATCCCTCATAAATCGTAAAATCCTGTCATAAAACCGAGGAACCCTAAAATATATAGAAAAGTATTTAATTTTTAAATGTTATATACAAATAAATTTGAAATTTTGGATCAATATTTATCACATATTTCCCCTTTTGAATCAGGGTGCACATGTTTTTCTATAGTGGATCTGGACGGACCTACATCCCATTGTGGATCAATCTCAGTGCCATGATTCCCATTTTTATCTAATTATATTTAATTTTATACCCCATAAATTAGAGATTGATATAGATCCATCCAATATAATAATTAAAAATATATTATATATTCCACAATATCATAAAACATTCATCATATCATCAGAATTTAAATTGTGTAATGAAGAAAAGATTAATAAACCTTTCATCAAACCACCATAGCATAAGACATGAAAATTAAATGGGTTTCAAATGATCACACAATCAAAAAAATAAAACATAATGAGAAAAAATTATTATGTTAACCTTGAAAATTATCTGTACTAATGATTAATTAAAATCAACAGATGTTTTCATAAATTTAAAATTATTTTAAAATAAAACAATGAGTATTCCATGAAGAAAAAATACTTTCTAATTTGGAAAAAAAATTAAACATTAATCATTTTTAAACTACTTTTAATTGATAATAATCACTAAAACATATAAAATAATATTTAAAAATAATATAAAACACTTTAGAAGGAAAATATCCTTTCATATTTGAAAAAAAATTATTAATGTAGAAAATATTTTTAAAATACATAAATTCAAAAATAAACCTTGATACTTATAAAGTAATTTTTAAAAACTTTAGGGTTTATAATAGAGGAAAATTTTATACATATTAAACAATGATCCCTTTCACATTTTTCGTAAAAGAAAATTGATAATTATTCTAAAAAAACATGAATATTCATTTTAAAACACTTTTTAAAAATTTAATACATGAATAAAAATTATTTAATATATCATTTGAATAAAGTTAAAACAATTTTTTAAACAATTTTAGAAAGTATAGATAATTATGAAAAATTACTTTTGGTTGAAGAGAGATATAATGTCAATTTTCCATAAAAACATGATATTTTTCTATTTAGTACATCAAGAGTATGAAATGAAAGAAAAACAATTATTTCAAAAAAATAAAAAATGCATAATATTAATCAGGATGTTATAGTAAAATTTTTAATAATATTTCTTCATCCAAAGAATAATCATAAGCAGTCCTGATAAATCGTTAGATTGTATCATCAAACCATCAGCACAATAGTGTCATTTGAATCGTCTGACCCATTATAGAATTACGTAATTTTACAAGTTTAATATCATGATAAAAAATGAAACGATATAATATGCGAAGGGGGAATTATATACACCTCATTAAATAATATAGTTTCAAAACATAACTTATTTCCAATGAAGGTAATTTTAGATAAAACCATTTACCACTTCATTATATTTTAAACTGTAAAATCCAAGAAATATAGATAATAAAATTTATATATAAATACACATAATTTTTAGGATTATATTATTTAAATACATTCATGGATATTATATACACCACATAAAATAAACACATGGTCAATGTAGTATGTGTCTCATAAAAAATAAAAGTGTGATGGAAATCCTTTACCATTGGTTTCATCTACATTGGTAAACATTATAACATCATGTATAATATCATAATTTCTTTATAAATATATCAAATAACAATAATTATTTATATTATACTAAATATGATTTACTTATGACCTTTTATTTCCCTTTTTCAAAAAATCCATATCAAAATCATGTTTTGGGTAATGACCAAATTTTATATCAAGAATGTTTTGATTTTATATTTTCAATAATTTTAATTTTATCATGGTATCATTATATAATGATTGTTAACCATGATATAAATTCAATATATATTTATTATATATTTTCCAATATTAATCCACATATTTTTGAGATAAAGAAATGAAATACACTATTCATAAAGACGGTAGGTCATACATATGCATGAACACTAAATCTATTTTCTTGATAGATGTGAATAAAAAATTGTAATAACATATTACCTATATATAGTAATTTTAATACTATTGGTACCACATATATTAAGTAAATTTAACCTAATTATCTTACATTCAAACTGTTTGTGAAAAATGAATCACAATGCTTCATGAGGCGGTAGTCTTCCTTATACATGAATGGTGTTATTATATCCCCCATAGATTTGAATGTAATAAGGTATATATGATAAATTTATTCCATAGGGATATATAATTTATCAATATCGTATATATATTTTTTCAAATACCCTTATTAGAATCTAATTAAAAGGTAATTGAAAAAATAAATCACATCGATTCGTGGGGTGGTAGACCACCATACACATGAGAGATGTTATTTTTTCTTATGGGTTGTGAGGTAAGAATGTTTATGTGGTGTTTTAATAAATAAATAAAAAAATATAATAAATATCTTATATAAAAATTAAATGTATCATTATATATAGAAATGATTGGTGGAAATTGAATAATATTAACCCCAGTTCGAGGGGCGGCGGTCCCCCGTAAACAAGAAAGATGATTCCATATCAAATTTCATTGAAGTGATGATGGATATAGATTGTGTAATTAAAATAATAACAATTTTAGTATATTTGAGATATTTGAGTTATCATTTTACTATAATGGATAATTATTTTAATGAGAAAGTAGATGAAGTAATATTAAAAGGCATAGTTATAAATATTAACTTTTATATAGAAAACATATTTAAGATAAACTTAAAACCTTATTATATGGAATTTATGATAAAAAAGGGACTCTAGGTTATAGGGAGGGATTTATTAAATTCATTTTATTAAGGTCTTGGATGAACCAAAGGGGATTTTAAGGGTAAAGATTAGAGTAGAGTGGGTGTAATTTATATGTGAGGTGAGGATCAAACATGATATATTTGAAAAGAAAATTGTTTACCCACATTTATAATATTAAAAAACTCTCAACATGGAAAACTATGGAAAATTTTTAGGTTATAAGATATAAATACAGAAATCCATTTTTTATAGGAAACTATTAATTCTTATTTTTCCCCTTACATTTTAATTTTAACACCTAGTAAACCTATTTTATATTTATTAGTGCTAATTAATTTTCACATTTTTAACTATTCAATATGTTTAATATTTTTGTTTCCATTAATTGGTAAAATAAATTATATTTAATCCAAGTATGGAATCCATATTAACCAATTGCACTCACATATGCTTAAAATTTTATTTTAAAATTAATCTTCTAGACATGATGAAAAAGGTGGTTTTCCAAATTAAACAGTTTGAAATGATTAATAGATTTTTATATCAAATTTATATATGTAATTGATTCCAATTATATAAATTGGATCAATATATATATATATATAAATTATATATTTTACATTTATTAACTTATTAAAATAATTTTTAACTTATAAATTCCTTGAATGAAAATGTTTTTTTAACAGAAATCTTCACTATTCAATAATAAATTTATATTTTTGAAAAAAAATATCATGAAAATAAATTTTAAATAAATTTCAAATGGTTATTTATAATTTTAAATTAATATTTTTTTAAAAATATTAAAAAATTTCAATATTTAATTTTAATCTCAGTGAATAATTTGAGAACACTGTTTTTTAGAAAGGTATAGTTTTAGGTGTAAAATGGGAATTTTTGTCTCAGGAATAGAAATAACATAAATTTCAAGTTAATTATTATTATTATTAAATAATATATAAAAATTATTAAAACCATTCAGAAATTTTTATATCAAGGAAAAACATATTTCTTCAAATAGATATAGTTTTTTCTAAAAAAATATATATTTTATTTTCAAATTGATTTAATTTAATTTTCTAATTATTAACTCACCAGTAAATTAAATTTATATATTTGTGTAAACATATATTTTAAAAATATAGTTAATATTATTCATACCACGAATCAAACTTCTAGGTGATAACTATCATATTATAAAATTATATTTTGGTTCCATGTTGTGTTTCATTGAAACATAGTGTTGCGTGTCGGGAAAGATACCAAATAAAGAAATATTATTAAAAAAAGTTTCCAAAAATTTTGGGTTGTTAAAAACCTCATAACCTGTTGGGTCATACTCCCAACATTATAATATAACCCTCTCTTCATATTGTTGTGGTGAAATCCTCAAATATGTCATGATATAGTAAAATCAAAGATAATATATGGGGAGATGACTCAAGAAAGAAATCGATAACACCACTCAATCCTATAAGATGAATATACCACTAATTTACGTAAAATATGATCCTTCATGTACAACGTCAACAAGAAGGTTATTAGTAACTTATTTAATGGATACATTGGTTGACACACAACAACTTGACATGCTGTCCAGATATCCAATATCAATATACATTAACATTGATTCCCTAGTTCCAAAAAAACATTACTACTAGAAAAAAAATTCAAACATCCATCCTAGAAATAAGATACATCTGATAAATATCTATCAAAACCTAACCCAGTAGAGCCCACCTAACTGGTGACATGTATGGTGTGACAAGCCCAATACCTCCATCAATATTTTTTGGGATGACGACATAAACCAATTAGTCATATCCAACCCATTGCATTCATTAACCAAATGCACTTTCACACACAAAAATTTCACCAAGGCCATAAAACATTAATATTTAAAATAATTCACACTAATGCATGCATTCATATATGATCCCAAAATCATACTAAAAATAATAATAATTATTGTAATAATGGGGATAAATAAAAGCCACAACATAAACTATAGATGATTCCAACATTTTCCAAGGAAGTGGACTACATTAAATGAAACACCAACATACACCTCAATCTATCTATCCAAAACTGAGCTCCAACCACTCTATGTGCTATAAATACAATGAAAAAGGGATTTTCATTTACATAATACATGACAAGGGAACGCAGATCCCACGTAGGGGTTATTATAATAATTCATAGTAAGAAACCTTGAAATAACTATTCATAAAGTATCAAGAGTGGAATGATCATAAATACATATGTATGTCAATAATGATATGGTATATAGAAATAATCAATGACAAACCATATATACTCATAAAATACTCAATATCTTAAATAGGTCTCATCAAAACTTTTATTCACATTATTTGGGCCGAGAGGCCTGAAGGGAACTCGTGTTCAATAGAATTTACTCAAAAAACTATGTTTTCACTAATTAAACTCATTCTAGCGGTCATTCTCATAGGTCCCTACCTAGAATTGCTCACTATAAACTGGGATAACTCATCTAAAATACACACTCAATCAGACTATATGTCATAGAAAATATAATTTATTGATTCATATATGGGGGATCACACTCATTTTCTTGGGTTTTACCAATAACCTGATATGGATTAACCAAATATATAAAGAATTAGCACTGAATTATGATGTCCATGATGACTCATGTAACCTAATATAGATAAAAATACGGTAGAGGATCACACCTATGATCAAGCGGTATACCATGAAATATATCCACGAGTAATTATGTAGAGATGTCATAATCAGAAGATGAAGATATAATGTCATATAGTACCCTAATTAGAATGGACCAATGGAAAAAACCAGAATGATACTAATCCACACTAAATAAATGAAGGGATCCAATTCTTCATAATAAATGTATATGATATGTACTAGTAGTAAACTATATATACTGGTCATATATAACCCTGCCCATGCCATCTTTCGGTTCCTATGTACTTCGGGTCACTCTTATGTACCAGTGGTTGTGGTCATGTAATAGATCAGTTCTGAGTACAGGGCCTTTCCCCAGTATGTTGGTTGTGTCTATGTACATGTATTATCTTTTTAAATCAAGGCATTCCTTTTTATCCTCCAAGACATAGGGTGAGTCACTTGGTCTAGTCACATGATGTGTCACGTGTGTCACATGGCATGTCACCTTTTCTTCACTTTAGAAACCCTACATTCTAATCTAGTGCCCAACTCAATGTGTATCTCTAGATTAAACACCTTGTGTTATTGAAATTTCATGAATTTTTTGTTCTTCACTCGATATCCATCTTATCCGCTTATAACCTTTATTATAGTGAAGTCTCCTCATAGATCCCATATCTTGGTTCATCCAATCCCTACATTGGGAGATAACCATAATCTAGATGTCTCATTGACATACAAAATTTTCATATGGAACCTATATATCCCCAAATGTCAAACCCCACATAAAGTACTCAAATAATCTATTGACACATCTTTTATGTCAAAACATCTCGATCTAACATCAATAACGAACCCAGATCTACGATATAAATCTATTGTACCAAAAAATAGTTGTGTAATGATTTATTTATGGTTATTTATCAAATTTAATTCCAAAACAAATACCATAAATGAACCAAAAAATAATCGGTATAGAAAAACTGGAAACAATAAAATAATAATTAAATCTCAACTATCTATCATTATGACCATGATTTATTATCATATAATCGATGATGGAATAGAATTAAAAATGCAACAAAAAATTACTATTTCCAAGAAGATAGAATACATACCTGTAATGCATATCCATTTTTAAATCGAATCATTAGTATAATGGAACCATGTTAATTAGGGATAAAAAATCCATGATAAAAGCCACAAATGAAAATTCTACCTCATGTTTTTATAGATCATTGATGAAGGGACATCCTTATTCTTTATTCATATTCATTATCAAGATACATTATTGGAATGGAATATATGTTCTCTACCAATAAGATATTCGATCCAATTGATGCCTTCCCATGATATAGCATGGTCTCCTCTCAAATCACCATGATTATGAAGTGAACCCTAGGGTTTATATATATATATTTATATATATACTTTTCAAGAATGGATTACTTCATTTAAAATATATTAATAAATTAATTAAATTAATTTATTAACCATCCCACAACCATGACCAACCTATTCATCTGATGTGGTCTAGTGTTATTTCATGCACAAGATAAATTCACCATTTACAAATCAACAACAATGAAGGATTTATAATATTATTCACCATTCCAGAATTATTTCGTTATTATGAAAATTATGTGTCCATGATATTTTTTTGTTTGATATTTTTAGATTATCAATTTCAGGCTCATCAAGCCTCACGATCTCAAACATTCTCATTTCTTGACCCTTTAAATATTCCTAAAATATTCTGATGTCTTATGATCCAAAATATATTGGGGTTACAGGGATTTACTACTAGTAAAATCAAATAATCTCTTACATAAAAAATGAGGATTTAATAGTATACTTAACAAAAATGTAAATTATAGGACTGTATTCTGTATTGTATGTTTTCCGAAATATGATTCATAATTTATTCTCTAAACAAACTCTAATATTTACTACAAATACCATTACAGTAGAAACCCTTATCTTGTGGTTACCTTATTACATTAGCATGAGATACATAGAATCACATCACCTAGATAGGAATAGTTTATATGTATTGATAAACTAAAAATATACATCATATCCACATTACAAATGAAAAAAATACCAAATGTTTTTTTATTGAGAATTCCAATTTCTGCTAAGAACATAGCCACATATTATTATAAAATACTTCCTTGTATATTGGTGAAAATAAAAAAAAGAAAGGGGTGAGCGTAGATTCTCAATAGGGTTGTGTCTACAATGGATGCTATCATGAATAAATAAGAATAACTATTAAAGAATTTTAAAAAAACTAAAACACATGTCATTCAATCAATTACTTGATCATAATATGGAATAAATAAATGATGATCAAATAATATCATAGAAATAATCACATGACCATTAAACATAACCATGTATACACTAACTAATCGACTGGTCTCCTATACATCAATAACTAATATTTCAATGTGGTAATACATAATTTTGTACAACATAATGATACCTTCAAGGTATCAAGATAAGGAAACTTGCATAAATGGGAATGTCCTTAGTGAAAAAACTCAAGATAGTTTGTCCCATGAGAGTTAATGATGCTTGGAGGGGCTATATAGGACCCCAACTATCACTTTATATGTATAATTCCATTCTCATATACATGGTGTGAAACTTAATAAAAATAATCATTTTTATTGATAATATATCATATAAAATGTTAATACTTTCACGAAATAGTAAATATAACCATAAACCATTCCGAGTAATATGCAAAATGGAATCAAAATAGTACATCCATATCAATTGATCATAAAAAATTCAAAATAATAATAATGATAAAATAAATAAATCATATACTTAGTGGTACACAATTTATATAAATGGTTGATTTCATTGATAAAAATAAATTCCACAAATACTTCATTAATAACATTCTCTAGGAAAATAATTTTTTTTTTTAAAACAAAATAAAATGTCAAAAAATATTTTGAGAATAATATTTTTTTAAACTGACCATTGACTCGTAAAAAATAATATTTCAAATACTTAGTTTACATGATTATGGAAATTCCATACATTCCTTACACATTAATAAAAATATTCCTATAACATTTTTAATAAAATCAAAACATGCCTTGTTTGGAAAATCACATTAAGATTCATTTTAAAAAAACATAAAATGTATAAAATAGATAATTTTATTAAAATATATTATTTTATGAATATTAATATAATTTTTAAACAATTATTATAAAATATGGTTTTGTAATAAAATGTAATTATTATTATAGAGTGTGATAAAATTGTATTTTAATAAATTATATTTTTTTAATAAATTTATGTAACAAAGGGAGGGAAAATGTTAATATTACATAAAATAGATCACTAATTACTATATTATATGAAAATATATTTATTTTATAGAAAATATAAGATAATTATCTCAAGGGATACATGAACATAAAGAATCAAAATTAATGATGATATTTTGAAATACACCCTTACCATTTTGGTAAAATTTGAATCATAAGCCCCATTAAATGAATAACATCTACTTTTACATTGATTGATATTATTAGAAATGGTTTAAAAATATATCATAATAAAAATAAAATTATATACGACACAAAAAAAATAATAAGTGTTGAATATGGAATATGTCTAACAGAAGTAAAAGTGAAACGAGAAAACCTTACCTTATGTCTAATTTTCATTTTATGTGTTTCAACTACGTGTATAATAAATATATGTTTATTATAATTCTATAATATAACGACATTAATATATCTCATACCATATATTATTTACTCACAGCCCTTTATCTCTTATTTATTTAAATTTCATTATTAAAATCAATATTTTCTGTTATAATGACATCATCTTTTATGTATGTTTTGGTTTATTAATTTTGGACCTATTAAATTATTTGTGGTTAAATAACCTCCATATTTTTAATCATGATTTAAGTATGATATATTTATTTTTATTAATCTAAAAAAGTTATATATATTTATATATAATAGATTAGACCGTTCATGAAGACGGTATGTCATATATACGAATGAATGTTGTTTCAATTTTTTCAATGGATTAAGTGAAAAAAAATTAAATATAAATTAATCATCATATAATAATTAATATTTTACATATTTAATTTATGTTATTCAAATTCATCCTCATTACAATCTTGGTAAAAATATATTGAAAATCATTTCACATCGCTATGTGGAGGAGGTAGTCAACATGAATGCAAAAACAACGTAATTTTATACAATATATTAATACGTGATAAAGTAATATATGATATTATATTTCTATAATTATTATTATTTCATATATATCCCAAATATTCATTAAATTTCTATATATAACATTCCATTTAAAATGTGTAAATAACCAATCACAACATTTTACGAGGCTATTGTTCACCATATGCATGAGCGACGTAATATATCATCCCCTCATAATGGAACTTAAGAAGTTATATGTGATATTATAATACTATAGGTATAATAATTTCATAAAAATCATATAAATATGTTAAATAATATCTTTTTTGCAGTCTTGAAAGGTTTTTATAGAAACAAACTATATCAGTTCATATAGTGGTTGCCTAGCATATACACGATCGATGGGTTTGTTTCCCATTTGATGGAATTGGAGACAAATCAATTATAATAAATTAGAAAAATATAGTTTTAGTATAAAATAGATAATATTTTTATTATTTTATCATATTTTACAAGAATTTCAAGGGGTGGAATAAGAAACAAAAAAAAGATACACAGATTTAAAAAAATTACCTCTCCTTCAAAGTTCCACTTTAGGTTTGTAACTAAAGGATTCATATGAGTGATTACTAATAAAAATAAGTACTATATTATGTGAGTAATTAATTATATAATAGATTTAGGAAGGTCAAATAAAATGTAATTTGTTTTAGAAGTGTGAATATAGTATAAGAGGTGCTTCCCTTTTATAAGAGGGGGGACACACCTAATATAATTGAAAAGAAAAAAGTGATACCCACATTTTTCTCAAAAAACATGCCTAAAAATTAGGTAAATATTGAGACATATAGTTTATTACTAAAAATTATGCACATAAAATGGTTTTTAAATATTTTATGTCATATATAACCCTTATTTTCATAGTATAGCACCCAAATTAAATCTAGTTTTACCTTGAACATGATTGTAAATTTTAAATTTTTTCACTATTAATTATGGATAGAAATTAAGTTTAACCCATTATATATAATAAATTTTATTCTTATTACAAATATTTAATCCATTTTTCATTATCAAAATCACATTGGTTATTGAGTTTCATTCAATATAACACAGGCACATGCGTTGAAAAACTGTTTTCCAAAGATAATATCACAAAAGTATGGAAATTTTTATATTGAAATTAGACATAAAATTTACAATGATGATATAAATTAGTTAAATTTTTATATAATTTATCTAATTTAACATTATTAATAATTGAAAATGTAATTTATCATTGTAAATATATTAAATGAAACTGATTTTTTCAATAAAAACCGATATTTTTAACAATACAAAATAAACAGTTACACTTTTTAGAAAATTTTATAAAATTTCAGCCAAAGTTAATTTTAATATTTTGAATTTATAAATGGTGGAAATATTTATATAGAAATTTTATAGAAAAATTTATAATTAATATTAAAATAATTTCTCCAAACCTGAAAAATATATGTTTAGTAAAATATAGTTTTAGAGAAATATTTTTCTTCATTTAAATGGATAATAATTTATTTTTAATTAATAGATAACCACTTAGTTTTTATATTTAGGTTTAAACTATATAATTTTCATAATTTATTACATATTTTTCATAGCCACCAACTTAACAGGTATGTTATAATGGTCATGTTGAAATATAAATATTATAATAGTGTTTCATGTTTCATTTAAACAAATTATTGGGTGCATTGAAAGCTATAAAAGATATTTAATTTAACTAAATGAAATATATCATAATTCTGTGGGGTGTTACATTCTCTTATAGTCATGTTTTTTCATGTCATACATTCTACTAAACATGATGTCCCTCTTTTCAACTCTCGGGGAGTTGCAAGAAGAACAGGGTATCATCACCTTCGTGAATCACTTCTAAAAAACACTCCTTCATGAGTCACTTATCATACTCACACTTAGATAAAAAATTAATTTCACCCATGTATACACTTCACATGAGAAATAATCTTCTAAAAAATGAATTAAAGGGATATATAATAACCCACTCATTAAAATTCATACATATGTTTTCCATGTGAAATAATTTATTCATTATATAATAAAATACTAGTTGAAATACAATAGTTTTCATTCATAATTTCTAAAGGAATAGAAAATATAAGAAATTTTTATTATATCGATTAATAAAAATATTTAATCGTTAAAAATTCTTATTTCATTTATTAATTTATATAGTGATTTGTAAAACAGAACTATAAATGATTTATATATAATAAATATGAAAATATTCTAAAACCCATGAGAATATAATTTATATAACATATTATATCATTCTCACATAGAAGTGAAATTATAAATGACTTCTAAAAAGTCATTTAAGAGTATAACATGATCAATGTTTTTAAAAATATACTCTAAAATTAATCTCAATAATGGAACATTGAAAAATGTAATGGTTTTCTATAGGAAATGTGGTGTGGAATATAAAAATAAGAAAGTTAAAGGGAATTTTTTTTAATATTTAGTAATTAAATTTATTAAAATCCATATCATATTGATAATGATAAATATTTTATTTTAATATAGTTAATGGTAAATTTAATTATTTCTAGAAATAAAACCTATTTTAATTTTAATATTATAAAGGATAACATAGACCTAATGATTGTACATTGATATACCTAAAGATATCATTTTGAAAGATTTGGAGTTATTATAAACATCATCAAATATTATTAAAAAAATAGTTCATTAATGAAATTTCCAAAATAATAAATTTTGATGGTATCATTATTCAACATATACAATAACATGACTATATTTTAATCACCATATCCAAAAAAATCACTAAAAATCAAGAAAAGATATACAATCAAGAAAATTATATTTTTACTTTAGCTACATAAGAATAAAAATGATATGAGATATCAATCATAAAATTGGAATTAAAATACCATGAAATGTGGAATATATATCATATATGAATTAAATATGATATTTAATATAAAATATAAATTAAAACATTGTGGTAAATATGAGGCAAGTCACAATGATTTGAAAATAGAGACAAAGAAACCCTTTCATTGTCATTATCTTTTGAATTTGAAACCCATCAGTGGTATAATTTAACATGTATTTTTAATATAAATATATTTAATTAAAAATTATGGTAAATTAATTAATTTCCCAATATATACACTAAAATAGGAATATGTGGTGAATATATATCATATCTCAATAAAAAAAATAAGAGACAAAACCCCTTACTATTAATCCTACTTAGTAGAATATGCTCTGAACACTTGTATAATGAAATATCTATCACCTATTCTAGAACCCTATTCATATTTATTACAATTTATAGCCATATTTTATAATCATTTAATACAAATATATTAGTTAGTTATATATTATTTCCATTATCATATATTATTATCATCGATTGTTTTTTACAACTAGTTGCATATCGGTGTAGTAGATTCTTATTAATAAGTTCCAAGATAATAACTAAAATGTAATGATTGTAATTAAAATATATGTTTAATAATTATTAATAATGTGCTAATTTTATTTCATTTTTATATCATTAAAAATCATGATATCAATATTGGTGATGATTTTGTGTTTTTTTGTAATTTTTATAAATAAGGGGTCATATATTAATAGCATGGTAGATATCACGATTACTACTCTAGATTAATAAATAATAATTTAATTATTATTTTCCTTAGTTAAACATGATATAAATTTATAAAAGCGTCCATGAAGGTTGTTAAACTAACCCAAATAAGAATAATTTATAATATTTTGCTGATTATGGTCATGAAAGTGATTACTTTAGAAAAAAATAATTATTATAGAAGTATAATGATGTAATTTATATGTTTTTAAGGTGTAAAATTCAATTATAAGATAATTAGAAAAATAATAATTTGAAATATTAAATATAATATCTCACTTTCTTTGATGTGGAAGTCCACATGTACTCACAGGTGACACATTCATCTTCCATAGACCGAGATAAAAATAAGGGTCAAATTATAATTTTAGAAAATTAATAGTTTTATAAAAATTATTATAATTTATTAAATATAGTTTTATAACCATCCTTGTAAGATTTTTATGAAAAATAAATCATATATTTCAAAGAGGTGGTTGTTTTTTCCATAGGAATAATGATGTCTTCATTTGTTGAATGGTTTTATATGAATGTAGTGAAAGAATATTCTTATAGAAAAATAAAACCTCATTATATTATTGATTATTACCTTATCATACTTTCATAGATACATATAACACCTCTTGTTCAAGTTACATCACCATTTTATTATGTATTATTATGTTATATAATGTTTTCAATGAGTTTCATGAGTTTCAAGATGGTTTTATTATATTTTAAAAAAATAAGGGTTCATCTTTTGAGTATGATTAAGGGAAACTATGAAACATCGACACAAAATAATGAAATGGAATCTTTTAGTCCCTCGGTAAGAACACAGATAAAAAAACTTTTTTCTAGACTATACAGATAACATTTCATGTTAGGATTACTGGGACATTAACATCACATATATTGAACCTATTTTTTCAAACTATAAAATGCAATAGTGAGTCCATCGATATTTCTATAGTATCACTGAAATGATTAAAACACAGTTTGTTGAACCATGTGTCCTAACAATGTGATGTTAATAAAAAACATCTGAAGAATGGATTCTAATTCCATTTAGTGACTAAAAAATATCATTCTACTCTCTTTCAACAAAGCTATGAAAAAATTCAGCTTTTCTGTGTTATTGTTTTGATTCCCTCTAATTCAAATTCCTTTTATTGACATATCTATGTTTTTTATATCTCCAAAATAAATTTTAAGTCTCAATTTTCATTAATTATTTATTTTATCTCATAATCTCCACTAACATGTAACATTTGATCTGATCTATTATGGATTGATCTATGATCCATGATGGGTTATTGATGATATTGTGATTTGATATGTTTTCTGAAATGAATTTTGAGCCCATGTCTAGAGGTTTTGATATTTTTATCATCGATTACCTCAGTTGTTTTTAGAAAGATATATTATCAATTTTTTCTACTCATTATAAAATCATGATGTATTATTTTTTCAAAGATGAGTTTTTTGGATTTTCAAAAGAAATTTAGGAAGTTTTATTTATTAAAATCACAATTAGTTATTGATTTTGTGAAAACAAATAATTTTAAATGGTTTTTTAAAAATATATAGGATCAATGGTTTTAAATTGTTGTATTATAAGAATGCATGAAATATTATCAAATAAATTTTCAAAAGGGACGAACTGATTTATGTAAAATAAATCATTGTGAGATCTTAGCATACATGGGATGTATGTGTTCATCATTTCATTGGGTGTGGTTGATTTATTATAGAACTGGTGTGAGTTGTTATATTGGAGGTACATGGAGAATGGTCACCTAGTGGCATCTTAGTGGATCAATGAGTAGATACTCGGGAGTGTTGGTCTATAATCCAGCATGAATTAGTGTGATAGTAAAAGGTTTTGGTTTTGAAATATCACTTGAATTGAATAAAATTGTTGGACTATTTAGAAGAATTGATAAAAATGTTATTACTATTTCTTTTGATTTAATATAAAATCTACAAAATAATTTTAATTTTTATATGATGTAGTATTTTATATATATGTATCTATTAGATAACTCATTCTTGTCCTTGTGGCCCAAACTGGGATGTCTACTCTGAAATTCCTATAGTGTATGACTAATCACCCATGAAAAATAAAAATTGATGTGTATGGAAAATATGATATTATTATAATGTGTTAAATAATGTATTCTTTTTTTCGTGTCAATAATCATTAGGGTACATTATTAAGATGATGGGTGGTCCTCAGAGTTAACTAATGGTGTTGTTAGAGTGTAGAAACATTGGTGTTGTTGAGTCATGATATCCTTTAGTTTTATTAGGTCCCCTTTTTCTACATTTTAAATGATACATTGGTATTGTTTTTTGGGATTTAATTTGAGTTGTATTTTTTTGTACATCATGCATCATAAAGTTTTGTGCAGTTGTTTTTATTTTTTTCTCTAGCGTTTATGGTTGTGTAAATGTAAAAACATCCCCAAATGTTTTAGTAGGACCTTTTAATATATTTATATTCATTGGAATTCATGGGGTATCACCATAGGTTAGTGTATTCTCCGCTCCTTCCAAGTCAATGGTTATTCATAGAATGTTACAAATTCTATCATTTATCGATGGTTCTCTAACTTGGGAAAATACTAAGTAGATATGAAATGTCAAAACATGTAATTTATAGCCTAAAAATATTTATATAACCTATTTATGTTGAAAATCATGATACTAAGGAGATATATGTAAAAAAGTTTATTTGGGACACCTATAAGAGTGTTTTAATATCATTTTATATGTTATATCTAATGACCATTTCATATCATGCGTTAGTAATGAGACTTCCGACTAGGACTACATTCCTCATACTATATTATTTTATTATTAAGAATTATAAATAATTATTGTTACTATTTATGATTTTCAATATTCTAAGCCACTAATTTTTAAGTGGGTGATGAAAAATTGGTGTTCTTTTCTCACAATTGATAATTGGAATTGGTTAAATGACCAAAAAACCTACAGGAAGTGGTCCTAGAGAATGTAATTGAACCTGATTCATAGTTTAACCAACAACTTGTACATATTATTTTTCCTGACATTTATGTTTTTGATAAGGGAAATGAAATGAATGAACCATGAAATCTACATCATTCTATTTAGTTTAATAAATATAATCCATCAGTTGTTATAGTGATTTAGACATTAAAATATTGAATCATGGCTTAGTAGAATGAATCATATCATTGGTTTCATTAGTTCCTTGGATGATATAACGGTCAATTTAGAAGACTATATTCTAGAGGATATTGAATTATAATTGTGGTAGTTATCTATCTATGATACGTTTTTTTAATAACACACCTAGGATGATTTTGAATAATTTTTCACTATAAAATCCTAATTCTATACCATCCACAAAGTAAAAATGATATATTGTTTGATGCATAATAAAATAAAATTATTATTGATTGAATATGAATCTTATGTTATGAACATGGATAACTTTTTTTTATAAGTGGATTCTACCGTGTCCCTAAAGGCTAAAATGTTTGAGTACAGACTACGAAATGAAATTTGTCATATTATAATTATGGTATATATTACAGATTTTACGGTAATGGATAATGGACAAACATTTGAGGAAAGGTATATTATATTGAATCGTACTTGATAAATTTCATTAGTCTACAAAATAATATTCTTGACCTCTTTTCCTAGGAAGAAGTGGAAGATGGCCACCAACTTTTAGAGTATCATATCATTTCATAATAAAATAACTAGATCAAATAACATTTCATAATGAACAATGATCATGAACATTTGTTCCCAATGTGGTTAAATTATTCATACTCAGTGGGAGTGTACATCACCTATCATGACTCAACCCAATCCAATGTTTGACCCACAACTACACCTCACCTTCAACCAGAGGCCAGGGGTGGACACCAACACTAAATACCTATCTGAAATCGGGGATGACTTTTTCTATGAACATGTATTCACAAACATAGCCATCATGAAGTAGAAGTGTAGTGGGTAATATTAAAATATTAAACATAACTATAATGTAAACCATGCATGAATAATCTGTAAGGTGTACAAGTGTATGACAGGGTAAAATAAAAATTAATGGGAAAATACATAGGCCCAATCATAAATATCACCTAATATGACAAAATGAAAAATTATCTGTGGAGAGATCCCCATTGTAGATCTCCCAATTATGACTATATTAATGGTCCAATGTACTATGTATCCCTATTAATTTTTGAAGTAACCTTCGTCCTCTCGATTTTTAATATAATACATGAAAAATGTGGGAATATCCCATGTAATTTTGAGTATATACATACCTATTAAGAAATCAAAAAAGAACAAAGGGGCGAAATAAGATATATAAAAGGACTACAAATACAATATCGGCATGATACTGTCAAAGAGAATGTCTCAACCAAAAACAATTGTGAAAGTAACCTCATCAAAGAATAAGGGGCTGAACATGGTAACTAGATAAACTACTTATCAAGTCTCCCCTAACTAAATCCATAGAGTAGACTCATACAACTACAAGAATTTAAATAGATAAATCACATGGAATACCTATGTGTCTTTGCCTCCCACTTAAGGAGAGTAACCAAATTCAAGGTTTATATATAAAGAATATATTTATATTATTAGTCAAAAGAAGACCAAATGTGAGTCTATGGGGATCTATATATCGCCTATCAACCTTAAAAGAAGTGTAGCCTAATGTTCTAAATATCCATCAATGATTCCTTAGATCTCACACGTCTACAAAGAATAAAATTTCCATGGAAATCCATAGCTAATCACTATACCACCTAGTTGAGGTGTCACAACCTGAATTAGAGGACCCAAAACCAAGCATGTCATGGTGGTTTCAATATGTAAGTATCCATAGATAACCTATTACCATGTCGATGGTGGGACTAAACTATAGTGTCACAAGGACCAATTCCCTATACTAATATTGTCACACCCTGACCACGGACACCTGTTATTTTATTCTTTTATCGGTCCCGCGTTGTTTGGACAAGGTTTAGTTCGGTCCCTGTTTGACCTTTTATGAAGTTTGGTGTTTTTGGTGAATCTTTGGTCGATGTACGGCCACCGCACCGTTAGCGGCGACCTTGCATTCAGTCCTGGTGTTTGCGCGAAGGCGCGCGATGGCGCGACACTTCAAATAAATAATAAATTAAGTAAATTAATTAAGTTAATTGAATGTGGAAGCCAAATAAAATTTTATATCAATAAAATAATGTTGATGTTTAAATTATAATAATGAAAATATGTCCGCGCAAATGGTTATTTTATTTTTATTTAATCTGGTAATAATACTATTATTATTAAGTTTCTATAAGTATAATTATTATTTACAATGAAACGTAGTAATATTATCATTTTATTAACTTTATGTTTATATTATTTTTATTACTTTTCTATTGATATTATTATTATTACTACTAAAAAAAATGGATAAGAGATGTTATCTTTTATTTATTTTATTAATATTTAATGCTTTTATTATTATTATTATTATAATAATTTATTATTGTTTTCATTGAAACCCTAATCCTCCCCACTATCCCGCATTTTCCCCCCAACCCGCGGCCCCCTGTGCGCTGCGCACCTGTGCGCCGCCACTGTTTCCCCCTTTATCCTTCACTGTTCCGCGCCGCGAGCCGCTTCCCAGCGCTCACCCTCACATCCTGATGCTACGGCCTCCGCCATGCGTCGTCTCACCCAATTGCGGATCGCCTCCCGCCGCTCTACCCGTCCGGCACAGCACCCCCCTCCCGACCCGGCCTCCTGCTTCCTGCAGGTCGTGCGCCAGCCGACCCTCCCTATTTTTTTCCAGCCGACGTGAGACCCCCCCCCCCCGCACCTTCTTTTGTATTTTTCTTTTGTTGTGATCCGCCGACAGAAGCTACTCCCCTCCTCCCGTGTCCAGCCTGCTCCGGCGGCGATAGCCTTGCCGGACCCCAGCTGAACTTCCCCCTTCCAGCTTGTCTCGCCGCACGCCTCCGGCCTTGCCTCCTCAGCACATCGACCCCCCCCCATTCCCTATTCGGCCAGCACCAGTTTCTTGCACCTTCTTTTGTTTTTTTTATTTTGTTGCGATCCGCCGGCAGAAGCTACTCCCTCCGCCCGGCCAACCAGCTCCGACAAGAGCCCCTTCACTTGGTGGTTTTTCTACCCAGCGCGACGACCCCTTGGTACAACCTCATTTATTTATTTTGGTATTTTCTCCATTTATTTCACCCAAATTCTAAATGCTTCGGGTTGAGTTCGCGCTTCTTGTTTGGTGTCTAGGGGTTGCGATTGGGCCGCAGAGCGATGCACTTTTCACTATTGTTGTTCTGCCTCTCTCACACATGTTGAGGTAGACGTTTCATGCCCTTCACTCCCAATTGCAAGTCATGTGGTGCTTGTTTGTCGTTATTTAATTTCTAAATCATGTCTCACACTTTTATTACATACTGTGTTAATTTTTAGTAGGGTTTTCATATTGGCGGAATTGATCGCAATTAGTTTTTTTTTATGTCGTTCTTTCATGCACATGTAAATTCCTTACCTTTTGGTCTAGAGTAATTTTCATCTTTCCTTTAAAATGATTTTGTTGGTTATATCAGGGTGCGTCATATATAAATCATTTGATAGTGTTTGGTTGTGTCTTATGACTTGTGCAACTGGTTTATGTGAGTCCTTGGTGTCTTGTTGGATGTACAATGGTCTTCGCTACACTATTGTTAGGTGTTGGGACTTGTTGCAGGGAGTCGAGATCATTCCTAAGTGCGCACACGTATCTTCCCAGGTATGAATATATATATATGCGCCTTCTGAGTGCGTGTTCCCTCATGGCGCGGGGAACACACACATCAGTTTAAAGATGTATATATATATATATGGAAGTGCGTGGGCGCGTGCAAGCGAGGTGTTGCTTGAGTTAGGATGTTTCGACTAGACTTCCTTGAGGTATTCAAATCCATGCTTTTACTTTCCATTGCTCGTAATTTATTCTTGAGGTTTTCGTTATGTTATTATCTTCCTTGCATCTTTATGGTACCTCTTTAAAGCCTCTTGTGGTGTTTGTAAATTCCCACTTGTTCTTTTTGGGTGTTTTTGGGTTTGTGAAGGGTGTCTCGGGTCACGTCGGACCGCGCACCGTTGGCCGCCGCTGAAGGCGAAGCGATTCGGATCGATTCGGACTATCCGTCGCTATTTACGGAGGGCCTTTGGTTTTACCGCATGTTTCGGGTTCGTTTCGTTTCGTCTGCACCGGTGTCGAGGTGGGTTTTACTCAGTTTATTCATTTGTTTTTTTAAGACATTGTTTTTGTGTTTTTAGATGCTTTTCATTATTGCAGTGCATTGGTAAGTTTTTTCAGTGATGTTGTGGTCATCGGCAAGTGGCGCGTACTTGTGTGCAAGTTGGGACGTAGCGCATCGTCATTGTAAATGGGCTGCGAGTCGAGGTAGGTCCCCCATTTCGCTCACCTTTAAATTTTGAATTTATTAATTGCTTGATGTTTTGTTAATTTTAATGAATTATAAATAATATTAGATAATGAAAATTTAAATGATTATTTAGTGTGAAAAGAGCCGTTTATTTTATACCGAACAATTGGAACATTTTCTTGATGGGCGGACACCCATCTTTGAAAGAATGCCTGTTTGGCCTTTAAACATAATTCACGGAATTTCAAACGTACTTCTAGTTTTAAAGATAAATAATTTCTTCTGAACAAGTGTTTTGAGCTTTTTGAGAAAAGAGGTTTTACTTTAAAATTGGTGAAGGCCCGTTTGGAACTTTAATGAAATGGATTATCTTGTAAATCCCACTCGGGGGTGATCTTTGGTGTGCGTTGTTTGCGTGAGCTATATGTGGTGTTTGTGCATCGTGACTGATTTATTTACATTGTAGACGCACCCCTTTTTTATTGCTTGTGTTGACATGGGAACCTGGCATATTGAGTGAACTTTCTGAGAACGATTGTTGCACTAGTTTAGACCACGCACTGGCTAGTGGCCCCATAGCAGGGGAATACTGAGTTATTGCTGCTATGGGGATTGGGCCCCTCGGTTAGGCCATGTAGGGATATGCCGGGCGTTAGGGCGTTATGACGTCATCGAGTTAGGGAATGCCTTCAGGATGAGTCACATGTATAGTACGTTCTGGATTGTTCACGATATCCTAGGTTTGACTCATGTTTCCTTCAGTGTGTATTTGTGTGTGGCGAACGATCGAGAGGTCTAGTTCGGTTGCTGGCCTATGTGCGCCACTTTTCCCATTTCCCTTGGGGTGTGTTGTGTGCTATGTGTGGTTTTCCTTTTGGTTAATAACTGAATTCTGGATTTCTAAATTGTTCAATAAAAAAGTTTTAAAAATAAAATGTACCTATTCCTTTTGAACATTAAACTTGGTTTCAAACTAAAAAGGGCAATGGACTGATAATTGTTTTAGAAATGATAGTGTGAGTGAAAACCAATATTTTATATATTTAGTTAAAACCTGGAATTAGTAAATTTCTTTTTTAAAGGTAGTGCATTGGGAATAGATATCGGGCTAGCCTACTGAGTTTTAATACTCACGCCTATAGTTCCTTTCTGTTTTTTAGTGTTGTGCAGGCTACAGCTTGGGTGCGTTCACCTTGGGCGATGTTTGGTTGTGAGTTGGAGAGTGACCCGCGAGGTCACACGGAGATAGTGTTTGTCTCTTCGGTTAGTTTTATTTTATTTTGTTCTTAGTTACTTTGCTCTGTTTATTTTTTTTGCGCTGCTCTGTTTTATCTCAGCTGCTTTGTTTATTTATTTATTTGTTTTGGGCGAAATCGTTCCCACTTGCTCACTGTTGATGCCCTGGTGCTTGTCGCCAGCCCGAGAGGATCGGGAACGCCTCTCGGGTCATGTCGCAGACCGGCTCGGGTGACCGGTTTAGGGTTGACCCGGGTTGGTTCGTGACAAATATGGTGTCTAATTGGTAAATTATATAACCCACACCCATTCATATGGTGGGTTCCACTCTAAATTTCAAGGACCCACACCATTGTACACATGGGAGGTTACCCTTTGTTCATCGAGGACAGTCACCATTGTATGTTAGGGGGATTCACTCAAAAAATAATTTTATAGGACCCGCACACTTGGTGATATGGGTTTTCACTATAATGCTTTAGGACTCCACTACCAAGAAATAATAGAGGGTGAAACGCAGTTATCATTGGTGATCCTATCTGATCAGTTTCTTCATTATGATGCTCCTCAATAAATGTAATGAAGAGAATATTTCACATTATTTATCTAAATCCCAAACCTTTGGAACCATCACATTATATGTGAAAAAACACATAGGATTGGATACTAATGGGAAAAAATTTCTGTTCAAATTAATGATATAAATCTAATTGAAGTTTCGTCAAAAATGGTCAAGGGGTAAACAGTGTGTGACAGGACCCCCATGGTGTGTGGTCTAACTCCAAGACCTGGTTATATCCCCGGATGGAAAACATCTCCCAAATGTATAGCAGTACACTAAGTGGAGGTGAAATCCATGATGTGTCCAAGCTATCTATGACTAGGTCATGTCCTTCTGATTGTCTTCCTTTACCAGACCCTCTGGTCATGTACTAACCTTGTTCCTGAGTACATTACCACAAGTCTATGTACTCAGGTAAATAGTTGTGTACATGTCCATATACATCCACATGAGTACCCATCCATGTGATCCACCACATGGATTTCTCATATAGGGGAGGGGTACATGATGTGTAGAAGGGCTATATATCATGTCATCATTAACTTTTCAAAATAACTATATTCCACTATTGAGGTTCATTAGGTAATTTTTTCATCCATGTATAAGTTGTGTATTTGGGGTTTCTCTATAATGAGAGACTCACATCATTCACTGAGATTATTTCCCCATCTCAATGAATGTGAATTTATTTCCGTCAGAATTTTCATATCTACCATCAACTAGAAGATGTCATTAGTCTAGTCGACAAACACTTGAATCTAGTTGTATTTAGAGATATCATAAATTTTATTTCCACATAGTCAGTACCTTAATCATTCCCCCCATTTATGATTCAAATATGGAACATTTAAACATTCATCCATAAACCACAAAAAATCTTGATATATCCATACTTCATAGTCTTGTGACCCATTTGTGATTTCCTTGTGATTTTGGGTGTCCAATATGGCTTTGTACAACCCGAAAATTTCAGACTGAGACTATGGGATCCAACTGGTGAAGAATCCAAATAAAATAAGGGAGATATTCATATAAAAGAATGTTTAAAAATATCTTATCAATAGTTCATTAAAAATGATCAAGAAAATGCATCTGTAGTTTGAGAACATTCAAATAGATTAGTTTAAATTGGTACCTGGGTGTGTATAAAGGTTGAAATTTGAACATATCGATATAAGTGGTCGATTTACTCAATAAATATGATCAAAATTGAATAAATCACCAAATTGAAGTTTCTTTCCTAGATTTTGGATTGTTCATCATCGAAGAAACTGCCTTCCAAGTATTGAGATGAGTCATTGGGTCCGCTACGTCCAAATCAGCTCTAATATGACATTTCATCGACATCTAATGTGATTCAACAATGAAAGTGGAAGGAGGATATCTAGAAGTATCGTAGATTTTATTTGTCCAACTCTGAATAATTCATCATGGAAGTATTCTTATAGAAAATTTAATTATTAAAATGTGAAATAATTAATTATTTATTTAGTAACATTATTGATCATACCAACAACGTGTGAGGAGTCTGAACGCCCCGTGCTGACGCATTTTATATTTTTAAATGGGAAAACCATTTTACAGACATATTCGTGGTGTTTGATATCTAGTTTGATATCCAGTATAAAATTTATCCTAATTATTTTGGAATACTCATGAAGGAAATATAAAATATTTTGATCATTTTTATGAAATTAATTATAGATACATCAAGGCATGGAATCTCATGCCTTCTTGGCACCTATCTCTAAAAATATATTCTGAAATAATTCAAATCATTACAATTAAAAAGGCATCTACATCATTTCCTTCTTCAATATTTTCTTCCCTGAAATGTGAAACTGAAAAATAAAACTCATGATACCTAGCCCACAATTAGATCTCTCGCTCTGAGGGACTCTCCATTACATTCACATGATGTTATAAAACGTGAACCGAGGCTCTATTCTATCCATGTTGGGTCCTCACTTATTGTTCCATGATCACCACCTAGTGATCCTCAAAGTTTTACCCATCCTTGATGTCTAGATCACCCCATTCGATGAAGTGTGTTGGGTTATACAAGTATCTCCTTAGCTAAAAAACGTGAAATACATCATCCACACACTCTTATTGTGGGGGTAGGGTTGGGCTGTAATCAACCACATCAACCCAATGCATAATGTTTAATGTCTTCATGAACCACATAGATAGGTTGACTCCACTTCTGAACATCCAAAATCCTTATCATGTGGAGAATCTTAGGTAAATGTGGCATTCCTGATCAAACTCTAGGGGTGTAAAAAGGCGATATGTGTACTATTATTTTTCTTTTGTAGTCCATAATCATCCACCAAATAATTACCTACACATTCTCAATCATCTAATCTTACAGATCTAGGACCACAAGGGGTATTTCACCAATTTCTATCCATCACAAGTGTGACCCTTATGGTTTCCTAAAAAGGGCCTTAAATGTTGTTATGTTGATAGTAGATTGGTAGCTATTTTTGTATGAAAACTCAAACATTGAAATGTGGTCCTCCTTGCTCCAGCAAAATTAGAGAATGAAATCCATTAATATATCCTCCAACACCTGAATTATGTGATTGGTCATACCATTGGTCTAGATTTAAAGGATGTACTCCATGAAATTTTGGTCCCAAATTCCTCCTCATTGTCTCTCTGTAATCATGATTTAAACCACATGTCATGATCCGAAGTAATCATCAATGACACCCTATGAAGTTTAAAATTCACTAGTACATACAACTGCCCTAAACACTACATAAAACTATACTCCCTAATAGAAAGAAAGTGTGAATTCTCTGTGAGTCCGTCAACTATCACCCATATTACGTCATGGACCTTCATTTTCTGTAGAATCCATATAACAATTTCCATGGATATGTCATCCCATTTCCACATCGGGGTCTCGAGGGTATATAACTAACCTACCCAAGCATGTTACTAATCCTTCACTTTTATATAGGTTTTGTACTGGGATACAATCTCAACTACTATTTATATCATGATAGACCACTAAAACTATCACTGATGGTATCCATACATCTTCCCAACAGTGAGATTTACAACAAGGGAAGAAGTGACTAACTCTCAAATCACCTCCTCCAACAATGTGACTAGGTTAAGAATCTGTCTGTGTAAAAAATTTATGTGATTCCATCCTTCTTAATATCACTACGATGAGTCACCTATGGATATCAAATCAATAAATACCTCTCAATTGATATCTACCAAATGGGAGTATCCCAAACACCTAATAATATGAAAAGTTAACATCGTCAACTATAAAATGGTTTTACATTCTTACTCCACTTGGGTTAGAAGTAGGGAGGCCAATGACTGTGAATCCTCATACACAAAGTGATAATGGTAATTCCTCCCATGATAATAATTTACAATGCATCGTATCCCTATATAATTCAATTTTTTGTTGTTATAGTCTTTCATGAACTCCAACCATCATTTTGGTCTTAGGTATAGGTCTCTCTATGTTAATAGGTAACCACGACTCTAGCAGTCTGATCATACCATAATGGACACTCCTAGAAGGTAGTGCCTCCACAACCTCAATTTTTATAATACCACTTCCATATCTCTATCATGATTCATGTAGTTTTTACTCATGGATTCTCAACTAACATGATGCATATATGATAAATTTATACTATTTCATTAACATGAATCCTAACCTAGTTCATAATGAAATAATGTACACTGTGTACTCCATGCCTTCCACTGTAAGTCTCAATACTATAGTAATATGTTGCCTCATCCTCAACCCCAAAAAGTCCCTCCCAATATACGCAGGCCATGTACATTTCTACCCTTTATATGTTTGAGTGGCTAAATGGGATGATATTCTAGATATGTATTCCACAAATCACTTATTTTGCCATTCTATGCCAATAAATCTCAGCATCTATAAAACACTATTGTGTTGCTACCAAGAAAGAACTATGTAGACCTTTTCTGCTCCACAGCTAAACCATGCTCATAAATGACATTCCTCAAAAAGAGAACCTCATGAATGTAGAACATGCACATTATTTTTTTTTCATAAAATTTATTATCTAAAGTTAAATCTATGAAAATCCTCTTGTGATATGCATGATCATCATTTGATAAAGACTGGACGAGTTTTTCTTCAATGACCACATCATCAAAACGGTCTAGGTTGGGCTGGAAGACCTGGTTTATCGAAAAAATAAACATTGAGTGGGAATTAATCATATCAAACGGTGACACAATGAAACTCAATGTCTTTATAGTGACATCATAATTCCAAATTTGTAAAATCTCTCTCAGAAACCCTCAAATAGGGTTATTTGAACATGAGATCAATCATCGAGAGCATCTTACAACTCAGAAATAGTCGAAGTGGTCATCAATACATTGTAGGGGTTACTTATTCTTCATCATAGAATAATTTAAGTGATGATAATCAATACAGAGCCCCAATCCCATGTCGTCTTTTTTCATGAACAATACATGAGCATCCCAGGTTGACACGCTGGATCTGATAAAACCATTTTCTCAAAGTTCCTTCGACTATAATTTTAGATAATGGAGATTAATAGGGTCAATTGAATACACAATATAATATATCATGGTGGTCCTGTGGTAAAATCCAATGCATCAATTGATCTCCCTCCTCGGAGGTAGTCTGAGATCATCTATAGAGAAGACATCCATGAATTCCTTTACAAATGAAAGAAAACATATGATTGATGATACTGCTGCACCAACAAATATTATTTATGAAAAATGGGTGATATGATACAATTTGATGCCCTAAAATCCATATTCCATACCATGAGATATTTTTCATAAAGAATGGATATTATCATCCCATCAGTGCATAAAAATCTATTTATTCTATGGTGACAATCAATTTGAGACCTGACCATGGAAAACTAGTCCATATCGTAGATGAATTCATATGTTCCATTGTGAAAGCCAAATGTTCCCACATTAACCTATCTGTACAAATCAATATCAAGTACTTACTACAAATAAAATATAATGAATAAGTTCTCCTTTTAACAACATCAATATGAAGATTATGGTCTATCAGCCCAACTGGGAGCTAAATATCACGCATGAGAAGTATTGAGAAAAATTATTTACTATAACAGATGCATACTAATATTGAAGAAAGAATATAATAAATATATATCATACATCTTATAATCTCATGCACTATGTGGTGGTAAAACTCCAATGATTCCACATTTCCATGACTTTGACCACCAGCTCCCTAATCCAGAGGAGGGTCACTTGGTGGTGGTGGTGGAAGGATCTCATTACATACTCCATCAAAAAATAGCTCTTCATACACCTATGCAAGATTCTCCTCCCAGAGGAACAACTTTCCCTCACATAGGAGATCCCTGATCCAATAGTTGCCTCTATTGTAGAGATCTATCAAGTATTTTCCTGTGTTTCTCAACACATCTGTATGAGAAGTCCAACTCCATGTGACCTATAACATCACTATAAAATAACTTCCTTATTTGGGATATCTGGGTACTATATTTATTATAAAAAAATGCATGAGTTCGATCATTGTGGCCACCCATAGTGGTCTTCTCTTATTTTGTGAGACATTTATTTTAATAAGAAAATAAATGTGCAATATGAATCTTCATATGTCAAGATATTGGTACCATATGTCAGCTATTTAATATAGGCGACTGAGCTCAGTGAAACCCACTACCATCTCTATCTATACAGTGTCCATCTGATAGAAATTTCTATATAACTAGTGCTTTCTCTAGCACCTCAACAAAAGTGAGAACTCACATGGGAACCATAATGTCATGGATCTATCTATAGAGTCCCTGTTCAAATTTCCATGCTCCAAATTATCTATCCCAGATCATGTCATATGAGTACTATGAAATGTATGTGAAAATATTTAAGTACAAGGACACCATCATCCATCCCTGCTATAACTCCATGCGATTCGGTTTTTGAAATGACTGTAAGTAAGTGGGGTAATAATCCTCATGGAACAACTGGTATAAGTCATTCTGTGAGAGTGTTGACTCATCATGAATTAGCATAAGTTGGCTTCACGAATTCCCAAATGCTCATTGGTGGAGTAAAGTTGTCAGTTCACCCACCTAATCTGTCAGGGTCTACATATGAATGAATAAAAAAACTTTTTAAATATATCCAATCCCCCACTATTTTAGGATCAGTGTCACTAGGGAACCCCAACGTCCATTGGAACTAGTACCCAAGAAGTGAGATAAGATTTCATGTACCTTCATCATTTTCTACTAGAATGATCTCCAACTCAATATGTGGAGGTAATTTATCCATCCCACCTTGAGAAAGGGGATCACGAGATGGACCTTAAACTAAAGCCCCATCATTCATCAAATCATTATCATGATCGAGAACTTGTATCCTTCATCGCTATCTTCATGGAGTCATCCTGAGATTTATCACGACATACAACTGTAAGATGGGAATATATATATATATATATAATAAAATATAATGGAGTTGAAATAATATGGATAGTAAAATACTCAATGTTATATGATCAATGTAACATTAATCCATAGAAAAAAACTATTGTTATACTGAGTCAGCATTATTGTAGTCAACATCTTGGTAAATGGATAAATTGGCCACCAACACCATCACTAGATTCCCTAGACAATGAGAACCACTGGAGACACATTGATATTATTTTCATAATCCTAACAAAATATTCTTAAGGGGACTAGTCATAAAAACGTCCCAAGGAATGAGCTTTTTCTGATACAAATATTTTGTGACCAGATGAAAGCCAATGCATTAGCCAAAACTATCACAATCCCACCTCTATAGGAAAAGGGGGACAACAAACTGCATAGGCATATCTAAACTCGTGTAGGACTTTTCCTAACAACATATATTCGAAGACACATCCATATCTACAGAGAAGTGAAAAGAGAATGATTAAAAGATGCAACACAGTTTTACAATAAACCAAGTATGCATAACCTTTAGGATGTACCAGAGTATGGAAGTGATAATTAAAAAGTAATGGGAAAAAACAAGCACCCAATTAAAAATATGTGACCAAATGAAAAAAATAAAAATTAAACTTCTAAAAGATTCATGATTGATATATCTATGCTTTAACCATCATATGTGTTCCAAAGTACCTGGAATCCCTAAGCTCCTCTAATGTCACTGTCGATATATTCGTTGACTATATAATCATGAAATGTGTAGGAAAATCCCATTCATGTGTGAGTATATAAATATTCAGTAGGTCACCCCAAAAAATAAATGGTGTATAATAAAAGATAAAACGGTACTACAATCATTGTATATGCTAGATAAAACAAATAAAAGGGATCAACAAAAACTAACTGTGAAATTAACCACATCCAAGCACAAGGGGATCAACATAGTGAGTGGATGAACTACCCAATTATTCCTCACCAACTATAGCATATGAGTAGACTCATTCATCCACGAGAAGATGAACAACGAGAGAAGATGACATACCCTTCACACCTTCACCTCCCATGGATGGTGAGTAAACAAATCCAAGTTGACCATATGAAAGAATATATATATATATTCTTGTATATGATCTATCAAAAGAATCCCAAATGATGGAATAATAGGATCTTCAACTCTAAACTAATCCCAAGAAGAGCAGTATCAAATAGTTCAAAAATCCCATCCATGATGGCCATCATCTCACAAGTCTTATCTAATGCAACCATTCACGCTAATACACACATCATAATTATACCAAACAATCAAGGATCCACTATAATGATATTAAAAACATGTTACCTAGTATGTCATGGATGTTCCACTTTGTAATTATCTATAGAGTACCCATTCCTATGACGATGGGTGTGCTACTCTAACATCATGATGACCCTCTCTCTATGATGATAGGGGTTTTCACTTGGAAAGTTAGAGTAATCTACTATATTATGATGTGGGGGGGGGTCCACTATAAATGTTGATGATTGGTGCCCATTTGCATCAGGGGGAGGGATCCACTCTTATCATCAAGGAACCACACCCTATCCAATAGGGGTTACACTAGGATGTTGAGGATCTGTGATCTGGTACGATAGTAGGGTTCCAATCTAGTTATAGAGGATTTATTTCTAGTAAATCTTGAGGATTATAAATGAATATTAGTTTTAGTGGACCCTTGTCCATGCTGATGGCGGTCCACTATTAAGTCTGAGGGATCCACTTCCCAACTCTATTAAATGGTACCACTTGGTTGTCCCTGATGATCTTTCTTGATCAATGTCATTGTTGTGGGTCACTTCAATATGTATCGTGGAAGTAATATTTAAGATCATATTTATAATGAATAAAAAAAAGGGAACCATCAAGTTCCAAGTAGAAAAACACTATGGATTGGGTACTCATAGGAAAAAACAATAGATCTAATGATGACGATATGGGCGATTGATGTTTCCTCAAAATAGGATAAGGGGTACACTACTTGTGAGGAAACCCACACACCATGTGGTCCCACTACACCACCTAGTTGTTTCCCCGACAATCACACAACTCCTGATTGTGTAGGAGTACATGTAGTTCATGTGTAATAAACTATGTGTCCATGTTACTTGGTACCGAGATATCTCTTTCTAGCCATGTCCACGTACGAAACCTCATGTCTATATAGTGACCCCATGTTTGTGAACATGACCCCATGCTCGTGTACTCAGGTACACGGTTTTGTACATAGCCATGTACATCCACATGTTTTTTGACTCGTGTTATCCTCCTCTTGGGTTTCCCACATGAATAATGGGTACATGAAATGATATAGGTATTCACTCAATGTCATCCTTAATGTTTCCAAAACCATAGTTTCCACCACTGCATAGGGGACACATTCCATGTGTTCATCCCTATACATGGGGTGTAGTAATATTCTCCCAAAAAGGGATATCTATTATAAATTAATTCATTAAGACCCCTCCAATTCATATCTAGAATCATTTTTTATTAGGATTTGTAGATATACCATTGACCAGTGGATCTAAACCCTCTAGTTTCCAAAAAACAGAATCTAACTGGATTATAATATATCCAATATGCACCTTCCACACCTTGGATCCCCCAATATTTACATATTTGATGATTCTTCCATCAATAATTTAAAGGATCCCCTATTTGCAACAAAAACCCATACATTTCCATAAAAAATCGATTAATGCCTCATTCTCTATTTAGATGATATTATGTGGGTCATATTGAGATCAATATTATTTGGGAAGATAGATCATGGATCGTGGGGTCCAATCAGTGAAGAACAAGTAACAAATGAGGGATAAAAGAAAAAATATATATGTTTCATCATTATTTGTCATTATTTAATGGAAAAATTTTTTATAATGGGATCAAGGGTTATAAACACTGAAATAATTCAATTTTAATAAGTGCATTGGTGTATGAATTTGATGCAATTAAAATTGATCAATATAGGGGGTTGATATTCTCAAAAAATTTAATTAAAGGGACATAAATATCCATGTTATCATGTCCTAACTATATATTATATAATTAATTATCAATGAACATTCCCACAAATGATTGAGAGAAGTTATTGTGTTCACAGTGTCCTGATATGATTAGATCTAGGGCTTCTTCATCATCTGATATGATTCTCCAATATAGGAGGAAAAATTAGGTTTAGAATTATCCCATGGTTTATGTAACTGGTCTTGGATAATTATAAATTGAGTTGTTCTTATATACCATTTCATTGTATAAAAATGAAATAATTTTTAACTTATTTTTTTATTTGTTAACCTAAAGGTACATATAGTGAGCGAGGAATCCAAACTCCCCATGAGAACCCACATTATGTTGCACCTTGGTTAAACACCATGTTCTAGAATGAAATGTGGTCCAAGATTTAAGATCTATGATCATGTTTATGATTTATACTATTTTATTAAATAATATGAGTGCACGTAATATAAAATATATTCAATATTTTTATAATAATAATACTAGGAATACGGGGCCTTGAAATCACACTCTGCCTCAGCACATAACACAGTAAATATATAGAGAAATATTTTAAATTCCTATGAGGATAAAGCCGGGTCTCTGTAGCATGATCTATATAATCTCATAGTATTAATTATATGGGACATCATCAGTGTTATTTCACTAATCTTATAAACATAGTTATTGTGAAAACATTTAATGTGTCTGAAAAATATTATTATCTAACTAGAAGATCATGTTAGAATGTTATTTTCCTCAGAACTGAGGGGGAATGGTGATTCTAGGAACACCCTCACTCAACATATGTTCAAACTATAGTAAATAAGTAATGTGGTGGAATGAGTACGAAGTTTTATGGAGTTTAGTAGATGATCATGGATAACCATCAAGGGGTTGACTATATGAGGTACCATTCTTCTTAAATCAATTCTTATAAATGTTTATTTTAATAATTATTCATCAAACACTTGTATTCCATGATGTTATAATAATAAAAATGTTTTTAATATTTAGATAATTCCACATGTGAGGAGAATTGAGAAACCTCTTTGGTTGTGAGGGTTATGGAAATTTAATTTTTTTAATTTTTTTATTACCATAAATGATTTTCAGTAAATTGTGGACTACTATTAGAAATCAAAGTATTTGGGTTAACCCTAGGAATGGATTACTTAGTTATGTTCAAGGATCATATCAATTTTTATACCATAACAGTTAATTTTACAACTGCTGATGATATAGTGAATCACTATAATGGTGATGAGGATGTGAATACTAAAAAATAGAGACATTTAAAACCAATTATTGGAACTATTTCTTTTCAATATGAAATGGACACTATGGGGACTGATAACATAATCAATAAGATAATTTTTCCTAGATTTCTGGATCAGTATCCAGACATATTTATTAAAACATTATGTGGATTACCACCTCAGTAAAAAGTATAAAATTTTAATGATATTATTATATGAGAAAATATATATATATTACTTCCACAATGTAGAATAGGACCAATATAATTAAGAGGATTACCCAACCAATTGGATGAATTCGAAAGTAAAGGTTCCAAAAAACAAAGTATATCACATTGGACAACTCCAATTTTTTTTAAATATATGGAATATGTTTCACTATGACTCTGTGTTGATTATCATATAGTAAATAATGTCATTATAAGTTATTGATATACATATCCTTCAATTGATAATATTTTTTTAAACATAAATAGATCCTAATGGTTCTATAAAATTATTCTATACTCAAGGTATCACCAAACCTAGATATAAAAATATGATATTCCGAAAATTAGATTTTAATAGTTTCAATGGTCATTATGAATATCTAATCATAACATTTTTCCTCACAAATTCACTAGTGGTTTTCATCTAATTGATAAATATTAAATTTTAATGGTACCAAGACTATTTTATTTTAGTATTTTTAGATTACACTCGTCTATATTATCGAACCTAAAATAAAATGACCAAAATTTAGATATTTCACTGATCTCGCTGTGTGAGAACTAGTTATATGAAAAATCCATAAATTCATTTTTTTGATACCAGAAATTTGATTCCATATACATTTCGTTTCTATGAATAGTGTATCAGTATATCTTAAAAATATATAAGTTATCATCTCTAAACAAATATCAATAAAAATATGTGAAATATGTATATTTAAGGGATTAGAAGGATATTATCATCACAATACTCATGAATTAAAACTTACTTAATCTCATATATCAATTATTATAAGAAGGGGCACTCCATTCGACTAGAGTGATGAATTTTTAGCAATCCTTTTTAGATAATAAGTTCATGGAAATATTTGCAGTAATTTTTTTTTCTACAAACTGAAAAGCTTATGAAATATTTGGTGAAACATTTTATCTATACATGGTTGTTTTCTCATCAAAAGAAATATGTCAATATCTTCGAGGTCATTATATTTATGAGTTAATGAAAATAATTATCTAACTTACGACTTCCAATAGGATATCGTGGTATATAATTGGAACACATGTAATCATTATCTCTATGGAGAGAGGTTTACTTTGTTCATAGAATATAAAATATTTAACCCATATATTCATAAAGGTATTTTATCCTAATAAAAAAAGATTTATTTCATTTCTCTAGTTGTTCAACATAGATTTGGTTAATAAAATTGGAAAAGGGAAATCATTGGATGATTATCTAAGAATAATTTTGTATAATAAATAGTATAATGAAGTTCATGGTTAGTGGATATTGATGAGTGTCATTGTGAAAATTCATTATGATTTCACTTACTACAATTATGTTTCAATATTATTTGTATTGATATTCTTTCCAAATTTGGTTTAGCATGTTATGCATTTTGAGAGAAAGGAAAATGGTGGTCATATGATTTCATCAAAAATTAATAGTGGGGATACTCTACATAGATACATCAATAAGGGAAAACTGTGTTCTTTTTTCAATTCCACATTTTCATACCATCATCTTTTTAGAAAAAACATCATTCTACTTATCACCATTCAATGTGGGAAATTATTTTATCCATCAAATATATATATATATATATATGTATATATATAATTTTATAATCACCCATTTATGTTATACGGGTATAATGAAATATCTTATGGAGTAATGAATTACCTAACCTGTTAGTAGTTCATGGTTGAGAATCAATAGAAATATGTAATACTAATATTTTTACCTATACCTATATAGGAATGGGAGAAGATTCATTCATAATTTTTCATGGGATTAAAAATAACTATTGAGAATAATGATTCAATCTATGTGATTGTAGAGTGACCCACAATTTCATCAAAAATGTTTCTGGTTTTTGAATCACATATGATAGACATGATAGAAAAGTTATACATTTAGAATGTGTATAGATTTTATGGAATACATAATTTCCATGTATGATCCTTGTTTTACCTCTCAGTTATGCTAATCTATTCAATATGAATTGGCTACTCAGTTGAACATGAAAATTTTGTATCATCTTCAAATAGATAGGTAGTCCAGATAAATGATTTCTATATAAGAAAAATTATTATATGCATATTTATAAATGTTTTTGGATCATGGATTGTTCATTATTTACGAGTGGAGGTTTTGTATAAAAAAAATTATTAGGTCGCAAAATAGAGGATCCATTCTGATCATTAAACATTATATTATGATGATATCATCTTTGTTGGGTAGATACTAGAGAAAAAACATTGTTGGTTCCATTCCTTGTTAATGAAATGACTAAGAAGATTATAATTTCAAAGGGAAGGATTATTTGGGAATAATGTATTTAGAAATATTGTGCATATCATAGATGTTTCACCTTATAGTTTCTCATGGGAGATCATACATTATTGAAATCATCTCCAGTATTTTAGAATAATCGATTAATATAATTTTTATACATAGTATTTTGGACCATGTGAGATACATGAATAAACTGGTGACGTTGAATATATTTTGGTTTTACCACGATGCTTTAGATTTTTTATAGTGACTTTCATGTCTCTTAATTGAGCAAGGATCATAATGATCCTAGACATGTTATTCCATGGGTTTATGTTGATTTAGAATTGTATTTTACATTTAGTTATTTATTGATTCCTATCATGGATAGATAACATAATGCATTTTATGGAAAAAATGATAAATTGGTTAATTTATTGTGAAAAAATATTGAAATATAATAGGTGATATGGGAACATGAGAAATATGTGTTGGAACTATAGATAAATCTTTTTTAAAACACCTGAAAATTTATAGCATTAACTACATGGAAATCCTAGTGTATGTGAGAATTCCACACCCCCATTTTGACATAAATCACCATTTTATTTCTTGGTTTGATGTTATATAATTTTCGGGTTGAGTTTCAAGAGTTTTTGGGAGGGGTTATTGCATATCATAATTTTTTTGAATAGTTTTCACATAGTTATATGAAATTGTGTAACTTCTCCAGGATATCATGTATAGGAATATATGGGTCACTATAAAGGATAATAGTTGTCTTATAGTTTATTTAATATATAAATATGAAAATGTGAATTATGTGGTTTTTTAAATATCATTTAATGGTTGGCTCACAATTTTTCAAACCATGTTACACAATCATGATTCCACTTAGTATTTTACAGTAGTAGACATGTGGTGAGCACATGTATTGTTAATCCATGAAGCCTAACTATTTCACAAGAATTAATAATATTTAAAAATTGGATTTTAGTTCCATTTTCACCAAAAATATCAATCTTCTAATTTTAACCATGAATCTTCAACCAAATGGCTCCTAAAGGTGATTTTTCTTACACAATTTATTTGAAATTTAGTTTTGAAGGATGTATAGACATTCTATAAACAATGGATTTTCCCTTTATTTTCTTTCATTATATCATTAAATCATAATATCTTCCCATATATAGTGTTAAAATATGATCATTTTTTGGATTAACATATGTTACATGATGTATTTTTTAATTCGTAGTTGAATCTATTTAAGAAAATAAATTTTGATCCAAAATCTAGAGGTTCAATAACATTTTTATTAGTTTCATCACCCACTTATAGGTACGTGGATTATCTTTTTCTTATCATATTGAATAACATTAAGTCTGTATTTTTTATACTAGATTTTCATTGATTTATTAAGGATTTTTTGGATTATTATGTTAAGGAAAACACATTTGGTTTTTGAACTGGGAAAATATTGTAATTATAATAGTCTTGAATACCCCATGATATATTATTTTAAATTATGTAATTTTTTTCAAGAACATTTTATTTAAAATATTTTAAATTGAATAATTGATTTATGTGAAATATAAGAAGGAGATAAGATTTAAAATATGGGTTTGTTTCATCATTATTTCATTTGTTTTGGCCTTTCCATTAATGACATTGAATGAGGTGTGTATATAGAGGTACCTATTGAATAGTAACCTAATAAAAACATTAGAGATCTATCAGTAACCTCTCCTTAGTATAGAAATATCACCCTACATACATGTGTTTATGGGTAAGAGGAAGTGGTTTTGATATTCTAGATGAACAAAATAAAATGGTTAGCTATTAAATGGAAATGATAAAATTATTCATACATTTTACGATGATATAATTTTAAACATTTAAACGTATGGTTTTACTTTTGTTATATTATATATATATTCAAATTTTATCTTCCTCATTCCTTTCCTTATGTCAATGTTTGGGAAGTCTCTCTAGGGATATCCATTGGGTATGATTACAAACCACTTTATATTCATATGGGTGTATATGAAAATGATATTATTCATGTAATAGATTTTAAAAAGGTCTCTAACTCCTAATGTGAGGGATCATGATTCTATTTTGATTGTATGGTGGTTCGATCTTGGGGTTCTCTTGTATAGTGGTTAGAATGATTCCACGTCAGAGTTACTAGTTTAATATGGCTTTTAGTTTTCTTCAGCCACCCTAATCCCCCTATTTTATGCTACTATGATAAGTTTCTGTTTTATGTATCTCATTGAACTTATATTACTTATAAATCAAGAATCATATAACTTTGATTGAATTGATATGTTTTTATTTTGATAAGGTAAAATCATTCCCCTAGACCTGTTTATTGATATATATTGATGTCCTGGGGAGATCACTTAAGGATATTGTTAATTTTTCTCCTTCTAAGAAAATGGTTTGGGTTGGGTTTTTAAAATAGAATAATTTTTTAGGTGGTAAATGTATGGAATAGATCTGAGAGCATGGTGGAGAAAATTACCTACCCCTTTGTCTTTTTACCCTTGCATAACACCTTACATCCCTTTAGTTTTGTGTTATGGAATAAAATGGCTTTCTAGGATATTAGGAGAGAGTGGATGATAGAATTGGTTAGTTTTTTCAAAAAGAAAATTATTTTGAATTGATGGAGGAATTTGGTGGAACTATTCTCATTTTATAAGTGAAGAAGAGGGAATTTTGTAATTACCCCTTAATTTACAAATATTGATTAACAATATTCCAAAAATAGGACACAAAATGGAAAATAATTGTGTATTAGATGCGGTGATCTTGGAAATACATCCATTATTTATTTTTAATCCTATTATATTGACTTTTTATAGTATTTTACACATAGATATTTTAGTTTTACCATTTTTGTACAGTAACAAATAAATTCTAATTATTAAATTTGTATTTAATACAAATAAAGAAAAATTAAAGGATGAAATAATTTAGACATAATAATTTCTAATTTAAATAATATTTTATCAAATAAAATTTATAAGTTGTACAAACATCAATTTTAACATTAGTACACATAATGGGTAAGAAATTATATTTTAAAAAATATTATTCTATGAAGTAAAAATAATTCATAGGATATAATTATCAATGTCATTAATCAACAAGAAATTATAATTTTTTTATTAAAATATAATGTTCATATATATTTTATGTAATTTAAAAATTAATTAGTATATCTTAATTACAGAGAAAAAATAAAAATTAGTTTTAATTTGAATAAAATTTTACTAATGTTTCAAAATGGTTAAAATGGGATTCATAAATGAAAAATACTATTTTTAAATGAATACTTTTTTTTTAAAATAAAATATTCTTAATAAAATATTTTTTTTAAATGTGTTGTTTCATGATTTGATTATTGAAGAATAAAAAACAAATTTTGTTAATAAAAGTTTTATTTTTCAATATTCACTTTAAAAATTTACTTTAGAAAAATACCAAAAAATTGTATTTTAATATTAATATTCTAAATCAAAAATATTTTTTTTATGAATAAAATTTATAAAAATTTCTAATTTAGCACATAAAAAATATATTTAAAATATATTAAAAAAACAATGGATAATAAATTTTAAAATATTAATATTTTTATTAAAATTTTCTATTAATTAGTAATTTTTGTTAATATATTTTTCATATCACAAATATTATTTTCCCATATTCTTATTATTGTTTTTTAAATAATTCAAAAAAAGTAGGGTTTGCGGAAACTAAATTTTTAATCATAAAATGATCTTATTAACTATTTGACTATACTAATTGTGTTTTATTAGTACATTTAAATTTAATATTTACTATTTATTTTAATTTTTACAAATTTTATAAAAAAAAATTTACTTTTATTTATAATAGATAATTCATTCATATTTCATAAATTAAATACTTATAATTTAATTTTATTAAAATGTATCGTGATTTCGTTTCACTTCATTATTGTATATAAAAAAATATATCAGTTAATTTTTTTAATCGAATGATATATAGTAATATATTAGGGTGTTACATTATCACTCAAAGGTAGACAGGATGTGTTGATGATCAAATATGTATAAAATAAAGGTTGAAGACTTCTCCATATAATCGAGGTAAACATATTATCTCTATCAGATACAAGTAAATATGGAACTCTTGGTATCCTCATAACATCACATATATATAAATATATTTTGGCATATTGATGGAGTAAGAAATATTCTAAAATATAAAATGATTATGATAAATTCATAAGGTGATCAACTATAACCCAAATAGAATTATATAATTTAGATTACATATAATGACTTCAATGAAGTCCATGGTTGTATTCTCCCATGTCTATAGGGGTTTGGGTAATTGTCAGATCAACCCCTTATATATTTTTATTTTGGACTTATCTATTTAGAACGTAATTAATTACAATATATAAAATACTATATGCCTATATAGGTTTTCCAACCAGAAATTATTCTTGATATCTATATACATTTTTCTACTTCGAGGATAAATAAATAATTATTAACTACGTTCTTAATCCAACATCCCCTTTTTAATCCTAGTACATATGTAATACATATTCATTTAAAATTTATATAATTCCATATTTTTCAAAGATAAATTTTGGACTATTATATACCTTATTTTATGGATATAGATAATTTTTATGTGAAATATTGAGTTTGACATCAATGGTTGGTTGAGAAATCATTCATTCAAAATATGATTTCTACCCTTACCTCATGATTTCAAGGTCAATCCTTCGAAAATACATGAGTTTTGTCTCTATTTATATTCTATTAATAGATAAGGTACAAATATATTTTTTACATAACTCATCAAAAAAAATTCCTCCTTCTAATGGGGGTAATTTATTGAACAGTAAAATTCCTTGATCAGCTCAAATAATCTCATTTGGAAACATTAAACACCTTATTTGTGAATATATATTATGATATTTTAATTTTTATAAATATAGTTATTATAAATCTATATATTTAATGGAATTATTAATCGTTTTGTCTCCAAATTGAGTGTTGTAAAATTTTTACCATCTATATTAAATTGATTTGAGGAATAAGATACAACCACATCATTTTAAATGAGGATAAATCTAAATCCTTTTTTAATATATCATTGTATATAATGAAAAATATTGTCCTCTATAAGGTTGTGGGTGTATATGGTCAGTTAACTACTATATCTTATTATCTGTGAATATTCTTTATGTTTATCTATCCAAATGAGTATTACTCCATTCTATGTTAACTTGATTTGTGGTTTTGACAATAATAAAAACATTCTCACAAAGAGTCAGCAGAACCCGATCAATATATAAAAACTACTGATCTTAATTATAGGGGTTATTCTAGAATATTATTCAATCTTATACTCTTTCATATTATTTACATATATACTCACTTTTGTGATTACGTATGTCATGACGTAATTTTTCTGTACCCAAAATTCACAGTTATACAGTTTCCCCTTTATCAAGGACTTCATCCCAATCCTAAAATGATATCCATTATCTCCTTTATGATTTGAATATTTATGAATATCATCTGTAAAAATTACAAAAAAATATATTAAATTTCATATCTAATGATACTATTCATATTATACATGAAAACATTTAGAGAATTGGTAATTTTCAATGGAATACCATTATATTCATAGTATCAATGTTATGATGGGAATTTTTTTATAACGACATAATCTCTATTCAACATTAATGAAGGATACCCATTTCAAATCTCAGTATTTGAGAAGCATTGGGACCACATAGTTTCTCAAGAATTTCATCTGAATGGAATATAGAATAATTTTTATTAATAATATTCATGTTAATTTCATGATAATAATTAAATAGATGAATTATCCATATTTTTGTTTAAAAACAGAATCAGTAAACACCATGGTGAAGCACTGGGTTAAATAAATAGCTTATCAAAGTTCCCTTGAGTTTTGTTTTTTAATTCCTTTAATTAAATCTGGGTTATGCTATATAGAGTCTCTGATAATGAAATAACATTAGGTATTTGTTCTCTGTAATATTATTCTTCTTGTATTGAGGGATTGGTAAAAAATTTAGAAAAAACATTAATTTATTCATTAAAAATTACAATATATTCAATATTAAATTTCTCCCAACCCATTTGAGAGGAACTTTAATCTTTATTTAGTGTTATGTCCCATATAAGTGATTCAATTTTCATAGTTATTTCATTGTCATCCTTATAATGATAGACAATCATAGGTTGATTCAGGATATAAAATACGACTTCCCAATCACATCTTTTAGTAATGAATCTTTCTATTGTGAGCCAATATACAACAAAAATCACATTAAATACAAATAATTATTTAATGTTGATATTTTCACAAATAACATTCTTATAAACTGCTATCAAAGAGGGGTCATATACATAGTTTTCCATCATCACACTATTAAGTGTTTCCTCCAATAAATGGATTATTAAATTTTGGATAGAAGAATTGATTCACATATAAAACATCATATATTTTAATGAGTATGTTTGACACAAGAGATATTATAAATCATAATTTCTAGAATAAATATGTTTCATTAATCTCACTATTTTTTTGTGTTATAATATAATAAAAACCCATTTTTGATTAGTTTTTTTATTAATAAATAATAACTAGAGTAAGAAATTATATAAATGGGAATTTTGGAACCTACATTTCAACTTATGGAATTTTTTGTTTAAAGTAAAGAAAATTTGGTACAAAAAAAGTGTTATTTATGTTTCAAATATATATTCTTGATAGACTAATTAATAAAAATCACTAAACCTCACTCTTATATTAACTAAGTCATTACAATCACATCATATGTACATATTTAATCAATTTATATAAATATTCAATGTATGTTTCCAACATACATTATTAGTATTAAACCTCCATTTCAATAAATATAAGATAAATATAAAACAAATTAAACATTTTCATGATAATATAGTTTCTCTTAATGGATATCATTTTATTTAAATCTAATAACCTATTTTTTCAGTAAGTTTATTGGGATGCTCCTGAAACTTCCAACTATGAGTTTGTTGAGGGGGATAAAATTGTTTAGAATATACCTAATTATATTCTAAGAGTATCTATAGTTTTTTTTAAATACTCTTTCTGGAGTAATTAGTTTGTTCAAAATATATTAATGTACAATGACATCATCTCAGACCATTACACATTTTTATAAATGAAGATACCTATACTTGATTCAATGTTCCTCATCTAGAGACTACACAATACATTAATGAGTCCATATATCATGTTTTCATGGATTTTAAACATTCATTACATATTAATATTGTTTAATGAAAAATAGATATATTTGATAAACTTATATAGGGGAAATAAAGTGATTCGGGACTCATTTGGTGAAAAAATATAGAGTAGGACATACCTTTCTTAAGGATGGATAAATTAATAAATTTTGTGGATGCTACTTCAATAATCACAATTATTATAAGTGATTGCTTGTATTATAATTATATAATATATTAATTAGTATATATGAACTGAAGTAAAACAATTATTTAATAGTTTAACCTTTGTGGTTAGAGAGTATTTTAGAAAGAAGGAAAATAGAGAAGAATTAGGGTTTGATAACATATACATTGATGTGTTGATATATTTTGGATGTTGGGGTTTAATTTGATCACTTTTTTATACAAATAAATTATGAAATATATAATAATAAAATGATTAATGTATTAATATTTCTCTATTACATATATAAACAATTAATGGAGGTATTTTTTGTTGTGGGAATTTTAGAGGAATTAGGATTGTCATTCATTCCATAAAACATTTGGTGATGGTGACTGAGTATTGGATTTTATGGGAAATTATTTTTTAAAAAATCAATTTGGTTTTATTCCTATATATTCAATCATATAATAAATTAATTTCATTATAGTTATGTTAGATCACTATCGAAGAAAATACAATGATTTTCATTTTTTCATTTATTATGAGGATAAATATGATAATGATACTTGAGAGGTTATATGGAATGCTATTTAAATAAAGGGGGAGTATGTGGAATATAAAAACTTATCTATGTTATATATGAATAGTGTTTCACTCTAGTTAGAACTCTAGTAGGAGACACCACAAACTTATCTTAGTTGATATGACTTCATTATGAATTTTTTGTAAGAACATACCTCTTTTATTTTGTCTTATATGAACATACAAACACACACATAATGAGATACCTAATTGAATGATTCATGTAGATAATATAGTTCTCAATTCAAAATAAAAAACATTATCAATTAAATTTGTGATCATTTTGGAGAGTCTATTGATTTAAAATATTATCCTCTAAATGGGTATGTGAAAAAATATATTTTGTTTCATTTTGATAAGGTATTTTATAGTATTTTTATATATATTACATTTAAAACAATATTATTTAAAAATATAATCAATTTTCAAATATATTTTATTTTCTATAATGATAGGTAAATATTATGTAATTTTATTTTAGTAGTATTTAATCTTGTTTATAAATAAAATTAATACATTTGGATGCATTGTGATCACAAAATTCTGATGAATTTTAAGGATAAATGTTTAGGAAATTTAATATTCTATATATTTGATATGTTACTTAGTGTTTTTAATTTATGGGATATGTTGAAAAAATGGATATCTAAATTAAAATTTTAAAATGGTCACTTGGGCATTCTAATATAGATCATATTGGAAATGAATTGTTCCCAGTAATAATTGGAGTGGATCTAATTGATGATATTATGACTGAGACAATATTAAAATAGAATAGATGTGTTAAAAGAAGACATGGGGATGCATCAATTAACATGGTAATCTTAATGACTAATTCACCTATTGAAAGAGGTAGAGGTATACCTAAAAGGAACCTTCAAAAAATCATTCAACAAAATGTTGTTCTAAATGATTTCCAAAAATTAGGTTTTAATAGGGATTATAGGTGATGTTTAGCCCATATATTTGATCCTATTTAATTGGGTTTAAAGACTTTTTATTATTATCAGTATCAATTTATTATATCACATAATAAAGAAGACCTCAAAATATATAGGGATAGAACCTTTAGAGACTCGATACATAATCCACATATTTTTAAAAATTATTCAACATATCCTAGAAATAAACATCACACGTGTTATCCCTATAGAAATATCACACTTAATAATCCTCTTCATTTCCTATATAATGTTAAAATATGATCAAATGGGAATGCTTTGATTCTCATTAAGGGAAAACATAATAGAATAAAAAACATATATCATATGTTCATATAGGATAAACATGTGGGATTGAGAACATTATAGTGTTATATGAACATAAAATAATGAAATCATACCTAATAAAACATGAATCAGAAATCTGAAATCATTACATAATTACATGAGAGAAAAATTTGGAATGAGTCATAAGAGTGTGGAAACATGAGAGAATAATCATTTTTCCTTTTAAAATAAAACAATTTCTCAAAAATAATCATATAAATCATATCATATTTCAATCTTAACTAATAATACATTTATACAACAATATACTAGTATAAAAATCTAACCATAACATATGGGACTCTAGATAACCCCAGACACCCTATATCATTATTGACATAGGATAACCACCCATGTCCCACCTTGATCTCATGAGATTTAAAATTTCACAAAATTTATTAAATGACTATAACGGATCCACCCATAAAATAATTATGGACAACATTTATTTATATAAAATGAACATTAAAATATTTACAATATCGTCATAGCATAATTAACTGATGTGAAATAAATGAGTTTCATGAATATGTATAAGAAACTTGATAATAATCAATATTTTTAAGGAATATTGATTTTATAATTATATAATAGAACCATGGAATCAAAAGAAACATTAACATTCATTGACATAGTTTACGAAAAACATTTCAAGAGAATAAAAAATACATGAAAAAATAAAAATAATTAACATTTTTATACATAATAATTATTATTTAAATAGAAAAGTATTTATAAAAAATTAAAATATAAATCAAATTTCAAAACCATAAAAACATTCATAATAAACATCATAATGAAAACATAAGATGAAACTAGGAAACATTATTCATGTGGAAAGTGTTAATAATGATCATTTTTACACCTTATAGACAATATAAATAGAAAATGACCTAAAGGGAAAATGTTAGACATATATTCATTTATAACTTTTCTAGTATTAGTTAAATTTATCAAATATTTTACATTATAAATCATAAATTTATATGTAAAGAAATACATAAGACAATATAAATAAAATTTAAATGGATGAGAAAGGTTTCAAACTCAAAAGTAGGGAAAATTTTGGATATACTAATAACAATAATTCCTGTTTAATTTTGAACCAAAGGTAGATGAAATAAAAATACGATATTTAAACACCAAAAATAACTATATAATCAGAAAATAAATGGGATTTAGGGGATAAAAATCATATAATTTTTTCCCATATGAAATTTAGTCATAAATTATATTTATTTGGAAGAGGCGTTGGAAGGAAAACCATTCAACATTGGTTACTTTTGAATATAAACATATTGAAATGGGAAAAGATATATAGGTTTTAAATTCCACAAATTAAATTTAATTTATGATAAAAAAAATTCAATTCTTGTTATTTATGCCACAAATAATACAACAAGCAGTGAATATGCAGGATATCTCAATGTTATGAATTTGAAATGTCAAACCCTTAGCTTTTCTCCAAATTTCAATAAAGGTAATTTTACATCCTATATAATAAAGGTAACTAATTCATTATTATATTTTATAACCTTGTTAATATATATTATATTAAAAATTTCAATTCAAATTATATGTTACACACAAATTAAATATTTTTTTTAATTTCATAATTTAATATTTCTAATTTTGATTGTTTTTTATGAGTATCATAATGGAGATGTAAATATTAATTTTATTATAATAATTTAATCAATACTAGAAAATTAAATATTGTGGAATATTTTTTTACATTTTTCAATTATTCCAATGATAATTTTATGGACGTTATTTGTATTCTTATCACAAGTAAAATCTAGGAGGGGCATGGTTCAGGTAATTTATGGATAAAAATGATACTTTATTTTGACCATTATTTTACATTTCTACCACAAAGAACCATATTAATTACATAAATTACAACATAATATATTATATAATAATTAATAATGCATGGATACTTTATTATGATGAAATTTATGACGTTGGAAGAGAATCATTCATGTAGGTGGTTGAAAACCCAAATAAATAACATGATAAAATAAAGAATATGAATTTAGAGAAATATAATTGTAATATAATATTTGCAGAACCAAAATGACGTGAATAAAGAATAAATATAGGGTACAATGATATTTAGTACTATATAAGATGACAATGTCATTAAAAAAGATGGAACAACTAAATAATTAATTGGATAAATCAGCACCTTATCGAGAATTTTTACTTTGTAATAATGGATTTAAGAAACCATAATGATACCAAATGTAACCAGAAACATTTGAATACATTCATATATGTAAAATTTTTAGGTATTTAAGAGATAACGGAATTTTACTTTTTGTTTGCAAGGGGTGGTTTGGAGGTCTGTTTATATAAGAGTTTAACATGAATTGTATTCGATTTCTCATTATATAATGGTTAATGAATGATGTTTTTAAAATTAAATGTCGACCAATAAATTGAAAAATCAATGCAGGATTAAAAATTACTCATTTATCGACATTTAATTTTTTTAAAATATACATCATTTTTTAAATATAATATATTTTGTAATTTTTACGGTTAATCGATGTAATGCACAATTTATACTAGTAACCTATTTTATTGCCTAAAATAAAATTAACCCTATTATGTAATTTTTATTTCCATACTAATTTTTTTTAAAACATGCCAAATTATAAAATTTTAATATATGTTAAATATAATTTCTAAATAAAAACATATCTTATATATAAAAACTATTTTTAAAAAATAATAAATTTTATTTAAATTTTATGTTTTCTTAAAATTATTTCATATTTATTATTAATTAAATGAGTTTTAATATTTTTGGTTTATAAATTGAAACATTATGTATTATTAGAGTATTCATTTTAAATTAATTGAATTAATTTATTAATATAAAAATACAAAACACCCAGAAGAATAAATTCTTTGATAATAATATCATTTTTTGAATTAAATAATTTTTAATCACATATAATTAACTATAATTATATTGTAACCATTCTAATTTATCAATTCATCAGTATTGTGATATTTCATTTTAATTTATATAAAAATAAGACAATTATTATTTAAAATGTTGATAATAATATGTAAAAAAAATATTTTATAAAATATTTTAATTTATTTTTTGTATTTTCTTATTGTTTGTGAATTATATTACTGTTCATTTATTACTCACAATTATAAAAAATCAATATACCTATTGTATACCTTTTTGAAAAACAATATATCATACTTAATTATGTGAAATAGTCATATATAATGCTTATATTACTGAATATGGGGATTATTTTATACGGTTAAGATGACATGTTTTGGATAATATATGAAAAATAAAAAGAGATATAAATCATTAATTTGATAGATTTAAGAAATGTATATATATATATATATAATTAGTCTCTTTATCATTTTCTTTTTATTATTATATTATGATAATTTTTATTAATACTGATACAATGATATTGAAATCTTTTATTTTAAATGAAAATTTAGTGAAGAAAATGGAATTTGAATGCCAAGATAAATGGAATTTAGAAAAGGGTAAGAAGTGAAGTGTCAAATCTCCATCCTGTAACACTGGTGTAAAAATACATTGATCCTTTATTGAATGGTTTTTTCGTTTTCCATATGTGTGGAGATAAATTCCACCTTGAACAAAAGTTCAAGGTAATGAAAAAATCCAAACATGTTTGATGATTCAACAACAAATAGATGGGTCACTATTCAAATCAACGCCACAAGCATCAATAGAATCCACATCAGAAGATTAAAACGGATAATTACCAAGCCTATAACATGACATTAAGATAATTAGAGGTCACAGATGGTTTCATATTAGGTACTTCTATAATGAACACAAAATTATCAAGTATGTAATTTGATTTTGGATCTATGAACTACCTTATATATGAAATGTTTATGAAGGAAAAGAGTCTCATCCCCTGCTGAATTAAATAATAATTTCTTATCCAAAAAATATTCATGGATATATTATAGAAAAAATAATTTTATTTTTATGTACCTACTAAAATAAAAATAGGATATGTGATTGAAAACACTTTTGTTATACAAACAGTACACTATAACATAATCTATGCTATGTATTGGATCTAAAAGTATAACGTCAAAATTTATTATCAATAATAGAAAATAACAAATTATGATGTTGTCATGGAATCCCTCATTTTTAATGGAGATTCATTATTTTCTAAATAATGTTTCCAAATGCCTCAAATTTATTATCTTGATGAAATTTTGGGATAAAATGAATCAAGGAATAATAAAGGTATCCTTAGAATAGAGATTCAATATTTTATGAGTGACTATATCAATGTATTCCAAATTTAATTTCCTAGGTACCCTCATGATTAATAAATTCTATTTATTATTGTTCCAAATTCTAATGTGAAACCCATATCTAGTCCTTCCTACAGGTTGGAACAAGTGGAATTTGTGGAATTAACGGAAAAATTACATGATTTTTATAATAAGGGATCTATGCAACCTAGTGTATACCATTTTTTATGAACCTTAGTTATTTATAAACAAGTTATATTGGTCAATGTGGTTATGAAATTACTATATAGAAATAATTATAATTTTTATAAATAAAAATTATCATTTTCCACACATTGATTATAAATTTTCTCATATATATGAGGTTGAATACCTATAAATGATTGATCTCTAATATACTTATTATCACTTGAAATTCAAGAAGTATTTTATAATAAAGAAATATTTATGAACAAAGTATGGACATTATGTTTTCACAGAAGTAACTTTTGATAATAATAAGGCATAGTTGGTGTTCATGGATTTAATTAATAGAGTATTCAAGGACTATCATGATAATATTTTTATAATTTTTATTTGTGGTAGCTTGATTTATTCTATGATATATTAAGATAATGAATACCATTTTTGAATCATAATTCAGGATCTAAGAATGATTAATCTCTATGGGAAATTAAGTACGTGTTAATTTTTGATTCACTAAGGATTCTTTTTGGTGGACATATTATCTACATGTATGTAATATTTGTTACACTGTAAGGACAATTATTGTTAAACAATTACCCACTATAATGAATAAAACTGAAATAATTACTATTTCATGATTATCCGATTACTATCAGTGATGTTTTAAAAATGTTGAATGTTTACATAATATTTTAACCACATTAACAAATAATGTGGTACAATTTACATGATCATGGTAATGTGAAGAAATATTTTAGTTAATAAATAGGGGATTAATTATTGTATTTTTTCCCATACCACTAGGTATACAAAACAAAAAATATATATTTATGCATCAAATAATTTACTAGGGTGTGTCTTTATGAATAATTAAATAGTTGTTTATTATGAAAATATGGAATTTAATACCCATGGAAAAAAATTATCAGACACATGATATTGAGCAGGATGTTATAATATTAAAATTGAAAATATGGAGGCACTATAATTATAGTGAATGATGTTATATATATTCAGGTAAAAAAAATTAATGTATATATGCACATATAAACTACCCAATATGATAATATATATATGTATATAACTACTAAAATAATTTTAATGTATAACAAAATACAACATTGGGAAATAAAATAGTGGTGGATAAATCGATTAAGAAGGTTCATGGAGTATTATTTATAATGAGGACAAACATGGATCCTATATTAATGTAATTATTAATGATGGATATATACATTATTACTAAAGGGGTATCATAATTCCTTTTTTATTTAATTTCAAAATCATATATTCTAAAGAAAATAAATAAGTATCAAAGGAAATACAAGGTTTTTAAAAAGGATGAATAAATCAATCGAGGATAGAATATTAATCGACATCACATAAGAATATTGTGTGTTGATGTTTGGAAAAAGACTATGTGTTCCTTTTGAACCAAGCATATTATATTTACTCATAATTATAGTATATTATATTGTGTAATAATTTATGAATTCATTTAATATATATATATATATATATATATTATTTGTTAATTTAAATTTGAAAAAATGGACATAGTTTTTTGGTTTTTCAATATAGATAATAATATTGAGGTTCTTTTTGGGATTCTTCTCTAAAGGGTTTGTTTTAAATGATTTAATCTTTAATGTGTTTTATATTTTCTGTAAATAAATTAAATTAAAAAAATTTAAATTATCACTATAATATAATTTAAAAATTATAAATATCAATTAATAATAAATTCATTTGAAATAAGAACAAAAGTCTTCAATGAATAAAGGATCATTTAAAATAAAGAGTTTTTTATATATATTGTGTATTATTTGAAAATATTATATTATCATATACATAAATAAAATTAGATAAAATGGATTCTTAAATTAGAAATAAAAATATTATTTAAATGAGAGTATATCATATAATTTTCATAAATGAATAATTACAATGGTAATTATTTCATCATTATTATCGTGGGTAAAATGAGAAAATTAAAGTGTATTAAAATTTTAATTATTAAAATGATACATACACCTTCTATAATACTATGTTTTTTTAGAAAGTAAACATCACAAATTTCACTAATTTATATTTACCTAATTATTAAAATTCCAATGTGATTTTTTCTTTACCATTCACCTAACAGAGGTTTCTAGTGATATGTCCCCCTTTTTCACCAAAAAAGGATCTCACTTCCACCAATTTTCCAATTCCTCTCAAATTGAAAGGTATTTATCACTAAATAATTCAATTTTACCTCTATATAGTATCTGGAAAATGTTTATAGTCTTATATGGTGTCCCTACCAATCATTAAGTAGATACTTCTTCATGGTAAGGATTTGTAACCTCTACTCAACTATTATTCTTACAATATTTCAATTTCTATTTATTATTAATGAGAAATGATATTGTAAATAATTTATATAAATGACTTGTAAATGAATCATTGAGAGATCAATATTCCATATCATTATATTACCTATATAATATTTTATAAACCTCAATCAGTATTGTAGCTATAAAACATCATAAATATTTTCGAATGTAATGAGCTTTTGGTTTCTTAGAAATGAAATCCCTATCTAGATACAAATTGGTTTTCGACGGCTCTTTAATATATTATCTTATTATTAAAATCACTAAAATGTATGGTTGGGTACTAAATCTACCATTACTAGTTGTATAACTAGTGGTCCTTGTGACCCACATAATTTGATAGTCTCTGGGAAAATACATTGGATGAGATGCAAGCTATTTATAAACTATATTGAAGAGATTTTTTCCTATTTATATTCCAGGGTGGTAACATTACTATTAACAAAATAAATTTTATAAATACATTGATAAGGTTTTTTCCATTCCCTTTGAATATCATAGTGTTTCCAATTTGATTATGGGATATTCAACAAAATATCCATATTTTTCCATTGAATTGGTAAATATTGAAATTATTTATATCAATTTTAATATTTGGGGATCTATTGATTACATATCCATAACTTATGTATAAAATTTCATAAGGATCATTATGATATGTTCTTTTTATCAATATTCCTCATATAATTTATGTATAATTATTTTTATGATATTTGTATGGGATGTAATTATATAGCCCCTTGATGTATTAGTAGAAATAATGAGAAACATTGTCAGGGGTATTTAGTATAATACTAGCCTATTTTTATATAAAATATTTACACAATTAGATGATCATATATTTATAATTTTTAAAATTATACATTCCATCTGTATGCCAATAATCATTTAGGTCAATTTTGTATTTATTCATATTTTATTATCATTTATAGAATTATTCAGTTTTATTTAATCCCAAAAATTTAATTCTCCATAAATATTATATGATATCCTTTATTGTAAACTGTCCCTTATATAGAATGTAATATCACCCTTTTATAATGTATATCATTTCCTCAGGTAACCTTTAAATATTCTATATGTGACATATGAAACATGAAGGACAAATAACAATGATATTGTATATTCAAATTATTTATCGTAACATTTCATTGTAATGTTATTTTAATTCGGTTATCAAGTTCCATGATGATTTAAATTTTGGATCATGTTTACTATTATCTATGTATTTTTTACCAAATTAAATAAAATAACCACCATCTACACGGTGCATGAGTTGGGGTGTTATAAAACAATGGGCTGTAAATGTTCCTACATGAGAATATTCTATAAATCATGTATTATTTAAAGGATAATGACAATTTAATTATAAATAGACCCAATTATAAATTACCACAAAAAGAAATGAAAATATAAAACTAATCTCTAATATTTTTGGAATGAAAGAAAATAAAAATAAAAAAATAGATAAATACATTTTTATGTGAAAAATTTTAAAATCATGTCACTAACTATGAATTGATTTTAAAGAAAAGGAATTAATATTCTCCTATTAATGAAACTAATTTAGAATTAAACACGGACCAGTTATAAATTTCTACCCTTATATAGCTATTTAAATTTTATTCGTTAATCATTCAATCCTATTATAACCAATGAGTCACTAATAAACACCATTCACTCTACATTTCCAAGATTATTTCCTATAAATAAATTTCAATAGAATTCACATAAAAATATATTGATTTTAAACTTATGAAGACAACTATATAAAAATTATTATTACAATGTCTATGAGGTCAATAAAAATCAATTCTAACACTTTTTAAGAAAACTAGACAATAAAATCTAGAAAATCATATTCCATTCCCCCATATTCCAAATGTTTAACCAAATCCGGATACACACTATTAAATATATTTAGAAATAGAAATTACCTAGGATATATAATTTATAGAAATAATTAAATAATTGATTATAATTAATATCAATGAATACATCTACATTTTCAATATACAAAATATATCCAAAAAAATCTATATTGATTATAAATAAGGGGAAATGGTATTTAATGATCTTTGTAACACCTCAAGATTTTATAAAATATATTTTATTCAAATAAATTTAACATTTATAAATATAAAATGTTACATGAAACACTTAGTTTAAATTTTATTACACAAAACTATGAGTTTATCTTTTGTTACATGTAATACATAGTTTAAACAAGACACGACATACTATTAAAATAATAATATTTAATAAGATAGTTATTTCCCAAAAGATAGAATGGTTGGTATGAATATGATCTACTAAATTATGAAAATAATTTTTACAGGTGTATATAAAAGGAATTAATCTGTCTCCAATTAGTTATAAATGAAAATAAAAACTATTTAAAAATATAAAAAATCATTTAAAAAAAATTATGTGCACAGAAGTGATTTATCTTGATAAATTAAAAAAATAATTTTATTCTAAATTATTTTAGTGAAATATATGTAATATATATTCATTCCATTATTTAACTGTCATAATTTGTTATTTCTAGTATTGAGATAATTGAAATCCTATTTGGTACCTAAAAATATTATTTTTCTTAAAATTATTTTTTTTAATTTGGATTACTTATATTTAAATTCATTTTTTAAAAATTTATAAAACTAATTTGAAAAAATTAAATTAATTTCTAAAATAATTATTTCAAAGTAATCATGAGGTTATTTTTGGAGAACTTTCTTAAAAGTTAAATATTTTAATGAATAGTGAAAATTAAATGTTTTTATTCAAAACCCCCATTTCATTTAATAAATTTACATGATAAATTTTATTTTATTGTTATTTTAAAAGAAATATTGGTTCAATTTTAAATATACATATAAAATATTTTTCATATTTATCAATTTTATACATAATTTTTATATGAAAATTGTTTAAATTTTTTGAAACTTGTATTCTTGGAAAATAGTGTTTACATCAAGCGAATGATATTCCTTCTAAATTTAATTCTAAAAATTATGATAATAATATTATAAAAATTGGATAAATTATTTTGAATCATAATTATTAATATTATCCAATAATTTTAAATTATTATTTTAACTAGATAAATATGATAAACAGTAAAAATTTAATTACTAGAGTTATGGTTAAAAGAGGATGACTGGTATTTAAACTAAAAATACAAGGAAAAAAATAACCTATACAATTTACAAAAATCCATTTTGTGGATATACTTAAACATTAACACTAGAAATATTCTATAATAGAACATGTTTTCTTTTTTGTATTCCCAATATGTGGGCCCACTTTTTTACTTATCAAAAAATACAGCGCTTGCAGTCACCTGACATATAATTGTGAACCCATTCTCCTCTCCTATTAACACATACAAAACTAACTGGTTCGGCCATGACCAACAAGAAATTATTCCTTACATACCTCCCCATAATTTATAGGCATTTTTAGATCATAAATCCATTCTAATAAGGCTTTGGGTGTAACCTAAAGAGGGTTTCCAAAAAAGAGGTAATGTTTTTAACAACATGTTTTTGCTTTAATTATTCTTATAACTCAATTAGATATTTTCCAAACAAGATTAAATTACAAAAATGTGTATCAAATATAATTATATGTTTTTATTTTAATATAAAAATATAATCTACCTCCACTTGAATCAAATTGGTAGCAAAATCATCATTCCTGTCAGTATGGGACTACCTCATCCTGAACCGATGATATTCATTTTTCATCACCACCTCTCATGGAAATATGTAGTGATTGATTTAATTTTTAAAGGATATATTTATTATATTATAATAAATTTATAACTTCTATACCGCATATTACTTCTTACCTCAAAACTCTTTTCAAAACATTTACATCGCTCATATGAGTAGTTGACAAATGCTTCTTGAACCGATGTAAGGTGTTTTTTATTTCTTTTTTACTTGGATGGTAATAAAATTAGACTAATATATATATATATATATATAATTTTAATTATAATCAATCATCTATAATTAATATATAACACATACCTTTTCAAATTACATTCAATGTTGAATACGACAACATCAATCGTGTGTACGGGGAGCAACCGCCCCACAAAGTGATGTGGTTAATTTTTCACTAATGCTTTACATGGAAGGTTTCAATGATAAATAAAAACAATATATGTGGTATATATAAAATAATGATTACTATGAAATTGTTTATTTTTATCTAACTTTCTGTAATTTCATCCATCAAAAAAATGTAAACATAATTCAAGTGTATGTATGGCCTATAATGTCAACGAACGGTCAGTTTCATTTTATATCTATAAATTTTATGTATTACAATAAATACATATATAATTAATATATATGATTTTATTACAATTCATAAAAATGTGTTCATAATTTATTCATGATCAATGTAAATGGATGAAAATAACAAACTAAAACATAAACTAAAAACAATGAAATTACTACACAAATTGTGATTTTTACACAAAATTGTTAATAACAATGTAATAAAAGGTATTATGAACGTCATATTTGGAATGATATATATATAATAATTTTTTTAACAAATTCATAATAATCTTATTGTCATCATATTGGATTTTTTAATTTGAATTAAGGTAGTCTAGTCATAATCAATGGTATTTTCTTCAAACTTTTTATTTTCTATGATACCCATTAAATATTCACCATTTGTTTCTTCTATATGGTGTATATAAAATCAATGATTTTATATTATTATAAAACTCCTCAAAATTGATCAGATGTACATATCCATCTTAAGATCTCTATTTTATGGGGTTCATGACTAGTATGTTACCAAAGTGGTAAGGGATTGTTTACTCAGTTGTCATTATTTTAGATATATGTTTTTTAATTATCCTACCAGGATTTATTAGGTGAATATGCATCCCATTTTACATGTAATGTCATAAACATATTTATTCACTTTATATTTTACATTTCATTTAATCTTATTATTTCATGGGTCTTATTATTCAGTGGTACCAATGTTATAAAAGATTTATGATACTATCTCATCGTTTATTAGGATTCATTATTTTTATTATTATGATGATGAAAAGTTATGATCCATATATTATGAAAATAATTAATTTTATTCCTTATTGATTATTTCAGGATAATAAATTTTTTCCACTCATTTTCCTCTCTTTATATATTAAAGAGTTCAAATTAATGTTTTTATGAAAAATAATCCTTATTTCTCCCTTAATTTAAAAATAATTTTTCCTTTCATGTAGATGTCTTCAAAAAATTATTTAGAAAATCAATTAACATTCTTCTAAGGATTTATTAAATACATTCATACAGATAATGTTTTTACAAATTTTATTGAATGGAATATTCATGTCATTTTCTAAATAATTCCCTCATTAAATTTTACAAAAAATATTAATGGAATGTTTTTTAAAATGTATAGTCTTTTCCACCACCTTGAAAAATCATATTTAAACCATCCATTTTAAGTTCTAAATTTTATTTTAATGTAAAAGGTTTTACAAAATATTTTGGAATAATTTGTTATTCTAAATATTTAAACCTTATTTTCTTCATTAAATATTTGAATTTATTTTTAAAGATTCTTTTTCAGTTTCCTGTGTTATTTTCAAAGAAAATGATTTTGAAAATGATTTATGTTTTTGGGTTCATGATTTATTTATGATTATTTATAAATCTTGTTGGACTTGTTTTTTGAAATGATAAATTTTTATGCCATGAATAATGTCTATATTATATGATAGGTTATGTATAAACATCTTTAGTTATGTTCAAGATCACATACCATTATTTTTATCTTATACAATCATATGATCATAGATTGATATATCCTAAGTATACCATTTTGAGCATCTCATATTACCATTATTTATCCATTATTTCTCATTTTATGATGAAATATTTAGTTTGGGTATTCCTAAGAGGAGTTCTATGAGAGAAGATATTTTTTAATAATTTTTTTGTCCATTCATTAAATATGAATATTTTTATTCTATTATCAAAATACATTATGTTTTTATTGTCCTTGGGAATGTTTTTATGAAATGTTTTTCATATTCATAGAAAAGATTATGACATATATATAGGTGAAACAAGGGTACTTACTATCATTTATATAAATATCTGAACTAACCATTTAAATCTAGTTATTAAAAACAATATCAGAGCTAAAATCAAACAATATTTGAACAAAAATATGGTCATTAACAAATTCCCATATCATTCATTCTAAAAAAATTCTATAAATAATAAATTAATAAAAATAATCCCTATATTATCAAAAAGTAAAATCAAGACCTTATTTTCCTTAGAAACACACGTTTATTCAAAAATAATGTTTAATTAATTTATAAACATTTTATCTTATTCATTATTGTGAAAAAATAAGAAAAAACTACCTATCAAATTATGAGAAATATAAAAAAATTAACTCTCATAATTATATTGTATACGCTTAGTAAATTAATCTGGAACATGATCAACTATTCATTGAAAAATATAAAATATCTCAACGTCGTTAAGTTTTATTAACATCGATATTTTATTAAAAACTGTGAAAAAAATTAATAATAATATAGTATAATTTTGTGAATAAACTAGTATAAAATTTTATATTCACCCCACTTTATCTCATAAGATTAGATAATATAGAGGTGGCCTACCTCCAATTATTTTTTAATGATATACTTTCATCAAAATCCTTAAAACAATATATAATACTTGAGTAACCAAAATGAAGAAAATAAATATTCAAAAAATTACATAAACCTAATAAAAAAATTTGAAAAAATCACATAGGTGTAAGTTTATACCATTAAAATGATCATTAGTGTGTGCTTCATTAATATCATAATAAACAAATCTAATGATAAAATTCAAAATTCTAATAAGAGATTCACATTTCACTACTAAAACACTCACTTAAAATATTATTAAATACACCATCATTATAGTGAATAAATATGTAATTAGAAAGAACTATAGGAAGAGGGGAATTTTATATTTTATATTTGGGTTAAGTGATAATCAATTAAAAAATAATCCCCAAATGTAATGATATAGAGAAGAATAATAGGGAAAAAACTATAGGTAATTTAGAGAAATGTTATGGATAAATGAGGAACGGGATGTGTCAAAAATTAATAATGGAATGAGCAATAAAAGTGGTATAATGATATAATTTTTAGTCAACATAGTCTACATAATTGTGAATCTAACAATTCATAACTTCTATTTTTTCATTTATAATAATCATAATTAGATGCATGGTTTATAGACCATATACATAAACATATAACATCCTAACTCAATACTAAGTATTGTATTTTTTATAAACACAACAAGTTAGTTTCTGACCATCCAAAACAATAATTTATAATGTTAATAACTCCCTTATAAAAAATAATCAAAATAAAAATGTTGACAATTTCAAAAAATATATTATTTACACTATATTATCATTATAATTATATTCCAAAAACTCTCATTTAATAATAATGGAAACCATGGGATTCTAAAATATTTCATCCATTAATATTGTGATTTCCAAAAATAGTTACAAAAGTGTATCACTTGATTTCTCTATTAATTCTTAATAACATTATAACCCTCTAACCTGACATTTATTCATCATTTTCACTACCTATGTCACTCACCACAATAACAATTACCTTCACTATCTTTGAAACTATGATCAAACTCATCATTCTGACATATTTTCATCTTGTACATATGTTCATTCTCATAAAATTAATCATTACACTATCCTCCCATTTAATATAATCCTCACATATATCTAATTTTCTAAATATATTTTTTCTTATCTTTCCACAAACTGACTAAAGTGTCCAATATAATTTATTGATCGAACATTGTTCTTTATTAGAAAAATAAACATGATATCTCAAATTCACATAGATGATATTAATTAGAATAAAATCATGTTAGTGGTATTTGTTTACTGCATTCAAGATATATCATCCAATTAAATATAATACCGTACATTTTTTTATTGTTTTATGAGGAAAAAATCCCAAAAATAAAATTAAAACCTTTAATTCAATAATATTATGATATATTTATTCAAAAAAATTTAATTATAGTCCACTCTGAATATTCATTTTAAAAATATTACACTCACAACATGGATTTTTTTATTCTCGTTAATCATGAAAAAATACTTACTAAATTAATTAATATTTGATCCCACAATTTAATGAAAATAAAATCATTCAAAAAATTCATATATTATACTTAATTAAATAAATATCAATTTATATATATGAAAACATCAAATACTAATTGATGACATTTAATTAACCCAATTTTTTTTCAAAATTTAGAATAAAAATGCCCCCATAAAATATTAAATACCTAGAAATATTATTTACAATAAAAAAATATACCATAAATTAGTTTTGTATATACAATAAAATTGATAAATAATTTTGTATGATTCAATAAGATATTTTAACCATTTTTATGTAGACAATTCATATTATTGTAAATTATAATTGTATATATGAATTAGCCCTAGTTTCATGTTCATTACCAATTTATTATATGTTTTATGTTCATATATTAATTTTGGTTGGTTTTGGGTTATAATTATTCATTTTGAGATGATTTGGAAGGGATTTTAAGGGAATAGAGTTTTTTCATAATCAATAGAAAAAATAAACTATCTCTAGGAAACCTATTGATATGGTTGTTTTTAGGATAATAGCTAAACAATGTTGGGATAGGGTTTCCCCAAATAATGAATATTCCTAGAAAACCATTTGAAATTAGAGATTTGGGGACATAATCTACTCATAGTTAGGACACACTTTTCTAAACCATATACTTGAATCATATGACTTTCTAAATGAGGTCCAATAGTTGTGCATGCTTTTTACACTGTTTGAAAAATCGTATAGCTTAATCATTTGAATTAAATTTAATTCTCCAAAAATGAGTGTTTAACTATGATTTGGACTCAAAAAACATAAATTTACTATCATTCACATGTGATCTCTTACTCATCCTCCTCCCTAGGTATCCTTGTAAATTACATTTTTTCTTGAAAAAATATTTGATGTATCAATGTGAATTGGATCTCCAGAATCACTAGTATATATTTTATTCTTCTATTTCACTTTAAATCATCTAACATTCCATCACTATAATCATTATATCTAATATATAATATATATATCTATGATCTATGACGTGTTTTTATGTGATCATGTTGGTTTATTTTTAAAGGAAGCTATTGTGAGAAAATATCATGAAAGTTCCTTAAGACTTTATTGGTTATCATTATCCATATAGTGTTGGGTGAATTCTCTCTCATATCCACTAATTATAGAACATGACGAATTTTTTATGTAATTATTTTTATTGTATTTTAATGTGTGTTTTGTATTATTTCATGAAGGAAAAAATTTTTGGAATATGATATGTAAATATAAGAATTTGGTTTTCATTTTGAAAAAAACATTTTTCATCATTTTAAATGATGGTTTTAAAATTAATTTTCTATTTTATTTTAGAAAAAAATTTGATTAAATGATTTAAATATCAGAAATTATTTAAATGGAATAAATTTATATGGAATATTTTTTTATACAAGGTGTTATGAATTCATATATTATTTTATGGGCCCGTGTTAAGATTGACTTGGAGATCGTTTCTAATAGTGTAATAGATCATATGAATAACCACCTTTTAATTACTTGGTAGATGATGAGAGTACACTAATCTGTATCAAAATATCATTCATCATTCTTATGTGTGTGTGAGTGATGAATATATGGGAATTCCAGAAGTAATGAATGAACTGATAAATTCATTTTGTTTAATTTTTTAGCTCAAAATGTATTTCTTATAATTTTTTTTTACATTTCTCACATTAAATTTATTATGTATTATATTTTAAAAAAACAATACATTATAATCAATTATAAATTATCTATACTAAAGTAGGCTTATTCATACACTACGTGTCACACTTTCCTACCACCACGTAACACTCCAATTTTTCCCTTGATTATTCCAACTTTCTTCGTGTGACACCCTCGGCTTCCTCTGCCCGCGCTCTCCCCCGGCTCCCTCTGGAATAGGGTTTCGCAGCTACCGACATTCATTGACATTCTGGCTTCCCTGTACATTCTTCCACCCTTAATTAACACCTTCGTCGACGACATCTACTCATCCCGGTCGCACGCTCTTCCCTCTTGCAAATCTATTTATCTACTCTTCCTGAACTCATGCTTTGCCCTCTTGCAAATCGATTTAGGGTTTTGAGCTACCGGGTTGCTTCATCAAATATCTACGACACAATATTACAATTCTAGTCGCAACTCCCGCGACGACATTCGGTGTCTAGTGACCTATCTACTATTACCTCTATATAAGGGTTTCTTCCTACCGGGTGGCTTTAATGAAGTTCTACCTAACATTACGGATCCTCATCCCTTGGTCGTCGGTATTATATTGTCCAGGTTTAGATTCTCTCCACGTGAGCTCTCATTGATGAATTTATGTACATATTTCACTATTCTACCATATGAAATTAGAATGAAATATCCCGTGTTCTTATGCATGTATGTTTCATAACATGAATCCATGTGTGACCTTTCATTATATTAATTCCATTCTAGATTGCTTACCTTCACATGGATTATTCTGAACTTTTCAGTGATGTATTGAAGCCTATTTCACTGGATCTTGGAATAACGATCCAACTTATTATGTTTGAAGATGTTTACATTGATGAGGGTAAGTACCTGCATTTCAAACTTATCTATTATTTATAATGCTTTTTCTATACAAATAGTGGTTGAATGGGATGTGTTCGGTTTTTTCTAGACAAATGGCCAAATCTTCTCTGCAATATCTCTTTTTTTCTTGTGCATGTAAGTTTCCTAACTCAATTTTATGTGTGTTTCGATGGTTACGTATAGTTCCCAAACTATCCTTTACTTATTAATATGATAATAATTCATCTGCCAAAATTTCCATTGCTTGGCTACTATAGAATTTTTCTCCATGATTATGATGTCTAAAATTATTTTTATCTTCTTAAAATCAATACAATATGATTTAGTTTATCTTTTTAAAATCATTATTTTATCATTTATTTGTGTTGTACAACACTCCTAGGGTTATTTCATATTTATTATCAGTTAGGGTAACTTTTATTTCTTTTCATCCGTATCATTAGTTTTAAATGATGACATTTATGGACAATAGTCATCCATCGACTGTCATAGGTTGATTGCATCCCCTCTAATATCACACATCATCATCAAGAAACTACAATGAATTACATATGTGTATGTTGTATATTACTTTCTTTTGTAACATAAAATCATATTAATTTATTAAAATGATATGTCTATATTTATCTAATCATTCAATGAAAACTGCTTATTGCATATATCAATATTCACATATGAGGCAAATCTTGTACCGTGGGTGTATTTGTGAAACAAACTTCATTAAATTGTGTTTTTACAAAACGGTTTACTATATACAGTGTGGATATATCTTGTTTTTTATAATATGTCATATATAAACCAGAAACATGTTATCTAATCTGCATGTTTCAAATTTTCATTTAGAAATTTTATATAAAATTTTATATCTACTCATATTATAATTTACTAATACAATGTAAAACAGATTTGACATTTTCTTATTTGTAATGATTGTTTCCAATAAAACTGATTTCCAATTTTCTAATTTTTTTGTTTGTACGGTGGTGGACTATAATGTAAAACCAACATTTTTTTGTGGGGATCCACTTCAAAAAAAAATCATAGATCTGCTACACAATTAGTAACATGAGTTTCCAAACTTTTGTCTGTTGTATCCTCACATAGTAGACGTAACAAATATTTGATGTTGTTATTTCATATCTTTTCATTCCAGACACTGCAAGCTTACTTCACTTGCAATTAGTTTCCATGTCATTATTTCATAATAATTCAATCAATTTACATGAAACGTGCCTAACAACACTTAAACTCTATGTAAGTTAAGAAAATTTGAAGTGTTGGAAAATGGTAAAAATATGTTAATTCATTTGGATTTCAACCAAATGTTAGTTCTTATATTTTAACTATGGTTTCTGTAGGTTGGGTTGGTGTCATCATTTTCAAGCAGTTTTGTTACATAGTTTCTTCCCCCTTAAATTTTATCTGTGTAATTTTGATCCTTTTCTTTCTTCATTGATATATTTTATGATCAATTATGTTTTGAATCATTCTCTATACATTTCTTTCTTTAATCATTATGAGTTTTCATGTGAGTTTGTGCATTTTAAATCTGATCCTCATGTTGATATGACTTTAATTTTAGTTTTGTTTAGTGTTAAATTATACTGACCACTCTGTTTTGAACAGATTTTCCATACTTTTACAAGGTAGTATTTTCATATGATTATGTTATGATTCAGTGATATTTTTATCCATTATGGGATATTCATGTCAGCAGAAAAGTCAATGGATATGTGGAAATATGAAAAGGTGTAGATCAGTGGGTCATTTCTAAGAGATTACAGAGGTACTTCAATTTTTATCATCCCTACATAGTGGATAACATTAATATTGATGAATGTGCATCGGCTAATAGAATGAATGTCTTCAATTTACAAGCATAGATGAGAAACAAAAGATACATGTCTCATTTATGGTTGAAGGAGGTTTTATCCTAGATTTTTTAACAACGAATTCTATAGCAGGATAAGATGTATGGTTAATGAATCAGAATGTGTTTATTATTTACAATTCAATGGGTAAATGATAGTCACAATCATGTTCTTGATTTTGATATATTTTTTTGGCAGGAAATATGGAGATGCTGCTATTTTTTAAAAGTGGAAAACCTATTTTATTCATCTCACTTTTTATCATCATCATTATTTATTATATACACTGAAAACATCATTTTTATTAGATATTTAGTTAGTTGATCTATTCTATTAAATTTCATATATTTCTATTTACTTAATATTATTTTTCCTTCTTTTATTTTTTCCAATCTAATGATTATTACCTTTAATCATTCTATAATCTTATTTCATTGATTCTCTTCAGTTTTTGTTATTTTAGGTGAACAAAAATCATCAGTTTAACTGAGTAAGGACATAACAATGATGTTATTTCTTTAGATAAAATGATTAATCTAATTTTCACTATAGATATACTGATTTATGAAAATCTATTTTTTGGAAGTTGTTTTCCTTTATCAGTCATATTCTCTTTGTATTATTGTCAAAACTCTTCAATATATACTATGATAGAAACATTTGTATTAGAGATTTAGTTATTTAATCTCTTCTATTAAATTTTTGGTATTTATATTTGCTTATGATTTTTTCTTATGTCAATAAAATATATTTTTTCTTCCAATCCATCATTTAGAATAACTATTCAATTCGGTAACACATAATTTATTCATATATTCATTTTTTATCTCATGCATATTATAGGTACTCTCCCTCTCTCGCTCATCTGCTGCCCATCTTCCTCTTTTTTGAGCAAGGCTGCAAATCTTTGATATCCCCCCTTTCTTGATTTGTTTCATGAATTTTAAGGGAAGATACAAGTCGAATGGAATCCATCAAAAACAAAGCCATCATGCTAGTGACACCTTCGATAGCGCACGGTGCCTAGAATCTTGCTCTGACGATGATGGTCGACTCCCATTCCGTGCTCAAAAGGCAGAAGTCAATCTTTTAAAAAGAAAAAAGGAACAATATTTTCAGCACTCTGGTTTGACTTTATTAAATCTGTTAGTTTTCCAATGGAGGCTGCAGTTGAAGTTGATGGACCTGATGATGACCGGGGAGTATAAGATCTATGCTTTCCCCGAGGGGGACAACATGTTTTACTGGAAGGGGATGATCCTCGGATGCAAAGAAACTGTTTATGAAGGAACAGAGTACAAGATCTCACTCTCCTTCCCCAGTGCCTATCCTTTCAAATCTCCCAAAGTGAGATTCGAGACATCATGTTTCCATCCCAACATAGTCTTTCACGACAAAATTTACATGGAAATTGTTTAGGTAATCCCACGAAAGAACATTAAATCACACCAATATCAGTGAATAATGCTTGGATTTGTGGCAGGACAAATAGTCATCTGCTTATGACGTGAAAACCATACATATGTCCATACAGAGTTTTCTAGGAGATAATGAATAGACTTAATTTGTAAATGTTATTATTTAATGTTAAAAAATTCATTATCATAGATCTTTGTCATTCATTTATAGATCCCCACACGAACTCGCCTCTTAATGAACATATTTAATTTGAATCCCCCATTTATTGATATATTCGTTTTCTCAGGGTTCACACATTATTCCACCACATTAAAACGAGATACATTTTAGGTATGCCTAAATTAATTTAATCAATGGAAAATTTATATATTTTTATCTCATGAATATTGTATGTATTGTTGATTGATGATTTTTATAAAGGTGTTTCATTACATGCATAATGAAATTTTCATCCACCGTTACAAATTATATTATATGTTGTATAATAAAGTTCCATTGATTTTGATTTCAATGAGAAATGTGTTTTATATTGGACTATATCACTATGTTTTTAATGTGAATATATATTAACAATTTTAATGGTTTCTATTGTGTTTAATATTCCACAATGTTTACAACCCTTAACTTTAAACTAAGTCATGGAGTGGCTGGTATGTTAATAATCTTGCATGTTCGTGAGTTGATAAAATTTTCATAAATTTTTTTCTCTTTATTTCTATTCATATCTAATCTCATGATCACATCCCTCCCATTTGTTGACAGGTGCATTGAATTTGTAGGTTCTATGCCTTTCAGGCAAGCTAAAGACTTGGAATCCTAGAATAGATCAAATGAACTTCTTAGGGAGCCGAGAGAGAATCTCACAGAGCTTATGTAGATTCTTAAGTGATTCATATGGTCACAATTAAGGTGACCCATTCAATAAATGCTTGACTTCTAATGCTACTAAATCATCAAGTTATCTGTTTTAGATGTTTGTAATTTATATGTCAAGGTAATTTCTTTTTTCAAATCGAGGAATAATTTTACTAGATTAGAAGCAACCGAGTTTTTATTATTATTCACATAAACATATATTTCAGTTTTCCCATCAATTATTTCAATATTTTTTAATATTTTTTATTTTTCCATATGTATTTCACATCCACAAAAAAAATAAGTTCAGCCATATTTTATTTCAAATTTTTTTATCTATATGGATCATTAAAATATTATGCAGTGTAATGTTTTATCCTTGAAATTGGTTTTTTTCTATTACTGTTTCATATTCTCAATTAGATTTATTTTAAAATATTTAATTTATATTTTTTGTATTACATTTCTTTATTGTAGGAATCTATTTCATATTTTCTGAATTTTGATTCATATATATTGGAAATAAAATGTATGCATTTGAATAACGAGTTTATTTTTTTAGTAATATATAAAAATATTATAGAATTTATAATACATAGATTTTAGAAACATAATCAGAGTAGAATGTATGCATTTTTTTACATCACACTTCTATTTGTTTACAGGTGCCCTGAATTTGGAGGTTATATGCCTTTCAGGCCTGCTAAAGACTTGGCATCCCAGAATAGATCAAATGAACTTCTTAGAGAGCCGAGGGATAATCTCAAGAGATATCATACAGAGATACTTAAGGGATATATATGGGAGCTATTAAGATGATCCATTCACTGAATGCATGATTTCTAATGCTGCCAAATCATCGAGTTATCTAGTTTATATGTTTTAATTTATATATAAAGGTAATTTCTTTTTTTTAAATCGAGGAATCATTTTATTGGATTGGAAGTAATAGAGTTTGTTTATTATTCACATAAACATACATTTCAGTTTACCCATCTTTCATTTCAAAAAAAGTTTAATAGTTTTTTAGTTTTCCATATGTATTTCACATCCGCAAAAAAAAATAAGTTCAACTAGATTTTATTTCAGAAGTTTTTATGTACATGGATCATAAAAATATTATGCAGTGTAAGGTTTTATCCTTGAAATTGGTTTTTTCTATTACAGTTTTTTATTATCAATAAGATTTATTTTAAAAATTATCATTTACAATTTTTGGATTACATTTCTTTATTGTAGGAATCTATTTTATATTTTATGAATTTTGATTCATATATAAAAGAAATAGAATCTATGCATTTAAATCAAGGGTGTGTTATAATATTTTCATCATAATGTGAAATCTATTTACGATAATGATAGGTTAAAAATATTAAATCCCATCTATATTTGCATTCAAATAATCCATATCGAACTAAATCATGATTCATACTAATCATCACATTAATATCTTTTCAAGCCCATCAACTCTTTTCAAAATCCATAAACCATTAAAATATCTATACGATTCCTTCCCACATTTATCACAATCACCCCCTATTTACTCAAATTTCCCCTTCACCTCCACCTTTTTTTCATCTATGTATCTTATCTCTAACTCTACCATTCCATCATGTTCCATCTCCATCAGAATTATCCTTCCACCATTTATCACAATCTCCCCATTTCCGTCCAACTTCCCCTTCACCTCCACCTTCTGTTTCATCTATGTCTCTTATCTTTAACTCTTCCATTACATCATGTTCCAAATCGATCCAAATTGGTTTTAGGGTACATTATATCCTAGTGGAATCGATTATGGTTGAAGCTGGTTAGGGGGGAGGGGATGGGAGGGGCTGGGCAGGGGAGAGGGGATGAGAGGGGAAGAACTGGGAAGGGGGAGGGGGCTGGTGGGGGATGAGGCTGGGCAGGGGGATGGGGCGAGGCTGGGGGAGGGGGAGGGGCTGGTGGGGGAAGGGGATGGGTAGTGGGCAGTAGGAGGTGGGAGGGGAGGTGCTTGGAAGGAGTGGGAGGACAAGCTGGGTAGTGGGGAGGGGAGGGGAAGAGCTGGGTAGGGGGGAGGGGGAGGGGGGAGGTGCTGGGAAAGGGCGGAGGAGAAGCTGGGTAGGGGAAGGGGAGGGGCTAGGCAGGGGGGAGGGGAGGGGTAGAGGGGAGGTCTTGCTTAAATATGTTGATGTTTGAAATCTCTGATTAAGTGTTCTAATGTTCCTATGATATCTATTCAATTGTTTTGGTTTCATAGAGAATCCTGAGTACCCATGGCTGATTATTTACCTTATAAGCAGTATCATATATCATTTTCATAATATATTCACTACCATTCAGCTTATTTCACCAATATCTACATCCATTCATTATTTGTATATCATCTTCACTGTTAGTTTATTTTAATCACTATATGTGTTTCTTGTTTCTATGATTTTTGTTCCAAATTTAATCAATGGATTATAGTGTTTCGTAGTTTTAATCAGTTATTCAATTATAATGTTACTTATATGGATCAAATTATCATTAAATGTTTTTTGTTAGGTTGATAATAGATTTTTTATATTTCATTAGTCCACGATGATGTTTGAAATCCCTATTTAACTGGTATAAAGTTCCACAGATTTCTTTTCAACTGTTCAAGATTTGTAGAATTCCAAATATATATATTTTTTCCTGAAAAATCCTGATATACATCATAGTAAGAGGAATTTTGTTGCATTGGAAATGTATGTCTGTTATCTATTTTTCATTATACTACATGAAATGATGAAATTTCAGTTTAGATAACATAGAAAATGGATAGTGTTCTTAAACATTCAAGTTATTTTCTATTTCATGTTTTTTATAGGCCACTACTTGCAGTGAGTGGAGGCCTTCACTAAATATGATATTGACTGCACCTTCACCAATTTATATACCATGAGTTCTCCACTTACATGGATTCACATAATCAGATCTTGAAAAAACATTGAAGCATATATGAAATAGGATTTGTATCCTCTCATATTGTACGCCAGTATAGAATATTGCACATATATTATGAATTTCATTATATTTCAATAAGATTCCATTATTTTATATTATTTTTTGACTCGTATTTATTCATGTGATACCAAATGTGCATTCAATGGTTGAATATTCAATGGAAAATCAAGTTATATAGAGTTACTATATGTGTATATTTATTACTGACCATGCATTCAATGTCAGTGTACCCACTCCATGTTAAATCAAGTGTCCACATGCTATGTCTACCTCATGGTCAATATAGTTACCACATAATATGATTTTTTAACAAAGTAATTATAATATTATAGTTATTTAATTATTGTTTTTAAGTTACCAGTTGTTATGCTACATCATGAATTGAGAACAAGATCTTTTTAAACCTAATTCATTTTGTTTATATAGGCTTCTAATTTCAATGAGTTGAGGCCTTCACTGGACATGATATTGGATACACCTGCAACCATTAATGTAGCATGAGATCTCCCCTTCCATGGAACACCTACTCAGATCTTGAAAATACTCTGAATATTACATCAAATAAGATTAGTAGGTTCTCATATTGTATACCAATATAATATATTTCACATATATTATAAATTTCAATATATTTGAATCAGTTTATATTTTTTAGAATATTATGCGACCCATGTTTATTCATGAAAAACCAAATGTGCATGAAATGGTTGATGATTCAATAGAGAATCAAGGTATCTATAGTTATTATATGATGATATTATCAACCATCCATGAATTCAAGATCATTATACCAACTCCATGTTAAATCAAGTGCCCAATATCTATGTTTTCTACATTGTAAATTTGGTTACCACATAATATGGTTTGTTACAAGGAAATTATAAATTTAAAGTTATTGAATTGTTGTTTTTAGTTACCAGTAGTTATGTTACTTCATGAAGTGATCACATGTTGTTTTTAATCCTAATGAATGTTTTTTAAAGGCTACTATTTGTATTGAATAGAGGACTTCACTGAACATGATATTGGATACACCTACAACCATTTATATAGGATTTGTTATCACAAAACGATGGTGATCAATTATAAGTAGTATCTTCCTCCATTTCAAGGAAAATGAAGTTGTAGAAGATAAACCAACTACATTATTCTTACCGGTAATACATCTAGATTAATCTACCATTAATTTCATTATCATAATAACTGAACATTGTATATTTCATATTAGACATTCAAAATATTATTTATTTTCAATTTTCTACGCAACTACTGCTTGTGTTTTCATTTTTTTACTATGATTTATTAATGGTTGTTTTTTTAGAATTTAGAAAAACATGAATGGTATTTTATATTCACCCTCATGTTGTAAGTGGGTCCATTGCATAAGTCCACTATATTGCAACTGAAGTATTTTAATGGATGGATGGGTACTTTTGGTTAAGCTGGTTTGTCATTGCCTTCATTTTTACTCATTTCTAGAGTTGTTTATTATGTCTTTGTTCTTGGTGTTTTAAGGCTCCTACAGTTAGAACTACTTTAGTTAGATTTTAGATTTTGTAGGTTTTTTTTGAAACGAGGCTAATTGAAATTATGTTAAGATTCAAATGGCTAAATGGTTTATTTTGTTTAATTTTCAGGATCATTTTCCCTATCTCTGTTTGCATGGTCGTGTGATTTTTCAAGAATAGTAGAGGAAAAAAGTTGTTCTATTGTGTATGTATGATGTATAAAAATGTTGTCCGCATTTGTAACCCATTTCTATAAACAAGTGAAGGTGTTAGATTACTACCAACCAGTAACCACCAATACTTGTCTACTGCAGCGCAACAAGAACCCAATTTTGGAAGGTTTTTACTACCACAATTTATTGAATTTAGTTTCATTCCAAAGGGGACACCATATACTATTACAGTATTCTGTTACTGTAATATTTTTCACCCAACTCTTTCCTAAATAAACAATGTGTCCAAACAATCCATTTTTTTCATGTGATCCATTGAAAATTAACTCTGGAATAATTGTTGTTTCAGTTTGAATGTTTCACTATATATATAATTCTTCATAATTGATCTAACTAATAGATCAATTATCTTATTTCTCCTTTTTGAAAATATGTTACTATTACATTTCATATGAACTTTATTATATTTTATAATATATTGATTTCTTCTTTTTAATACAATATTGAATTTTTAGTAACACTAAAAAATTTGTTTCAGTGCATTGAGTACAATGACATTACATTTTTTAAATTAAGTAGAATCATGATATTTCATTGAAAGAAGATTTGAAAGTACAATTGAATAATAGAATGAAAATTATAATTTCATACTTTGATTCTATGAGTAAATTTATAATTTCAATATATTAATTATTAATTTTCATTCTGTATCACCGTTGGTTCCTTCTTTGTAAATTTTATATAGAAGGCTACCCAGTATATAAATTCTCTTCCTCAATTTCTGTAACATTTATTCCGCATTATGTATGTCATTTTCATTTCAAATATATTCAATATTAATAAAAAAATAATATTTTTTATAAATAGTAATCTATAATTAATAATTATTATTATTTTAATGTTTCGTGCATCGCACGGGAAGAGTAATATTATCTTATAATATATTATTTTATAATTTTTGTGTGATGTGAATTCTTAGGGGAATTCATGTCGAGTGATATAATCACCCTCTAATTGGGAACATTATTGAATTTAATGATATTGTTTACCTGTATATAGGAAATGAAATGATATAATAATTATATATTGATTAATCTTGATACCCTAGTTGGGGAGTGAATTTGGAGCATGTATTTAGTTTGGGTTATTGTTTTGATGATACTACATTGGTCTCATACAGTTTTTTTGTCATTCATTCTTCTCAATTGATGTCTCTCATTTCCATTATTACTCAAATATTGTTGATTATTTGGTTTTAATATAGATTTAACATGTTATACATATTTATTATATTTATTGTTTGGGTTTTTATATTTTTATTTACAGGTTTCGTGGTTTCTAGATGAATGATCATCCTCTATTGTTCTCTAAATCCTTAAGTGTTTATTTCTACTCTTTGGTGTCTGGGAGATTTCACCAAAGGCTAGTGGAACCACTTCCTCTCCTCAAGAAAATGAGTAAGGTTGGGATGTTACAAATGGTATCATTTTTGTTTTATTTTGTTTCATCATAATATGGTATAAAGGAGACATGTATGTTAGATAATTAAATGAATAACATAAAATGTAATAGTTAAACTATATATTTTGATCATCATGTTACCACGGTTGTTCATGGAAAATTTATTTTAATACCCTATTATGTGTGTTTATATTTTATTTTTGTCATTTTAGTCACAATGTTTGGAATATGATGCACAAAAAAGTGATATTAACCATTAGGCTTACTGTGCTTCTCTTATGATCTTGATTTTTCTAAATTGGATAAAATGGTTGATTTATGAAATGTTGGTGATCATGAGTGTTGAATATACTAATTGGAATATTTTAAGACAATGGTATATATTGAGTGATGAATAATTGGCTCTTTTTCTGGTTTGATGGAATCAAAATGGGTGTATCATACTGATATTTTTTTTGATATTATTTTATTCAAATAAATTTATTTTATTCAATAGCCTTCAATATATGCAACCCCGAGTTTAAATGAATCATAATATAGTATATTGTAACAATATTTCAGTTAAATTGGAGGAATAATTAGGAATGAATAAATTTATAAACAGTTGAATAATTGTTTTATATTAATAAATATTCATCAACACGTACATATTTTTTTAGTAAAATCATTATTTTATTAAAAAATATCTTTTTCCCTTTAAAATGATATTTTTCTTTACAAATAATATAATTATTTTTTTTAACTGTTTGAAAATTTATATTAAAAAATGAACACATTTTTAAATAAAAATGTAAAAAATAGTATAAATTGTAATTTTTTTAAATTTCAAAATGACTTATTTTTCGATTAATAGTGAAAAATTCCTATTTTTTAAATGTTGTCATTCATTTTATTCAAAAAATAAACAAAATATTTTTAAGTTTATCTCAACTTAATATAATTTTCCTTTATTAAAAAATATTATAAATAAATACATAATAATCCACATTATACATGGTTTTGGTATAAAAATAAGTTATTACTTAAAAAGCATTTTTTCAAAAAACAAGTTTTCATCATGCATTGTGGGATAATAATAAAATGAATTTATACCAATTATATAGATGTAATTTGTAAAATGTATTAAATATTCTAAATTATTATAATGAAAATTATTTAATAATCTCAACATAAAATTTAGTCACAATGAGCAGAAATGAAATTAAAAATCCATTAACAGGGTAAAAGGGAAAATCTAGTTAACATGGGTTAAAAATATGTGATAAGGCCATAATTTATTTATCTTCAATATTATTGTATAATTTAATTTCAACAATTATTACCTTTTTATTGATATTTAATTGTTTAGGGGAATCTTTTCTAAGAAGGTGACCTATATAATAAATTAATTAACAAAACACAGAAAATTTCACTCCCTTACTTTTAAAAAATATATTATGTGTTCACACAGGGAAAAAGTAATAAATAAATAAATATGGTAATTTGGATAATACTTATATTATTTTCATGATGGTATTTTATTTATAGTTTTTAGTAATTTTATAATTACATTAAATGCTTATGAAACACAAACCTATTATTACACAAATTAATAGTAAAATGTGATAAATGATTATAAAAATATTAAAACTAATATAATTTCATTGAGTTGTAATGGAACAATAACATTGTAGATACATATGATATATCAGGTATGTATTGGATTATTAAATTAATATTTTATTTTTTTATTTCTGTCTTTAATGTCAAATTAAATGAGTGGCTCTAAAATTTACATTAATAATATTTATTAATAAATAATATTTTATTAAATAATATAAAAGTATTAAAAATATTATCTCAATATAGTTGAATTCAATATGTCTTAAAATATCATTCATTTATCATTTATGAGTAATTTAGCAAATTAGGACAACATTATTAACCCTTAAATATTTAAATACTTTTAACTACAATAATGGTTAAAATTGGTTAACTAAGTGGTTAAATCAATAGATATGGTTTAAAAATCCACATAAACCTATAAAAATCATTATTTCAAGGAATTGTAATAAAAATATATCTTTTTTATATATAAAATTTCGATTTTATGTCATTTGGTAGAAAATTAAGTTACTATAATTTAATATTTTATAAATAGCCAAAAGCACCCCTCCCCTCACCTATAAAAGGGAATTACCACTTCTATATTATTCACATATAAAACAATTTTCATCCAATACCTAAAAATATACCTTATTTACTTAACATAACAGTTTATAGAGAAATTATATTATTTTTAGAACCCGCAAAGGAAGGATTTTGGTGAAAAAAATAAACGCTTTTCAAAGATAAAGTGTCTTTCTTTACCAAGTGATTTTTATTTATTTACTCTTCCACCACATAATTATATTTTTAGACCATTATAAAGTAATATAAACATAAAATTTAATATACTGAGTTGTTATTTTGGTAATTTCATAACCTATACCAATATAATTTTTCATTAAATTCAAAATAAATTTTTCGATTCTGTGTACTGTGGATAACTACCTCCCATACCGATGTAATTCGTTTTATGTCACCACCAATCATAGATGGATATATTGATATATTTAAAGTAGATGTATTATTTTTATGAAATAATTATTTTTTTGAATAATAATACAATATATACCTTCTGACCATGGAATCCTTTGAAAAATGATAATGCCACTTGTGCGTATGTGTAGACTACCACATCCATAGAGTGATGTCATTAAGTTTTTCATTTAATAATTATTTGGAGTGTAATAAGGAAATATTTTTTTCAATATATGTGATATACATTATATAATAAGTATCCTATAATGGTGAAATATTTTTTTACCTTTTTCATTTGATCCATCAAAAAATGAAAACCAATCTCATGTGTTTCTACGGCCTACCATCTCCATGAATGATGTCATTTATTTTTCTATCTATAAAATAAATGGATGAATAAAAATGTTAATATAATTAATAAATATGGCATATATATCATTATTTACATTCTTAATTTAATGTAACCATGATAAATTTAGAGGAAAAAACTCTTGATCAAAAACATATAAGAAATACAAAGGAGTTATCACCAGAAAAAGTGATATTAATAAATGTTTGTTAAATGGTTATAATTATGTAATATATGATATGATATATATGAGTGTGGTTTTGTAATTATAATAAATTTATTTCTATTATATTATAGGTTTTAACAATTATAAATAACGCCATGCATAGAGTTATGGTTTTATATAATAATATAATTATTTATCTTAAATTTTTTTCACTATGATTACAAGGATGACATTTTATTGTATATATAAATGGAATATCAATAACTTAATTATCCTCTATATTTTTTGGATGTTAATTTTTTTATATTTTCCATCTCGATAAGTACTTGAGAGACTGAGTGAATATTTATTTATGAAAAATATACTTCATTTATTTCTTCGATTGAAAATAATTTTCCTTCTATATACATGTTTTCTAATAAAATAATAAATGATTTCTAAATTACTATATTATTTTTCTAATTCATTTTAACCATGTTTTAATTTTTATAAGATGTTATAAAAGTAATTTTCTTGTTTTTTTAATGAAATATTTCATAATTTTTAATGAAAATGTGAATGATGTCATTGTTTTAACGTACATGAAATCTAAAAAATTTCCATCATCAAGAAAAGATAAATATTTGAATATTACACTACTAATTTTTAATTATCAATTGGAATAAAATATTTTATTTTTATTTGGGATGTTTTTTGATATTAAATAAGTGATCTCAATATTGAAATCATATTTTCATTCTAAAATCTTCCATGTTATATTTTAAAAAAATTATCTTATATGATTGTAATCTTTTGAAATTTACTAATATTTAATGGGGATATTTACAAATGATAACATAATTATTCTTTATCTATATATTTTATGATTATTATGGCGATATGTTTATAAAACCCATTCCCTTTCCATAGGTTATTCTATGATTAATAGATGATATTATTATGAAACTCTTTTTTTTACATGGGTTATATCTAAGTGAAATTTTTATAAAACATTTTTACTTTCATTGGTTATGATATGATCAATGTTTTATGATCTTTTGGAAAAAATTCGGATTTATATTTTGAGATTGGTTTTCCCATAATTAAAAATATCACAAATGCATGGGTAAATATGAATCTATCATGTGATAAATAGGAATGACAAGGGGAGTGAACCCATTTAAGTATAATAATATGTCCACTATGATTGTCTTAAGTATAAATGAAAACTACTGTTATGGTTTGGTGAAAGAACACAATCCAATATGATGATCTAGAGAATAATCGCTGACTCCTAAAGAATTGATTTTTTATTCTTATTTTTATGCCACAAATTTATTTCTTATGACAATTTTATGCTCACATTGATCATCTTATTTGATTAATGTATGGTCCATTTATTATCAACATCCAAACATTATTCCATGAATGGTCTTTTATATGCATGATATGTTTTTGAAATGTTAAAATCATGTTTTGGGACACTTATTCTCAATTTATGCTTATATAATATTCTATATCCCGCTTTTTTACCCTTACTGAGAATATGATCTATCCATTTATTATGTTTCATTTCCCCAACTCACAAATAAAGGAATTAAGCACAATTTGACAATGTATGGTAATGGTTATGATGAACGTAGTGGAAGATGATGTAGTTCACATATAAATTAGTTTCTTATGAATCAATTTTAACAAATTAAAAATACCCATGATATTTTTGTGGGGATCCCTATGTTATTCTATGAGAATTAAATGATCAGATTTAATATAATTATTTTAAAATAATGGGTCACTATAGTTTGTATCATATAATGGTTTTCTTATCCTTTGGAAACAATGATAGTAAATCATTTTGTGAGATCCCTGTGTAAAATCTTATATATAGAATATTTTTATACATTTTTCTAATGTAAGGATAAAATCATTCAAAAAAAACATCAATGTTTGGATAATAAAATTTGATATACTTTTGGAAAAGATGAAAATAGGTGTAATAAAACTAATAATGGATTTATTATATCAAATCCATCATTCTATGTCATAATGTATGTGGCTATACTACACACATGGATTGTCTTCCAAAAATATATTCTTTGTTGACAAGTATTTTACATATAAACCATTATTAATTATTTGAATAAATTATGCCCATTGATTAACAAGGGTATACCTAGGGTTTCATAGACTAAAAATAATGTTTTGTTATTTTGACATCATATAATTAAATTTTATGATTATCAGGTATCCCACTATGATTATCTTTTCACACTATACTTTTTTGTGTTAGTAAGTCATTGGAATCTAAAAGGATCATTGTGTTGTTGATTGTGATTTAAAATTGAATTATTTTTTTAAATGGTTATCTAAATGGTATGATATTTGGAAATAAAAAAACTAATTTCTATGATTCATAAACATTCTTATTTTTTGAATCATGTTTGGATTCCACATGAGAAAATTAGGGAATAATATTTTGTTGAGTCCTACTTAGAAAAACGTCCACCAACTATAATTTGGTTTACATATCCAATATATATTGAGAAAAAGATAAATACCATTAAAAATATATTTTATATTCCCTAGTTTTCATAGAATTAATTTTTTTATGTGTATCATCTGTATGGTGAATGAAATAAATGGTTAACTCTTATCAATAATATGAGGCAATAGGAAAAAATTCACTCCAAAGAGTGAGATATGACTAAAAGATTATTTTTCACTAAGTTCCTTCCTTATATTCGTTACATGAAAATAATGATGGTATTCCTTGATCCATGAAAAAGGATGGAGAATCTGTTGTTACCTATGATGTGAATTTTAAAAGACATTAAATGTATGATTGTTATATTATCATATATCATAAAATTTATATTGTTAGATTATACACTAACATAAAACTATTTCATGGAAGGTCTCTATATCTAAGGGAATACATTATCTATTTATAAAATCTTTAATCTGATGTCATTGGATAAATAGTGATTGGATTTACCCATAAACTTCATGGCTTTGACAATAAAAGAAATATGGAATTAAAATTAAATTCTAATAAGCATAGAGATAAAAAGATGAGCCTTCAATTATATGTTCAAGAGTAGAAGCAGACATGTTGAAAATTTTCTTTTCGGAAATGATATATATTTTATGTTTTTGATGGAATGAAAATGATAAATCAAATACCAATGTGATGGGAAGAAGTTATCTTATTTTAAAAATATATAGAATGTTCCAAATAATGCACCACATATAGTCTTATGTTTCTAATATAATGATCCTAGGAACAATAATAAACATTTATCAAATATAATGGATGTTGATGATGATTGATGTCAAAAACCATTTAATAACATATAAAATTGTAAATATAACATGATTAGTATTTATCGCGATCATTATGGTAATTATTTGGTTAGAGGTACACTTACCATCCCTATATATTTTTTATTTTCTTATTTGACAATGTATCTGCCCATTATTTTATATATGATTAATTTTCTATGGGTATAAAAAATCCACCCCAATTATTAGATTTTGAATTAGATGAATAAATACTTTATATTATGATGATCTCATAGTAAGTATATAAATATTATTCAATTGAAGTGTGTGGTAAGGTTCTTGAAGAATATATTCTTACTATACCTCTAGTTTAATTTGATGTCATCTTATTCTTGGATTGTATTTACATGCACTAACACAACATCAATTAATGTGTATGGGGAGAAACATTTCATAATCTAAATCATAATATGATCATTTATCTATGTGAGGATAAATATGGAAGTTGTAAAAATTTGTCACCATGGGGTGAACCAATTATATTTTCTAAGCATAAAAACTGATAAATATGATTTTTCATTTGTTTTTAAGAACATTCAAATATTGTAATAAATAATAGAAATCATATACCCAGTATTAATGACATTTTTTACCAACTATATGGAACTCAATACATTTATAGTATTTAGAAAAATTCTAGACATCCTCTATTTATGGTGTAGAATATAGATATACCCAAGAAAGAACTCCATACATGGTATTAATGCTATATAAAAAAATTGATTCTCTTTGGCCTTAAAAATTCCCCCTCTATATTTAGTGATTTAATCAATAGTGTGTCTAGAGATCAAATTAATATTTTTTCAAATCATATTAATAGATTATATTATTATGTATTCAAAGAGTAAGAATGATAATAACAAAAGATGAGAAATGTATTGAAGTCCCTATGGAAGGGGAATCTATATGAAAGAAATTAAAAATTATGACTTTACCTTAAGAATGTTACACTTTTGGGAAATATATTCTCAAAATAAGGTACATTGGTAGATCCATCAACGATGTGGGTGATTTAATGGTTTATTTGACTAACAAATATGGCATAGATCAATAGTTTTGTTGATTTGTATAGACAGTATCAAAGGAATAGTAAATATTTTTTTGGATCTCCAAGACACTTACTATGTTATTGTAGAATGGAGCCAAGTTCCATTGGATAGATGAATTGTGTAAATTTTAATCAAATAGAGATAATGCTAGATAAAAAACGTTCTCTTACACTACCCTATAGTGGATTTGATATTGTGAAATACTATTAAGAATTAGAGAACATATTGGGATGTGTCCTCAGGAAGAATGCTTTGGTGATATCTTATGCCATAAGAAAATTGAGGGTTCCTGAGACAAGTTACCAATCATCCAATTTAGAGTTACTTATGATTACTTTTATATTAATGTAATGTAGGAATTATATTTATATATAATAGCGTGATGTATATGTTAGTCAAAAAATATTTATGTAGATATTTATTCAATAGATATTAAATTTCACCCTAGAATATGGTTGGAGTTAATCAAATATTGTGACTCATAAATAGCATATAACCTTAATAAGGAAAATGAGTTGGTTGATGATATGATTTAAAAGGATAATGTCACCTTATTAATAACTAGTGTCAAAATAGACAAATAAATCTATATTTTCAAATGATGGTTCAATAAAACATAATTTAAGAGGGAAATAGTAACTTTCTCAAATGAATGTCCAACCATCTATCCATTTTTATATTAAAGAGGCATAGAAGGAATGTGTAGAGCTTTAAAATAAGTTTAGAATATTACTAATATTAACATTTTTTAATACGATCATATTATTTAGGAATCATTCATGTATTTTATCTATAATATATTTGAATAAGGGGTCGTTAATGAATTCTAACAGTTCGTTATTCTCTCTTCATTCGGAAGTACAATCATGTATGAAGATTTTATATATTATTTATGGTGGGAAGGAGTAAAGATATATAATGCTGAGTAGGTATAATAGTTCATAGAATATATGTATGATAATTATAAGATACAAAATCATAATGTGACATTACATCAATTATCGAAACCAGAAAATAAATGGGAAAACATCGCCATGGTGTTTTCATTGGGCTCCACAAAAAATATAAAGGAAACAATTCTACATGGGTTATAGTCAATCTCCATACGAATTCCACACTATTCATTTCAAAAATATAATCCTTATTTTATGATCATATTTACCAAATATAAATTAATTAAGAGATATGATTTCATAGAGTTCCATACACTATTCTATTAGGTAGGGATCAAATATTTACCTCGAATTTTTGGAAAATTCCACGTTGGGCTCTAAATATGATATAATGTTTTCGTAATTATTATCATCCATATATATATTTTCAGTATTAGATAACTCTTCAAACCCTATAGGATATGTTGAGATATATTTCTATAGAATATAATGTTTTTTAATAGAAACCTCCCTCTATTTCAGTTTTTATTCAATATTAGATTTTAATCAGGCATTCAAATGGATACTTTTTAATACGAATATGGAAATAAGATTATAACACCATCAGGATAGGATTATTTTAGAGAAAAAAATATATTGGGACTTAATCTAGCTAAAAATTTGTAGTGAATATTAGAGACTTTCAATATCACCTGAATGCAGTTAAGAGTTAACAAAAAAGTTTTGTTGTTAATAATTAGTGTGATTTACAATTTGAGGTTTATGCGATGGATTTTCTACAAATATCCCCACAAAATAATTTTATGATATTCATAGAGAATGTTAATTGGATCCGTATGTATATTGTTCATTTATATATTCTTGATTGTTTAAGGATGGTTGTAACAACCCATGTCTCTTTTTAAATAATAATTATTTGATAAGAAAATTTGTGTTATATTTTCTTATTTGAGAAACCATGTCTATTTAATAATTATCAATACTTTAGTCCCCAAAATGGGAAAATTTGGATCACACTAGTCTGTTAGAATATTCTCCCCCACAGCCTACACTATAAAAAACACATTTTTTGTAAACAAATCAAGATCATAGAAAATTATTCTAGTGAATATTTAATTAAATATTGTAGTGGTATTTATAGAGTTTAAAAGGAAATTTTATAGAGTGAAATTTTTCATTGATAAATATACCCATTGGTAAAAATTAAACCATTATATTTTTTATAATTATTAATGGAAATGTGTTGTTAATGTATAATGGAGATGAAATGATCTCAACCTATAGAGTCATGCTTTATGAATCCCATTTGTCAGAACATTGGGGGAGGTAGTGTCACTAGGGTTCACCCTTGACCAATCCAAAGCCAAGATTCAAAAATTAAATCTTGAATGAAATCACATATGTAAGAAGTTCATGTAAGTCGAAATTACCACTAGGTCGATGTTAACCAAAACGCCCCATGAATCTGTCACCATCTCACACCATACTATATATTTAGTAATTTTTAATCATACCATACACATTGAATATAAATTCCAATAATTTATCCATTTACATTAACTCCCCATCTATCCTCTATTATGTTCCGGTATTTATTCCTCCCATATCACCCCCATGGTTTCCTCAAGCTAGCATGGTTTTGATCCTATTAATTTAGGTGTAACTCTTCAATGTAAGATAATTAAGATTCTTTTATCTTTAATTATATTTCTTTTTTATTATCTAATAAATTTTTTGGTTACTATATTTTATTACACTTTTTATCTTAATGTTAATTCAAATTTATTGTTTTTAAATGTGAGACCATTATCCTATCTTATTTTACCCTTTACTGAAACTGTGTTTTATACCTATCATGCTGCTAAATTTACTTATCAAAATTTCTCTCTATAATTAAGAAAATATATTTTTTTAAACACCAAATCCAAATTCATTTCATGGTTACTTCACCTAGATATAAAAATGATTTATTTTATTTTTGGATTTACATATATGAAAACATCATTCCCTTTTCGTGGGTTAAATATGACATAATGTTATTATCCTTGAGCACTTCTAAAGTGTCATGGTTTTTATAACAAACCCATTATTTATTATCCACAGATTATTTATGAAATGTTTTATTTTGATATTTTTGGATCATGTTAATTAATATACATGAATGATTTCCCCTTATATAAATCCAATGCATTTGTTAAATTATTTAATCTATAGAGATTATATTTTTTCTGATTCGTTGGTAAAAACCCTTGGTAATTTTCATATATGAAAACTTAGTGCAAAAACATGGTGATATGAACGTTAATGTCTCATGTAAATGTTTTAGACACATTTTTATTTATTTTTTATATTAATTTTATTATGACATTCCTCATGTTCTGTTGATCATGACATAATTATATTCCTCATGTTTTTTATATTCCTCATGATCACATGTAATCTATTTTATTTGCTTATTTCCTTATTATTACTCATGGCCACACATTTACTTTAATGTATGTACCCATGATATGAGATGTAGTAAATTTAGTTACAATGAACCCATGAATAATACATGGGTGTTTATTAGAAGAATGTTATGGGTTTTAATGTATTTTGTTTCTGATTCCAAAGAAACAAAACATTAAAAGGTCCTATATTTTTTACCATGGAATAAAATTCTTATGTTCTTAAAAGTGCGGATTCTGTATTCAGATTAAAATTAAGGTTTAGTTATTTGTGGTAATTAATTAAATAAATTTTTAATATAATCCCACAAGAAAATTCTAATGATGTAAAAATATACAGGTGTTTTGCATATGTATTATGTAAGTGTTTTTTGGGAAAAAAAATAATTGTTGGGATATGAACAAGTATATGTGGCTCTGGAATAGTTATATCTTGGGGTAACACCCAAAAAACACCAAAATGAGCTATAATCAGCATATAACTACTACATTATAACAGAACTTTCTACACTGCAAGTTTAAAACTCCTCGTGAATATGTTTGGTTAGTCAAAATATTTTTATGAACCATTACGGAGGATATATAGAAATTGTAATTGTTGTTAATGAATAACCTAATTAATCATTATGTTTTAAGACCTGGAATTTGTTTATAATTATATGATTATTAAATAAAACATGTTTCCCAGAAAAGTTTATTTCTTTTAGAAAATGGTTTGAAATATAAAGAAGTAAATAAATGATGAGTGAAATTGATGACTCATTGTAAACGATCCAATGGAATCTGAAATAAAAATCATTGTGAGTTATGAATAATAACATAAATCATGCTTTTCATCTAGATTCACCTCGATGGGAACAACTTTTTATTGAGACCTTCATGTTTCAACAACGAACATATTTTAGTTGATATTCCAACCCATTCCTTATTGACCAATGGATCATAACTATAGAAAATAACTTTTTTAGGCTCCATCATTTAAAGAAATATAAGGTCACTACAGAATTACACCTCTTAGAAGGAGAAGCTGTTAAGAGGTGAAGACTGATTAAAATGTAAAGCTAATAAGGAAGATTGAGTCTATGGAGTGGGAATAGTTTAAAGGAATATTTTTCAATAAATATGACCCCCAATAGATTAGAATGAAAATGGAGTAGTAATTCATAGATTAGATATAGATGAAAAATTATCCATTAGGAAGTCATGAGATGAACATTACAAGACTTGTTCGATTAACCTCTAGCTTTGTTATGGTTCATAAGGGAATTATTGATAGAATAAATATTGGACTAATACCTAATCTATAGCAGAATTTTGAAAACTGTGACTATGAAGGATATGCTGAGATACTGAATACTTCTATAAAGGTTGAATTGGTTTTTTGAGAAAAGGAGTTGACACATAAGTTGAATGAAAATTTGAGAGATATGGAATATAATTCCAGGAGGAACATCGATCATGGAAGAGTACTAAATAAAGGGAAACATCCAACATGAAAAAAAGTGTGATGAAGTATTCACTAAATAGGTTTCTCCGGAGAGGGCAATGCTACATGTGTGGATTATATTTTCATATATCACGAAACTATCGTGGTGAAGTGAAGCCACAACTTCTCAAAACTAATGAATAAATGGAAGGAAATGTAGGCCCATCCCAAATTTCAATGATTCATCTGTGGATAGATTGGGAACAATTCTAATAACTTACTCGATAATAATATATTGGAGTTGAATTAACATCAACTTTATCATGGTATAAGAGAGAATGATTCTGAATATTTAATCACAAAGGATAAAGTAGAGGCTGTAGATGATGTGGTGGAATGTTCTCTCATTTTTTTCAATGATATGAAGCACTTTGATTCTGGTTCTAGAAATTCCATTACTACCTCAATGTTTAAAAATAATATAAATCAATCCCCAATATTATATAACTAGAGTTATCTACCAATACTCCAGGATAAATTAACCAAGCATCAAAAGTTTATAGAAATTATAGTTTTGACTTCGGTGAGGATAATCTCAAAAAAATATAGTAGTTATTACCATTGTGGAATTTAGCACTACATGAGGGATGGCATGGATCTCAATTTATAATACTATGATCAAATTTAGAAGAAATAAAATCTTTGTAGTCTTGAATGGAAAACAGACAGTTAATTTCAAAGGAGAGATATCCATACCTGATATATTTCTAGAAACACCTCCCATATAATTTTTTATGGAGGGGAATAAAATTTCTACATCACATAGTAATACATTAACATATTTCCCAAGGATTTACATGGACCACCACAAGAAATAGAGGTAGTGTTATCTATTAAACTCATACCTCGATCCAAGATGATATGAAATAAACCTTATAGAGTGAAAGATGTGGAGCCAGGGGATTAAAATAAACAACTTAAATATATTTTGGATAAGGGTTTTATGCAAGAAAGTGTGTATCCATTGGGATAACCTATTAGAGTTTTAAAGAAGATTTGGGGATCAATGTCTCTATTCATTGATTATAGAGAACATAAAGGTATCACAGTGAAGATTATGTACCATCTCCCAAGGATGGAGGATTTGATTGACTAGCTTCATGGGGATCATTTATTCTCCATGAATGATGTTAAATTTGGTTATCATCACTTGAGGGTCAAGAAATATGATATTCCAAAGACGAGCATCTGATCATGATATGTGCATTATGGGTTTGTTGTTATTCCCTATTTCTTAAATAATTCCCCTGATATATAAATAGATATGATGAATAGGGTTTTTCAAGAAATACCATGATAAATATGTTGTAGTTTTCATTGATGATATTCTGATATTTTTTAAATGTTACGAGGAGTGTGAGTATCATGTAAGGGTTTTATTTCAATCATGAAGGATATATATGATATTTGGAAATTCATCAAGTATAAATTTTGGGTATAATAAGTTACTTTCTTGGGGAAAATTATATGAAAAGAAGAGATCTCATTTGTCTCATCTAGGAGAATGGATATCTAGGAGAATCCTAATCATAAAATATTGAAATATATTCATAGATTCCTTTGATCAACAAGATATTATAAGAGGTTTCTGAAAATAATTTCTGAATTTCTAATCTGCTACACATGTTAACTCAAAAAGGGGAAAAATTAATCTGGAATAAAAAGTATGAATATTATTTAAATTAAATATATAAAAGGTTGGTTACTACACCTATTCTAACGTTAACCTCTCCTAGATAAGGATTTATTATTTTTAGGGATGAATCTTCTAAACGTCATGGGTGTTTCCTCAGGAAATAATGTGATTGCTTATGCATATAACAATTAATTCCTTTTGATCCAAATTATCCTATGCATGACCTAGAGCTATATGTGGTAGTATTTTATTTAAAAAAATTAGGAACTATATTTATACAAAAAATGTGATATATACATAGACCAAAAATATTTATGTATATATTCACATAGAACAAATTGAACATTAGGCGAATGAGATGGTTTGAACTTCTTAAATACATTAACAGATCAATTAATTATCACCCTAAGAGATCAGAAAAGGTTTTTTGATGAATTATGTATGAATGAAAATATTGTGATGTGGGTGATTAGGAATCAAGGATATCTATTAATAAAGGATCAAGTATGGTTTTACATGGGAATCCCAAGGGAATGGACCTCATCAATCTAGTCCAAAATTAATTCATAACTATCAGTACATTCCACTATCAAGAACTCTCAAATATAAAATCATTTATTACAAAATAAGTTGAGGGAATTAAATTATAGTAATCTTCTAAAGTTGAATATAAATCAAGTAAGATTACTAAAATATCATATAGGGTTATTTTTTCCATCAATTACATATATAATGAAACAAGAGATAGATTAATATGGCATCTCTACATTATCTATTTATCATGGAAGAACTATGATTTATAGGGACTCCATGGTCATTATTGGGGTATAAAATGAAAAGGGGGAATTCATACTACACTGTAAGGTGTATTGCATGTTAGAAAGTGATGGAAGAGTGAGAACTACCTATATAGGTATTGATACCACTACCCATACCAACATGGAAGTGGAAAATTATCACTATGAAAATTTTCACTGGACTCACAATAACATATAATGGAAATAATGTGATATGGGTTACAGTGGTCTAACTCCCCAATACTACCCATTTTATCACTATTCAGGAAAATTTATCTATTAACCAACATTCCAATATATATGTAAATGATGTTTTGAGGATGTGTAGGGAACCACTTTCTATTATTTCTATTTGTAATCCATGGTTTACATATAAATTATGCAGATGTATTCAATAATCTTTGATTACTAAATTTTATTTCAGTAGGGCCTATCTCCCCTAACTTATATTCAATATTAATGGACTATTCATACACTTGAGGGAATGTTGAGAACATGATAAATGAAATTTAATGGGGGTATGGGATCAACATCTCCCAATAGTTGATCATTCCTATAAGAACAGCTTCTAATTGAGTATTCATATGAAACCTTAGAATACTCTATATGGGGTGTTATGAATAACTACAACTAGTTGGGATGATTTAATGTGATAATACTTCTTGGGACTGATCTTGTGAATGATATGATAGAAAATTATCATTTTATCCAAAAATATATAACATCTATTCATAATCAGTAAATTATATAAATTAAAAATAGTTAAAGGGCTTAAATTTTGATTTTAGAGGAAATTTTTTCCTTTGTTTATCACCATTGAATCTATTCATGTGGTATGGGATGAATTTGAGGCTTCTCACTAGGTTTAATGTCCCATATGAAATCGTAGATTACATTATATTAGTGGAATATTAGTTTGCACTTCCACTAAATCTAACTTATATTCATGATGTATTCCATGTATCTCTCTTTAGGAAGTACAATTTGAACCCCTCATATTTACTATATCTTTTGGTAGTACAACTGGAATAAGACCCCTCTTATGAGGAGCAGCTAGGGGAGATCAGAAACCATAGAGACAAGGTTCTACATAACAATACTTTCAACCTTATCAAGTTGTTATGGAACAATGTTAAATATGAATATTTAGATGGTTTTATAATGAGGAAAATTGGATTTAAGTACCATAAACATTTCTTAAATGAGAAAATAAATTGAAACATCGAGGATGAAATTTTTTAAAGGGTAGGAATATAACGACGAATAATTATTTTTAATTGATATTTTATTTTTTAAAACTTTTTATTATATTATTTTATACAGAAAAAAACCCATATCTATTTAAAAATGATCAAAATATTATTCACCAAAATGAAAAAATATGGATCACCCTGGTCTATTAGAATCATCTCCCCAACGTCAATACTAAAGAAGTAAAATAGAATTTTTGTAAAGTAATGAACATCATAGAAATTATTGTAGTGAATATTGAATAAAATAAGGACAAGGTGTTTATAAAGTATATGGGGAAATTTAACCATTAGAAATGGACTATTGATTACAATACCCATTGGTAATAATTATATTTTTATAATTCATGTTTATAAGTGGTATTTACAATGGATAATAGATGAATAAAGGAAAAGTGATAGAATCAACCAGTTGAGTGATGTTGTATGAAGCCTTTTTGTCCGAAAAAGGGAGGGAGGTAGTTTTATTGGTGTTCTACCATGACTAATCCAATGAATATTTTAATGAATTGATGATAGAATAAAATATCATACAAGATAAGTTCAAGTTAGTAGAAATTACTACTTGATTTTATTTGTTGAGTCCCCCCATTAATATATCATAAGGACAAACCTTACCCTTAGGTCATACACTAGAGATATAGAAGTTTACGTGTTTAGGAATTTATTATTGAGAATTTGATTTCATTTAATAAATAAATAAAATTCCCATGAAATCGTTTTAATAATAATTTTTAAAAAAATTATTTGTTTAATTGGTATGAAATTTAATAAATATATTTTTCATTCATAAATCGTAATTTAAAAATATATATATATATATAATTGAATAATAAACTAAGGTATTTTGAATAATATTTATTATAATGAAATAGTTTTCTAAAAACAATATTATTTAAAAATTAATGATGAACTAATTTTATTATGTCCAAGGGAATATTTAAGTGTCAGAAATTTGAATATTTTTTATAACCAATTATTTCATTTAATATATAATTATTTATATATTTAAAAGTCAAAATTTTAAAATTTAGATAATTAATATTATAAAATAAACATAATTATTTAAATCACAACATCTAATTAATGATAATTTTTAAAGATATTATAATTTTTCCTTGAAAAGTAAAAATACAGTTTCTATTTTTTGGTAAGTTTAATGACTTCATAATTATTTCATAACGAACTAAATATTGATTAAAAAACATGTACTATATATTCTATTTTATTAATATAATTTATTTTAATAGATTTATTCAATTTTCATACCTATAAATTACTTTACAATGTCTAAAATGGAAACATTGATTTTAAAAAATATACCATGTGGAAACATTAATTTTCCATACCATTAGAAGTAATAAAAAGGTAGGTTGGTTATTTTGGGATAAAATAACATAAAATGAGACCCAAACATCGAAAAACATGGTAAAACCATCGTTAATCCAATGGTTATTCATTTTCAACAACTTAGATTTCCATGGATTATATTTGGAAATTATTAAACAAATCCTCCACTTTTTTTCTAATTACCTAACCATTTCCCCATTTCCATTCAATCCCAATACATACTTTATGAATTTACGGTATTTATGCAACCCATGTAATTCTCCAAGGTGTCCACAATCCTCCAAGGTTCGTTTTTTTATTTAGTTTGACTCTTCAAGGTGATAGAATTATCCATATTTTCTCATCAATTCAAAAAAAAATATATCATCTAAATGATATGGTTACTTTCTATTATTACCATTTTTATCATACAGTTATTACTAATTTATTTTTTTCAATGGATGACCCTTTTCCTGTCTCATTTTACCCTTTACTAAAACGTTGTTTTATACCCATCATACTGTGTAATTTCATCCTCATGATTTCTATCTCAACATAAGAAATTCAATTTTATTTTCCTTTTGTGAATAGAGAAACCTCTTTCTTTTATATCAGTATTAATGTATATGAAAAATGATTTATTTTATATGTTTATTAATGTACATTAAACCCTAATTTCTTTTATATGGTTTAAATATGAGATATTTATCGTTTTTGTAAGCAATTTTGAAATGTCATGATTTTGATAAGAAATTTGTTCTTTATTCTCCATGGGTTACTTATGGAAGGTTTGATTATGAGCTATGTGGATCACATTAGATCCTATATATAAATTATGTTCCCTAATATCTCTCCAATTCATTTTCTAAATAATTTATTCTTTATAGATTACATGTTTTATGATACCTTGGTGAATAAATGTGGTAAATTTCATTTCTGACTCCTCTGTGAAAAACCCATAGTGATATGATTATGATTGTATCATTTAAATGTTGTAGACACATTTCTTTGTTCTAATTTTTATAATTTCATTATGATATTAGTCATTCTCAATTTCACATTCTAGAATTATAATCCTTGTTTCTTCATTATTTTTGATGATCACATGTACATTGTTTTCCTAAAATATTCCAATATCAGGCCCCATGCTCACTTATTTTATTTTATGTATGTCCTCGGAATGTGATATGTAATAAATGTAATTATAATGAACCCATGAATAATCCTTTTGAGTGTGTTATAATAGTTTCATATATATTCGTGTATTATGTTACTAATTACCAATAAACTAAATGGTAAAAGATCATCAATTTTGTACCATGTAATACAAATATTATATAATAAAAAAGGGGATTCTAATATGGTATATTACCACGTGGTTCTGCCACCAAAACTATCTCTATATCATTATGTGTTCCATGAAACTATCTTGACGATGTACATAACTGATCCATCACATTTATTAAACTAAGAGGTCATAGCAATGGAGCATGATATTTCTTATAATGAAAAACAAGTAGATATCCCAGATTATAGATATATACTATTACAGGAGAGAACTATAAACTTTATTAATGTTATCTAGATAAATAATATATTTTATGAAGCTACTAGGAAACATTGGGATGTAGTGAAAAAATGATATAATCAGTTATTATATTGTAGTGAAATAATTTTAAGGATGAAATTACATAAGGGTATTTAATGTAAGACCATGATATTTAATGGTATATTCCATTCCATGTAAACTACTTTTTTCAATATCATAATGTACACACAGTCTGGAGTCCAGATGAATAGTAATATAGGATTTCATTAAAATATAAATTTTAAATTGGATATTTATGAGTAGAAATAATATATTTTTTATCATTATTTATAATTTTTTAGATAAGGAATATATAATGGTAAATTAGTGCTACATTTTTATTATAGAATTCATATGCTTCAAATCTACGTGTTTTTCAAAAAAAATTATTTAATTTTATAAACAAATAAAAAATATTATTTTTCTTGAATTTAGAATGTTTATATAAAAATATAACTTCATTTTGAGAATTATTATGTCAAAATTATCTTAGATTATGATTTTGAGACTTTTCTAAAGAGTCTAATTTTTTGATGATAGTGAAAATATATATTTTAGTAAAATGGTCCTTTCACATTATTAAAATTGATCCACAATATTTCAATTTTGAATCTAAATTAATATAATAATTTTTAATTAATATTTAAATAATTAATAAAATATTTCTTATAGGGCTTCATGGTTGGTCTATCCCGAGTGGTAAAGGCTCCGAGTAGTACTGCATCAGTACCGAGTTCAAATTTGGGTGGGAGAAACTTTACACAGACATGTGGTGATGTAGGAATGACACAAGACGTTGGTAGGCGATGACGTAGGCATGACATATTCATAGTGATGTATATAGTATGATGCAGACATTATTTTGTATTGAGCCTTTGAGCGATGAAATGGGATTCCTGCCAACGAGGTCTTCATGCGACATATTGAACAAATATAGCATGATTGGTGGGATATCCCTTGGGGTTGTGTTCTACCATTATTGATAGTGAATTTGGTGTGTGTGTGTGTTTTTAATTTTATTTTACACCCATGAAACTAATATATATAACAACATATGAATCAAAATTATATGATATTGAGGAATAAAACAAATTCTATACAAAAAAAGACAATATTAATAATTCTGTTTTTCTCGCTTTGCTAGATACATATTAAATAAATTTAAGCCAATTATAGAGATTGGATTCGTTGAAATTTATTCCATTTTATGAATCATGAAAATTAATATTATTCAGTAAGTTAACCTTAATGTTTAGTTTTAATTAATAGTAAAAACATTAAAAAAATCACCACGGTAAAAGGGTAAATCTGGTTAACATTGGATTAAATTATGTGACAGTTCCACAGTTAATCTTATTAAATATCATTTGATTAAATATTTTGTACCCTTATCACCTTAGGTTCATTATTTATTTATTTATGAAAAATTTTCCACTGAAGTGAGTACTTAATAATTTATATAATGAACAAATTTCACTCTTTTCCATTTAATAATTTATATTATTTGTTCACATAATGATAAAAATAATACCGTGATTGAGTATTGATAGTAATTTTAGACATAATGAATTTAAATTCATGAAGTAAACTTGTTTCAAATATTTATCAATTATATAATTTCCTTATGTTCTTACACAACATTGATACTGTATTTATTTAATAAATATAAATAATAACATAAGATTTTGAAATAATTAAATTCATAAAATATGATTAATTTATATTTTTCATTTGTTTTTTCCTGTAAAAATTATATAATATGGTTATTTTAAAATATTATATTTTAGTTCCATCCTTTTTTAGAGTCATCATATTCAAATATAATGAATAATTAAAAAATTGAAATTAATGATATTTAGTATGAAATAATATTTATTTAATTATTTGAAATTAAGAAAAATATATCCTCTTACAATTGAAAAGAAAATTTTTTAGAATAAAACCCATGATCAATTTACCTGCATTTTTTCCACTATGATGACATTCTTAACACTTTAATTTTTAAATACTTGTTACCATGAATAAGGATAAAATAAGGTAAATAAGTGGTAAAAAATATAGAAGGTTTAAAACACCATAAAAATATATAATTTTATTAGTTGAAGTAATATCATCCATATCCAACATTAACTTTCAATATCTACCATTTGAATAATTTATCTTTAGAATGAAATTTTTAAATTTTAATCCTTTTTGACATTCAAAAAGTACCCCTACCATTCACATGTAAATGGAAACCTTCTCTTCTCCATTACTCAGAACTAAAAATACTATTTATTCAAAATACTCCTAACCAAATCAATTACTAAATTCCATTTCGGTATCTCATGGGCCTTTTTTATGATTATAAAACTCTCCTGGTAAGTATTTTTGGGAAAACCTAAAAATCATTTAAGAAAAATAGGTATCATTATTAACCAAGCATTTTTGTATTATTTATTCTTATAGATCATTTAAATATTATTCATACAAGATGAAATAATAGAACCATAATATTATTATGTCAATGGAATAACATATATCTATATCTTCTTCCATAAAATGGGAAATTAAACTGTCCATCTTGTGTATGGTGGACTACCGTCTTATGAACCAACGTAATTAATTTCCCACGACTATATATCATAGAAGGATATAATGATGTATTTTAAATATATATGATATTTATGAAATAATTATGCATTTTAAATTATAATATCATATCTACCATTCTTAACAATAATTTTTTTGTAAAATTATAATGTCGCTCGTGCATACATCTAGACTACCACCTCCATGAAGTTATATAATTAATTTTTCATTTCATATTTACATGGATTGTAATAAATATTTACCTTTTTAATATATATGATATATATGATATAATGTATACTATTAAATTTTTAATTATTATTCACCTTAATTTTATTCCACCCGTTTAAAAATTACAACAACATTAATGTGTAAGTATGACATACTTTCTTGATTAATAGTATAATTTATTTTTCGAGTTCTATTGTTTATATAAGAATCATAATATTTATATAAAGAATATATATTATATATATAATGATTAATATTGTTATGATTCTTATACCATCATTATTTTATAATAACCAAAACTGTGAATCCAAACCAAACATGAAAAATGAAGCAGTTATCATATATATTTGTTATTTATATAAATAATTGTTAATAATCATGTCATAAATGATTACAAGTATTTCATATATGATATTATACAAATTAGTTTAGTTTGAAATATATTTTAAATAAATATATACTTATTATACAAGATTTTTCAACATGTACAAAACATGTTGTACTTAAGGTAAGGGTCTTATGTTATAATCTCATTGTTTCTCAAGATTATTTTTGGCTATGATTCTGATGATATAGTTTTTTTTATATCACCTATAAATCCTGTGAAATTTCATCTCCAATAGTTATTTCTTAATATTAAATATTTTCCTCTAATTTTCCTTTCATTATTTACTCAATATTCTGAAATAAAATATTTTTATGGAAATCTGAAATTATATCTCTTTTCGGTCAGAAATAATTTTCATTTACTATCTATGTTTGAACAAATAACAAAGAATTATTTTAATAACGATGTTTGATAGTTTAAAACTATTACTCGTGTTTTATTTTTATTAATTGGTTTCCAATGAATATTATTATCATTTTCTGAATGAGTTATATTGACTTTTTATCAAAAAGATGAATGAAATATTTGTTTATTTTATACCTCATGAATTGAATTTTTTAATATCATAACCAGTCAATTATTTGAATCATATATTAAAAATTTGGAGGATATTTTTATGGAAAATATTCTCTTAAATATTTTTTTAAATTTTAATTTTTAATAATTTATTTGAAATTATAAAGTATATTTTCCTCATGGAATATTCCATGTGGTCTGTTAAAGGAATTTTCCATCAACGATCTAATATATTTACATTTTCTAATCATTACTGGGGATAAGATCTAGTGATAAAATCATAATTATTTATCTATGTGGTATATAATTATGATGAAAACATTTTTATAAAACTTTTTCCTTCTCCATGTGTTTTGAAATGAGGAACTTATGAATTGATTATGAAACCCATTTTTTCCATGGGAAATTTCCTAAGGAAATGTTTATGACACCCATTTCTTTCCACTAATAATGAAACAATGAATATTTTAAAATCCCAGGCTACACATAGGTATGATATTCATTTTGTCATATGTTTCCCAAAAGTTATGTATCTATCCATTTCATTGGATAATTTTGTATATCACAAGATATAAAAATGGCTTGAATGGGGAGTTATCCTACTTCAGTAAATGAATTATCCAACTATGATTACCTTGGGAGTGAACCTTGAATACAATGATAGTTTGGGGAGTACAAAAAATCCATTATGATATTCTTAGAAGTGAGTATTTACTAATATATAAATAATTTTAATTCTTATTTTTATACCATAACTCTACTTTTATTCAAAATTTATGCTCTCAGGGATCATATTCTTTGATTCATTTATGATTCTTGTCTTATAAACAGCCTATATTTATTTTATATATAGGTATTAAAATATATAATATGCATGTTATGGTTTAAATGAGTTAATATGATGTTCTATAACACTTATGATCTTGTTAAGATTATGTGATCATTGGTATATCACTTATTTAAACATATTAAGAATCTGATCTCACTCTTTTTTATGATTCGTTTTCCAAGGTTATGAAGAAAGATATTAATTATGATATTTATAAGAATGGTTTTATCTATGAATAAAAAAGTGTGAGATGATGTAGTTCACATATGAATCATATTCTCATGTTTTTATATTTACAAATATAATATATCTATTCAAATCTATGATGTATTACTTTGTTATGTAATTGATATTAATCTAATTTGATGTAATATCTATGTATGAAATGTATGAGTAGCTATAATATTTATAAAATGGAGTAATTGGTAATATGAGTTTGTAGAAGATGTTGTTTCACTTGAGGCACAGGTGAATCAAAATCAAATTCAAAGAATTATCCAATCTATTTATGCTATAAATGAGGAAAATATGAATTGGTAGCCTTTAAAAATAGAACATTCCCAGATATTTCTGAATGATAGTCCCCTAATATTTTGGGGTAACTCTAAACATTCAAAATATGATGTGTTGTGTAACCAAAATAATTGAATTTTATGATTTCCTTGGTACATCATTTGATCTAAAGGTGTCATTTTCAGCCTATATATTACAGGATTAATCCTAAATATGATGGTATCTATCTATCCAAGCTAAATTTAACCAAGGAAATATATGGGAGGAGATTGCTAATTGATAAAAAAATTCTATCCTCCCATAATCAACATCTAAGTAATATTATATTTCTTTATTCCTAAATTAAAAAAATATATTAGTAAATTAATATTAAGTAAATTTTATGAATATATTTCGTTTTTCCAAGAATTAGCTACTACCATATCCAACAAAGAATTTATATTTGAATACAGACTATGACTGGAGATTTCATATAAGAAAGTTATCATCTTTATAATTATTATATGAATTTGGATGATTGATATATTGTGTTAGAAGTTGATATTATGGGAAATTCCTTTTTAGGAAGTTTTTTTGTCTCTATGGGAATAAGTGGGAACTCCAATAATTGGAATAGGTGAAAAAGAAAAACCATCTTAAATTATTAAGTAGTATATATAAATATAGTCATCGAATTGGTTAAATTTTGTTCATGAATTATTATGAATATTTCCTATATTCAATATCGCTCATTTGAGAACCTAAATAAATGTTTAACACTACCACCTAAAAATTTAATAATTGTAATTAGATGGGACGTATCCCATGTTTTTTCTATAGCACTCCAAATTCATCTACTGTAAATGCCTCTCATGTATCTAATTTATATTATACATTGACTATAATATCTCATCAAAATAATTATTTCCCATTAAATTGAGTGATCCAAAGTTATTCTTGGAATATCATGACTCCTCGGGCTATGCTATCTTGATTTTAAAGAAAGGATCATATATGAGCGAGTAAGAAGTTATTTGGTGTTGAAAAGATGGTCAAAGATGATCACTATATTCCCTTGATATCTTAAGGTATGATTATATATAATTCAAATATCATGAATTATTATTATTTTGATAATTACATATCCCATTCATTTTTTTCTTATCTTGTTGTGAATCAAATGTGTTTGCAACTTGAAAGGATTACTTCTATCTTAAAACCACAAACACCTCTTAAAAAATAAGAGTGTTAATACATTATTAGTGTATAATGATCTATAAATAATGATAAGATTTGTTTGATTGGAATGTATATATTATTGATATGTACATATATGAAATTATTTTTGTAATGGTCTAAATTAAATACTTCAAGGCCCACAGTGATAACTATTCCTGGAAAGTTATTTTCCCATCATTAAATAGTGTTTTACATATCACTGAAGGGTATTAGAATGTAAATTCATGTAGATAAAGACCATTAAAACCAATATTCTGGACTATATCTTACAAATTAGAAGAATTGTATTCCTAAAATCATTATAAAAACACACTTATTGATTTTTTAACCATATTTTAAAAATTTACGGACGTCTTTCCCATATTATTGAGTGTCTCCAACAAAATGAGAAGTGAAATTTAAAAATAATTTCTATCTAGGGAGAAGTATTATTTTTATTCCATTTTACTGGATAGAACCAATATAATTAAATGAATAAAAATTTCATCAAGAATAGTTTAAAATTAAAATTTTTATTCGACCTTTTATGTCTCTTATGGTAGCAGTAGTTCTCTTTTTAAAAAAATCTAAAAGAACTCTTTAGATTTTTTCTGATTATTATGAGATCAAACCTGATATGATTAAAAATTGATATCATCTTCCATGATAATATTTTCACTTTAATAAATTGTTGTTCTTTAACAATATTAGGTTGTATTCTATGACTATGGCTAATCAAGAAGGAATCTTGAAAATATTATTGTGCATATTCTAGAAACATTTACTTTATTATATGAGTTAAAAGTTTGATTTTTAGATATAATATGTCTTTTTACATGGACATATCATTCCTAAAATATGTGTCTGGATATATCCTGTATAGGTAGATTCTATTATCCCTTGGAAACTACTAAACAATTTCATTAGGATATGTAGTTTCCTTTTCTTGGTATGATATCACCAATGCATTTTTGGTATTTATCAATACATTCTTCCCTGATGATTTATTCTATAAGGAACATTGATTATTTCCAATGGAGCGGCCCAAGATAATAAATAATAATGTTTTTATGATTTGAATTACATAAGGATCTATAGATATCTTTATTATTTCATAATGAGGCTAAGTGGTCTATTTTTATATATCTACATTAGAGTTATGATGTGTTCTCATGATGGGAGATCATGTGGTACCTTATGAATTATGATAGTTATGGGTGAATTATAAAAATTTAAAGAATCATTTTCTGAATATATATATTGTATTAATTGATTTGAAAACATTTCTTCATATCCATTTTTTTGAGAAATTTATATTTCTCACAGATCATAAATTCTTTAAAAACATTTTCTCACAAACATACTTAAATCTATTGAAATGGAGACATGTGAAATAAATTTAAATAATTGGATATGAATTTACATGTACACCAGGTAAAGGGAACTCTTTGGATGATTCATTAAGTGGGATTTCATAAATTCTATTGGATAAATAGGCTTTAAATCTACCGATGATATTGTTTATTATAATAGATATAAACCTGGATTATGATGAGTGAGGTGATGTTGATGTTTTATTTCTAGTTATTTTTTTATTTATTGTTTTGGGAAGATTTAAAATGTTTAGTCATCTGATTCTATATTTATAACAATGTATTCAAAAATAATTTCTGCGATACCATTGATTGATGCACATTATATGCTATTTCATTCCATTTAGATATTAAGTTTTGGTTCCTAGAAATTATCTAGAAGAACTTATTTCTACATACAACCCTTTGAGGTGGGATATTATTCTTAGAATTATAAAGATGTATAAGTCAGTGAAAAAATATTTTTAGTAGAATAAAATGGAAAAAAATCATTGTATATATATCTATATATTTCACATGTTGGTACGAAAAGGATGAGCACCAATTGATATCTGGTATGTTATATTCATTATATATTTTTCTCTCATAATGTGATCATATGAATATAGATTTTTTTATATTTATATCATGTACTATTCATATAATCTATTCCATATGGGTTATTTTGTATTGCCTCCAAAATTCATCCCACTCCATCCCTTTTAATAAATCTAATATAGTGGGAGACTAGTAAAAAATGAATATAAATAATGTTGTAACGTTTCACAATATACCAGATTCAATTATGAATGATTGGGACACTGAGTCTACTTATCATTTTTGGATGTCCTTACAAAAGTGAATTAGAACCTAGTTGAACGTAAGCACATCTCATCATCCTCAAACAGATGGATAATCATACTTAAAAATCCAAACATTGTAATTTATTTTTTGATATTTCGTTATGGAATTTTATGGGTAATTTGGGGATCATATAACATTAATAGGTTTCTCATACAATAAAATTTTCAATAATAAATATTTAAGTCTCTAAGTGAAAACATTTTTTATAATTTGTTGTTATTATCCACATGATTGGGGGAAATGGGTGAGGCTTTGATTACAATTCATATCCATTTCTATTAGTTGAAATATAATATTATGATAATAAAAATGAGGATCTATATGGCTCAAAGTCAAGAGATGTCATATGAAAATCTATGTTGTACTATTTGTTTCGTTTGATGTGGTTTGTCATGTTTTCTTGGGAATCACACCATGATTTTGGAATCAACATACTTTTTTGAAATGAACATTTTATCATTGAGATATTAGCCCTTTTTAGATACAATAATGAATTAGTGATGGGGATTATAGATTAGATTTATCACTAAGATTTTTTTCTGTATATATTGTGTTTTATATAACCAATTTACAATCCTGATCCTGGTCATGTTATTCATTGGGACCATTTTGATCTTGATTCGAATGGTGTATTGATTTATGTTCTAATACAGATTATGGATAAATAATAGTAATTCTTGTTGTGGATAAGTATTGGTTTGGTATGAGTCTTATGGAATCATTGTTATATTTCGGAAGAGACATGGTGATGATAGATGAATTTCTAGAATAACATCCCATACTCTTCCAAATGAGAACTGGTATTTAACATTTCAAGTGTGAAAGGTCAAATTATGGATAGAATTTTACACCCCAAATTTTAGGTACATTAAACTTGTGTTGTGTATTATGAGATTAAAAACTACATGGTTTGAGGATAAGGAATTTATTATAGTTTTTTCAATGTTTATAATGGATTTTTAAGAGCAGTACATTTATGAATGGTTAGTAGAAATCGTGCCCTATATCTAGGATAGTGTGAGAGAGTAGAGTTTTTCATATAGTAGTTAAACATTGTTGTTTTATGTTTTTGAAAAACCACCTGGATACCATAGAAAACCATTTTTATGAGAATTTTTGGATATTAGATATTCATTTTTTCCAAAACCATATCAGAAAACTATTTAGGTTCTTGGATGAAGTATATTAGCTATATTAAGTTGTCACCTGGTTTGGAAAACCATGTATCCTAACCATGGTATATGAAACATGAGATCTGGAAAATAAGGATTAATCAAACTTTATAGCACATTTCCTTCATTTACTTCTCATTACAATAGAATCATAAACTCTTATTTCTATATAAGTGTCCTGCAAAATTCTATTTTGATCTGGAATAAAAATATATATTTTTAATAATGTTAGATATCTGAAATCAAAAAGAATACTAAGTTTCTTTAATTATCTTTTTATATTATCATATCTCCTCTCCCAGATCATTATATCTAATCATGTGTGGAAATATATTTTATTTATGAGGTTTTTATGATAACTTATTTTGAATTTTTGAAGGGTTGTTTTTGTGATCCTGGTACTACATGTTCTATAGGTTCTTTTTTGTTACCATATTCCACTGATAGGTAGCTTGAATCACTCTCATATCCAATTATTCATGAACCTGAAGGCTTGGTTTTATTTAATGGATTTTCATTGATTTAGTATATTAATATTTTATGATTTTGTAAAGGAATCAGTTTTGTATAAAGATTTGGAAATATGGGAATTTGGTTTTCTTTTTGGTAACCACTATCTTTATAATTTTGAATCAGGTGTTTAAAATTATTATTTGAATTTATGAATGCAATAAAAAAGATGGAATTTTTTAATTTGGATAAATGTTTTATGTGGATAAAATTTATTTGGAATATACCTCACTATAAAAGGTACCACAGGTTCATATTTCCTTAAATGGGGCCATGTTGTGATAAACATGGTTCTTCATGACAAAGGTGTAAATTAACATGAAATTAATGACCATGGGAAGTCATCGTGGAGGAAGATAGTCCTTTTATTACTATAGGAAATTTATTAATAAATAATATATGCCAGTGTTTGTGTTCTTGTGACACATCGATGGGTGTTCTAGGAGAGAAGAATGAAATTATTAATTTTTTTGATTAATTTTTTTCTTGAAAAATCTTTCTTATGATAACCTATTTTATGTTCATCACAATATTATTATTCATTCTTACATTTTTTATAAGATAATATTTTATAAATTGTGTTAAAAATTTATTGTCCCATCATTGTGTGTGGGGAACTATCTAGGGATTACCTACTCAGTGATATACTCACCCCCTTCTTTGAATCTTCATTGCATTTGTAGATGCTGGTTACTATGAAATTTAAAATAGAATGTAATTTCACTTCTATAGTGATAAATCATGATTCCATAGGGTAGGTCATATAGTTGGATCTTGGATATAGTTCATGTAATGATTAAGATTATGGTATTTTGGTGTCATAGAGTTTTGTAATCTTTTGGACTTTTGGTTAATGTATTTTATCTCCGTTGCGACTAGGATATTATTTTTTTCATGTTTTTACATTTGAGTTGTAATGTTATATTCATGTGTCAAATATATTGTTTGTATTACATTTTTTCATTATAGTTTCAATAGTTTTTAAAGGGAAAATCAACCCTTAATGTTCTTATAATCCCTTGGAATTTATTTCTAACATTTGGTTTCTTATTGATGTCACAAAAGGTTAGTGTCACCTATTACACCTCTAAAACTAATGGGTGGGGATAGGATGTTAAAATAATATTAATATAATTGTATTCCCATGTCAAATTGTGTTATATGTGTTATTGATCATGATATATCATATCAACTGGACGAGAACTTCCATGTATTCCAAAAGGTGTATCACTGGTCTTAAATCACTATATTAATTATATTATTTTTGTTGAAACATTATTTATTAATTAACATTCAATGAGAATATATTATAATAACATACATTGGCTGGAAAATATTTCAGTTGTTTCACATATATCCCAATTAATTTATATAGGGCTATATGATTGATATGAAAATTCTTATTAGTCTGTGTTCTAAATTGTTAATATAAAAAAATCTAAAATACATTTTATTCTCCATTTTAATTCGTAGATAAGGTTCTAGATATCTTTGGATTTTCTAGAATTATTACATCAAATTAAAGGATTATAATGCCCATTTAACTACCTTTATAGGAAAGAGCCTACAAGTTATTTTCATAGTTATCATTTTCAGGAATACTACATTGAGATGGAACTAACTTGACAAGAGGAAAAAATTTTATTATTTAAGTCACTCATTTACTTGTTTATTCTATGATGATAGATATGACAAATTAATGAGCATGTTCCACTGTTATGAGATTATGATCTTCATAAAACATCAATGGTATGAGTTACATGTACATAATAAAATCAGAATTTTGTAAATTGAATTGATAAATAAAATTTATATAATAAAATGATATATATGTTATCATAAGGTTTAATAATTAAATGATTAAGGTTTTCCGATTGGATCATTATGCCATTATATATGATATAAGATTTTGGATAGTGACATTCGAGGTTTCTATTATAATTGGATATGGTTAGATGAATCCTAACTTATGAATTAACAAAACATATGGATTTTTTGATATGTTGTAAGATTATATAAGCATCATCATAGTAAATGGAACATAATATATGTTTCAATAAATTGAGTGTTGTATCATAACAGAGATATGTGTGATATCATCGATATTAATGTAATTCATTTGATGAACTGTATTATATAATATTGTGAGTAATAATATTTGATTACTAGATTTGGATACTAATTTTTTCATTCCATGATTGGATAATAGATTATGATAGACTTTATCAATCATCAAATACAATACAATTAAATCTGCAAACACTTTAATATATTATAGAAAATTAATATTTATTATAAATTATTTATAATAGATATGTTTTAGGAATTATAAATATGATAATTCTGTAAACAAATGTAATAGAAAATAATTATTATAATAACCCATGTATGGGAAATAAATATAACATTTCTTAATTTTATTATTCCTATTTATATATTTATGCATATATAACATTTACTTGATTTGAATATTTTTAATGCTTTAATTTATGTAATAAAAATTGAATCTAAAATTTTATACCATGAATTAAATTCTAGGTATGACTACATAAGATTTATTTTTCTTCTACCTTGAAATATGTTTTTTATGAAAATATAATCTTGAAATTAGTGGTTATGTATAGTTTCATATATTAGGTATCATATTTATGATGGAATTGAAACATATCTTGAGTAAAAAACGTTCGATAGAGAGGTTTTGGGTGAGGTTTCTCAATAACCCAGAGGGTTATATATTGTATATAAAATTGGGGGTCATATACATAACACTCTATTCGTATATTATTTTGGATTTAATGTATTTAATAATTCTAAACATTTACATGAAATAGTTTCATTTACAATTTTCATAGAAATTTTTTTGATATTTGTACATATATTTAGATTCTATTTTGGATCGGTAAACTGGACTGTTATTTTTGTAATGGGTTTCACATTAATATTTCTAAACATATCAATCCAGTTCCCGGAATAGTGATTCCAAAACTAGATAATTAGAATCATGCATCCATGTACTAATAAAACATGAGATACCAACGTTTTCAAGATATTAAAGAGTTATGTATTTCATATTCTATTGATGTGTATTGAATTTTTCAGGCCAAGGAAACCCATCATATACTAAATAGAATAATCCATCAGAGAAATGTTTTTCATGGCCTAAATAATTATGTACTACTTACCATAATACTTACGAACATGAATTATCATGGGTAGTGATAGTATATTATTGTTTACCATGACCATTCTGTGTCTATATCTTATGTGGTCTTTGGTTGGTCTTTAGATGGATAATCCTAACCATTCAGTGAGAATAGAAATAGAGTTTATCTATTTCAAATGAGGATTTTATAATGTATTTTTATACCTAATTCTCAAAGTTTCACATATAATTTGGTTAACATTCATGTCTACAATATATATTTATAGAATAAAATTCTATTTTTGTTTGGAAGCATTATAATAAAGCATGGATTCTGGCCCTCATAATTGGTATGATGTATGAGTTCATCATTTTTAATGTAAGTACATTCATAAAAAGTATTAAATTTAAAAATATAATACAAGATAACCAACCATTGACATCCCTTTATGTTGACTGTGGCATGCATCAGGATTATCATATTTAGGTCACTTGTAGTAATAAATTATTATAAAAAAATATTTTGGTATAAAAGGCAATGAAGTGTTCTTATGAAGAATGATTCTGATCATACTTATATGAATTTTATATAATTCAATTTCATTATTTATAACTCATGGTTATTAGATATCAGGTATGTATCATGAATTTTTAATGTTAAACACAAACACATAAATATAATAGAATTAATGAATGGTAATGTATGTATATATATATATATATGTTTTCAATGAGAAAATATTTTTTTTATTAGAGATCATATCTTCTGTTATATTCCCACATTGTAGTTTATTATTAGAATTGAAAAAATAATATTTAAGATTCTACCTTCGTAATATATTTTAATTTTGATTATTTTATAGATTATAATTTGCATTTTTTAATTATTATGAAAAATTGTTTTCTATTTATGAATGAATTTATTTTTTCATTTATTAATATAAGAAATGGTTAAAACATTATACATATCAATAATCTAATTTATAACATTTGTGATAAGAAAGAACAAGGTTGATTATAAAACCAAATTTCTTTGGCATTGTTCATGGGGTAATTCAAATGAAAAATCCATTGAATAGATCAGTGGAGATAAATTGTTAAAATAATAAATTGTGAATAATATTATATATTGGGGTCATATTTATTATAGAAATTTCCAGAAACATCTTTTAGTGAAAAAATTGGTAGGGATAGTTGGACGTTGGATCATGTATATAGTGATACATTTGGGCCAATGAGTACTAAATTAAATTTTTGGTAAATATATTTTGTAAACATTAGACATGATTTAAATGGTATGCTCATGTATTTATTATGAGACACATGTTTATAAATTTGAACTTATTAAAAATTTTCCTATGGATGTTTAGAATCAACTATGGAAATTTATTAAGATTCTAAGATCAGATTAGAGTGGATAATACATAGGAATGTAATTTATTGGTTATTTGAGAGACTGTGAAAATTTTTCAAAACTACCTCTTACAAAAAACCATGATGAAATAGTGTATATGAGAGGATAAATCCTTCCTTTTTTACACGGTCCATTCGATGATCAGTCCTTGTGACCTTCCAATATATTTATGGGGATATTCACTATAAACTTTTTTTCGTGAATATAATAACATTGTAACATGTTGTTACCTATTTTTAGGTTCTTTGAACTCTTTATTTGAGTATCAAATTATTTTATCCCTTTGCAAGTTGTTTCTCATTATTTTTATCAGATTCGTTTTAAGGTTTTATGGAATTTTCTTAATTAGAATAGGGTTCGACATGTCATGTATCCATACCATGAAACATTTCAAGTTGGCCCATAAGTGGTGCATAGCTTTAGCATAGTTAAAAGAACTAGGAACCCTAAATTGAAGGTGTTACATGGTCGGCACACAGTTAAACTAATCATTGATCCAAATCATGTAAAACTTCTAGGGGATCTATTTGGGGTGCATGGTTAGGAAAATAGTTAGTACTAAACATGTCACATAACATATAAAATTATAATATGGGACTCTAATACTATGGAAATTATAATTAAAATATCAAAAAAACCCTAATTATGTATTGAATTATCCCACTCAAAAATAATTTGATCCATTTTCTATTTGTATCCCTCAAGAAGAATTTAGTAGCCTCATTTATGGGAAGATCAAAGTGTCGATCCAAGAAATGATCCCTTTTTGGTTATCTCCTTTCTCTTTTCTCTTTAATCTCTCTTCATATTTGGTTCTTTATTATAAGATGTTATGATGGACTTCATTTTCATTTTTCCATGTTTAATTTATGTGTAATTGAGGATCTAGTGACTTTTTCACATCTATAAAAATCCATATTCATAGGTATGTAGATATTAATGACTTCAAAACATCTTAGATTCATTGTGGTTGAATTTTATATTTCCATGAAGGTGTTTCTATTAATTTCCTTCATCTTGAAATTCATTGTTTCTTGAAAATTCATAGGTTTATGTTTCTTTATTTCTAAGACAAATTCTATGAATGTTCTTCTTGAAGTTCCTTATGAAAGCTTATTTGACCCCTTTCCCTTTAATTTGAACATAAAATGAGTCAGATAGATATTATATTGATTCCTTCGAAAGTTTTATGAACAGTTCAATTAAATATTTATTTAAATAACATTTAAGGATTTGTTTTGGAATTGAGGGTTTGGCCTTATTTTTTCTTAAAATAAAGTGAATTAATTTGAATGAAATGATTTGAAATATGTAATATTTTTTTTTAATATTATCAGATTAATTTATATTTTAAAGGAGAAAGATCCCCCTATAAATGAATTTTAATTTTTTATGAAATGGTTTCTATTGGTTTATTTGAAATAAGGGACGTATTTGTGTTGATTATGGATGTAAACCCAGGTTTTGAAATTTATTCAAACCTTTTAAAAATGTAATGATTCATTTTATTTCAAACGAGTTTCTTGAAAAAAATTGAGTATTTTATAGGATCTTTTGGAATTATTACAATGATTTGTGAATATAAGGGTGTCTGATTTCCCTTTTGAATGAATAATTGTATAAAATTATTTTAATTAAATCGATGGTTTTTAATGGCCTCATTGGTGCACTATTATGATTCGGTAATGTAATGATGTTTCTAATATGTATTTTTTTAATTATTTTACTTCTAATTAAAGGGTATAGAGAAATGGATTGTTTACAATGATGGTTCTTTGGGGTTAGTGAGAGATGTGTTTTGGGGGTATTATCTCATGGTTGATATTGGTAAGATTCCCTATGTCATGTTGTAACATAATTATCTAAATCACCCCTTTTGAGTATTCATGGTAACCTGGACTATTATATGGTATGAACAAGATATATCCTTCAATAGAAAACACCTACATCATTTAGTGGATCCATAGAATACATTAATGGTTTAGGATAAAGATAATTAGCATGGAAAATAGGTTCGAATGGAACTTGTTTTCTTGAGACCCATGAAAAAATATGTAATCTTGAATATTAGTCATGATGATATTTGATTCATAATTTATGGTAGAAAACTAGCATATATAGTTTGTTCCTATGACATCCTTATACAAGATACATGATACATGATTGAATTCATTGTCACTAATTATCCACAGAGTGCCTGTCTTGATTGACCACTTATATTGTTTGGTATATTTATTTATTTGATGCTCCTTTAATATATTTTATCAACTATTATATATCACATCATAATTGGTTCTTGATCTTACATTTATTCTCTAATATTAATGTATCTTGTAATATGTTTTTCTATTATTATCAAGTATATGACTAATTTTTTAGGGGAAAAATTTACTATCTTATAGTTTTCATTTATAAAAGATCTATAAATTTTCAAAAACTATACATAAAACTAATATTCTTAATATCTCTGTTGTACTATTATTTTAGCATATTTGACATTCCATATGATGTAACACCATAGAATATATGTAGGAATCATAATTTCTTCTATTTCTCATAGCCTACATATATTTTTTGGTGTTTGTATCCAAATTATACTTATAGTAGGTTGTGATGGGATTGTGGAATTCTTGTATTATTCATGATGACTTATGATTATATAGTTTATGTTTTACTTGATTCCATATGTAGGTTATTCACATAAAATACATAGGCAAGATACCACATATAAGACTATGCTTATCATCACAAATTGGCATGGATTTTAATCTACAGTGAACTACCTATGGAGAAAAGAGAATGAGAGTAATTTATTGGTGATATTTATCATGATTAATAAATTGAGATGGAACACACTAGACATGGGGAAAATGTTTTTTATTTATTATATTCATTTACAAGTTGATTCTATGATGATAAATCTGATAAATTATTGAGATTTGTCCATTGTTATGAGCATATGACGGTCGTAAAGCATACGCCCTATCAATTCCACCTACATCATTGAATCATCATGTTTTTATAATAATTTTATAAAGAATATTTATTTCATATTATTATAGATGTGAAATTATAAGGTATGATAATAACATGGTTTTTTCCTTGGATCAATATGCCATTAATTATGTTAGAAGAAATTGAACGGTGTTATTCAAGGGTTTTTATTAAAATTTGGTAGGGTTAGATGAATCATAACACATTATTTAAAAAAATTATTATTTTTCACAATTTTTTATGTTAGAATAAGTATCATCAAAAGAAATGACTGATAATCTTTATTTCACAAAATTGAGTATTGTATCATAATAGAGATATGGGTGATATAGTCGATTTTAAAATTTTTCATGTAATGAATTGTGTAATATAAAATTCTATATCAGAAGGTATGATTATTAGCTCAAGATACTTATTATTTTATTCCACAACAAGATTATAGATTATGATAGACTTTATCAGTCATAAAATACAATATAATTCAATACGTGAAAATTTTAATGTAATGCATAAAATTCTTAATGTTTATATATTGTTTATTAATAATAAGCCTTATGAATTATAAATAAAATAATTTTGGTAAAAAAATAGAGAATAAAATATTCATTATAGTATCTCAATTAGGAAATTAAATAAAACATTTTTTAATTTCATTATTCTTATTTAAATATTGATCAATATGAAATGATTATATGATTTTAATATTTTTCATACTTTAATTTATGTGAAAAATATTTTCTTATAAAATGATATAAAATTAATTCAATGACAGGTCTAACAAAATAAGATTTAGTTTTTATCTACCTTGAATTTAGTTTGTTAAGAAAACATAAACATGAATTTAGTGGTTAATAATAGTTCATATATGATAGGTTTCTGATTTTTGTTGCAATTGAAGCCTCTATTGAGTAAAAATACATGTGTAGAGAGGCATTAGGTACGACTTATTAGTATCCTATAAAATTATAGAATGTCTATAAATGTGGGTGTGGGATACATATCAATCGATGTTTACTCTTCTTTAGAATTTTTGGTTTTTTATAATTACAATCATTTACACGATATAGATTCCTGTAACTTTTTCATGTGATGAATTTACATATTAGTAAATATATTTAGATTCAATTTAGGCTTGGTAACATAGAATGTGATATTTATGAAGATTTAGATTAATATTCTTTAAACATATTCATTTTTTTAATGTAATATTGATTATAAAAATATAATTAGAATCACGAATCTATAGTGTAATAAATTATGATATAAAAAAAGTTTTTATCAGATGATGTAGTTAAAGATTTCATATTATGATGATGAATATTAAATTGATGAGACCCATGAAACCACTAATATACTAAATCATTGATTCCTTTAAATAAAACACTTTTCATGGACTCAATCATTCTTTAAAGGTGACCATAATCATTAGGTTCCCCTGAATTATCTTATGTAGTGATACTAGTTATTGGTGAACCTAGCCATTATGCTCTTGTAGCATTTGTGATATTTGGGTGGTCTATAGATTCTCGATCATAAAAATTTAGTTACAATATTAATAGAGTTTATCTATTTGATATCTAGAATTGGGAGAGGATTTTTCTTTCTAATTATCCAAGTGTCATAACTAATTTTGTTAACATTCATGTATATCATATATCATCATAAAATATGTTTTTATCTTAGTTGGGTTAGTTGATAATTAAAATATAGATCATGGCCCACTAAATACATATGATATGTGGTTTCATATCTTTTAGTATGATAACATCCATTGAAATTCTGTAATGGAATGATATAAAAGAAGATACTCACCCATTGATATGTATTTGATGATGATTTTGGAAGACATCATTATTATCAATAAATGGTAACTTATAGTTCTAAACTAGCAGAAATGTTTCATTTTATCTTTCTCTAAAGTTAGTGTTCTCAAGGAGAATTATTATGATAATATTTATGTAAATTTTATAGAAATAAAAATTATTAATTTTGAATCATGGTTATTAGATATCAAGTATGCATGAAACCTTTAATAATAATTACCAATATACAAATATGAGATAATAAATTAATCATGAAGTATATACTTATGTTTTTTATTGGGAAATTGATATTTTTTTATATGTATGTAATAGTTTTCAATGTCTACAAAGTAGTTTATTTCATGAATTGAAAATTATTTATTAAGATACAACCTTAAATATATATTTGACTTTTGGTTCTTGTATAAATTAGAAGTGTCATTCATTAATTATGATGAAAAATATTTGTTTAATATATGAATGAAATTTACTATGCATTTAGTAATATATAAATGGTTTTCACATTCTAAATATTAATAATCAAATTTATGACATTGAAGATAATAAAGCCAAAGTTGATTCTAAAATAATCTATCATTGGTATTTTTGACTTGCATATAAATGAAAAATACATTAAATGGCTAATTAGATATATATTCTAAGAATAATTTTATTATTAATCAGATGATATATAAGAGTGCTAATTATTTTAAAAAACTCTCAAATCACCATTGATTGGAAAATTTTATAGTGATGGGGTTGGATCTTATATGTATTTATATATGTTGTCATTAAGTACTAAATAATATTTTGGTTATATATATTTTCTAAACACCAATGATGGTTCAAATAGTACAATTATATGTGTATTATGGGAAAAAATTTATAAATTTGAATGGTTGAATTGTTTCATAATAGATAACAGAATTAACTATAGAACAGTATTATGATTCTCATATCAGATCATAGTGGATAATAAAAAATCTATTAATTTAAAGATCATTGGGGATATTGTGTAATTTTTCAAAACTAAATCTTTCAGAAACACTATAAGGAAATATAGTTTTTGATATAAGGAAAGATTCCATTTTTACATGGTCTATTCAAGGATGAGTCATTGTGACCATCCTATATATTTATAGGGATATTATTTATAAGAAAACTTATTCAAAAACCACATATTAAATTTCTATTACCTATTTTGACTTTTTTTTGTACCATTTATTTGATAATTAAATTATTGGTTCTCTTTATGGATTGTTTTCTCTATTTTATTTTCTTTTTAAAAGGATTATGGTCATATTCATAGTTAGCACACGGTTTTAAAAACCCTACATCTAAATTGAATAACATTTAATGTAGCCTAGTTATGGGAAAATATTTGTGTATGGTTAAACAGACCATGCAACCGGACCATGAAACCTAGAAAAAAGTGGTTCCACGGTCGGTGCATAGTTATCCAAACCATGTTGTATAAATAGGAATCAATTCTAGGGTATATATTTAGGGAACAAAATTGGGAGCACGATTAGTAATAACAATGTGAACTATCTAAGGAACTATGGGATAGTAATTTAATACTCCTAAAAGATTAATTAAAATCCAAAATCTCCCCTAAATAACCCCGAATTTTTCCCACTCAATCCAAATTTATTCATTTGGCATTTTAAATCCCTCAAGAGTTGTTCGGGTCTTCAAATATCATTTCATAGAGGTTCGAAGTGTCTATCAAATCGATGACCCTATTCCGATAAGCTCATTTTTCTTTTTTCATTGATCTATATTATTCTTGAATTACTTCTTATTATATGTTATAATGGCCTTTTTTTTCATTGTGACATGGTTGATTGATGTGGAATTTTGGATCTAGGGTCTTTTCACTCTTCTCTTTAATTCCACCTTCCAATGTCTAGTGATTTCTAACAAATTAATATCATATAAGATTTAATACCATTGGATTTCATATTTCCAAGTAGGTGTTTTTATGATTTTACTTCATATTTGTGTTAAATATTTCTTGATAATAAGAACACATGAATTTCTTATTTTATAAAAAATGTTTTATGAATTTTATTTCTAAAATTTTATATGAAAGATTCTTTGGAACTTTTCTCTTAAATTCAAACATGATATTAATTAGATGTATATAATCATGATAAGTCTCACATTTATTGATAATTTTTGTATTCTCTATTTTTTGAGACTATTTTAAAAAAAATTAATTTGTTTTCGTAATTTAGGGAATTGGCCCCTATTTTTGTTCCAAAAATGAATTTCCTTAATTTGAATGAAATGATTTGAACTCTTTATTATTTTTTAAAGATATTAAAAACATAATTTTTTCATGAAAAAGATCCCCCTTTAAATGAATTTTAATTTCTTCTTAATGGGTTCTCTTTGGTTATCTGAAATAAGTAATTTATCCGCATGGAATGATGGTGTAAACATATTTTTTGAAATTAATTCAACCAATTTAAAATAGTAATAATTCCATTGAATTATGTAAGGTTTATTCGAAAGAAATGATAATTCTAAAGGTTATTTTTGAATTATTATGATGATTTGGGAAATAAATTTGGTATTATTACACTTTTTAATGTTGAATTGTTTAAAAGGTTTTGAATTAAATTGATGATGTATTACAACTCCATTAGGACAATATGATAATCGAATCTTATAATTATATTTTAATTTAACTTTCTTGATTCTTGTACATTCCATAGACTAGTATTGAAATAATGATAATTTAAATTGAGGGAGATTGGGGTGGCAGTGAAGTGTGATTTGAGGGCATGATCCAAAAATGTATGTTGATAAGGATCCCCATGAGGTCCTTATGACATGATTACCTCACTCACCTATTATGGCTAGTTATGGGAACCTGAATAGTTATATGTGACAACATATATATTTTATTCACTAGTATACTCAATGATCATATTGTGGATCCATAGGGAACATAAAGGTTTCAGGCTATAGATGTGCATCCATGAAAGTGGGTGTTCATGGAAGCCGTTTTTTTAGACTTGTCAAACTATTTGTAACTCTAATGATTAGTCAGGAATATTTTTTATTCTTTATTCGATAGTGGACTTAATAGTGTAACTTGGTTTTCCCATGATATTCATATACATTATAATTGATACATGATATCATTCATTATCACTACATGGCCCCACAGTTACGCTATTGATTGATTATAACTCTTGTTTTATCTATTTATTGGTTTTATTCACCTTGACTCTATCGTATAAGCTCTTGTATAGATATTTTTATCAGCTTCATGTTATTAAATTTATTTTTTAATATGAAAATTTCTATTAGAGCATTTGACTAGACCTATAATTTAACTAAATATACACTTTAGTGTATTCATAATGGGGTCTATATCTCACACCCTATATGTAATATTTGGTGTTTGGGGGTCCATTATTCTTATACTAGGTGAAGATGAGATTTTCAACATCTTTTGTGTGTTTCTGTTTTTTTTACCATGGATTAGTGACCCAGGACATGGTAGGTGGTCATTGAACAGAAGGAGATGGGTTTTGGTAGGTTTTTTATTCCTAGTTCTCTATCATATCGTTTGAAAAGAAAAAATTATACTGATGTATTTATCCGGTAATGTTTCTAAAAATTACTTTATTTATTGTAATATTATTTAAATTGAAATATTTCCAACAATTATTTATTGATTCCCAGGTGATTTTTACCAACCCATACAGATCTGGAAAACTCTTTGTGTTAGTGGTAAATTAGATAAAATACTGTTTCATAAGGTAGTTTGGTCTAATGTGTTACAAATGGTATTAGAGAAAGTATTACCTTGCAATAAATAATTTTTCCTTATGATGCCTTATGTTATTTGGGATGAGTCTAGGTAAAAAGGATATAAATAATCTATTGGAATTAAAGAGTTATTTTGTGAATGGGTTCTTAATCAACACTTCATCATTGTGAGACATGATTTTCCAGTGATGTGTGGACTTGAGTCACTATTTTGAGATATTAGTTTACTAATGAAAATTTATATTGAGATTACTAAAGTGAATATATTTGATTTTTGAAATCTTTTTGTATTTTCTTAATTAGAAGATAAATATAACCGTAGTCTTACCATGTATTCTGAGCCTGATAACCATTAAGGAATCAATGTGACTTATCTGAAAATACATCCATGAAAAATTGTGAGTTTTTCATGTGTTTTCCCAACCCACACATCAAATCTATTAATTGTTTTATCCATTAGCAAAGTATAGAACCGTGTCTATTTTCTTTAAGATGAATCCTCTTATGTGTGGTAGGTTATAAAGGTTTTGTATATAGTTTCATTCATTCTATTGTTTTTTCACTACATATTTATTCCTTTTTTAATGATTTTAAATCATGCTTGAAAATGAAAAATTTTCTTCAGATAGGTTTTGATTGATTTCATTGAGATATTTTTTCAATGACAAAAATATTTGCTTTCTAAAAAATTTATTTTATGAAGATTATTTTTAAAAACATTGGTGTGATGTTATAAATCAAGGATTTACTGGGAAATATTGGTTTTTAACAAATTTAATTAGAAATGGTTTTTTAAATTGAAAAAATCGATTAATTATTTTTAAACTGTGGAATATTATTCTTGTGTTGAAAAAGTTTTTTTTGATGCAATGATGATTTTTTATCAAGATATATTTTTTTGAAAGGAATGTGAAAATATTTTTTAGTGGGTAAATATTTCATTTTAAGTAACCAATAACTCATTCACAAATGGTTTTATGGGTTGTTTGAATAAATTTTACTTGATTTTATTTGGTTTTAGTTTTTTTGTACTACCTGATGTGATGTTCTTAGGTTTGATAAAGACTAAAAATATTTCTGATAGGTTTACCATGAATGAAAAAATATCCATTCATCATTCTTGTTTTCATTGTATTCTTACACATATTCTAGAATTAGAATCCTTTGTAAATGACTCTACGCAGACTCCAAATTATTTGAGGGAGATAGAGACAATCCAAGATTTTAACCCCATCCTTAACATCTTAAATTTTCATCATCATTCTTATAAAGGTGAAAAAAATTCTATTCATGAATTATGGTGGATTGAATAAATAAGAGGATATTTAATTCCCTCAGGTCTCCTAATTCTCTGATGATCAAGTCAATATACTCTTTCTTTGAGGGATCTCTCCTTGGGTGGTCTAAATTTTTCTTTCTCGCTTGTCTAAATAGCATAATTTCATATAAATTATTCATATTTTTATATATTCAGTTGAAGTATCCCAAGGAACTGAAGAATTATAATGTTTATAATTCCTAAGGATTTAGTCAAGATAGTATATTGGTTGTTCAGTTATATAAGAAATTATTATGATTTATATTTTTCATTATTTACTTTGATGGAAATAGATTCAGCAATGAGGTGTATTATAAGAAATTTCTTCACCCATACCTTTTACTTCCATTCTACTTTCCTGAACCATTTATTATCAAGAGGGGTTTAAAAGGGATTATTCAGCTGATTTAGAGCTAGTAAAATTACATGAAGGGAATAATTCATCAATCATGGTTAAGAAAGGATAATTATCTTGGAGAAATAAAAGGATCGTTATATTTTTATGGTTTTTATCACATGGTCATCCTAAGAGTTTATGTTTGAACGGACTAAGATTTATTAAACGGAGTGTCTCATTGGATCACTATAAGGGGTTCTATAAGTTGGGTAACCATAAATGGATGTTTTTTTGGATCATCGGGTCCTGATTTCATAGAAATAGATGACTCAATAAAATAAGTATCTTGGTACAGGCCTTGGAGTTATTCTTATCACGTGGATCTTTCATTCACATGATGCTGGTTTATGTATGTGGATAATTTTTATTCCACAAGTTTTTCTTGATGTTTTAGTGAAAACCAATTTATTTTTTCCTTTTGGTGGTTTTACACATTTTAGAACCTTTTTTTTCAGATTATTTTTGAATGATATCTTCTGGGCGTTGGTTTGTGTCATTTTTGGATTGATGATTTCATAATTTTTTCAATTTATATATATCACAGTGTTTGGGCCTCTCCTTGGATGTACACACCCAAATATTTAGTGAATAATTTTGATTTGGAATTTTTTTAACTACTCTGATATTTTTCATTTCACGTAACACTAAAAATTGTTTATTTTATATTAAAGAATACTGTTTGGATTGCGTTATACACAATACAAAGTTAATCTTGCACTATAAACAATATAAATTTTAGATAAAATAGATTGAACAATGAGGATATTTTTTGACTTGGAGTATGTTACATGTAACCTCGACTTGGTTTATGAAACACACAACACCAAATTTGTGTACGTTACATGAAACACTCTGTTTATACGAAACACATTTTATTATTATAATTATCTAAATGATATTATTATAATAAAAATGTTAAACTTATTAACATTAATAGTTATAAATAATTTTCAAATAATTATTATAGTGGTTTTATTTAAATAAACCATATTAACAATGAAAGATATAATGTTTGGTAATGCCCAAATATGTTAAAAATACTATTTTATCAAATAAACTACATTTAATGTCCTACTATGAAAATAATAAAATTAGTTTTAGAAAAATTTTGAAATTTAATTTGATAAAATAAACTTCATTTTTCTGATTTATAATTCCAAAATTATATTAGGGGTAATTTTTTTTATTTTTCTAAGCAACATCATTTTTTATGAATAATGAAAAATACGAGACTTTAATTCAATAAGTGTTTTTATTATAATTTATTTATTATGATACAATTTTTTTAATTCATTTTAAATGTTTTATTGGGTAATATTTTTATCAATCAATCCAATTTAGGTCATTGGAATCAATTTCACGTTGAAATTGGGTATAAAAACATAGCATAATTTTGGATGTTTTTACTTTAAAAACCAATATTGTCATCCCATCAGGAAGATTAATTTTAAATTAAAATATACCACTTATATGAATAAAATATATAAAAATGGGGTCCATATTTAGAATCATCATAATTTATAATGTTTAATAATGTTAACATTGTTTTTGACCAAAATTATTAGTGAATTTAATAAAAATTTATTACATCGACTTCTGTAAAATTATTCTTAACTATGGACTAAAACATAAATTTAAGTCCCAAAATGATTTATTCACTTGTATAACACACATATTCTTTCCATTATTCATCCATTAAACATAATCTATTGAGTTTATTTTGTTTCTTATGACTTTTTTTAGGTAAACATTTTGGCACAATAATTTTTTTTGAAAATGTCAAGTGTGTCATTTCACTTCCCTATAATAGGCCGCCACCTATCCCTCTTCTTTGCACCTCTCAAAAAGATTTCGTTCTTCCATGATCTGCATAATACACTTCCCAAAATTCCTCCATTAATTCTTTATGCCTCCCTTATAGAAAAATATAGTCTAAGGAAGCCTATTAGCTCGAACCAAAAAGAGTTACCTGGTTAATTGGTGACATATTCCCTCAAGATCTTTTTTTATTTTAATTCTCCACCCACTACAATATCATTATTACATTCATATATAAAATAAAAATTATCCAAAATATACTATATTTTTTTCTAAGGGTTTTACATACACTTTCACATACATCCATCTAATTGGTAATGAACATACAGTTTACGTGTACGGTGACCTACCAACTCGCTAAACAACGATTCCTCATTTTTACATTACTGCATATCATAGTGGAAATTATAATAAAAAACCTATTAATATATTTAATATAGTATAAATATTTTTACTTTAATATTATTTAATTTTATTATATAATATATCTTTATGATTTAAATTTTGTGTTAATACAATAATTTCATTTGAGGAAGTTTGGACTACTTCTCCTCAAAGATATGTGATTCGTTCAGACAATATATGGAATCTATAAATGATATATTTAGTTAATATATATGAAATATATGAAATAATTAATCTAATTTAATAATTACACACACACACATATATATATGTCTATTTTACTTAATTTCTTTCAACATGACAATTAAACATGAATAACATTCATGTGTAAGTACAACTTACCATCAATATGAACTGTGTATTAGGATTTATACTTATATATTATTTAGATTATTATAATAAAAATATAATGAATATAAATTATATTCAAATCATGGGTAAAATTATGTAAATCTTGATATAATTATAAGGAATAAAGATATAAATAATCAAGACACATACAAAAAGAAAAATAGATATTATCCGAAGTGAAGCATTCATATGGAATCGTTAAAAAGTGGGTAATAAAATTCCATATACAAACCCTTTAAAGAATTATAAGTAACAATATGGTTCTATTATATATTTATAATAAATTTATATTTATTATACATGATGTTTTAATGATTACTACGAGTGTCAAGACGCAGGGTAAGTGTATTTCATGTCACTTTTTATTTCTATGAGATACATGCTTTAATCACAACATGATCCTTTGGTTGGGTGTGTATATTAACAATGGATGTATGGAATTATTCATATAATTAAATTTATGAGTATTAACGTTTTCATTTTATGATCTTAATTTCATGGATTTTGTGTTTTAGAAGTTACCAAATTGGTAAAATTTCTTTGTCTCAATTTTCCATCTTTGAGACTCATGTTTTGTTATGCACCTAAATTTGTTTTGAGGTGTATATATACCCATTTTATACAATATATCAGGAATATAAATAATTTTATGATATTATATGTTTAATATCATTTCATTTCCTGACATGTAGTGTGTGACCCCATGTTACAAAGTGATATTTGTTTTTTGAAACAATTTCATTGCTTTTAAAGATTGTTTATATTAATGACAAAGTTGATAAAATATTATAACCCATATAAAAAGAAAAATACATTATTTTTATTCTCCTCAAGTAGTTGATTTTATATTCATTTATTGTTCGCATCATTCTACTCTTTGGTACATAATAATGTTTTGAACGTGGTTCTAAGAAATCCAGGCTTTAGCCTCTCTTCGGTTAGAAATCTATTTTTTCTAAAAACTGTTCCAAGAATATTGAACCATTATCCTATAATCATTAAAAGAAATTTTTTCCTTTTTTCCTTTTACCAATCTCTTCAAAGGAATATTCTAGTTCTTTTCTAAAGAAGGATTTTTTTCTATAATTTTTTTTCAAGGAAAAGGAATGTTCTTTTACCTCGTAGTGAATATACAAATTTACAACCCATCGTTTCTATGAAGATTCCATTGAATTTTTCAAACATTAATTTTTAATAAAAAAATTAAAATGTTTTTCAAGGAAAATTAATATTAAAATATTTTTAATATTCATTTTTATGTTTTCAAGGACTGTATTTTAAATTTTTTTCCTTATATATAAATATTTAATGTTTTTTCAAGGAAATAGTTTTTAAAAAAAATTAAGATTTTTTAATATGATTTCAAGTAAAACAGTTTTTAAATCTTTTAAAATATTTATTTATATGTTTTTAAAGAGTTTTCAATGAAAAAGGTTCATAAAATAATTTGAAACTTATTTTATAAGTTTTCAAAGACAATGGTTTTCCAAATTATTTCAATTATTCATTATAATAATTGAAGTTATTTTATAAGAAAATGATTTTTAAATGGTTTTATGAATTAATATTCCTTTTTCAAATGGTATAGTATATTTTACTCAAGAATTTTTTTTATGTATATTTCATAAAAAAATCCATCTTAGATGACATCTGTTATTGTTATTTATTCCCTTCTAGGAAATGATCAAAAGGTTCAATTCATATTCTTTATATGAGTGTGTTGTGATTAATGTCATGGTTTTTATGGAACATTTTTATCTTTCATGGGTTATTTGTTTAGGAAATCCATATCCCTTTCATGGGATATTATCTTTATTAAATTATTATGAAACATTTATCTTTATCCACAGGTTATGGTATATTTAAATTATTTTGATACATATTTCCATTTGTGTGTTAAAATCTGATTGTTTATGAATTTTTGGCACATGTATATATAATTTTACAATGATATAAGTGGGACCTATATCTCCATTCATGGAATTGAGTAAACATTTATATCTCATGATATAGACATTACTGGAATGGGAAATTGAAACCAAATATTTTTACATCGAATGAATGAGAAATGAACATAGTTTAGAAAGATAGGGCTAGAATAATGAGTTATATGAGTTCAGAAATACATGGCTGAAATGAAGAGTGAACTCAGTTTAGTAATAAAGTTCTATAATGGGGTATTAACCCACATCAATATAAGAAGTTTTTTCACCAAGATTTCCTTGGCGGAAATTCCTTGTCTAATATGGAATTCATTATTTTATGCATATGGGTTTCCCACAATTTTTTGTTTTAATCCTATATTATGCTTTCATGGATTATGTTCTTTATTTCCATATGATTCATGTATTATGAACTTCCAATATTTTTTGTCATGATTCATGTATATTATATTTGATATGTAGGGTATGATATTGTATTTTCCTTATCACGTTCTCACACTCTTATACTGGTGATTATTCTTACATATCTCCATTTTTTACCCTTAGTAAGAATTTTACCTCACCCTTTTTTTGTTTCCTTCCCCTTGTTATGAAGACATGTATTATGTTATTTATGAAGAAAATAGTGGTAGATAATATGGATCATTTTTGTACTAATGTTTATGTTTTCCTTGTTCTTAATGGAACAAGTATAGTAAAGTATTTGGGGCTCTATTTTTATAATTTTAATGTTTATGAAAAAGTTATGTGTTATATATATATGTAATGAAAGGATTTTTATACATTTTTTTAGTCCGAGGTATCCAATTATAATTTTCATTAATGTATACAGAAAAATTCTGATATGTTGGATTAACTCCCATGTTTGTTAGTAGTTCACTATTGTGCACTGGCGTGGATGTATAATTCTTTCTAGTTGGATATGGATAGTACATGGGAATGTACAGAGGTAACTAAGAAGATGTGAATTCTTGATGGACTAGGGACCTGGAGGTGGTGAAGTTTGATTTGATGAACTCATCAAGGGGTGAGGTACCAAATTTAAAATACTAGGTTACCATTGAGAAAATACTCACAGAAGAAACACTTTTCGGTTCTTTTATATTTGTTTAGACACTTGATCTTCTATATTTATTCATGGTGAGTAGTTTATGTCTCAAATTATTATCAAAGGGACATTATTTTCTTATAATACATAATTTCTATGAATAATTAATTGTTCAAGATATATATTTTGGGTTCAATTATTTAACATCTTTGGATATGGGTAACTCTCATGGTGTGTTGATCCTAGGGTTTTGTGTGTGTCATTATGCTTTGGGTGAGTCTCTCTTGCGAACTGCAGACCTTCTGACTCAAATGATGAGTGAGGCACTTATTCTTGTTCTATTTCATTATGTATTTTAGACTGGAATAATTATGGGTAAAAATTACCTTTTGGGTAATTTTGTAACTTCCTACTAAACTTTTATGAGTTTTGAGCCATTTATTGGAGTTTCCAATTATTTTATCTCTTCATGGGTTGGTTTTAATGTTTTTTTTGTTTTTTTAATGTTTCTGATCTTGTGAATGGTTGATAAATGGTTTTGAAAAACATGCATCCATTCCATGAACCATTTTTAAGTACCCATTTAGGATAAAATTTCTTTTTCTTGTTTATAAAAACCATGTAGTTAAAAAATGGAACATAGACACAAGTGGTTTTATGGTTGTTGAATTGATAAACTAACCATGTATCCTAACCATTGATCACTTACAGTGTCTCCATTTGGAGGACATGGTTAGATACACGGTTAACAAAAACCATGTAAATAAATCAAGGAAACATTGAAATGGGATTTTAATTCTTTGAAAATTGTAATTGAAATCATAAAAGCATTATTTAACCCCAGACATCTCACACTTGAACCTAATTCAATCGATATGATTTTGGAGACCACTAGAGGTGTTTTGTTTCTCCAAAACTCATTTCTTGGTGGATCGAAGAGTCAATCAAAGTGGTGATCCTACTATGGTGAGTTTATTTCTTTTTAGACTTTGATCACTCTTATTTAATTTATTTTTTCTTCCTATCAGTTATGATGGACATGTGTTTTATTGTGACATGGTTGATTGATGAGGAATATTGGATCTAGGGATATTTCTCTACTTCATGTATATACCTCACCCAAGATCTTATGAACCCCAATTAAAGTGACACATCACAAATTTGTGGAAATTTGATTCCAGATTTCTATTTAGGTGTTAGTATGATTTTTCTTCCTATTATAATTCGTTGTTTTTAATAAATCAAAGACACATGTTTCTTAATTACTACCACGTGTTCTTAAAATTTTCTTCTTGTGATTAATCATGAAAACCTAATTTTTCCTTTTCTATTTTATTTAAAAATTTCTTCAATTCAATGGTTATAATCATTATCTCAATCACTTTTTTGGTTACTTTTTAAATTAATGATTTTAATTTATATTAAAAGTACATTTAATGGATATTTTTGTTGAATTTAGGGCTTTGGCTGGGATTTTTTTCCTAAAATGAAATTAATAGATTTTAATGAAATGAGTTGAACTATTTCAGGTTTTACATATATATTGAAATATTTATTTTTATGAAGTTACCAAGATCACCTGATAAATTCATTTACCATTTTTTTAAATGGGTTCCCTTGGGTTATTTGAGAAATAAAATTTACCCACACGGAATGAGGTTGTGACCCCTTATATTTAAACATACTAAATAATTTTTTAATTTTAATACTTAAATTGAAGGATTCAGTGTTCATTTGAATGAAATTATTGATTTAAAGGTATGTTTGGAATTATTATAATGTTATGTGAATGTAAGTGGCCATGATTACCCTATTGAATGTCGAACTATCTAAAGGCCTTGAATTGAATTGATTATGTTTAATAGCCCAATTGGTACTTTGGGATTATCCTATACTATAATAATCCCTTAATGTAACTTTTTTTATTCTTTTACTTACACATTATGGTAAATAAAATATTTTTTATTTACATTTAGGGTTCTTGTTCTGGGAGTGTGATGTGATTTTAGGGCACAAGGCCAAGAAATATATTGATACGGATCCATGGGTGATCCTTATAACTTTATTATTTCACTAAAAAATCTTAAATATTTATACAAACCTAGAGTGTTATATTAGATAAAATAGATATATGCTTCCCTAGATTAATCACACCCCTTATAGTGGGTCTATAAAGAACATGATAGTATTAGGCTATGAAATTGTGTCCCGAAAAGTGGTTCTATATAGAACTGGATTTTTCAAGACACAATATACTATATGTAAGCTGAATGATTATTCAAGTTTATTTTATATTATATGGTTAAATGATGGACTCAATATCATACCTAGGTTGTTCACATGACATCCATGTACATGATATTCGATAAATGAATGAGTTTATTGTTACTACATGGCATCATGAATCCTTGGTTGATTGATTAAAACTCTTGTTTAATCTATTTATTGATCTGATGACCCTTGAATCTATTATATTGAATATTATGTATCCCTTGAATTTAGGTTCATGGTCATATATTTCATGTCTGCTATTACTCTATCTAATAAAATGGTAATCAAGATTTTTAGGATATTTTTTAATTTTCAATGGTAGAAATAGAATGTTTTAATATTTTTTTAAAATTTATTTTTAAAATAATAATAAAATATTTTATATAATAATATATGTAATATATTTATTTTATTCCTATTTTATATTATTTTCCAATTATTATGAAGTAACTACAAAGAATCATTAGTGTAATCCTAATAAGCTCTATAGCTTACACTCTACTGGTCATATCTCCTATTATTATTACTTTTATTATTATAAGAATTGATCATGTGATCGTCAAATTATATTCTGACATTGTGTGTGGTTTAATAAGGATGGGTGACCTAAGACACGGTGGGTTGTTATGGAACACCGGGAGATATGTTTTTTGTATTTATATATTACATCATATTTTGTATTATCTCATTCTACATGATATGACAGAATAGATGTATATATCTGATAATTTTAACACAGTGTACTCAATTCATTGTAATATTTTTCTGGAGAAATCATTACCAATAGTTATTCCATGATTATCAGGTTCTTTTCACTAGATCATGGAGATCGGTAATTCTCTTCGAGTTATTGGGAAATTTTCTTAGAAACTAGTTTAGATGGTACATTGGGATGGTTTGTTACACATAGTCCATCTAAAGAAATTATAAATACACAATATGGGATATTGAATGGGAAACAACTGAATGTGTCATTTATAAGGATTTGGGGTTGTAATGTGTTCATATTGAGTATAGATTCTGAAAAAATTACCATATATTAGATTGATTGTTATTTGTATGTTTGACTAATGAAACTATGATATATTTTTTCAATAGTCATAATAAGAGAAAATTGTTTTTGAGATAAACTAGTACTTTAAATTTTGTTGAATATATGAATGATGGTGTTAATGGGAGTAAATTTAAGAAAAGTAATGTAAATTATCAATATTAATTAATTTTTGTTAATATGGGGGATTATACACTTCTATAAAGATTGATGGACTAAAACACATATTCGGTTACAAGAAAACTATAATGATCTAGTTGAATTTGTGAGGATATAGAGATATGTGGATTTCATATAAAAAATTAAAATGGATTAACAGAAAAAAATTATTAACCTATTATATTCTAAAAGGATATTAACTATTTAGATTCTAAAAAATATATTAAGTCTAATAAATATGAGATGGACTCAATTCACACCAAAAAAAATGTATAATATATTTTGTGCACCTAAAAGAGTAATTTCCAATGGGTAATAGTGGGTTTTAAAGAAATATTGAAACAGATGGATCAGTTTCTACCAATAAATATCATCTTGTAGCTAAAGGATACCAATAAATTCATGGTATTAACAATGAAGAACCCTTTCTCTGGTGGAAATTAAAATTTTGATTTACATATTTCTAGATATGAAATATAAATATGATTAAAAAATATAATAAATAGATGTCATTATCACATTAGAAAAATGAAATTTAGTCAAAAATGTGTATATAATATAGTTCAATGGTTTTAAGGATCTAAATGATACTACTAAATCTTTCAAATTTTAAGGATCCATTTTTGGATTGAAGAAATATTCATAGAGTCGGAATATATTTTTTGATGATCCAATCAAAGTTCTCGGATTAATTAAAAATGTAGATGATTCATGTTTATACATGTTAGTTATATGGGAAATTTTCAAATTTTTGTTATTATATATGGATGACGTAGTTCTTATAAAAAATGATATCCAAAATAAACATTCTATACAGATAATTCTGGAAAATTTCAAATTAATGAAAGACACTGGTGAAGGAGTATATATATTAGGTATAAATATCTATAATATCATTTCAAAGAGGTTGTTTGGACTGAGCTATAACATACATATAGGTAATTAGATAATTTTTTTTATCATGAATAACATTAAAAATAGTTCTTTGTCAATATTTTATTTTTCTTAAATTTTTAAAGATTCAATTACCTTCTAAAAATAAGGAGTGGATGGAAATGATTCCTTATTAAGCCAGGATGGGATCTATTATGTATTACTTTTTGTTTAATTTTTCTTATGTCAATTATCCATTGATCATAACAATAAGAAACATATTTAATCCCTGTGAATTTTATTGGTTGATAAGAGGAATATCCTTAAGTACTTAACAATAAGTAAGAATATTTTCTTGATATTTTTTTTCTATTATTATCACATTATAATGGGTAACACTAATTCATGTTTTCAAGACAATAAATATTATATTTGATCTAAATATTATTTCATTTTTTCCACAAAGTGGACTAATTAGTTACAACAGTTCAAAATATTCTTTCATATCAGAGACAATAAGTAGAGGTATTGTACATCTCGATGTCAGATGTTATAAAAGAATATATATTGATGAAGAAGATTATTACTGAAATTGATGTTATTCCAAGCATAGAGGAATAAAATTAATAATATTATAAAAACAACGGTGCTATATCTAAATCCATGGAACATCATTTTCACTAACGGAAAAATATCCTTTTAAAAAACCATCTCATTAAAGAGATTGTTGATTTAGGTGTTACGAATATCTATTTGGAGGATACATTAATGAATATAGTGTTTCCATTGATTAAACCATTATAAAATAAAAAACATGATTATCATCTTTGAAAATTGGATTATTATATACATTGATGATTGGATGTACTCCTTGTAAAATGTATACATATTAAATTATAACAAAAAACTATATTTATTATTCATTTATATATATTTAACTTATTAATACTGAATAATATATTGGTAAAAACTCTAACATTTATGATTTCATGTTTTCCCAAATCAATTATTATCCCACAGTATTTTGGGTTTTGCAGGCATAATGATATTAGAATAATTTGAAGTCATGTAAATGATACATAGTAGAATCATTAGATAAATATTTGTGGATTATTATCTTGGATAACCCATGAAAGTATATCACATATGATGTTTCGTGGTCATTGATAAACTTTTGATTGAATGATTATCATTAAAACATGTTACCTAACATTGAAATGGTATATAGCATGTAAATGTTCAAAATTCAACCCCTTTATAACTTTAGCCTTAAGACTGAGCTAATTATGGGTGATTGAGTATATTGTAAATCATGTCATCAGTTAAGTTCAACCAATATGTAATTTCTCTTGTTTTTTGAAATGAAATGAAAAAAGGGATTTTGATTGTGTGATTTATTAAATGAATATCTATTCTTAGATAATATATAGTGATGATCTTGTATATTTTAGTGATTGGAATGTGATGTAATCAATTTTTGTTATCAAAATACTCAAATTATCTAAAAATAAATGAGTTCCCATATAATAGATCAGTATGTTACATGTATAGTACCCACATGAAATCATCAAAAAGGGGATTATATAATAATACATATTAATAAAAAATTCATATTATTGTGGAAATGTTTTTATGGAGATATGATTTTGTTAAATCGAGATCATGTCAGAATCTTTTGTTTCTTAGTTACCAATAGAGATTTGTTAGAGGTTTCGCCTTTCTTAAATTTAGGAATTTTGGTATTTAGATTTGTGTTCAATGATAAAAATTAATGTATGTTCACATGATAAAAACATAGAGTCCAAATTTATATTCTGATATATATATTATACAAAAATGAACATAGTTTTGTTCAACACTTACAAAAGATATTGACTTAATTCACAAAGAGTTTTGAAAAATAATATTATGTCCATTAGGTAATTTATTGAAGATGGGATATTGTAGGATATGAACAAAAATATGCGAATTTTGTTACATGATACACTGATTATTATAACCTATCATATACATTAAATTCATATAATGGGGATTGATATAATTATATCATTGAAGGTATGAGTTTTATATGTCGTAAGGAATTATATACATGGTGTCTTAGGATATGTGATATTAGGTGAATGTTATATTCTCATCATCATGAATTATTTATAAAAAATATAAAAAAATTTATAAGTTTCATATAAGGATTTCATATAATTTTACAATAATTGAAACATTTATAGATCATAAATATCCAACGAGCATTTGTATTAGAAATGCAATGGTGCCTCCAATAATTTTCAGTGGTTCATTAGGATTCAAATTCATTGATTTGGGGAAATATAAATAATTTGATCTTTCATGTTTGTGTGAGTAGTGATTTTTTAATCATTGATAATGGATTCTTCTTCCATGATATAAACTTACATTTACAGAGAAGGTGATATCTTTTCATCAAATTTTTAATGGTACGCCAAAAAATATATTTACTATATTGGTCAGTGTAGTACCTTTTGTAGTAAAGAACATGATAGATATTAATAAATATCATTCTAATATAAAATCCATATTGAGGGACTATATTTTATTTGAGTTGTGAAGGAAAAATTTGTTCTTCATTTATATTTTTTTTGAAATTATATCAAGCAGATTTATTTGTTCCTTCTATATTAATATATATGAGTATATGATTAACTTAAAAAATTATCAAAATTTACATTAAATTTATAGATGTAATTTAAAATAAAATATAATATTTGAACCCTAAAAAATATATATTCCAAATTTTACATGCGTTTGATAATTCTTTTCATTAATTTCATTAAAAAATATAAATCAAACCAAATTTTATAAAACAATTAATTGGATTTTACTGTTAAATTTAATAATAAAAAACAACTATTTAATTTTCAAACTAAAAATAAAATAAAACATTGAATTATACTTTACTATAAATTTTATAAAATTATCAAAAAAATTACTTATTATATTTTAGAAAACTATTATTGTTTTAAATATCTAATAATTTTAAAAAATGTCATCTATAAAATTTAAATTATTTTAAAACATTCAAATCCTATTATAAATCATACCTATCATTGAAAAATAATGAAAATTATTTTATTACATATGTTCTATCTATGGATTTATGAATACAATGGAAAATTAATCTCATCCTATAGACCTAATACCATACATTTCACTTTTTATTGACATATGCCTAAGAATCGAACCACCTCATTTAACTTTATCATTTTAGTTATAATTTTGTAATTCCTCCAGTAAAATGTATATATATCATCTATATCCTATTTTTACACCTCAAAAATTTCTAGATTATTTTTTTAAATTTACCACGAGACTTGTTGTATATTGTTTTCTTTATTATTATAGGAGTTTGAGGGGTCAAAGTTTTCGTTTGGGGAATATTTGTATAGTTTCTGTAATTTTTTAATTTCTTAATATCTTATAGTGTACATAATAGGTTTATACCTTTTACCCAATGTATGTGGGTATGTTATTCATAACATATATTGGGAACCCATGTATCCTAGGACCCTTGGGTGGGTACCTGATATGGCATCGAGCTCTCTATGATAGGTGACTGAGTTCCTAATGGTCAATTGTTTATGAATTTTAAAATATAATTATTAAATTAAATATATTATAATTGTTGAAAATAAGTATTTCCATCATTCCCCTTAGCATGAAACAATAACAAAATTTATCCCCTTGTTTTTTTATCCCCCTCAAGTGTGGATATTATATGTTCATCATTGGATTTCAGTGTAATATATTGTAGGATGAAACATATTGTAATTATAACCATATTATTTTATGTATTAGATGTTTCTCCCTCTATAAAATCATTATATATATTATTAAAAATATTATTTATAATGTTATGGGTTTTATTTTTTCAAAATTTATGCTGAATCATTTTGTAATATACAATGATAATTATTCATTTCTTACTCGGTAGGTTGTCTATAACCATTCTCACTAGATTATATTAGTTTGTTTTCTAATGTCTATTATGAATTATCACTAATTGTGTATAATTTGACTAAACACAATTTTAGTTGTTTCTTATAATCCCATATAATTTTAGTATGTATTCATGGGTTCATATTCTTTGCTTTGATTTTAGATCATTTATAGTGTGTTGATTAATGGGTATATGTATAATATAAATTGAATTAATCCTTTTAAAAAGTATTTAATGATATATACAGTGATTTGAACTATGACATAATTAACATGATTATTTTAAAATTGTCATTCAAGAATAGTAATTGGATACTCAATATATGAGATAATATTGGTTTGGATTTCAGTGAGTTTGGGAAGTTGGTGTATTGTCACCTCATATGTTTTGGCATGAGAAGGGGGTGTGTGACCCACTCTTCTAAATTAATAGGCTCAAAAGGGACTATATTAATATTTGGAAATATATAGGGGGGTATTTTTAAGTATAGACAATGTATTGGTTATAGAAATATGGATAGTATACCCAACAATAACATATCTAACTAAATAATTATATTATTAAACATGAATGATTATAATAAGGGGATATGAAATATATGGTTTGAGAAAAATATATACATGTTATTCAATTAAAATTTGGTTCATACTATTTTAAGATGGATCAAGATGATTTTAAAATATGTAAATTATACATATCATGCCTCCATTCAATATCACTCATTTACTGTTATAATCCTTGATCATGATTGCTAAGCGATGTGATCATTCTCGATCTAGAAGTTTTTCCCCATTGATATTATTACATTACATATAATTGGTTGATATGATCATAGTGTGAGACTAATTTAGAATATGATTACTTTTCCCCTTTTTACTGTATTTCCATGTTTTGGACTGTATTATGGATGATGTTTCCCTTTTTAATACTTAGTGACGGAGATGATTGATGTGATGATATTCAATTCAATGACATGTGTTTTTTAGAGTAATATTTCTAATATGTTTAAAAGTATAATAACATTCTTTTCCAAAGTCTATTGATAAGAAATTTGTATTAAATTCAAGAACACACTTGTTGATCTCTTTTTGGTGTTCAGTGGATTATCACAACTCAGTTAATTAGAAAAGAGTTCGAGTCTTCAATGGAAAAGGTTTTCATTTATGGAAGGATTGTATGATTAATTACTTGTTATTAGTATAATGGTTTTCAATAATTGGTAACGGATATATTTATAGACTGATATTGAATTAAAATAAATGTAATTCAAGAGATATTATTTTCTTCAACATGTTTTAAAGGGGTCTGAAAAGATGACCAAATAGAGAGGGTCAACAAATTGGATTCAAAGAAGTTATCTAGATGAAATTATAAAGAAACCACCAACTAAATTTTGATAATTGTGTCCATTATGATCATGAGATATAGACTTTCTTCCTAAAATTTATATGTTCATTTGATGTGGTATTTACTGTGTATTATCATTCCTTAAAAACAAGATAATTTTTTCAATATTTGTTTGAATAAGGATATAATTATAGATTTATAACTAGAAAAATTAAAATTAAATTTATTATATGTATTCATATTATGATTATATGACATAAGACTAATCAAATGATTCTACGGATATCGTAAGATCCTAAAAGATCATATGTTGTCACAATAATCCGTTGAGATAATATATGTAAATGTTGGGAAATGGTAAATGAATCAGAATACAAAATTTAATTTTAATGGAAGTATTTATTTTAAGAATTTTTGGATCGCAAAGTTTCATCAGATGATTTCAACAAAAGTAATACATTATCTTATAAAATTTGATTGAAAGTATGATTTGAATGTTTTTTACATCTTAGAAACAGAATGACATTATATTCATATAATGTAGAGTTACAAATTAGTAGTGTCTATTTCTTAAACACGTTGAATTTTTTTAGAACTTTTCAATATGAAAAGTGGAAAATTAAAAAAACGTATTATTAGGAAATAAAAGAATATTTATTTAGGAGAATATTTTTTACAACCATTATGAATCAATCATCATGATCATTCTCAGTGATCGTGACTCAAGAAATTATCAAAGAAGAAACCATATAGGGTATTTGATGGTGTTTCATGATCTCTACACTATAGAATGACGTGTCACATCACAATCACATAAATCCCTTATTACTTGTAACATCAGGAATTTAAATTTTCAAAATTATTATATGAGAAATTTTAATGAAGAACAATCTCTTAGTATTTAAAATATCATGTCGATGAATATTTCATTAGTCTTAAAGAGAATTAAATGGAGGAACCTAACTCCAAAATGAGATATCATGAATGAGTCAATCTGTATCATCAAGAATAATGATGATCTCCATAACTATGAAATAATATACATGATTATATATGGAATATAATAAAACATGGTATAATGAAATAGAATGTTGATTATTATATGATAGTAGATATGATATGTCATTATACCAATGAAAGTTGAAAACTACGAATATATAAATAATATTATTATTCAAGGAAGTGAAAAAAATACGCATATAGCATCCATGAGGAGGATGATATGTTAATGAGTGATTAATTTTCTAGAGAATCTATTTTTCTCTAGGGGAATATAATTATAAATACTTCTTTCTAGTACCCGTAAAAAGTTTATAATCATAATTTTTTGAAAATATTTTCCTGATGATAAAAAATATATTTTGTGTGTGTTTTTCAATAGCCAAAAATACACCATGGATGTTTTCATCCTTATATAGGATAACATAATTAATATAAATATTGTGGTTCAAGTAAAATTATATTTGTATTTTTTCTAATATCAAATGTGAATAATAAGTGGGGTTTATAGGTCTGATATAATAATGAAATATAAGCATTTGATTCACCCCACAACTACTACATTCCATGTATCATAATCAACATAACATGGGTTAATAATCTTCAATAAAAAATCTAGTTTTACTAGGGTTTTGTATGTTTTTTATTTGTGATCAAGATACCAGATAAATGGGATCATATAGGATGGATTTACTTTTCTAATTTAACATATATCATAATATTGTCGCCAAGATTAATATGAGATGAAACTAATAAAAACATGAGTATTCATCTCTTATAATATTTACGTGGTTATAATATATGTTCATGTTGTATGATGAATAATATAGACAAAGAATGGGTAAACCATTCCATTTGATTTACATTTTTATTCATGGTGACTAAGATTCCCTACAATTTGAGATTTAGAATCCTGGGGATGTATTGTCCCATTGACATTACAATTTATTCTCACAAATTTAGTGAATCCTCACCACTAGGTAATGGAGGAATAACTACACCCAATGTGATGTGTTGAGTACTAATGATGGTGAAATTTATTATTGTTGTTATTTTCTATTATTCCACCATATCAAAAAATTATTGAGTTGTATATTATATATTTCATTGGGGACACCATTTGTGTGGAATAATATATTTAAATCACTCATTATTGGGATAACTTTCATCTGAGTATACGTTATGATTTATGGATTAGGTAATGTAAAGGGCCCTACTCTTGACCATTGGGCTGCAATATTGAGTAGGGAGTGTTGAAGATAGTTTAGGGAATGGAATTAAGACTAGTTTTTATGTTTTTTACTATCTTTATACCATTTTTTACCATTATATTTACAATCAGTTCGTGGGTGATCCTATTTAATTTTTTATGACATGAAAGAGTATCCATTTGTATATCATATATGATATAGTTTATTACACAGTGACATTTAATAAAATACTTTTGAAAAATATATTTAATTTTTTGTTAGATTATATTACACACAACAAAGAGTTTTAAACAAACAAAATATGAGAAATATATACAGGTACTAATATATAAACATTTATTGATTAATACTTATTATATATGTACATAATTTTTAGTAAATTCTATTTATTTTTTAAAATTATGTTATTTTCATAAATTATAATCATTAAATTTTACCCTAATTAATAAATTTACTTTATACCACATTTAGTAATTCAACATTAAAATTTTTAGAAAATATCACATCAAAATATTTCTTGAAGTGAAATCAATGGGATTTTTTGAAGTTAATAGGTTGTTAGTAAAAATATATTGTTTTTAAATACTACAATTTACTTTCATTAAATAAAAGTTTTTTAAGTCTTATTATATTTTATATTTTCTCATAAAGATACACTTGAATCATTTTATTTATAATAATATCTTTAATTTCAATATGATAATCAATTTTCATGATTTTGGTATAAATATATTTTTATATATATAAATATTTTTTAATGCCTTTTTTAAGTGCATTATATTTTTTGATTTTAGTTAACTAAAATATTCCATAATTATGAATGATATAGATTATATTTAATTATTATATATCAATTTAAATTAATTAAAATTATTATAATGAAGAGTATGATTCATCTACTCAATATGAAATCATCTTTTCCTTGAAAAAATGTGATTTTCTAAACACTGTTTTCTTCCCTTTTTCACACATATTTTATAAATACTTTTGAAACTTTTAGAAAAGATAATTTTAAAAATAATTTTTTTTAAATCATTATTTCGAAATTATAGTTGGGATATTTTTTGTTACATTTTGGAAAATATTAATTATATGATGAATAGTGAAAAATAATAAATTTTATTAAAAAAACATCCTTTCAATTTAGTGCATTTGCAATATCAATTTTATTTTGAGATTTTTTTAAAAATAATATTTGTTAAATTATATACTAATTAATCCAATTTATGTTATTCATATCAATTTCATATTTAGTTTTGAAACTAGAACATTCTATACTTAAGAAAATTTTCTCATTGGAAAACTATTTTTACATCATGTCTGTGGGATGATTTGAAATTATATTTTTTTACAAATGGGAATTAAATTTATATAAATATTATCAATTATTGAATATTAAAAATTAGTACTATATAATATATATAAATAATTTTTTTTATGAAATTAAGAATAAAAATTGTAATAATTATTTGGATCAGTTGAGGAAAAATGGGTTATTAAGGGGTTAAACTACCATGATAAGGGTTCAAAACAGCCCCAAAAATTTTTAAATTATAATTTATTACAATATTTAGACCTTATATCTTCTTAGGTTCTGTAATGGTACATTTTCATCCTTCTAATATGTTTAAAAAGGGTACACTCTTTTCTTTTTAAATTTATAAGTTTGTCATTTCCCCTACATATAAAAGGCTCCCCCTCTCATGACCTATTAATTCTTCTAAAACCAATTCGTTCAAACAATAAATACCCAAATATATTTATTAGTTCACATACCAAATCCAAGAGGCCATATTTTTTTCTGTAACACAACTATGTAGGATTTTGTTGTAAACATAATTGTGTTCTCCGAAGTGGAGGTATAATAGTTAACAATGCGTTTTCATTTTATTTCTTCCTATAACCCCTTGAAATATTATTTAACAATTGTAATGTAATACTATCAGTTTATAAAATATTCAGATAATTTATTATGTAAATTTTATAACCTACATCTATCACTTCTTCCACCAAGTATGAAATGAAACTATCGAACGTGTGTACGGAGAAATACCCTCTCGTAGATGGATGTAGTACATTTTCTATCACCACTTATCATAGATAAATATAATGATTATATTTATAAAATAATAATACACTTTAATTATAATACCACATATTTATACTTGCATTCTATTCCATGGGAATTTGATAATGTTGCTCGTGTGTACGACAAACTACCACCACAAGAATGGAAGTGATTTATTGGTCACTTTCACTTTACAAGGATTGTAATTCTGATATATTTAATGAGTATTTTTAATATATATATATATGCGTGTGTGTATATATATTTCATCATAATGAATCTTTAATGTTTATACATTATTTACCATCCTTTTTTATATCTATTGATGGAATGGAAAAAACATTAACGCATACGTAGGATCTACCATCTAAATGAATTGTATGATAAATTTTATATATCTAATGTTTATGGATTAATATAAATATATATAAAAATTATATATAAGTTATTTATTTCACGGTTAAAATTATAGAGATTATAGATCCATGAAAAAAGTAAAAGGTCTGGAAATACCAAATCAAACCATATATGGAAAACAAAGCAGTTTTTACCCAAAATGTGATTTTAATAATAAATTATCAATAAAATGGTAATAAAAGGATGTATGTAAATTTATATGGTAGGAAATATATTACTAAAGAAATTTAATATACTTATCATAAACCTATATTTATTATATAGTATTTTTTATCATGTACTAAGTGAGTCGAGACATAATGTATGGGCCTCTTGTCATACTTTTATTAGTGTGGGAAACATACCTTATACACCACTTTCCATTTATGTGTGGTGTATATACTAAACATGAAATTATTTTATGATTCATATCATGATATATGTAGTATTTATATATATATATATATTTAATTTTATTCATGGGTCCTAGGATTCACAATATAAAAAGTGGGAAATGTTTTATGTTAAGATCTCACTATTTTTAAGGATTATTTATAATTATGCATACCATGATGATGAATTATGAACCACCTCTCATGAAAATCTAAAATTATATTGTAATCTATTTATTATTTAAAATCTCATGTTTTCCATTCACTTTCCCCTCTTTATTTACTCAATATTCAAAATGTTTTTTTATGTAAAAAATAAATGCATTTCACACTTAGGTTGAAAACCATTTTTCAACCATATAAATGTTAGCTAAATATGTTTTAATGAAATATTTACCATTACCTAAATGATTTTTTTATCATCATCTCAACCTTTGTTCTATATTTTACAAACTATTTGTAATGTAATGTTATTTTAATTATTTAAATGATTTAGTTTTTACTTTTCTCCAAATATATTAAATGAGTAATTGTTTTGACACATCCATCATGAACATAATATTCTTCCATCATGACCAATCAATTATTTGAAGATTAATTTATATTTTTGATGGTGCATTTATAAAAAATTAATATTTAGGAATGATATATATTTTAAATTATTTATTTTATATGAAAATTATATTTTCCAAAGAAAGTTTTAATTATATTATAAGGAATTAATATTCACCAATGAGAAGATCATTTATCATTTATTATATTTTAATAGTTATATTATCTAATGGATTCATAATTATCCTTTATTTTGATGGTTTATGTTTTTTTTATTACGAAAAATATATTCCTATGAAACAGTTACCTTTTACACAGCATATGATCTAATAAATTAATGAAATGTTTATGTAACCTATAAATTTTCATCATCTTATGATATGATAAAGTGTTAACGGAACCCTATTACTTTTTACTGATATAATATTTTGATTGTATATTGATATTTTGGCATTAAAATGTATTTATTATCTAACGTTTTGTTTCTATATATCCCTCCAATGCATTAGGTAATCTTTTATATCTCATGTGGTAATGATGGGGAAAATTATAATGTTCTTAATAAACTATGGGAAACATGGCAATGTTCTTGATCCACCATGGTAATGAAGTGATGATGTATAGTCCATTATGAAATAAATAACATATTTTTATGTTTTCTAGAAGTGATGTGTCTCTACAACGAAGGGCCTTGTGCAACCCCATTGATTCTCTTTTTAACTTACCCATAATTCTAGACATTATATTTGTTCTCGGGCGATGGTGTTCTTGGAGGAGTGATAGTGTGAGATGTTGTTTTTTTGGTGCTCAAGTCATTTCATGTTTAGGTGTGAATATAATTTATTGTTCGTTCTGTCATCAAACCTTCTGAATTTGATTCGTCCTTCCTCTTATCATTCCACATGTTTCCCTACACAAGAACCCATTATGTTTGGTGTGATGATCCTCAGTGGTGATTTGGGATCTTGTTTTGGTGTTTTCATCTTCATGAGTGAGAAACCTATTTTTTTAGTTTCATATTTAATAGTTTTTAATGATAAACATGGTTAATGTCACACTACTATGATGAAGAGATCTCAATGACTGGTGGTTTAAATCGAGTCTTGTTGGATTTTTCATAGTATTTTTCTAGGGGAATTGTTTTTTATTTTTCCATCATTTGATTTTTTTTAATCATACATTACTAATGATGATGTAATGGATGGTTGGTTTTTGGTAAATTTATTTGTCATGGGGTTTGGTTTTGGTCAATAATGATAATATAATGTTTAGGAATAATCATTAGGTAATGGTTTTTTGGCTATTTCATGTGAGTTGCAGTTGAGAAAATGCTTGGTGGAAATTCACCTCTAGTAGTCAAGGATAAGTAACATGTCACAGTGAGGGTGATGGGATCGAGGTGTCTCCCATACACATGCCTAAACTTTTATATTTGAAATTGGATATTTTAATAAAAATTTTATTGAATATTGTTTGAATTTTCATTTTTTTACTGTGTTTGGTCATTATTGTCTGTAAATCTTACCACTTAACTACATAAAAAGTGTGTTTCTTGAAAATAATAAAAAAATGAGATTATAGGAAATAGGTTTTCATTTATTATATGTTATGAATCTATGATATATTTAATTAACATTGATATTTGAAAATATTTCAATACATGTGATGATTACATACTTGTATAACATGAACATATTGATCATTATTGATTTATGATGATTTCTCACTATTCTAGTTTATATCCTTTGAAATGGTAATGTTTTATTCCATTGATCATGAATATAATCAATGATATATTGGTTATTAAAATTTTAATTTGTATTAAAAATCTCATACCCTTATAATTATCTCATTAATTCATATGATCATCTGTTGATATCATCCATGTTTACACTTACTGAGCATCTTACCTCACATTTTTCATCCGTTTCTTTTCCTAAGGTTTTGAAGTAATAATAATATTATATTTTTATTAACAGAAAAAACTATGGAATATATTTATTGAAGATGTTAAATATAATTTATTAAAAAATAATATTGTACACCTAGTCTTCAGATATACTAAAAAGTTTTGATCCATATGAATATATTTGTTAAATTTATTGAATATTTCACTAAAAAGATTAAAAATTTAGGTATGAAAAGTTTGGTTAATTAATGAAGGTAAATTGATGTGTGTATTCATCCATTATAAACATTGATGAAAAAACATTAGTGAGTAACCATATTATAATCTATAGAATGGAATAAGGTTCTCATTTATAGTAAAAAAGGAGGGTGGGTTTCCTATAAATAATATCCATATCTAGATAATAAAAATAGTTGTAGATCAAGTATTTTTATACCTTGGGGTCGTTAATCTAAAAATATTTCATTGATATAGACTCAACAATGAACTAGTTTATGACAACAGGTTTTGTTACACACCTCTTTTGACACTCTTATGGAATATGCACGGCAAATTAACTAACACATTGTGAACCGTGATGAAGGATTTGAAAAGATGACGATCAAGGATGATATAGGTTAAACATAATATGTATTATATTTAATATAATATTTAATTATTGAGACATATTTTAAATAATTATTCTTGATTATTTAGTTCCCCAATAAGAGTATTGATTCACACACTATTATATTTTGGTTTTAGACTACTGTAGGAATTAGATGGAACTGGGTTAACATTGAAGGTGATAGAGAATATACTAATGAGAAAAAAAAATTATATGATAACTATTGTGATAAATATTTTTATTATTCCTAATACATTATCATGAAATTTGATTAACAATATTCACCTCAACCAACTGTTTGACACACCAACATATATAGAATGATTTTTTTAAATGATATATTTGGTGTTGGGGACCATAATGTAAAGATGATTTTCCCTCATATATATTGAAAATGTGGGAATGAGTCTCAATGGGAGTGTATCTATTGAATGAGAAAATTTTTCTATTGAAAAGGAATCAAATTAAATAACTTCTAGGAGAAAATAAAAGGTATAGTTATCACAATGGATGACAATAATGGATTCAGTAGGGTATCATCAATGGATGAGTGTTTTACATATAAGAAGAATGACAATAATGAAAAAAAAATTCCCATGTTGAAATCTCAATAAGAGGATCATCATGGTTGAATGATTAATAGTTTACCTATGGATGATGGAGATAATAAAAATGATAAATAAAATGTTGATGGTATTAATGAATATGATGATGATTATTAATTAATAGTTTAATAATAAAGTGTAATGATTGGAGATTTTATGTATTATAATTCAAGAATTATGTGAATCATGAAATATATATCAGTTTTTCTCTATATGGTTTTTCCATGAGGATTTGAAATATTATATTAAATTCTACTGATCGCCTAAAATGTGATTTAATGGAAATGATATAGATTATTGAAAAAATAAAGTAAAGGGATGATATTATATAATATTATCATGTTGTTTCTAAGATGGTGATCAGATATAAAAAATAGATGATTGATTTGGATTTAGTAAATTGGAAATATTTTATAACCTAAAAAATAATTAATGAATTTTTTACAATGTGGTTTCTGTTAAAATTAAAAGAGTTTAATAAATTTTTTGATTTATGAAATTTATCACATAATCTGTGTTTTATTTAAGGATTTTGAAATGATGTCTATTTTTATTTATTTTTTATTATAACTATGGTTGTTATCATTGTTCCTGAGAATATATGACCATGTTATTAACATATTTTTTATTTAAATATTATGATATACTTTATGATATTTGGGATATTAATGTTAAGTTTATTTTGGAAAATTTAGTGGCCTTCATTATAATTTTTTTTATTTCAGATGGGTCTTAATGATTACAATTTTTAGAATGTTTTATTTTTTATATTGGACAATGTCTTATATTTAAATTTATTTTATCACCATATGAAGATTTATGCATTTTGAGTATCCTATTCTAAACATTTTTTTTAGATTATAACTAGAGATAGAAGGAATCACTTATAATTCTTTTAGGAATCTTACAATTTATTATTTATTCTATTAAAAAAACATCTTCATTTTTTAATGTTAGATGTGAAGTGAAAATTTATCAATCCCAACCAAAACATGATATTGTTCTAATTAAATGGAATCAAATCCTGTAGGAATATTTTTTCATGTACTTTATCATGAATGTAAAAATTCCCTCAAATATAGGAAAATGAATCCTAAGAAAAAAATATTTTCATATTGCATTCGTTCATGATGAATTGATGGTTATTCATTACCTATTCATTTTACAATTTTATAATCATTAACTTTATAATTATCATTCATTTTCTTTATATAAATGATCTAATGCAATTACTTATCTTCCATGTCCATAACATTACTTACAAGTAATGTTTTCCAATTTGGAATACTACTTATGTTTCCATAGGGATGACCTTTATATTATTCATTCAATTAAATTTTAAGAGAATCTTTCATCAACCGTTTTAAAAAAAATTCCAAAAAGGAAATACTAAATTTTAATCCCTTTTTAAAAAATATTCTATTCAAATTTTGAAGGAAACTTTTTCAAGGGTGTAGAATTTAACCCCATGAGATTTTAAGAATTTTTTTTCAAACATGTTTAATTTTATTGATAAATAATTTAAAACACAATTATTTGTTCTAAAAAACTAGATTATGATATATATGTATATGTATATGTATGTATTTATGTATACGGTTCCTTATCAATAATTTTTTCGAATTGTACTTATGAAATAAGAAAAATATTTTCAATAAAACATATTTTATGCATAAAAATACATTTTATTAAATAATGATTTTTATTACATTGGTTAGTGGATAATTCATTTAGTTTATAATAATTTTAGTAATATTATCGTATAACATTTTTCCCATTTTTGAGAACATCACAACAAAATTAGATTGTGGTGATATTTTTAAAATTTCCTAAAAAATAGGGTTGCTGGTGAAAAATATCGTCTTTGTAAATACGATCACATCCATTTATTAAATCACATTACTTAAAGTGATATTTTTTTATTTGGTGATAAAGGGAAATAAGGTCCATTTAATTTATAATTGTATAATTAATTTCATTTCAATCAGTAATTTTCATGATTTTCGTATAAATCTATTTTTATACCTAAAACACATTTTTTAGATGATTTTTTCTAAGTGAATTATTTTTCCATCTTAATTAACTATAATAACCCCCAATTAAAAATTATATAAGAAAACATTATTGATTATATATCTATCTATATTAATTTTTAATCATATAATGAAGATTATTAGTCATATAGTTAAAATATATACACATTTTCCTTAAATAATTGTGGTTTCCTAAAAACTATTTTTCATCACTTTGTGCACACATGATTTATAGTTAATTTTTGACACTTTAAGAAAATTTATTTATTAAATTATGAATATTTGTTGGAATCATAATTTGAAAAAAATTTCAGGGTGATATTTTTGGATTTTTTGAAAAATATTACTTTTTTAATGAATTGAGAAAAATAATGATTTTTATTAAAAAAATGCATTTTAAAAAGAATCCACAAGATCCATTATATCATAATATGATTCAAAATGTTAAAATAGTTAATATATATATTTCATATTCATATTTAATTCATAAAAACCAATTTACTATTGAATTTTTCAATTAAAACATTCATACAAATGAAAAGTTTCTCTTCCGAAAAATGCATTTTCATCATATCTGTGGGATTATTCTTAAATTAGAATCTTCCTAATCTATAAACTGAATATGAAAATATTAATTTAATACTAAAAATTAGAAAAATAAATATTATATAATAGTTTGAATATATTTTTTTGTAAAAATTAAATGTAAAAATTGTAAAATTTTATTATCGTTGTTATGTTAAAAATAGTTTTACCAGTGGTTAAACTAAAATTATTAAAGGATAAATGATACATAAAACATGTGCAATTATTTTTTTCCTAAAATAATTCGACATTATATCATATATATCCAGAATTATACAATATGAATCCTTTTTTCTATGTAAAATAATGTTACACATTTTCATTTTAACAGTTCCACCTGTTTCATCTTCCCCACAAACAAAAGGGTTCTACCTATCTTGACCTCTTAACAAATCCAAAATCATTGGTTCAGCATATAAATATGAAAATATATTCAATAACTATATCCTGAAATCATATATCCATTATATTTGTTAAGATATTAACCCATGAAGTCTTTATGTGAAAACCAAATGGGGTTCTCCAATGAAGAGGCATAGTCCTTGACTATGTTTTTTTATCATATTTATCCAAATTATTCATATAAAATATTATTTATAAATGGTGGTGTAATAAAATCAGTATGTTAAATATAATTTTAATTTATTATGTTAATTTAATGACCTATATCTATGTTATCATTTTTAAAGTCGTAAATGAACCTCTCAATCATGTGTACAGTGGACTACCACATCATGAACCGATTTAGTTCATTTTCCACAACCACCAATCATGAATATATATAAAAAAGTCTTAACGTATTTATATGATATATATATTACATTATTATTTGTATTTTATAAAAATATCACATATACCCACTTACATTCCATTTCACTTGGACATTATAATGTCACTCGTGTACATATATGATTATCTTCTCGCTGAGCAAAGGGATTCCTTTTTATTTTTAGATTATATGGAAGAAAATATAGATAAAAATAATTAATATATTTAATATATTTTACATAATAATTAACCCCTAAAATTTTATCTTATTTAAATTCTTTTTATTCCATTTTTTAGGAAAATTGAAACATAGTTCTTGTATATGTACGACTTACCATCTCCTTGAATGGTGTAATTAGTTTTGTATCTATAAATTTTATGGATAACTTTATATACATCTGTAACAAATATATATGATATTTATAACATAGTTAAAATTATTTAGGTAATGGAACCCTGATCAATGTGAAGGACTACAAATACCAAAGAATCACATTCCTAGAAAACAAAGGGTTTGTGACACAAAGTGTTATTTTAACAATGAAATTATTAAAACAAATATTATTAAAATGATGAAATTAAATCATATATGGTTTGATATATATGATTAATGTTATTTTATTTATGTGTAATAAATATTTATTTATTATTTAATAAGTTTCATTGTGTATGAAGGGAGTCGAGATTTATGGTAAGGGACTTATGTCTCACTTTAATTTTGGTTGGACACATGCCATAGAAACCACTTGTTTATTTTATATATTTGTTATCATAAAATTAAATTTATTTTATAATAAATAATGTGATAATTATTTAATTATCTTGTCCATATAATGATCTTTCTTTCATTGGGATTATGATTCAAATGATATAAAATTCATGATGGGTTTATATTACAAACTCGTTATTCATCGGGACTGTTTATGGTTATGATTCCAATTATGAGATATTATGATCTAAATCTCAAAAAAAATCAACATCTTTTTTATATTCATGTTATTTCTTTAAATAGCATATTTTTTAATTACATCTCTCAATGTACTTAATATTCTAAAGTATTGTCTTATGTAAAAATAATTTAGGTTCTCTCTTTGATCGAAAACAATTTTTCATCCATTTTAATGTTTCAAAAAAATAGTAATAATTTTTTAAAATTATACATTAAAATTTTAAAGACATGTATACCCATGTTTTATTTTTGAAAAAAAATATTTATAGGAATTTTCTTGTTATTTTCCAAATGAGGTAGTTTTAAATTTTACCATAAATGTGAAAGGGGACATTGAATTGAAATATAATTTATGAAAAAAAATTATATTATTATGACCAAAAAATTATCTAAAGATTATTTTTATTTTTTAAAGTTTCATTTCAAAGAAAATATTATCCTTAATATTTTATAAATTTTTAATTTTAATGAATTGATTTTTAAGATCGTTTTTTTTTCTTGTGATTTATCAGGCTAATTTAAATGTAATTATTTCATTTTATTGTTATAAATTGGTTGAGTCGTGTATGGGGTGTATTTAGATGAAAATTGGAAAAAACATTTGTGTTTTGGGAAAATCGTGTGGGGTACACGGTTTTCCCAATGCTTTTGCCCTACCCCCGAAAGTCATGCAACCCCATATATATAGGAAATTCATAGTTGTCACAGGTGTTTAAAAACTATTTACCCTATAAGTAATAACCATGATACCCCTATAAAGAGGTACATATTTGTTCACATAGTATGGTAAAATCAAGCTACATATACTAGAAATCATGATTTTGGAAAAATAAACCCTTCAAAAATCACAAAAAAATTTCTGAACCCCCATCATTATATCCTTAAACTCATCCGCTCGACCATAAATCATTTATATCGTTTTTGTAGAACCCTATATTGATTACAATGGCTTCTTAACATCATTTTTTGTGAATCATAGATATGTTTTATGGATTTGAACCTCTCATACTAAGTTAGGTATTCCCATTTTGATTCCTCTCTCTCATATCTCTTTCGGAATGAATAGGAACTTTTTAATCCATTTTTGTGGGTTTAAATCTAGTTTCAAGAAGATATAAATCTTTTTGATCTTGAATATTGGTTTTTTATCTTGATCATATTTTTCATTATGATATTTCTTGTTCCACCTCAGTTTTGGATTTCCGTTGGTGAGAGTTTTTCGTAAATATTTAGGTAATTAGTCTATTATTCAATTCTTAAAGTCCTTATTTCCTATATGTGTATGTAATTGTGAAATATCTATTTCACATTTTAAAAATATATCATGGATTGATTTAATTAAATTTGTTAATTAATCGATGGATTGTGGAGATGATTGATTAATGGAGTAATGAAATTTGTTAACTAATGGGATGGTGTAATTGGAAAACTAACATGATTTTGGAATTTATTAAATAATTGAGTGTATAATTGATTGATTAATGGAGATTGATGGATTTTTTATCCTATAATGGTCAATTAATTATTGGTTTAAATGTTGAAAATGGGTTTAATAATTATTTGATAATATTATTACATAGGAATAAAATAAAGAATTATGATAGTTGTGATGAATCTAAACGGAGCACTTTAATGAGAATGTTTCATAAAAAGGATACTGATAAACAACCATGATGTATATGAAATTATTATTTATGTAATATTTTGATAATTTTTATATGTGTGAAGCTATAGTGTGTGATAGTAACTAATTCATTGAATACACATATGTGTTAGTGAGTTTGGGTATGTTCTAAGGTTCCAAGTACCCATATGTAACATTAAATTGTGGGACAAGGGAAAAGGCTCCAAATACCCATTTATGATAGACATTATATGATAGAGACTATGGCTCCAAGTACCCATTTTTTATTTTTCTTTGGGATATAGATAGGGTATCCAAATACTAATGGGGTGTCAGACACAACATCCTACACCCATGATATTGAAATTTAACTATGGTTCCAATTGGATGTGATGTAAATTAAAATTAAATGATAACTAATAACCATGGTTTTGTGATATGTGATGTTCTATGGGGATAGTTCATCCTCCATCAAGGTATAATGAATGAATTGATAGAATGGGTGTCATCGTGAACTAGGGGAAATTTTGTGGTCAATTAAATAATAATGAAATGTGATAATTATTAACTTTATGCATTGTACTTTATTATTTTTAAAACATCATAAAATACTATTGAATGTATATTTTTTTAACAAACCACTATGGGCAGCCAACTATGATAAAATAACACCATACATGGGATGGCTGATCGATATCTAAATAGGGACCATGTTTGCAGGAAAATACAGGGGAAATTTCTCTATGATTCATTTCTGAGTTAGAATGGATCGGTGATGAGGGAACTAATCTTGGTGTGAGGAATGACTTAGGAAATTTTTGGGTGTATTTATTTTAGATTTTAATTTTGATTAATTTACAGTTATTTGAAATGATATTTATACTATTTAGTAATGGATATTGTTTTCTGTTTTTTCATCATGTGATAGAGTTTTATTCATGTAAATCAATTATTCCAGTTGTTATTTCCATATGGTATTTTCTTAGTTATTTGATATATTTTTATAATTTAATGAAGAGTTTATAGTCTCACAGTGTTATATTTATTATACCCCTATTATTAGTTGACACCCTCTAGTGTATGGGGAGGCGCACTTGTGGTCATATAACCGCCCAGCTCGAGGAACTATTATTTGAAACATTGGTTAGGACGTTAGAAAGTGGTATTAGGGGTTGTTTTATTTCCTTTAAATTTTTTCTTCATATTTGGTAAATCTATGTAGAAGACTAGGAATGGACTTTACATGGACATTATCTTCTAAATGGGAGTTTTTAACCCAGGTATGGTGTAAACCCCAAGTATATAGGGTGGAATTGTTGTTATTGATGTGTGTTTTTACAACTGGATTTTATTTCACCTCATGTGATTAATTATTGTGTGATGTGATTTTGGTTTAGGTGATTTTATAATATTTGACTTTTAAAATGGTATTGAGTGATATTTTAGTGTGAAGGAATCATTATAGGAACTCAACAATTATTGTTCAATTCATCATTTTTATGCACACATAGAAAATTGGTTTTTAGTATATTGTTGAAATTGAAATATATTTTTACTTATGTTATTGAATATAAAATGAATCATTGTATGGAATTTAAATATTTAAAATGATTAAATGTGTGAATTATTTTCTATCTAATGAAAAACTAAAAAATGTGAATGTGTTTACACATGATAACTATAACCTAGATATAAGATATTTAATGGTGGTGATAGTGACTCACATTGGACCATGTGATATGAAAGGGGTGAATTGATTTGGATTAATGTAAATACCTCTAGTAAAATTTGTGAATTTTGTTAAATGTCATAATGACTTGTGTTTTTTATTTTAGATTCATCCCTCTATGATTATGTATTTTTATAGGATTATGAGAGGATATGGATGGAAATGAAATTATAATAGTGGATCTTGAAGCACCAATTTTTGTGGGAGAAGGAGTTGGGGAGTAGTTTTATGTTCATGCATTTTTTAGAGAGAGGGAATGAGAAGTTTGTGAAGAGTATGTCTCACTGTACATAGTGGTTTCATCTACATTACCCACTATCTTTCACTAGATAGAGTGGACCTAAGGCCATAGAGTTTTAGATTGATTCCATATAAAAAATAGATTACAATTTAATATCTTAAGACTCAATTGGAATATTTTATGGGTAAGGTGTTTATTTTTTTAGTATCTCACGTTGTGGTTATATAATCTCATTTTTAAAGATGGATGAGGGGACATTGATCTTGTATGTCATTTACTAAAACACGAACAAGATGTTAGTAATTAATTGTTATCCCCTTCCACATAAAATGTTTCTACTTGACCAGTTTAGAGGATCTTCTATTTTCACCACTATTGAAATCAGATCAGGATATCATCAATTGATATTTTGACTAACTAGTATACCTCAAATTGATTTTAGAACCATTTTTGGCCATTATGAGTTCATTAGGATTTCATTTGGGTTGATTAATTCCCTTGTAGTGTTATGGCCTTGATAAATAGAATATTCCATGGGTACCTAAATCATTTCTTGGTTCTATTTTTGGATGACATCATAGTTTACTCCATGACTCATAACGATCATGATAGACATATTTTCTTCATTATGAGTATTATGTGATATCATTGGCATTACTCAATGATATCTACATCCTAATTCATGGATAATTAAGTATATTTATTGGTTCATATCAACTCAAAAACATTATCTCACGGTTCCCAAATATGTTGAAAGTATTGTTTTCTTGGGAATATATAATGAATTTTCTGATATATTCCAGATTTCTGGGTTTAAAATGAAATTATCATTGGTATATACCATAATATTCTCTCTTTTAGGACATATTTCTTCCTTGGCTAAGAAGTGAGTTATGTTTAAATAGTCAAGATCATTTGGTAGTTATTTCCTAGATTTCAAGAATCATTTTACTACAGAGATGATTATAAGTTCTACTTAATCCATGGGTGGATTATACAGTGGTCTTTGAAGCATATATGATTGGTTTTGGAGTAGTGTTAATGTAGGGAGGTCAATTTGGGATATATGGGTCATAGTAGTGGAGGCCACATGAACGAATGTTTCCTATGCATGACCTCATGTTAGCTATAGTTGATTATTCATCATGTGTAGGATGTATTATCTTTTGGGAGAAAATTTTACAGTGTATACAAATAATAAGAGATTAATGATTATATTTTATCAAGGAGACTCGAATATCTATAAGTGGTTATGGGTGGAGTATATGTGATCATTTGAACTTGAGATATAATATATACATTGGAAAGGAAATAATATTTTATGAAGCTTTGAGCAGGATAACTAAAATAAAGGTTGTTTTGGAGTATTGCATAGAGTTGAATACAATGACCTTGATGGATGAGATGCGTATACTGGTTCTTGAGAGATAGAAACTGATGAAACTCATATATTTAGCAGTTGAATCCAGAATTTGGATCTGTATTAGATAAATGCAGTATGAAGATATAGAGTGTTTTTCTTTGAGGGATTTCATTGAAGGTAAGAAGACACCTTTTGATTTCATTATGTATGAAGAGGATATCACCTATATCTAGGGTAGTGTATTCGTCCCTATTTTTCTATTTGTGGAGCAAATATGTGAATTTCGTCCCTTGAAATGGGTGGTGCATCTAGGTTTTAAAAAATGTACCATGGACTATATCGATAGTATTAGTGGCTACAAATGAAAAAGGAAACTATGGGGTTCATGGGATGATTCTACACTTATCAATAGGTGAAGGATGATAATAAATAACTTGGAGATTCATTATAATTGTTTCCCTTTCTAGAATATAAGTGGGATGCCAATACCATTTATTTTTTGGTGGGTATCATGGGGATGCCTCATAAGAATGACTTTATTTGGGTGATAGTACATCGACTGGGTAATGTTGTGCATTTCATTTCGATACAAAATACTTTAACCATAGACCAATTGGTTGATATGTATGTTTGGAAGAGAGTAAATATGCAAAGGGTTCCACATAGTATAGTTTTATACCATGAATCATGTTTTACAACATGCTTCTGGAAGGGATTGTAGAAGGCTCTTGTTATATAGGTTTTTCTTGTTAGGGAATTCCACCAACATACAGATGGGCAGTCGGAACATATGACTCATGTATGTGACTATATGCAACATGCATGTATTATAGAATTTCTTGGGTCATGGTAGAATAATTTATGTCTTACGAAGTTCTCCTATAACAATAGTAATCATGAAACTATTCATATGAAACCATATGAGGCACCTTATGGTTGGCCTTTCAAATCACGACTATGTTGGATAGAGGTAGGTGATTCATATATTTTTTTACTGAGTATCATATAAGACATGTTAGGACAGGTTCGTCCAATTTAGAAATGTATGGCTAAACCAAATAATAGATAGAATTATATGTTGAAATAAGTTGGAAAACCCATGAGATTACAGTGGGTGATCATGTGTTTTTCGGGTGTCGCCAAGATTGGGTCACTATAGGATTCAGAGATTGGGAAAGCTGGCACCCAAATTTGTTGGCCCTTTTGAGGTTATGGAGGGAATTAAGAAGATGTTGTACTTATTTTCTCTTCCACAGTGGTTTAGTTATACTCATGATGTCTTTCATGTGTCACATATGTGATGCTATCACCCCCACCCTTATCATATGAACCATGTGTAAATTATTTAGAGTAATGCTGATGCATCCATTGAGGAGTATCTAATATGTTTTTGGGCATAATTGTGATAAAGTGTTATGGAGAAATATTTTTTTCAAGGGTTATTTTATTTTGAAAAAATTGTTATATTTAGGAGGAAACATGGGAGAGATATTTTGATATACCAACTGATTGGAATTATAATTTCTCTTGTAATATTAGTGATGATTGTGAGTACATCTCAAGGTCACACTATAATAAGGTGAATAGATTGTAAGTTTCAGACGTTTTTTCAATGAGTCTGGCTCACTTATAGGTACACTTTTTCTGAATTTTTTTATACATTGTTTGGGGAATTCATAAAGTGCATTTTATTGATAAATAGAGGTATTGGGGGGTTTTGGATAGTTCAAGTTTGGAACGCGGTTTTTCCTTAACCATGCACTCTTCCCTTGAAAACAATGTATTCCCAGACATAGGTTGGTTTCAAGGTGGAAACATGATTTTTCAAACTATGTGACCTCTTAGAATAAACTATGATTCCCCTATTAAGATGTTAATGATTATGCATACTATTTTGAAAAAATATGTGCCATGTTCAATAAACCATATATCTAAAAAAATAACCACCTAAAGACAATTAAAATATTCTAAAGAACCATTTTATATACCTAAACACCCGGGATCAACCCTATATCATTTATCTCATTTTTGTATGATTCTAAGCAGATTCAAACGCATCCCAAATCCCTTCTTATCAAATAAAATATATGGTTGATGAATCTGCAGATCACTATATATGTGATTTCATTTCATTGAGAGTCCTCTCTCTCCTATAACTCTTCTCTAAAAAACAGTAATGTATTATTATCCATTAGAGTGGTTTTACATATATTTTTTGATATATCTAACTCTGATTTATCTTCGATGTATGTTTTGGATATTGATCTTACACTTCCTCATGATCTTGGTTGTTCCAATTCAATTGGGGAATTACATTTCTGAGCATGTATTATCTATCTAAGGGTAGGTGCACCATTATTCAATCCCCATATTAATTATTTCAATTAAATATTTTTAAATGTGAAATCATTATTTCGTGATCATAAATTTTATGTTAGATTTAATTAATTAAATTGGTTAATTAATTGATGGATTTTTGAATTGATTGATTAATGGGGTAGTGAAATTAGATAATTAATGGAATTTTTTAATTCGTCAATTGTGATATTTGAGAAATTTATAGATTATTAGAATGTTAAATTTATTAATTAGTGGAAATTATTTATTTTTTTTCTTAAAATTGACGGTTTAATGAATTAATTGACTAAATTTTAACAATGGGATTAATAATTAATTTTCCATATAATTCCTAATAGTTGAAATTAAAAAAAATATTATTTTTATGATCAATTGAAAAGGTATACTATAATGATTATTTTTTAAAATAATCTTAATGATTCAAATACTTTATGAATATTTTTTTTTTGATATTGTGATATTTTTTATACATGTGAAGTTGGGGTGTGGGATATGGACTAAGGCTCCAAATAAATGTATGTGTTAGTGAGTGTGGGACATGTAAAGTGGGTCAAATTACCCATATGTGTTATTGAGTTTTGGGAATGTTAATGAGGATCCAAATACCCTTTTTTTAATATGATTATGGGACCAGGACTGAGGTTTTAAATACACATGAGATATTGTGGTGTGGGATAGTTATTGGGGCTCTAAATATCAACTTAGTGTTAGACATGATGTTCTAAACCCATGAGATTGGTATTAGACTATAGTTACCATTTTCCATGATATTAATTAAAATTAAATGATAATTGGTAATCATGGTCTTTTGAAATGTGATATCCCAAGTGGATATTTCATAATCCACCATAGTCTAAAGGAAGTATTGATAGTAGGAGTGTCATCTTGAACCCTTGTAAATTATGTGGCTAATTAATGAAAAATTTAATATGATAACCATTTAACTTATGTATTGTAGTTAATTATTTATAAAACTAAATAAAATTCTATTGACTAGATATTTTATTGATTCTATTGGTCGTGGCCAATTGAGTTTTACTTAAACCATACTCAGGATTTCTACTCAGTACCAAAATTTTAATCATTTTTTTCGGATATGATAAGTGAAATTGAACTATGTTAAATTGATGAGTTGGGATGGATAATGGATTAGTGAACCCGAATTGGTGTTGTGACCCACATGGGATATTTTTAAGGATCTTTATGTTGTTTTTTAATTTTTAAACTTGTCACTTATTTTTCCTGAAATATCTAATATTTAGTGATGGAAATTGTTTTAGTTTTTATTTATCATCTGATATATTTTTTTCTAGTTATATCATATTTATAGTTATTATTATTCCCTTTTGGTAACTTTTAAGATATTTATATTGTTCTAGTTATTTGATAGAGAGTTTATAGTCTCTCCATGTTATATATATTAGACCCTTGCTACTAGTTTGAAACATTTGTCTTACAATGAGGAATGCCTAAGGTCACATAACCAATCAACTCTGGGAACCCTTATATAGAATCCATGTTAGTACATTACATGATTTCATATGAAAAAAAATATTTTTCCATAGAATTTTTAATGATCATTTATAAATTTTATATTCATCAATGATAATAAAATTATTTCTTACTTACATTTTATTTGGGATCTGATCGAATGGGACCATCCTTATTCATTATTTTGGATGGTTTATGTTTATTATTATCATTATGATAAAAATATATCTATCTAACCCATTTTTATTCGAATGAATATGATATGATTAATTGATGAAATATTTATGAAGAATGTTTCTTTTCTTTAGGTTATGCCACAATGAAATGTTAATGAATCCCATTTTGTTTTTTATTGGATATGATATGATAAATTTCATTTGATATTTTAGAAAAAAAATTTGGATTATTTGATGGTTGGGACCTATATCACCCAATATATAATATTATAATGTTTCATATATTATGTTATAATGATGGGAAACATAATGAAGTTCTTGATGTTATATAGGAATCATGAAGATGTGATTCCTCCACATTGGGAAACATGTGCAGATGGATGATCCAATATGAAATGGGAAATAGGTTTTGATGCCTGATCTATTATGATTTGATGTTCATGGTTGTTAAAAATGAAATATAAAATTTTATCTTTACTTAATATGGTTCCAAACGTATATTACATTAACATATAGTTCAAGATTGATTAATATGATTTTCACTCACATGGTTCATGAATTTTAAAATTATAATGTTTTATAACATGCATTATGATTGTAATCCATAATATATTAGGTATGAAATTTTTCGGTTACATTTATAATATTATTTTCTTATTATTTTCTTATTCATTCATATGATCATTAGTTATTATCTTCCTTGTTTCCCATTACTGAGCATATGAGGTCTCCATTTTATTCTGTTTCATTTCCCCAAGTTATGACGAATTTTTTATGTAGGGTGTGTTTATGAATAGTACAAAAATTTAATGATCTTTATGGGATATATTAAATATAATTCATTAGATTTGGAGATTTTTTTACCTATCATCCAAAAAAATAAACCATTATGGTCCTTAGTCGTTTATTTTTCAAATGTGTTATTTATTCATTTAAAAACATGTGATATTATTTTTAAAAATCCAGGGTAATTAAATTATTTATTGTATGCTTCATTATATCTCTAATTTCCATATATGAATTTATATTAATATTATTATTTATTATCTTTACTTTTATTAGGATTAATTTGTATCAGATAGGGTATAATCTCATTATGATACTCATGGATGCCCACTACTAGTCGATAAACAATTCCCTTTGGGGATGAGTTATTGTGGTATGTGGCATCCAGTTTGGTCATGGTGGAGTTGAACTGGGGTGGGGATGATAAAAAGTGGAAACAATGAGGGTTTTATTTATTTTAGTATTCGGGGTATGTTTAGAAGAATATAAAATGTGGACAAAATATATTTTTTACAATATACCTAGAAGCAGATAACCGACATATGATGTATTAATATTTTTCTTATGATGTGACTGTAGTTATTTATTTTTAATCAGATGATTTGGTTATTTTTTATTTAATATAATAAATTTGGTTATTGATTTATAATTTATTTTTTACTAATGGATTGTAGTGTTATGTGTGAATGTGTGCATGTTTCCATGTATCATATTTCCAATATTTCATCAAATGACATTCACATTCTTTATAGTTGTTGAGAGCCTTCATTATGATCTATAGATTGGTTATTTTATGTTTAAATGTAAAATAAGATTGTATTTTCTAATAAAAAATGATTGTGGAATTATACATAAACATACAACTATTTTGATTATATTATTAATATTAATTTTTTTGGTAATGTGACGATAATATTTAGCTTGATGTCTTCTTTGGTGTTTGTATTTTGGTCTAGAGAGACCACATGAGTTAAGTGAGACCTAGGTATATATGTTGAATATATAGTATAGTGAAACATCTACTAGTTGCTGGTTATCATATTTGTTATATCTTGAGCTATTATTAAAATGTATTTTTGAGTATTGCAATTAATATAGAATATGTATCAATCAAAGATGACTACCTCTTGAGTGTTAGCAGTGAATGGAGACGAAATCCCCATCAATATTGATGTATATCACCTAATTATTCATGTACCTCCTTTTGATCAGCATCTTTTTTAGAATAAATATGAAATTATTCGATATATGGGTTGTGGATAATCGAGATATGATTTTGAAATGTCAATCCTAAATAGATAATTTCATATATTTCATACATAAATATATTATGGAAACTATGGATCAGATGATATAGAGTTCATGTTTGTGAAAAATTAGATTATTTCCTACCATCTTGTGACCCCCTTAATAGAGAGTTGAAACCTGTAAAATATTTTTATCGAGGAATATGAAATCATAGGTGGGAATTCAAATTCAAGGGATATATATATATATATATATATATATATGATCTATCACTGTCACAACCCATCCTCCAAGGCCCGCATCGTGACTACCCTAAGCCTTCCTTCCATAGGCCAGGGGCTGGAGACTAGCACTAAAGGCGTAATTCCCTAAAACATGGAAGTCGTTGCCTTTATAAAACATAAAAACACACAACCATAGTAAAAGTGGAACCAAACACTAATTAATAACTATATAAAAAATTAGTGTTGTAATGTAAAGGGCAAGAAATACAAGCCCAACAGTAAAGTAAAAGGAAAAGACAAACATGTGCAACTTAAAGAAAAACAGAGGAAGGTGTCTAGTAGCTCCTATATCGTCCACCAAGGATCCTACCTGAATGGTACGTACAGATAGAATCATCAGTGCTCCACGTTCGTCCGTCTCCTTCGGGTACCATCTCATCATCAGGTCCACCTCCAGGCACCATCTTGTCCTCGCACACTCCACCTTGGTCAGCGTTGTCTGCCGTCTACATCCAACACAATGAGGTGCGGGCATAGCCCATGCAGCGGTGAGTATAATGATACTCAGTAGCGACCCCAAGGCCCTCAAGATCTCACAAATCCAACAAGGATAAACCACAAAGTATTATTTCTATGGATAACCATTACTTAGGTATATTCCCATATATATACTTATGTTATCAAATAACCCATCTCAATCATGAGGAAAACACAATGGTCATTGACTTAGCTCAAACCAGGATTTTCATTATCGAAACCATGGATGCGGGAGAACTCCTCCTCTGTCGAGTACAGTGGCGCTGTCATGACTCTGAGGCGCTACTCACTAACATTAGACTACTAAGATACTCCTCCTGTCGAGTACCACAGGTCTGCTGGCAAACTTGTTGCTTCGTCCGCTGTGGATCAACTGCCAAACAGGATGCTCCCCCAAGTAGCCATCAGAGGTACTCCTCCTGTCGAGTAATGCGGGTATGCTAGCAAACCAGGAACTTCGTCTGGCATGGGTCTGCAAACAAACTGGGCACTCCATACACTGGGCTAGTCGAATCACTCTGAGTCGAATCGGTCACGCAGTCGTCTGGTCTACAACTACTAGGTCTCCGCACTCTGTCAGCTCGTCTCCAGGAGGTTCCACTCCATGGGATCCAATTCGATACTCTATGTGTCACTATGTCTCAGGTGGATGTATCTCAAAGGTCTTCCATGTCATTGGGGTCTCAAGGCATCAAACGGCGTGTCAATCAGACTCCTGATCGGTGAGTTATTAGCATTTTAGTCACTGGGGCCCGGTTTGATTCGTGTACGAATCAACCTGACTGTGAATCAACTATACCCCAAACACCAGTGGCATATAATCAATGGTCCATCTATGCTCCATGAATAGCAGATCCACTGAAGGTTCGTCAGACGGACGTCCGGTGCCAAATATATGGACAAATAAGATAAAGGGTCAGTAGTGGGCCTGGGTCCAGTCTGACCCGGTCTGGGTCGACCCGGTCAGACTCGTTGGGTCTCACCCCGCCCATTGGGTGGGCCATATTACTATGTTTTGACCCGGTCCTTTGGGTCCGTCCCAGAAGGCTGCGAGTGCGGTTTGGACCGATAGTCGCCATGTAGGTGGTTCGGTTACTCAGGCTATGAGAAGTTCCTCTGACAGTTATTAGGGGGAGTGCTCGGTTTGGTGGTAGACCCACATCAGACGGAGCGCCTGATTTGGCATCAGACTCACGGTACTCGACAGTAGAATTACCTTAACAGTCTATGGTTAGTGAGTAGTGCATCAGTGTCGTGATAGGGCCAATGTACTTGACATAGAAGGAGTTCTCCAGCTGTCATGGTTTCGATAATGAAAATCCTGGTTTGAGCTGAGTCAATGACCTTTGTGTTATCCTCATGATTGAGTTGGGTTACTTGATAACATAGGCTTATGTATGGGCATATACCTATGTAATGGTTATCTATTTAAATTATACATTGTGGTTTATCCTGGTTGGATTTGTGAGACCTCGATGGTCTCGGGGTCCCTACCGAGTATCGTTATACTCACGCCTGCATGGTTTATTCTCGCACCTCGTTGTGTTGGATGCAGACGATAGACAACACTGACCGAGGTGGAGTGTGCGAGGACTGGATGGTGCGCATAGGTGGACCTCACGATGAGACGGTACCCGGTGGAGATGGACAAACGTGGAGCGTTGAGGAGGCTATCTGTACCTACCCATCTGGTTGGATCCATGGTGGATGATCCATGAGCTGGTAAGCACCTTCCATCTATTTGTCTTTTAGTTGTATATGTTTGTCTTTTCCTTGTATTTTACTGTTGGGATTGTATTTCGGACCCCTTTACTTTTCAACACTACTTTTTTATACAGTTTTTACTTAGTGTTTGTTTACTCTTGTACTATAGTTGTGTGTGTTTACGTTTTATAAAGGCAACGCCTTCCCAGTTTTAGAAAATTACACCTTTGGTGCTAGTTTTCAGCCCCCGGCCTATGGAAGGCGGGCTTGGGGTAGTCACAATGCGGGCCCCATGGGACGTGTCATGACAAATTGGCATCAGAGGAGAAACCCAACATTAGTTGTGGTGCACTGCCTGGGTTGAGATTTAGGGACCACAACGAGAGCATTGTGCTATAAAGGGGGGGGGGGTTATTGTAACATCCCCAAATGATACAGTGTTAAATGACTGAATGATATGACTCATGTCAACAAGGTTCCCCTTTCTTTTTCGGAGCCTACCTGATTATAACTCCACAGTTAAATGTGATTGACCTGGAGTAGTGATCAAGATGGGTGATCTCTTGGGAAGTTTCTCAGGGTGTGTTTGAGTGAGGACAAAACACACTAGAAAGGACATGTGTTGGGCCCCGCCCACTAGTTGGCCCGAAAACACATTTTTCCCACCCTAGGTCCCACACACGCGCCCAAACAGGTTATCTCACTAATGACAGTCCCCACATGCCAACACATGTCCTTTCCATTGTTTTTTGTCCTCACTCACATACACCTTGAGAAACTTCTTAGGAGGTCACCCATCCTGATCACTACTATAGGCCAAGCACGCTTAACTATGGAGTTCTAATCAGGTAGTATCCCGAAAAAGAAGGTTTACCTTGTTGACATGAGTCTTATCATTTAGTAATTTAACCATGAATCATTTGGAGATTTTACGATCACCCCTCCTTTAGATCACAATTCCCTCGTTGTGGGCCCTAAATCTCAACTCAGGCAGTGCTTAAGGAAGGGTTTCTCCTCTAATACCAAATATGACAACTCAGCCCCGCCCCCTAGTTGCCCCGCAGACACATGGGCCCCACCCTAAGTCCCACCCACATGCCCAAACAGGTTATCTGACTAATGACAGTCCCCACAGGCAACACATATCATTTCCAGTGTGTTATGTCCTCACTCACACACACCCTGAGAAATGTTCCAATAGATCACCCATCCCGATCACTACTCCAGGCCAAGCACATTTAACTGTGCAGTTCTAATTAGGTATGCTCTCGAAAAAGAAGGTGCACCTTGTTCACATGAGTCAATCATTTAGTCATTTTACACTGTATCATTTGGGGATATTTAAATCACAAAAATAATTTTATGTTTTTTTCATGAAAATTTGTTTTCTAAGATGTTGTGCCTTGGATTTGAGTGTTATTTTATGATTTCACTTTTAGAGATCATGTTAGTTATTTTCTATGAACCATGTTTCATTGAGTGTGTTTGGTTTTCAAAGTTGTCAAATGATGAGACATCAAAGGCATATCATCTTGATGATGTGCTAATATTTTTGATTCAATATCAATTAGATGTTATATAAAATAAATATTTTTCGAAGGATGTCAAATAGGATTTAATTATATAGATAAACCTAGTTAAGTATAAACCTTTGGGTTAAGATTATTTTTATATTAGGTCTAGGAGTTCATTATTAAGTTCCATGGTTTATCTTTTTCTTAGAATGTGATCAATCCCCCAATATACTACTAGAGTTCGGATGTTTGACAGACATGACTATAGTTCTAGTGTGTAAATACCCATGTTTTTTGTAAATATTTCTTATTAAATAAATATTGGGTCTAAAATATTATTTCAAATGCAACACTAAACTAATATGATCTATGAAATCTTATATTATTAAATCATAACAAATATATAACAAATAATTAATAAAATGATTGTGATGAATTAAAAATGCATTAGAAATATGATTATAAACAATTAAACTGAAACTATTAATTTTTCAATAAATTTAATTTCCTTTATTTATTAAATTTTACACAAAAAATAAAAAATTTAAAATCATAAAAATATGAAATTAGAAAAAATTTTAAATTTATAATTCTAAATTTATTTTCATATTTTTTAATATTGTTTTTTACGTAATTGTTTTTAAAATATAGTGAAAATTGTGTTTTTACTCATAATATAAATTTTATAACTCCATATAGAAGTTTGTATAATTTAAAAAATAAAAAATATTGTTCAGGATAAAATATATAACTATGGAGTATCAATATGTATTTTGTAAAAACCATTTTAATATTATAAAACCAATGGTTAATATTTTATAAATATAATAATATTTTCCAGTTGAATAAACTATTTTTTCATTTTCTTTTAACTATTTAATAATTATGTAATATTTTGTTTTGGATTGATTAAAAGTCCAAATAAAATTTGTTATTATAATAATCCAATTATTAACATAACAATTAAAAATTTATCATATTCATAAATTTTCATCATTAAATAAACATTATCTATAAAATGGTTTATACAAGTTACATGTGCAAATATAAAAATTGATTTCCTATTACCCAGGATATTTTCAAATAAAATGGATTTGTAATTTGGAATTATATGTTTTATATTATTTAATAGGGAAAATTTTATTTTCAATCATAAAATATTAATTACATAATTTTAAAACAATTACTGCGGTAAAACCTTAAAGATTGAAATTGGTCAACCGAAGGATTGAAAGCAATAACATTTAAAAAATGTTTTTAATTGGGTTTTTATGGTTTTTATGGAAATAAAAAATTCTCATTACATTAGTTTAATTTTTTTCATCATTCATGAGTTGTGAAGCATGTGCTATCTTTTTATTAAGTTGAAATAATTTCAAAAATAAAATTCTCACCACTAAAAATAATGAATTTCTCACCACCCATTAAAAACTAGTATAAATATTAATTTCAAATTAAAAATATGAAGTTTTCCTACCCCAATAATCATATTTCTCATCATTTATCTTTTGTAAAAAAATTATCTTAATACCTCCATTTGCATGGTCCCTCTATGGGAAACCCCAAGTACTGAATGTTAGTATTATTTTTACTAGCATATTTTCATTTATTTTATGGTTTTACAAATATAATTTTATTGTATTTATATTATTAAATAATAAAAATTTGTATATTTAATTTTAATATTTTAATGGAATAACTATTAACATCATTTCCTTGCTTCAATTTTGAATAACAAAAAACAACATCCGTTCATATGTGAACTAATTCATGTACAAAGTAAAGTATCCAATTTTTCATCTACGTTCATTCGTATTTGTTAAAATATATTAAAATTTGATTCCTCACATGAAATGTATCTAAATGATATCATTATGATTTTTAAATAACAATATAATCTGAAAATAAACATATTTCATAACCATACACACCCTATAATTATTGTATGTTCGTTCTCGTGATGCACTAACCACCAATGTAAAAAATGATATAAAGTTATACCATGAAATTATATGAATATATAAATTGTGATAATATATGGTATAAATACATAAATAAATAATTTATTTTTTCTTCAATTTTTTATTAATATTAATCTCAATAATTAACATATAATCAATCATTAATTAAGAAACATCCAAACACGCTCATAATTATTTTCATCTTCAAGTATCATAGAAAAAATCCCATTTAGAGAAATTAAAAAATTATAAATAGTTTAAAATAATAAATATAATTTCCTTTTTTTGATATTTTAATGATACGAATTAGTATTTTAATGAAATACAACACTACCATTATGAAACTAGTAACCAATATTCAAGATTATGCACACTTGATATTGAAAATTGATCATAACTGACTAATATAAATGTAAATAAAATATATTAATTATGTATATAATAACATATGGATATGAATTAGGTTATGAACTATGTGATTAATATATTTATGTTTTCTATACTAGAGTATGGAAAGTGATATATAATTAGAAATTCAATGTAACAGTTTAATCGACTCAATTTTCGATTCTTTATGTCATGGTATTTTTTTATGAGTATATTTTTTAAAATTTATTATACCCTTACATTCACATATTCATTAAGTTATTTCTACATTTTCTATGTGGAATGTTCTTCACATTAAAAATAACCACTTTTTTTAAAAAAAAATTTGTGATTAAAGCATAATGTTGATAAGAATAATTCTCATTACTAACAATGAATTTTTTTCAACAATTTTAATGTTCTTCATATATAAATTATTTTCATGTAATAAAAAAATATGTTTTATTCCTTTACATTATAAATGTTTTTAGTTTTTCTAGGAAATGAATGTATTTTTATGTTTCTTAGACGTGGAGTCTTTCAATAAAGCGATATAATAATATTAATAAAGGGATTTCGTTTCATTCTATACCACTATAGATTTATTATAATAATTATTTATATTTTCAAGGAACCATTGTTTAGAGCTAAATATAATTAGGGATTAAAAAATATTCTTCTGCCCTTATTAAATATATATTTAAAAGTAAACTTCACATTATCTATTTCAATATTTCATAAAAGTTTTTGTGAAAAGTTTTTTATTTTCACGTTGATTTTTCTTCCAATTCTTATATCTATGGAAGTGATTCTTTGAAAACAATATATATTTTATTAAGATAATATTACATTTGGCGAATTATTTTTTTAATATCCAAGGATTTATTAAGTTCATGTTATGTGACTTTCTGGAAATAATTAATAAATACATACTTTCCTTATATCATTAAGATATGATATTTATTGATCATAATTTTCACACATATATATGGGTGATAATGGAAGGAGTCCTATATAAACATGAAATAAATTGTTTTATGTTGACAATAATGAGATATTTTATCTTTTATATAATAATTTTTTCACATAGGTATGGTAATAATCAGTTTGGTAACAATTTCATACGTGTATGTAATGTGTTTTTTAGGCATATGTGTACTTTTCCTAATACAACATGAAATCCAATGCCGATGGCTATTCTAAATAGTTATTTTTATAAAATTTTATTCTATATTTAAAAAAATTTGATTTTTATGTTTTGTTTATATTTTATGTTACACTTTAGTTCAAAAATATTCAACACTCTTATGTCATGCTCTCATTTTTTAAATTATTAGGATATATTTTAATCCATATTATATCTTTTCAATATCATTGATTACCATTTTATGATCTTATATTTTTCTAACATGTTTTATGAATTTCAATTATTGTCTTAATATCTTTTAATAAGATAATTTTTAACCCCACATGATTTACATAAAATTTATGATATGATACATTTTGATAATTTGTCCCTTCATGAGAATCTGATCTCACAACTTTTTTATCTTTTAATTTCCCCAACTGATGAATATTATTATATCACATGGGATGTATATATAATGATTAATAGGAGACCCATACTATGGTAATTTTTTCAATTATTGTAAAATAATATTTAAATTTAGATAATCTCCAAGAAACTAAACATTTCTGTCCTTGTGTAATGAGACTACTTCTGAGATATATTATTTAAATCCCAATATTAATGTATTGTTTATATTATGTCTATCTTGGGCCATATTACAGTCAGTGATTATGAAGTGTCATTAAAGTGGAAAAATTGGTAATTTTCAATTATTTTGTTATAGTTGCACTCATGAAACTAGTGGTTCGGGTGTTGGATAGGATTTAGGATTAGTAATTGTATATAGCATTGTCCCACAACAATGTATTTGGAGTTATTTCACCCAGTTATAGGACATTGTTACTTATAGTCATTAGGGTAATTATACATAAAACAATGGTGATCCTCTATGTACCTATTGATCAAGAGGCTAGGTGAGAGGCTCAATGGATGTAAAACTATTTTTCATGAATCCAATTCCCTCTCATAATGGTAATAATCCATCATTTTTTAAGGAATGAGGATAATGGAATCCATACTTTCTAATGAATTATTTTTTATGATTACATGTTACATGTTTATATATTCTTATTTTACTAGTGATCATGTTTTGACTGTTGAATTTCTACATTGTGTGATGAAAATCAATATGATTTTAGTGGTGTTTTGAGATAATATTCATAGATAATATGATTTCGACCTTATCATTAATGGATATTATCATCTATTGGATTTATTTTTCTTAGGGACCCATAGTTTAGAACTCATCTTAGGTACCGATTTATTGACTCAGTATTTACTAGACACTGATTTTTATCATCAATATGTATCATTTATGTATTTTGAGGGTGACAGTTATACCATTTTAAGTGACTATCATCTATATGTTGGTAATTTATGAAATGATCATCAAAATATAGGGACACTTTATAAACGTTTCCCATAATTATTTTTTTATGTTATCAAATTTGGAAATTAGTCATCCCCTCTCTTGTTGTCCTATTAAAATATTTTTTATGGAATTCACAATGTTTCCACCTTAGAGTAAGGTTGGATTTTAGTTCAAAAAAAATTATATAGATATATCCAATATATATTATTCCATATAATAATTCTCTTATACATATTATAAAAATATAGGTTCAATAAGATGGACAAAAGGTGAGTGGAAGTATTAAAATATGCACATACCATTGGAGTTTGACTATCTTATTCTCCAATATGGAAAATATTTAATGTTTAATGTGTGCATTTATAGAGGTTAAAAAATGTGATTTTAAATATGTGATATCCCCATCCTTATATTGAAGACATATTTGGCTAGTTGAGGGGGTTCAAGTGGTTCTCAAAGAACACCCTAATATTTGGTTACCACAAATTGTTTTTTGGCCTTATTACATTCCGTGTAACACTTTTAGGAGCATATAAAGCCTATATGATTATCTTTTTATTCCATTTTTATGTGACCCAAACATTACATAAAAAATTATTACTTTTTTGAACCAAAATTTATGACATAGAAGAACAAGTGTGACGCCTTAGAGGTGTCCTCGCGGAGACCATTCGCGAAGCCCGTATGGCCCCATGACCTCCAAAGAGCAAGGAAGTGGGTGGCTTTGTGACCCCCATTGATGTTCATGAAGCCACTATGGAGCAAAGAGGTGGGAGGATTCATGAGCCACATTGACATTCACGAAGCCTCCACGGAGCAAGGATGTGGGAGGATCCACGAGCCAATTTTATCTTCGCGAACCCACCACGGAGTAAGGAGGCAGAAGTCTACGTAATCCCCTTTGATGTTCGCAAACCCGCCACTATGCATTCTATGTCTATGCACCGAGTGAGATTCACTTCATGGTGCCTCTTTCATATCAATACAGGGCTCCCCTCAAGCCCAAAAGATAGATGATCCTACTTTTCAACTTTTTATCGCCCAAATCACGAAGCACTCTCTTCCCAACAAACCATGAGCTATGCAAGAAATTGTTTGCATCGCGAAATGCCTCCCCTTTGCATTAATATGTCCCCTCATTAGAATGGATTCCTTTCATGGGACATATGGGCCTCCGCGAAGGAATAGGATCCCCAAGGGTACTCGGGTCAGCATGGATCATTTATGCTTCATGAAACACCCCTCATGCACATGTGACCCATATGTTAAGGCATGGCCACTATGCCTCACAAAGAACCTTACTTCACAACCCTTTGTTTTTCAAGGTTCCCTTGATTTGTGAGGTATTACTCTGCGAATTCATTTCCAAATAGTGAAGAACCTCCCAAATGCACTTATTCCTTATGCTTAGGCTAGGACACTCCACTTCACAAAGCACAAACCTTCGCGCAAGTACCGTCCACTACATGGGTCAGTAGAGATTCACAAGGCCCCTGCCTGTGAACCCCTCGGCTCTACAAATCCTTTTCTTGGGCGACCTTCCAGGTTTTCACAAATTGATTTCAAGGTCCCTGGGACATTACCTTCCATTGCGTCTCTTCAACTCATGATTCTTCGCGTAGGCACGCTAATGAATATTACTTAATTTCATAGCCACGCTAATGTGGTCCCCCAATGGGATCACCTCACGAAACCCCCCAACCACAGCATTGATGATGCCTCCCCATCCCCAAGGGGTTTGAGGTACCTGTCATGTATGTACTAGGGGTGAGGAGTAAATCTACATCGTCTAAGATGTAGGACATTAAACTTCCAAGAACCTTCGTCCTCAGAACATTATGTTAGGCTATGACTATGTCTCGTATGTCAGACGTGGGGTTCCCCAACCTTTAACATTCTGCATGCCCACTGGTCTCCATGTGAGTGTCACCACTCCACACAAGTAATAAAATACTCGTTATTATAGTGATGTCTATCTAAATGAGAAGGGATACCATCTTGGTATAAGCCGCTAATGTTTCTTACTGTAGGTAGAACCTCTACTCCACCTATCTTCTTCTCTGACAAAGACTTAGAGGAGAGATGGGGACAAGGTTTATTCAATTCCTTCCCTCTCCCTCTGGGCTTTGTCACCACATGGGCCTTCATCATAGAGTAAGTCGCAATCTCTATATCCCTTGTCCACTAACAACGTCTATTCCACTATTTCCATTTTGGGATGCTAACCATGTGTAATCCCAATAACACTTCCCATAGACACACCTTTGCACCATGATCGTCAGGTCATTGCTACCTCTTGTTTCTCACACCGAGCATGACTCACATGGTCTTAGAGAAAGCACTGACCATGACATCCTCTATGGGAAGCCTAGAGTGTAGGCACCACACACCAACCCAAACTATGTGGACATTGATCCATGCTATGGCATGGTACATTAAAAGCCTCCCCGAGGTTCAACCCCACCACTCGGTCGTTCTGACCCCCTTCACATCGGTTCTACCACAACTAACCAGAACCACATGGACTATGACCCATGCTAAGGCATGGTACATAGGAAGCCTCCCCAAGGATCAAGCTAAACACTCGGTCGTTATGACCCCATTCATGTATGTTCTCCCACAACCAACCCTAACTACATGGACTTTGATTAATGCTATGGCGTGGTACGTAGGAAGCCTCCTCGAGGTTGAAGCCCAACAACCAGTCGTTCCGACCCCCCTTCACGTGGGTTCGCCAACATTCATTCTGAATAATGGGGACTTTGATCCTTTTTAAGGCAAGGTACGTAGGAATCCTCCCTAAGGTTCAAGACCAATAACCATTGGTCCCGACCATCTTCGTATAGGTGTACCATGCCCCATTCTAATCTATGGGGACTTTGAGCCTTGCCAAGGAAAGGTATGTAGGAATCCTCCTTGAGGTTCAAGCCCTACATCCATCTGGTCCCCAGGTCCTCCTTTACATTGGTTCACCGACCCCATACCCAAACTACATGGACATTGATTCATGATAAGGCATGGTATGTATGAAGCACCCCCAAGGTTAAATCCCAACACCCGGTCGTTCTGACCCCCTTCATGTCAGTTCACCCACATCCAACCTGAACTATGTGGATTTTCATCCCTGATAAGGCATGGTACGTAATAAGAATCCCTGAGGTTCAATCCCAACACCTTGTTGTTCTGAACCCCTTCACATCAGTTCACCCACAACCATCCTGAACTACGTGGATTTTGATCAATGCAAAGGAAAGGTATGTAGAAATCCTCCTTGTGGTTCAACACCAACAACCATTAGTCTCGACCATCTTGACGTCGGTGTACCAAACCCTATTATAAAATATGGGGACTATGACCCATGCCATGGAAAGGTATGTTGGATGCATTTCTGAAGTTCAAGCCGACCATCCATCTGGACACCAGGTCCTTCTTCACATCGGTTCCCCGACCCATACCCGAACTATGTGGACATTGATCCATGCCAAGGCATGGTATGTAGGAAGCCTCCCTAAGGGTCAAACCCAACCACTGGTCACTTTGACCCCCTCTCATGTCATTCCACCCCATCCTGCATGACGTTATACGGTATCCCCCTTTTGTGATCCCCATATAGCGGTAAGCTGTTGCGACCCCATCCAACGGTAAGCTGTTGTGATCCCATCCAGTGGTAAGACATTGTGATCCCATCTAGTGGTAAAACATTTTCACCCCATACAAAGGTAAGTCATTGTTGTCCCCTCTGTTGGGACCCATATCTCTGACCCATCCAAGCGGTGTCAGACCAGCCTCGGGCTGCTAACCACCCGTGAGCCCTAGTATATTGTCGGGTCGTTGTCCTCTGCACACACCCTGATCCTATAACACTTCTTGAACTATATAGACATTGATTTCCTGCCATAAATATATGAATATGGTCTATTCAAGGCTCAATACAACCATCATCATCTCCCTAAGTCAACTCCATCACATCATCCATCCACATTTCTTAACAATCCATCATCCATCCTAATTCATAACTGGGCCGCCAAATTCTGGTGAGATCATGACAATTTTCCTCTTCGTTACTCCTAGAATTAACTGGGTACTTGACCACACATTATCCACAACATCAGTGTTACCTCAAGGGGTTACACCTATCTGATCCACTCAAGTCAGTGTTCTGATCAGTCTGAATTTTCTCCTCTGGATGTTAAAACTATGGAATACCCTGGGCTAAACATAGGATGTTGAGGAAACCCCCAGATACATGCCTATGGCATATAACTTCCCACATTTTACATGTGATGCCTCAGGCTTCCGTGCCCTCAAGAAGCCCTATAATAAGGGGAATATTCCCTGATGCGCCAGTGTTCCAGCATCCAGAGACACCAGTGATGTCCAATGTGACTAAATCCAGACCGATGGTTATTTCCCTGGATGGACCCCTTGGAATGTCCTGAATGAAGTAGTGTAATTAACTGGTGTCCATAAATATGTTGCATTGGGATGAGTTTCGCGAAAAACTTATTAAATCTATAATGGAGACTCAGACTAGGTGACAAATTTCGAGGAGGAATCCATATAAGGAGGAACTGACAACCCATAATCCCATTACGATGAAGGAGAAGACATTCGTGAACATGGAATGAATGTCACCAGCATTTGGAAAGCGGGAATGTCTAAAAAAACAGCGCCATAGTCCATTCAATAAGACGGATGTATGCCCGTCCCGACGAAAGTGTTAGAAAGAAAAATGGTGAACCCAACATGAATACTATTGTTTTCAATGTGGATATTAGTAGCATTAGAGACATCAACAGACTAGCATGTCACTGAATCTAGTTATCCAACGCCGGGTCCTACCATGCAAATAGATACCAGGCATGAAAATCACCAGAAGATGGGGTGGTCAAAACCTTGGGAATCTCAGTCTATGACCTTGTTAGTGTGGATCCCTCTTGCAAAAAATGGAATATGGAATGGATTTGGGGCACTAGACGTCGATTTCCTTGTTTAAAAACTAATGTTCCAATCTCCTTGCATCTCATAAACCAACCAACATAGGGGTTGGGGAAATGCCAATGCACAACTCTGCATGTCTTGGCCACTTCTGAGATAACTTCCACAACTAAAGGTATTGGGTGCCAGCACCCTATCTACCCTTCTAAATTCATCCATTGAATGGTGATCAGTGACCTCGTACGCTGGTAGGAGGATGAGAGAATTATCCAGACTAGATATATGGCATGCCTTGATTTAGAGGCATATGCACCTCATCGTCAACGCGGCCCCTAAGGGCCCCGTAGGGAGCCCCCACACTGACGTATGATCGTATTAAGAGCCTATCCCTGGAATGCCTCGACAATACTCTCCCCTACGCCAATGAGGTAGGTGATGCCTGGTCCAGCCCAGCTGAGATCCTATTTTAGGGGACCCTAAGAAGGGCCCCCACCAGGATGCACTAGCGCCGCCACCCGGTTCCTCGAGCTGAATAGCAGGTAAGCAATGTACCTGCACCGCCAACCCTCGTTCGTCTGACCAGACGCCAACGTCCTCCGCAAGCTGAAGAGGATTCCCACCAAGGGTTATCAATGTCACCAGCTAGTGTGGACCGTTCCACCACCAAAGTATGTACCTAGACCCATGTGTATGCTATGAAGGTGAAATTATATGCCCGACTCGGATTGAGGCCACAACCCCCCCCCCCCCCCCCATGGGCAAGCTTGGTCTACTCTATTTGTCGCCAGCACAGGCAGTGGCCGCCGCGGAAAAATCCACAGTGACGACATCTAGTTCGAAGATCCTCCTCCTTCCGCCATCAAGGAGAACGCATGCCTTCCCCACTTACTAGCTCGGCATACAGGTCTACCCCGCTCCACCTCCAACCCAAACAAGGGTATTCCCAAAGATGGAAATTCTTAGTACAAGAGTCTCTCCTACACTCATTACACTGGTTATGGATTCATTCCTTTTTCCACAGACCTCTGGTGCAGGGACGTTGCACGTCCAGTCACTCCCCAATGTGGGGGCCCTCCCCTTGTTCTCATAGCAGTAGGAGAAATTCCTCATCATCCTGAAAATAAGAGGGGTGGAGGTCAGCTTCACTTTACCAGCTCCCAGCATGAAGGTCCTACTCATGTTTGGCCTGACCAGTACACAAACTTTCCTCATACTGATGTCTCTAGAGAAAACAAGCATGGAGTCCCTACCCATGCTCCTGTAAGCTCCAGCAGAGGTCCTACCCACTCCCACACTTCCCATATAGGTCCTCCCCATGTCCCCTTCAATATATGTCCAGGTTCCCCTCACACCCTATAATTCTCAGGCGGAAATCCTCTCTGCCCAAGCACCAGTACAACTGATGGTCCTCTTTATTCCAGAAATCTGCCATATCCTGAAGAACCAGCCCTAGTTAAGAGGGTAGGTCATCACTACAATAAAAATAGTGCTGCTATGATTCAAACTATGTTCAAACCCATTCACTTATCATATTCTAAATCATAGTACGACTCGTTGATGGACCCCTCCCCTCGGTCCTCTATGTAAAGGATCGGGGTAGGAATGAGGCGCATCAGCCTCGTACACCTGGAAAGAGAAGTTCACAGTATTCCCGCCTCCCACTGTAGGTATATCTAGGTAGACTAAAACATGGAAATCCCATAGGTTAATGTCGTGAAATCACAACCATCATCACCAGAAGAACCATCTATATTGACTAGAGATCATTGAGAGCTAGTCTAGGGACTAATGGTGGACGATCAGCAGCATGATCCATCGCCAGTAGCCATGGTCCCTCCACCAGGAACTACGACCATTAGACCGTCCTACCACAATGTGGTGGCTATGTCGCTACACTCTTCAGAGGTCAACCCATGATGTGGCGTTTTATCAGCTCACTCACTATATTCTCCACCGGCCAACATAATGGTCCAGTCGTCTGCCTCAGTACTGTTTCTAGTTCCTCAGCCTCCTCTAGTTTACGAGTGGGGAAATGAACGGTCAAACCCTAAATCCAAGAAAAGAATCTTATGAAACATCATCACATAGGACCACTTCCCTGATAGGATTTGTCTAATTGCAACACAAAACTTTTTTGCACCAAAATCCCTCACCCTAGATGAAGTGGAGTGTTCCATCAAACCCTCTGGGTGACACACTTCCGCCTTCGTCACCAGCAAGTGGTTTATCCAAAGAGCCAAGAACACTTTTAGGACATCAGCAAACAATGTAGTCATGTGGATCTGGATGCACTACCCGTGGCCCAGCTCCTTGAGTCACCATGTCACCCTATGAACCTCCAGCAAAAATGCATCCAAAGTTTCAAGGTACTCTGCAAGATTATGATGAAGGCTTCCACCCACACACAGATCTGTGACTGAGGGAAAAATGATTCCCTCCTCTTCAGTTCTATCTGATGGAATGTTGACCTAACATGTGATATCGAGGAAATTCCCCTAGGAAGAGTCGTGGTCAACATGGATAGCCTATCGGAATATGAGAATGAGCTATAACTCCACATCGTGGACCTCCCCCCTAAGGGCGTACCACCACAATAGGATACATTGGGAAGGGTTAATTTACACCATAAAAATATTCTCGGTCTCGTTGTACCCACCAAGGCATTAGTCCTTAGCCGGAATCTCGGTAAGGGTAAGGAGAACCTCGAAGCCACCAAAAACTCCAACCCGTCTTCCTTAGTGAAGAATACAGAGGAAGACTCTGAAAAGGACATGTTTCATTAGAAACTTTCTGAGTAGAAAAAGTATGTTGAAGACCTACACGATGAACGTGCTACAGAGCGATGGTTGGATTACAGTGATCCGCGGATTGGATAGCAGGGACAAGAACAACTTCCCCTCAACAAGCTACCCCCGGGTGCCCTGATCATCCTACCCACAAAGATAGGGTTGAGGCTGAGGCTTACTGTAGGAATGCATGGTATGTCTCGCCAAATCCTGATGAGTAGTGTAACTACACTCTGGACCCAGCTCAGGCTCCCCCATCCACTCCATAGGTCGTTCTGCCGGCTGCTCCATGAGATACTTGGCCTGCTAATCGTGTTGAAGAACCCATCAATGCACTAGTAGTCAGGGATCCCTATCAAGAAAGGAACCCCCATCCAGATGATCCAATGGAGGCACTCATTTCCTACTGTGAGGTGTTGGAGACATGACAGGTGGAACTCCCACCTGACGGAAATCCATATCCATCATGGGTTGATGATATTAAAGCACCTCTGGTTTTCGGAAATCTTACCTTTTCCCACGTCAATGGGATAGGGGACCCACCAAAAGAATTTGATTACTTAATATCAAGTTGTGGACCCATATTGGGGACACCAATGAAACTAGATGCTTCCAAACACCAGTGTTTTTTGAAGACGTTGGAAGGACCGACATTCGGCTTGTACAACTAGCTCCCCATCTGATCAGTAGTCAGTTGGGAAGACCTCCTGGGGAAATTCCTCTACCAGTTCAGTTTCACCACCCAGAAGACGAATATCACAGGACTCTTCAAGTGATAGTAGAGGCATGATTAGCATGTTGCAGACTTTGTCTCCCGGTGGAAAGGGATTTTTTACTCTCTTGACATTCCACTGACTGAGAAGCAACTACCGACGATGTGTGTAGGGAATGTCAAGACTGAACTATTCCCCTCCTTGATCACCAAAAACTACCCTAGGGGATTTCAAGACTTATCTGATAAGGCCCAGATCCTGGAGTAAGCCCCAGAACTGGCTAGCCAGGCACGTCCATTGCCTCCCGTAATTCCTGCAAGAAGGGACTCTATAGCCAAGCACTCCACATTGGACCAAATAGAGGCCCTAAAGAAAATAGAATTTATACTAGTGGAGCGGCTCCACACCCTCGCAGAGGTTCCCCACCTCAGGCCCAACCACCGTCCCAGCAGCGCCCGCCGCAGAATCAGTAGGTTCCCCCATGTAATGTGCCACAACTAACCAGTCTCTGAACCTGGATTTTCCCGATGAGGAAATCCTCTCGGTGGATCATGCCATCCTGTGTTGGAAAATTCACTTCTATGGAACCCCCCCAAAGACCCACCGGTAGAAGGCTCAATGACAGTAGACTCAACAGAGCGGGCCTGGGTATCGTCTTCATTACCCCAGCGTAGGCCAATATACAGTACTCATTCCAGATGTCATAAGGCTACACCAATAATGAGGAAGAGTATCAGGATCTCAATACAACCCTTGAGCTCTCCCTCGATATTGATGTGCCCCATTTTCATGTGGAAGGGGACTCCAAATTAGTCATCATGAAAATAAAAAGTGATTATATAATTAGAAATCCATAGATCATACCATTATTGGAAATCACTCTCAAGTTAATGGCCTAATTCTCATCTCGTCCAAAGGTTACCCATGTCCCTCTATCACAGAATGGTTGAGAAGATGCCTTGGGAGGCCTATATACATCACATGGAAAGCCTAAATGTGATGATCTGATTATCAACATGGAGAACTGAAGATTCATTCCTCCCGTCACCACAGACAATGATGATATACCAAATTTAATCCACCTTACTGTTGATGCCTCCGAATCAGGACCCCACGGTCCCTTGGATGCGGCAACAGGATTTACTCAGGATTTGAGAACCTGCTTTGTTGAGTATCTCTTAAACAGTTATCTCCCGGCCGATCAGGCTAAGTCTGAGCAAATATGATGCCGTGTGTTACAGTTCACCATCTAGGATATCCCGGTTCATGAGAAGATCCTCTATAAATGTGAGTTCAATGGTGTTATTATCTATTGCATTCAAGGAGTCGATATTTTTCAAGTCATGCAAGAGGTTCATTCCTATTCAAGGGGGCTCATCAAACCAGGTCGAAGCTATCTCACCAGATCCAGAGACAAGGGTACTTATGGCCCTCCAGGATCTATGACTACATAGAGTTCTCCAAGAGGTGCCAAACGTGCCAAATTCATGCAAAATTCATCCATCAGATGCTAGAGCCTCTCCAATCATCCATGTAATCTTGTCAATTTGTGGTATGGGGACTTGATGTCATGAGACTATATCCATTAATGACAACTCGCTAGTTCTTGTCCATCCTGGCCGCTAAGGATTTATTTTCCAAGTGGGAGGAAGCAGTTCCACTCAACGAGGTCAAGGCCCATTCCATCATTGACATTGTGAGCTCCAATATCATCTACTGATTTTTAGTCCCTCATACTTTCCTCACTGATAATGACACGAACTTTGAAGAAGTTGAGCTGAAGAAATTGTACATCATGTATAACATCTGTTCTAACCATACCTCTTGCTATCACGCATAAGTAAATGGACAGATCGAGTTGTTCAACAATACCCTCTCTAATATTTTTCAAAAAATGGTTGGTCAGATCAAGAAGAGTTGGCTGGATAAAATCCCCAATGCCGTCTAGTATTATTGGAAAACGAATCATAATTCCTACCAGGTGACTCTATATTCTTTGGTGTAAATGATGGAGGACTTCATTCCCATTGAGATTCACTTGCCCTTATTGCACATAGCTGTCAACGATCAACAAGCACCAGATAAAGTAGCTGAAATCTATCTGGATGAGCTTGAAGTGCTCGATGAGTCCAGGCTGCATGCCCTACACAATCTGGAAAGACACAAGAATATGATGGCTAGATAATTCCACAAGAATGTTTACATCTGATCCTTCTTTCAAGGAAACACGGTACTGTCCCTTAGGACACCAATGATACCTGGAAAGAAACCACCCATGTTGGATCCCAAATGTGAAGGACCTTACATTGTTCACAAGGTTTACTCTAATTGAGAATTCTCCCTTGTTACCAGGGATTGGGAGAATATAACTCCTACCACCAATTCCAAATTCTTCAAGAAATACTTTGTTGAGAAATTTACGGTCCAGCAAGACCCTAAACGGCTGGTCCTGTAAGACCGTAAATTGCCATGTTTCACATGACATTAAACTGTACATCGTCTTGAAAGACATTAAACTAAACCCTCATAACTACATAAATCATGATTAACATCATCATGGGATATGCAAGAACACCAAGACGATTTGTCTATTGGTCGAACCCCATATCTCAGAAATCTACCAGTTATCTAGGACCCATGGCCTGTATTCATTCATGAGAGGGATACTTGGTGTGGTATGGGCTTATGTCCTCATTCACGTCGGGTTTCTAATAACCATTCCATGTACCTCATTATCCTAAGATTTCTTTGTCTCTTTTCTAATTGGATGCTCTCATGTTGAGCCCTCGACCCTCTACGATGATTCACCAATGTTCCCAAGAGTACTCTGGTTCAGCACCTGGAGTGACAGACTTTACCCAAACATGTTTCTACCCACCATCCATGCTTCGTATTCCCCTTTACTAGGGCTTCCATCATCTTTCCTAGCCGAAGTGACCCCGCCAAATGGTAGGGTTTCTTTCCCCAAGGTCCCTCCTACCATTAAATGCCAACATCCCCATGGATTTCGAACAAAAAACTGATACTAGTCTTTCGTTGTGAATATGGTCAGCGGTCAATGCCCATTGGTTGTTCCAATTTCAGGTCACATGATATTGATACTATGTTTCGAACACAGTCAACAGTTATCCTCCATCGTCACACCAACCCCATTAAGCCCAAAATATCGGTCCCATGGTTCACATAATTTTACACCCCATCATGATAAAGTGGAATCTCGACATTCTTGGTGCTATCCCTCAGTGCACATTTGCACGTTAGGAGAACGAAGCCACAATAAGGCATTCTTCGGGGCTCCACACCAACTACCCCTGTAATCACATTACATGTATTTCAAGGATCTCTTCCTCCCTTTTTTCCTACACTAAGTTTGACATAGGTAGGCTTAGGAATTGGACTGAGATTTGTGCCTATTTGGAAAAATTCAGCTTCTCCATGGTCCGAGCTCTATGTCCTTAAACTAAGATCTCTTTGAGATTCCAGTCTATCGGTCTACCTTTTTGGGATCTGACCCTTATATGACCATGTGGTGTGGCACATGTCGACTTATTCCCTCATTCATAGTAGGTTTACAATAGCTGCCCCATGCACTCCCCTTTCAAGGAGTTAGTCCATCCTACTTCTCTCTCACATGACATTACACTTTTTGTTGTCCAACATGACACTAAAAGGTACCTTCAAGAACTACATATGGATTGTTTCCCATCCTCGTGGGATATATATGAACACCCAAACATCTTGTCCTCAGGACCATCTTAATTTAGAGCTAGGATTTCTTTCCCCATATTATCTAACACTTTCTAGCCCCTCGGACTGAGGTTTCTCTCTTGGAGTTGTGTGCAGTGTGATCTGGGCCAGGTCCTCATTCACGTCGGGTATGATTTATCACACCATTCGCATTCCCCTCCTAAACCTCATCTCCCATATATATGTCCAGTATATATGATGTTAAAATATGTCACCTGGTGCCATCACATGAAACTAAACTGTGACATTATCATCTTGGTCGCATGATAAAAAATGGAACTGAATTAGGGTGTCATCACTCGAGAGGAAATCATGTATGGTATTAGACATACCCCTCACCATTAGTTAATGCCTACATAAGGATTGATTCTTGTGGTGATTCCTAGACATTATATCATAGGTCTATCGCTTCACAAAAAAAACCCATTCATCATAAAGGGAATCACAATATATATCAAATACCGCTTCTTTGGGTGTGTGGGTCAGACCCGCAGAACCGTATTATACCTGTAACTAGTATCCTGCCGTGCCATCCATAGGACTATGTGTGGTTTGTTCTTATCTTCATGAGGTAAGTAAGAATGCTCGGGCACCATGTCTCAGGCCAACCTAAATTTCATTTTCAGTCTATTGACCTGAAACCTCCCCCAAGAAGCGAACTGTGATCTGGACCAGGTCCTCATTCACGCCGGGGTGTGTAATTACATCATCGTGTGTCTATCTCATTTCCTACCATCCATGGTCTGAGCTCTATGACAATAAACTAAGGTTACTCCTTTTCCTTGCCGCAAGACATTAAACCACACGACATCATCCAGAACTACATACGACATGATTCACATCCTTATGGGATACGTAGGAAGGCCTAGGAATTTTGTCTCCGGGTATAGCCCCCAAAATCTACAAATCATGTCCCCTATTTTTAGGACCCTAGGCCCGAACACTTATGGGAAAATGTAGTGTGATAAGTAACTCTTGGGTTCTCATTCACGTCGGGTTTTTCAATAGCTGCACCATGTTCTTCCCATATCTTCTCCCATCATGGACTATGGTCTATGACCATAAACTAATATCTCCCTATTGAAACTGCACATCATGTTTGGATGTTTCAACACCCAGCACATGGTCCATTAAATCGAGAAACCCTTAATGAGCCACCCTAATACCTTAAGTTGGAAACGTGTGACCCCAGGGCCCTCGTCCCTGTGAAGGGACCCGACTCCATCTATCTGATACGTCTCATTGTTTTACTCAGATGTGTTTTGACCAAGAGCCCAAAGTGTGTAATTTTCACAGTGATATTTTATTCATTCTAGGACTAAGCTTCATGAGCCCTTTATTTGGATCCTCATCATCTTCTACATCCGGAGAGACCCCATTTATAGCCGGGTCTCATTCCCTATTGTCTTTCCGACCGTATTGGGCCAACGTACCTAATTACCTCAAGGGACATCTGCGACAGGTCTCATGTTTCAAACATGGTCAGTGGTCGACCCTCATCTGTCTATCCCCATATCAGGCTAACGAGATAAGGATGTTGTGTTTCGAACATGGTCAACCTGCATCCCTTATCATCACACTTCCATCATCGTGATCTAGATCTTTAGCATTATGATTCACATATATTCACTTCCTTCTATTCAAGTGGAATTCTGACATACTCATCTTTACTTTTTCGTGCATCAAGGTGCGTTACATGGACGGTTTAGAATCATTGGGATGACATAAACCTAGCGTCCCATCACCCAAGACATGTTCCCTACTACATCAGGAATGTCCCACCACTAATTCCCTTTTCCCACATCGAGCATGACTCACGTGGGCTTAGTAGTATTTCTAGGATGGGTACTGGCACAACCTTTCCCTTAATCGTCCCACCTGACGTTAAACTATGCTCTTAGAACTATGTACGGCTTGTTTACCATATTAATGGGGTAAGAAGGAATGACCAACCATTTTTCTTGGGACCCAGCCTAATGTTTAGTTCTAGGTTCCTTGACTTAAAGATCTTCTTCACGGGATACATGGTGTGGTGCAGACTCCTTATGTCCGCATTCACGTTGGGGTTATTTCTACTACAACACATAATCCATTCATAGGATCTTCCCTTTTCACTCTTAGTCCTATCATATGAAGTTAAACTACACAACTCCATATTTCCTCAGTGCATGACACTAAACAGCAGTTCTACCCTGAACATGTTCAGGACACCCTATGTTAATCAGGGGATGTGTCAGTTTCCTCACCAGAGAGGATTATCTCTACCAGTGTTCATCTATGATCACGATGTGCTTCAAAAACTATGATTGGCATGATTCTCACCCTTATGGGACACATAGTGACACCCAGGCATTTCCCCTTGGGCACAGCCTTAGGGTCGTTTACCATTATGGCCCCTCAGCCCCGATCACGGTCCATTCTCTTTGACCTTAAACTAGGAGCCTTAGGGTCATTAACGCTTCTGACGTAAAATTACATGTCATTACTAGAGATGTCCTATTTTTAATTATTTTTCATCCCTAATTAGACCAATGCGCCCAACCAATGTGTTTCCATCACGGTGGCATAATTTCAAGAGTGTCAGACTCCATATGAATAACCCATCACTCCACCCTCCACGCTTTGCATGCCTTTTATTTGGAGCCTCGTCCGCATTCATTTATTATGGAAACCACTAACAGTATGGATGCTTGTCCTATGGCTCGCCAACTATCCTAGGCTAACATTCCATAAGAATAATGGATAAAATTTTGAGTCAGGCCCTGTTTTTCAAACACGGTCAGCAGTAGGCCCTCATTTGTTATCCCCATTTCAGGCTAACGCAATTAGGATATTGTGTTTTGAACATGGTCAGCAGTTTTCTTTCATTGTCATTCCATCCCTACAGTGTTCCAAATTTTAGTAATTGAGATTCACACAATCCACTCCCCTGTGTTCAGATCAATTCCAATCCTTCTGGCATTACCCCACTCATGCACTAGAGCACATTTGAAGAAGAACACGACAATTGTTCTAAGGTGTTAATCCTCTAATTGGGCCTCTACCATTTCCTTCCGAAAATCCAAATTGGTTGACTAAACCTTGATATGCCTGAATCTTGGTTTGCCCTCCCATGTTTGAATGGAGTAATATGGTGGTCGTCCCTCGTTTCTCACGTAGCGCCCAACCCACGTGAGCTTAGGGAATGATCTCTCGACATTCCATGAATGTCACATGAATGGAATAAACCACAAAAATAAAGGAACGCATGTATCCAACTAGATTAAAATAAAATAATAATGAATGTACGTTAGAGGGTTTGTAATATTTACAGAATCCAAGGGTTTGTCACTCCCATGGACAGGTTAATCCCGTAAAAGGAAAGTTGTTGCTCTGGAACCCTTTGGCTAGCAGCGTCCAGGATTTTGATGTCGTCTGTTCATCTCTCGCTCCTCCTTGGAAGCAATGGGGCACAATTCATCGGTCGGAATCTGGGCCGTCTATACGTTGGCCAGAATGACGACCATCTATTTGTAGGATTTCTTCATGTTCTCTTAGATGTCTTCCACCTAGGCCATCAATCACAGTATTAGCTTCGATTTCTCCTCGAGGGAGGTTGAGTGCATAACCGCCTGGACCTGAAGCTGCTGAACTTTGTTTTCAACCTCTAAAATCTTTTTTATGTTCACCTTTTTCCTCCGCTACCATCCCACACTAAGGTTTCGGTTGAATTCCTGGATCTTCTCCACCATAATATCTCGGACAAGCATGTAGTGATGCTGGACATCCACTCCCCTAGCACATAGATTACGCAGTCATGAGTGAAGTCTCTCCATCTTGTTCAGCCACAGTGTTTGGGGGTATCATCAATGAAGTTCTTGATCAGCTTCCATGATCGTTGATAGATTATTTTTCTATCCTCTTCATCAGAGTTCATTTTGTCCCAATCAGCACGGTTAGCAGGCTCATGTGCGGGGAACTCACTCAGGAACTCATTAGCAGGATCCACGTCTGGAATTTGATCAGGTTTGGCAGGACATTGGCTATCTGATTGATCCTTATCATCGAATCCCACCTTAATAATCTCAGGAAAAACCATTTTGTCGGTCCCATCAGTGATCGAGAGTGACACAGTTAGGTCGGTCAAGATATCCACCTCCATGATCACCAGTATTCCCCTAGGAAAGGGACTGCCAGAAGCCCTGACCATCCTCACAGCAGCAACCCATGCCAATTGAGGAACTATACTAACCAAAAAAGACCATGGAAGTTAGTTGACATGGTCAATGTGTGAAATCCATGATTTTGGAAGAAGAGACTTACATATATCAAATTCCTAGTATCTTTCTTATGTTGATGCTATCGGGACCCCGACGCATGGTCCCCTATATATTTTCAGAAGATCAGAAAGCTTTGGAGGGGTCACCTCATGTGTCCTGGTCCCACTAGACATAGCAACTAATGCAACCATAGGTTTAGATCCAAAATGCCTCGCATCAACATTTGTCATGTTATTAGAACGAGTTCTATGTATGAGGAACTCTTGAACAGTTCAGATGTTAGTAAGGAATCTAGAAGGAATGAAAGCAGACACTGAGGAAGGGGCTTGAGATTTTACCTCGAGGGCCTCTGCGTACTCCTCAACGTCCAAGGCTTGATCTCCGAATTCACCCTCCTGCAATGGGCTCCCTCTACTGGCCTCATCCCCATAGGAGGACCTATACAATTCATCTAGTAGAGGTAGGCACTTTCTCAATTCTACAGCCGACAACTGTGGTGGGACCGTACGATACAACAACACCTTTACACGGTCTTCCATTGGATGCAGGGCATCCCATGAATGAAACAAATCCTCCAAATCATCGAGGTATTACTCCACCTTCGCTTGGCACACCACAAAGCTATCCCAGAAAGGGAATATCCTCGAAAAATCCATCCCAAGATAGTTCAAGTGTTTTCACATCTCAGATGGATGAGGAATTGTCGGTTTACTTTGCAGATATCCTAGGCCTCTAAGAAGTCATCATTCTCCAGCATGTCTATATGGCTCAGCCACTTCCCCGGAGCATGGGTGGGTATCCTACGGAATCCCCTAGGTGGCATCCCCTATGGTATACTCTATCCTACTAGAACTGTCAAGTATGATACCATTGTTGGGTCTATCTTTTTTGTCGCACCTTCAACGGGTGCGTGTCTCGCCACCATGGTAGATCCACCACCGTGAGATTCCATTGATGACTTCCGGCCCTAGCCTCGAGGTTTGGATGGCTCACCATCACTAAGAAGAATGGTTGGCTGCTTTAGAATCTCCCCCAGATAAGCCACCTCCCAGATTATAGTGTACTTCTTCACCACCCCGAAGATGGCTATGGGTGGAGGTAGCTGGTTCCACATTTCCCATCCTCCCACGTGAACATGAGCCACAACTTCCTCATCATGCATGGGTGCTCCTCGTAGTGCACCCCAAAATAGATATGTTGGGTTAGTTGCTGCATACACGGAAATTGTCGGGCAAACCTATGTGGGGTGTATGGCTCGCAGAGGGGCTCACGGTCCAACCTTGCTCCCATGACTCCACCTTGGATGTCAATGAGATAGGACTAGTTCTCTTCTGTTCTATGGCCTTCATTTTTAAAATCACCCATTGGAAATTGAAATAGGTGAATGTTGAATTCCTCCACCTTCCACCCCAGGTTCAGTACAAATGGTGCAGTTAGCTTGGCCGGAGAGCTTACCACGACATTCATGATTGATGGGTGGAAGGTCGATCCCGGAGGCAAGAAGGGGAACATGTACTCGTAAACCCCCCTGATGTGCGCCTCTATCCACCAATATAGAAAGTGGAATGGCCTGAATATCCTATATGTCCTCTTCCCCTCGCTGATGTGCCACAACATTTTTATAATTTGGAAAGAATCAGGATCCCAAGGTTGACTCACCCTCTTGTCGCTATCATGGATTCCATGATGAATGTTCTTGTTCGCACAACTATGTTTGTATCCCTCACTAGAAAGATCCAACCATAGATGAGAGCCGCAATTACTGCTTCCAGCCTGACTATCAGCTACTGCATGGTGCTGACGCTAATTCCCCTGGTCATCCACTGGCTATCCTCCAAGAGCCGCTAGTATGCGTGCTCTTTTCCCCATTGAGCCCCCTTTGGGCAAGCCCGAGGCCTCAATAGAAACTACATATATTCTAGAAAATTCATAAATAACTTGTACCATTCACTGAAGTGGATATCTATAACTGCTTCTTTGTCTTCTCTTAGCACCATCTCCATCAATTCCATATTCAGCTATGACATTTTTTCTGGATCCTCCCAGGCACTCATGACGGGTATGAATTCATCGTACATCGCCCACAATATCGGGACCCGTGATATCTGGTGCACATCCCATGAAATGATACCAACCTCCCTGTGGGGTAGGTGGAAGGTATTAGACCTCGATGAACACCTACTCAGAAGCTCTGGAATTAGCTGCTTCGGTTGATAGATGTGGAATTGGGAGGCCTAAGTCGCCTCATAAAGGCCCACTCTCCTCATCTCATCCCCAAACTCTTCACATGAGGCACCTAGCCAGTAGGCCTTGGCCCAATAATCTGTCAATTTTCTACCCTGGCACATGTCCCACTCCTTGGGCCATCCCTTCCCCAGGTTCCTCAAGGCTGCCTTTAGGATTTTCTAGTACATAGGGGGGGGGGACATCTCCGGCTGCAATGCCTTCCTATCCACATTGTTCAGGTGGTTATATAAGAAGTCATCATTGACGGACATGGAGTCATCTCGGGCATGGCCATCAGCCTCCCTAAACCATTGGTGCTGGCAGGGAATGCTCATAAACCAGAAAGTTGGCTCTTCCCTACGTACTTTAGGGATGAATACATCATCCCTTAGCTCGAAGCCGTACAACAGAAACCACTTTCATAGTGTAAATTTCCTCTGGCTCTCCAATATCAAGGACACCAATGAACTATGGTCAGAGTGAATTAATATTAATTACCCTAGTCCTAAGTTATTTTCCATCTCCTCCCTATGGGAAGAATCTGCAAGGACCCCCTGGCATCCTCCTGATGGGCCATTTCAGTTTCAAGTTTGGTTGTTCCTTCTGTTCGGTTCGCGAATCCCTTTCACTGAGCAATGGTTTAGAGGTCGTTTGCAATGAATGTTCGTGGAGCCATGCCCCAACCTTAAAATTAATTTCCCTAAGTGCTTTCTCAGAGTAAAAGACACGTTGTGTGCCACAAAGCAAAGACCTGATTCACTGAGAGAAATCATGGAGTATGCGGAGCTTCATAAATCGAGAGCACAAAAGGACAAAATCGTGAAGCAAAGAAATAAAAAAGGGATGTCATCTCCCTTATTTATAGGTGGCGACCATTGGAGAATCATGGCGGGTCAAAACCATGGAGAGATCCACGACGTGGTCAGATGGTTCATCACCTCCCTGCATCGCGAAGCTCTTTCGCAAGACAACATCGCGAACGACCAAGCGATTTTGGCAATTAACCCTTAGGCTTTGACCCTTAATTTCTCCTCAACACCATGTCTGAGGGGAGAAATTTCATGGTGCCAAAATTTGGGACAAAGAAGAAGAATTGGGATTCCTTAGATTTGTCTTCACGGAGACCATTCGTGGTGCTCTCATGGACCTGCGGCTACCACGATGTAAGGAGGCTGGAGGCTCCGTGAGCCACTTTGATGTTCACAAAGCCACCGCGGAGCAAGGAGGTAAGAGGCTATGTGAGAACCTTTTACGTTCGCGAATCCTCCATGGAGCATGGAGGTGGGAGGCTCTATGATCCAATTTTATGTTTTTGAACCAGTCATGGAGCAATGAGGTGGAAGGCTCCGTGAGCCCCTTTGACGTTTGCGAACCCACCGCGGACCAAGCTCCAACATCATGTCGAGCGATCTTTGCTTCATGGTGCCTCTTGATTTTAAATATAGGGATCCCCTTGTTCCCAAATATGGATAATCCAACCTTTCAACTTTCTAGCTCTTGAATAGAGAAGCACTCTCTACTCTGCGAACCATTAGATACACGAGGTATTTTTGCATCACAAAATGCCTCCCCCTTTGCATTAATGAATCCTCTATTTAGAGAGGGATGCCTTTCATAGATACTATAGGCCTCTGCGAAGGAAGGGGATCCCAACGGGGACCCGGGTCATCGCAGAGCATTTATTCTTTCTGAAAAACCCCTCATGCACATATGACCCATATGCTAAGGCAGGTCCACTATGCCTCGCGAAGCACCTTGCTTAAAAAACCTATGTTTCGCGAGTCACCCTTTCATTGCGAGGAATTACTCCTAGAATTCCATTCCACTTTGTGAAGAACCTCCCATATGCACCTATACCCTATGATTAGTCTAGGCCACTCCACTTCGCAAAGCACAACCCTTCACATGTTCCCTCCACTACATGGGGTACCAGAGCTTCACAAGGCCCCTACCTATGACCCCTCTACTCTGAAAATACTTTTCCTGTGCAACCTTCTAGTTTTACATGAAGTGAATTCAAATTCCCTTAGACATTACCTACTGCTGCATAACTTCGCCTCATGATTCTTCTCATAGGAACACTAACGGAATTTTTTTTCGCATAGCCACACTAACGTGGACCACCAATGAGATCACCTCACGACACCCCAACCATGACATTGCTGATGCCTTCCCTTTCCTAAGGGGTGGGAGGTACTAGTCATGTATATCCTAGGTGTGTGGATTAAACCCACCTCATTCGAGATACAAGATATTAAACTGCCATGAACCATCGTCCACAGCACATGACATTAAACTGTGACTACGTCCCGTGTGTCAGATGTGTGGTTCCCCCACCTTGGACATTCCACATGCCCACTGGTCTCCACAGGGTTATGACCATTCCTCACAATGAATGAAATCCTCCCTATTGCAGCAGCGTCTATCCATGAGAGAAGGGAAACCATCGTGGTATAGGCCCCTATCTTTTCTTGCATGAGGTAGCACCTCTGGTTCTCCTCTCTTCTTCTGTTCCAATGACTAAGAGGAGATATGGGGACCAAGATTAATCTATCCCTTCCCTCCCCCTCAGGGATTTTTCTCCACCTCAGCCTTCATCCTTGAGTGAGTCCCAATATCTATCTCCCTGGGCCACTAACAACGCGTAATCCCCTGTTTCTATTTTGGGCTTCTAACCATGTGTATGCCCCATTCCACATCCCACAGATGCACCACTGTGTCGTGATCATCAGGTATTTGCTTCCTATGTTTTCTCAAACTGAGCATGAATCACATGGGCTTATAGAAAGCACTGACCATTACTTCCACTATAGGGAAGCCTAGAGTGAAAGCCCCACACACCAACCCAAACTATGTGGACTTTGATCCATGAAAAGGAATGGTACGTAGGAAGCCTTTCCAGGGTTCCTTCCCAACACCTGGTCGTTCCGACCACCTTCATGTCAGTTTTCCCACAACCAACCCAGAATACGTGGACATTGATCCATTCTAAGGCATGGTACGTAGGAAGCCTCCCAGAGGTTCAATCCCAACACCTGGTCCTTCTTAATCCCTTCACGTCGGTTTTCCCACAACCAACCCGAACTATGTGGACTTTGATCAATTATAAGGAATGGTAAGTAAGAAGCCTCCCCGAGGTCCAGGCCCAACAACCGGTCATTCCGACCCACTTCTCATCAGTTCGCAAACAACCATTCCGAACTACAGGGACTTTGATCCTTGCCAAGGGAAGGTACGTAGGAAGCCTCCCTGAGTTTCAAGCCCAACAACCATTGGTCCTGGCCATCTTCACGTCGGCGTACCAATCCCCATTCTGAACTACAGGGGCATTGATCCTTGCCAAGGAAAGGTTCAAAGGAAGCCTCCCCGATGTTTAGTACCACCAGCCATCTGGTCCCTAGATCCTCCATCTCATCTGTTCACTGACCCCATAACTGAACTACATGGACTTTGATCTATTCTAAGGAATGGTACGTAGGAGGCCTCCCTAATGTTCAAGCCCAACACCCGATCATTCGGACCCCCTTCACGTCGGTTCTCCCACAACTAATAGAACTATGTGGACTTTGATCCATGCTAAGGAATGGTATGTTGGAAGCCTCCCCGAGGTTCATTCCCAACACCCGGTCCTTACGACCCCCTTCATGTTGGTTCTCCCTCAATCATCCCAAATTATGTGGACTTTGATCCATGCCATGGCATGGTACATAGGAAGCCTTCTTGAGGTTCAAGCCCAAAAACCATTGGTCCAAAATATCTTCTCATTGGTGTACCAATCCCCATTCCGAACAACATGGACTTTTATCCTTGTCAAGGCAAGGTACATAAGAAGAATCCTTGAGGTTCAAGCCCACCATTGATCTAGAACCCAATTCATCCTTCACATCGGTTCACATACCCCATACCCAAACTACGTGGACTTTGATCCATGCCTAGGCATGGTATGTAGAAAGCCCCTCTGAGGTTCAAGCCCAACCACCGGTCACCTTGACACCCTTTCATGTCAGTCCACCCCATCCTGAATGACGTTAAACTGTATACCCCTTTTGTGAGACCCATCCAGTGGTAATCTCTTGCGACCCCACCTAGCGGTAAGCCATAGTGATCCCATCCAGCAGTAATCCATTGTGATCCCATCCAGCGGTAAGAAGTTGTAACACCATCCAACGATAATCCATTGTCTTACCCACTATTGGGACCCATATCTCTTTCTCTTCCTAGTGGTGTTAGACCAACCTCGGACTGCTAACCACGCGTAAGCCCTAGTATATTGTCGGGTCACTGTCTTCTGCACACACCCCAATCCTATCCCCCTTCATGAAGTATGTGGATATTGATTCCCTTCCACAATGATACATATGAGGTCTCTTTGAGGATCAATCCCACTATCATTGTCGCCTCGATTCGACTCCATCACATCCTCTATCCACATCGCTTAACAATCCATCATCCATCTGATTCATACCCAGGATGCAACATTCTGGCAAGATCTTGCCAATTTTCCTCTTCACTGATCCTAGCAGTAACTGGGTAACTAAACTCGCATTATCCCCCACATCAGTGTTCCCTTAAGGGTTTGCATGTATCTGATCCACTCTAGTTAGTTTTTTGACCAGTCTGATCTGTCTCCGTTGGACGTTAAACCTATGTCATACCCTATGTTAAACATAGGAAGCTGAGAAAAACCTCAGATACATGAATATAGTATATGACTCCCCAAATTCAACGTGGGATGCCCCGGGCTTCCACATTGTCGAGAATCTATTTAATAAGGGGAAGAAACCCAGACGTTCCAGTGTTCCAGCGTCCAGACATGCCAGTGATGTCCAACGTGACTACTCCATGACTGAAGGATGATTCCCTAGCTAGACCCCTAGGAATGTCCCGATAGAAGCTGCGTAATTAACCGGCATCCATGAAGATATGGAACATGGAAGAGTTTCACGAATAACATATTAAATCTATTAGGGAGACTCAGACTAGGTGATAAGTTTCGAGGAGGAATCCACGGAAGGATGGACCAACATCCCATCATCACGTTTCGATCAAGGAGAAAATGTCCCTTAACAAGGAACCGTTGTGTCCAGCCTTTGGAAAGCAATAATTTTTGGCAACAAACAGCACTGATGTCTGTTCAAAAAGGCGGATGCGTATGCCATAGTGAAAGCATCAGAAACATTACTATTATTATATAAATAATTATCCCATATCATTATAATCCTTTCTATAATGAGAAGTCTTTAAAAATATTATAAGAATAAATATACAAAAAAACATAAAATATCTATATAATCATTAACTAAATTATTAACAACTAAGATCCCTCTTAAAAAATAATACATCAAACGTTTTTTATATTCTTGAAAATAAATTATAATAATAAATGGTTGGATATGAAAATCAAAAAACATAAATATGGAATATATTATTCCTGAATAATTCTTTGGAATAACATGAGATAAATTGTTGGAGTACATGTGCTAATTTATTTGAATTCAATCCCATCAATTTATATATAATATTCATGAGTCATGGAATAAGGCTTAGTAGTTCAAAAGACATGAATCATAAAGGAGTCAAAGAACCTGAGCTATAAAATCATAATATTTCCATATGAATATTTCATAAAATAGTGGCACAATGCGTTTAATAATCAAAATGATATAAATCATATTTGAATTCTACCATCCATGAATGTTGTCACATGTTAGGCTTCGAATTACTAACCATGTATTGATTATGAACATACGATAACCTCTTTTTCACCATTATTGGGATCTGTCTAACCACACATGTACCCTATTGTGTTCATGGGCTTACCTATGATATAAATTTTGATCTCATAAACCAAATATAATTACAGAATTAATTTTAAGGAAATAACTGACCCACTAATCACATAATCATAATCTATTCGTATGTATGACACAAGGTAATGAAATAAATTATCATATCTCATATAATAACCAATAAATAATAGTTCCCATCTATATATAACATAATCAAAATTCATAAAAATAACGAACAAATTAAATCAAATTAGATCATATTCCTACTAATGTTTATGAAATATAAAAGGATGTTATTATGGATGAATGAAATATTAAAATAGAACTATAATTTTTTTTATAAAAATAATGCTTAATTTTGTAAACCACTTATTTCAAATCTAAAAATTTACAATATATTATTGAAAACATTTTATATGAAAAAAAATTGTAATGTAAGAATAAAAGTAAAGAGTGGTCATGATTACTAAAATATCTTTTTAGGTAGTGTATGTTAAAAAATATTATGTTCACATTTTTTGTTGAAAATGTTAAAAGTTAAAAGGTGTCTTATTCAGAGATAGATATGAATATTCCATTTAAAAGTTTTTATAAAAACTGAAGAAGAAGTATAAATATATACAAAAATCCTTATTGGATGGGAAAATATTTTCAATTTTTTTTAATGAAAATATTTATAAGGAAAAAAATTCCAAACCAAAGGAAGAAATACATTTCTTTTCATTATAGAAAAACTTTTGGTATATTTAGTAAATAATGATATTAATGATAAAGGAAAAAATGTAATAACCAGAAATAACCAAAATAAAATAAAATAAAAAAAGTAAATATTATTATATAATTTCATCATCCTAAATTTTAGGATAAACAATCTTGTTAAAAAAGTGATATTGTAATGCAAAACCCTTATTTATTTGGTATATTTTGATTCATAATTCCCATAAAAGGAATAACATAAAATAAAATTTAAAATTCAATGAATAAAAATAAATTCATGAAAAAAATTAAAAATGGTTTAGTTGATACATATCCTAATATAATATAGGCGTGTAACATAACATATGTCACCAAGATGAAATGTTCAGATGATAAACGTTGATATGTTCGGTAACTTTTGAATAAAATATTATTACATGAAATAATTATAATATTAAAATTATATAACATTAACTATATAGTATAAAATATAATAAATTTTATAACAGGAAATCCTTACACCTCATAATCATAAATAGGATCATAACATAGATAAATTCTCAACAAAACAATATTGAGATGAATAAATGTTACTATAAGACTGATTTGATACATAAGTGCTCACATGTAATATATAGTAAATTTTGATATATTAAAATTCTTGAACAAGATAATATAAATATATTTAATATCATTTATTCTCCTTTTATAACATTTCAAGACTCAATTTTTTAATAATTATTTTTTAAAATCATCACTTCTGGTTGTTTAATGTTTCGTTTTTCAATAATGTTTCAGTTCGGTAGTTTTGGTTCTTGAATTATTATCTTGGGTACATCATATGTAAAATGATAATAAATTAATAAGTATTATATTTAATGATTAAATGTTGTTTTAAACCCATTTATATAGAAATGTGATGACAAAATGAATTTCATCACTTTATGGAGATGGTAGTCCATACATACGCTTGAGTGATATTATTGTGTTTCGACTGATAGAATGAAGGAAAGGTAAATAATAATAAACCATTACTTATTAATTATTATAAGATTAATTTCATATTTAATCATTAATATATACTTATTACCATCCATTTAATTCAAAAATAAAAAAAATCTTATCACTTCATTGTGGTGGCAGTTTATACGTATGAACGAGCAACATTATCATTTTCAAACTTATAGTGAGGTAAGAAGTTTGATAAAATATTATAATTATATAAAATAATAATTTCCTTAATATCATATATAATAATTTATTCCTTTATAAAAAAACTATGAAAATATTAGTAGGAGTATGAATCATATTGTTGTGTAAAGGCGGTAGTCCAGACGTACACATGAGTGGTACACTGATTCCTAATTTGATGGAGAATAGATGGGAAATGGTCCTGAAATAATAATAAAAACTTCTAATTATATATATTAAACTTGATCCATCATGTAATTATTGATATATAAATTTTATAAATGTCGTAACAACAAACAAAATTCAAAGTGGCCAGTTAATATCTATACCACTTCTTTGAGATACCTCCATTGACATACAAATGAATACTTGAATGATTGGTCTAAGGATAAGAAAAGTTGATCAAAGATTTTGATAATTAATCTATGAATATTTTGTAATTTTATTGGATTATTTGTATGGTTTAAACTCTATGAATAAGGGATGATAACAGTTGACATTTTATAAGGGAGGGGAAGGGAACACATTGAATTACTTAAAATATTTCAATAATATAATCTGAATTACATGAAAAATTTTGAAAAATAGAAAATAATACAAATTTAAGATAATATATGGTTGAAATATATTAAAAAAACAACACTTAGACAAGTTTATATATCATACCAATTTTTATCTCTTAGTTTAACCCACCAATATTTGTTTTTACCTTAACTATAGTAACAAAACTTTACACTTTTTTACTATACATTATAAAGAAATAGTTTGAACAAAAAAATAAATTATTTATTATAATAAAAAAATTATTCTATTTTACCAAATTATGTTACTATGTGTGGATTAATTTAATTGGAAATAAGCGTATAAAATGCATTGAATACCATTTTTTAGAAAAATATAATTTTATTTATAAAAATGAATTTACTTCCCTAAGATACATTATAAAAACAATAAAATTAATATTAAAACAGTTTATTCAACACATAATATATTAATTTAATTAAAACACTATTCAATATTTATTTATTTAAAAAATTAAGATAAAAAACATTATAAACATAAAAACACTTATTTAGAAATGGTTATTTTATTTATTAAAATGAAAATTTTCATGAATAAAGTATAATTATTATTAAAATTAATTAATATGAATATTTATAATTAATTTATACTTATAATAATTTAAAAATATATAAAATAATTAATGCGATTTTTTAATTACAGAATTTAATGAAAAGAAATAATTTTTTTATAAAAATGGTGTGTTTAACTATTCAACGAAAAATAATTCATTTTTGAAAAATACATAAAGATATCCCTAAACTAATATTGTAATGAGTTTTTAAATGATATTAATTTAATTGATTAATATCTTTATGAATTTTATAAATTACTTATAATTTCCGCACAATAAGGCATTAAAAAAAATTATTGTAGAAAATATATTTTTGTTCTATAAAATAAGAATACTAAAAATTGTGTGGATATATATTATAAATAAATAAAATAATTTTTTTAAAAAAAACATTCAAAATATTTTTTTTAAATTTTTCATTCCTACTCATGTCTCCATTTTAATTACTATCTTTCGTGTATAAACATTACACTGGTTCACTTCTCTGTTATTCATCGTAAATTAATTTAGAACATTCTAACGATAAAAAAGAATTCATGGAATATATTTTTTACCCTATAGCCAAGCATCAAGTCATTCTTCAATTATTAGACATTAGAGTTCACTAGTAGTAGAATAATAGAGGATATAATGAGAAATATAGAGAGAAATAGATAGGGGGATAAATGTATCAATAGAAGAAATAAATAGACCACTTAATTAATGAAGAATGACGGAATTATAATTAAAAGAAACTAAATGATATAAGAATAAAAAAAAATAAAAAAATAAAAAATAAAATTAGTTTCTATCCAAATGTTATATCCCAATACATTTTACTAGAATCAATCAAACTGTTATTTATAGTTGGAGTAGTCCCTTATATTTATTATTTTTTTTCTTATTCCATGTATTTGTTTATATCATTTAATGTTTCAATTTTTGTTTTTTATATTAGAATCTTATATCTCAGTATATATTATGTTTTTTAATTTTTATCATTTAACACTTCTAGGGTATGGATCTAATCCTTATATTTTATCTTTTAATGGTTTCATGGCTACTTCATGGTATTATTGTGTAGTATATTTCTACAAAGATCAGAATATTTTCATCATATTTCCTTAATAAAAATCCAATTGATTTATTAAATCTTTCTTGAGGAAAAAAATAATTCATGGTTCATATGACTCTTACCCATTTCATCCATTTATAAATAGCTTCTTCCCAAATGAGCTTTATCATGGGGCAACTTCAGCTCTACGGTGCTACATCATTCTTCAAATTCCTATTACAACATAGCCATGTCACCCCTGACACAACCTCCTAACTTACTAAAACCTTTTCCAATACCTAATATTCTATATCTATGTCATTTCACAACCACTATGGATTAGGTCATAGTAAGCCATCATCTCTTGAGGAAGAATAGTGGTGCAATAACATAGCTCAAATGGCCTTCAAAGTGGTCAGTCATATTGAGCTTATTTTTCATGCATGGGTTCGTTCTTATATGAAGAAATCTATATCATGTTTTTTTAGTGTTCAGAGTTCATCCATGGTGTTTAAGATCCATTTAAATGGATTTTTAGCTCGAAACCAATCATCTTAATGCGGACCATATTGGTTGTTGTCATTTGTAGTGGGAAGAAGCATTTTCGAAGGGATATTTCATGGTGGTCTATAGATTTCATCCATGGTAGGTGGAAGAGATTGAATATATGAGGTGGTGAGATGACCCATGAATAACAATGACATTTATATTATTAATTGTGTAAAATGAGACTTTTGAGTCCAATATCGAACTTTATGACTTTCTTCCTCTGTTTAATATATGATTCTTTTTCTTTTGAATATTATAACCCTAACACAAGGAAGGGCTACCGCATACACCATTCACACACATAAGTGGGCCTACGACTACATGCATGATCCCATAGAGGGTTGGTCCTAAACTCCATGTAGGCACCTCCCCATATGGTGGACACCCTCCTCCTGCTAGGAATGCCCTTCAGGTGGGCTAGTTTGGTCGGTCATCCCCCAATGTGATGGCTAGGTGGATGGCTGAACTATTGGTCGAGGGCCAGCATGGTTGTTGTTGATTTTTCACCAATCCCTTATTTTTTTCCAAAAAAATAATTCAAATGCTTATACCAAAAAAATTATTCAATATAAAAAATAATAAATTCCATATTTTAATTTTTTTTTCAAGAAGATGAAATAAGTAAATTATAATTGTTTATTCATAAACATTATCAATACCAAAATTATAAAAGCCGCACTTTTTTTTATAATTTTTTATATATGATTACCATAAGAAATAATGAATTATATTTTGTGTTGTTTTGATAAATGGTGTTATTTTAGGGGTTTGAATGGTCACACAAATAGTCATGAATAGATCACTATTTTCACATGACCATTAATTGGTTTTGTTTGTGGATATGGAAGCACCCAAAAGTTCGCTTATTCGATATGTTTCAGAAACCTACATTACAAAGGCAGGGGGTAATTGAGAAAGAGTTCTAATGATTTTAAGGTACTATCATTGTTCAATATGATGGGAGGGTGGGATCATCATAACCTTTTAGGGGGAAATAATTCCTACTGTGAGAATCTCTTAATTATTTATGAAATATTGTGAGTCCTTCTTTAGTACCCACAAATAAAATGGGACACCCTTAGGATAAAATTCAATTATAGGATTGTATAGAATTTAGAATGATTTTTATGTATATGATATTATTTATATATGGATATATTTTTTTGTATTCGATTTTCTCCATCAATGGAGAGATTTTTTATAATTGTGAGAGACCCTATTTTCATTTAATATCTTGATGCTGGTTTTAATCCATGAAGTAAGGTGCCCTAGATTTTAAAATAATCTAGGGATATTGGATTTTTTATGTCAGGATTGGTCCCTTGAGGTGGTACTCATATTTTACCTATTAAAATGAATTAGAACCCAAATTGTTTGGTGGCACATAATGGGACACATCATTCATTTTAATGTTCTATTACAAGGACCAGACCATGTTGTTTAATGTCATGCATCAAATATATATTGGTGAAAGGTGACAAGCCATGTTTTCTGTCGAGCATATGCTAATGAGAACAAATAAACCTTGAAGGGATATGGGATCCAAAGTTAGATTTGACCATACTGGGAATGTGGCCCAGAGAGAATTAGGGATTAGATTAGGTTGTAGGTTTGATATAATAAAGAAGAATCATACATATCTCATTTGATGGTAATCAAAGCCTATATACACTAGTTGTGGGGACCCAGAACCTTGTAGAACCTTTTGTGTTTTTTTTCATTATTAATTTGAACTTTGATAGGATTAATTGATTATTTATATTCAAAAAAAATTTAGAAAGATTCCCTAATGTGTTTGATACAAGTATTTTAGGAGATACAACTATGGTTCGCCCTGGGAAGTTGAGAGGAAGATATGGAAAATGTTTCCCTACTAGGACATGCATTTACACATGTCGATTTTGGGATCTCTACTAACCACTATATCCATGTGATTCCTACTATAATTTGATGAACAATAGGAAGCATAAGACCTGGAAAACCATAGAGTATATCATTCATTGGTTGATGGGGGCGGGGTGATAAGATAAGAAGAAAGGGCTTTGATGTTCATGTCTCTTCTCCAGTTTCATGTTTTGGATAGTCACATCAGACCAACCTTATGTTTACCATCCTACAAGAAATGAGTTGTGGTAATTCTTGGAAAAATTAAATATAACATTTTCCATAGAGGAGATGGTGATAATCAAGAAATACTCAATTAGAAAATAAATTGTGATCCTCTCCCCCTATTTATAACAAGGGGAACAAGGCCTCAGAGATAATTATTTAAGTCTATGACCATTCACCAAGTGTATGGTAGAGAGAAGACCCTAGAAAATAACCTATGTTCATGTTATTTATAAATTATGGGATTCATAATTTAATTCAACTCTAGTACACTTCATGTAATGTATGACAATTTCACGACACCTCTTACCAATGGATTTCATAAAAATATGGTATACATGCATGTGTGTCTCTCTTCGTGGGCATGAAAGTCCAAAGCCTTCAATAGAGGATTTAATTTTTTCCCTTATGAAATTGGATCAAAATAAAGATGATCCATTACATTGGTGTCTTGTGATATGTCAAATAAGTTGTATCATGTTGGTTAAGTGTTGGGAAGCATATGGTTCTTTCACAGGGTGGACTGGGAGGGGATGGAAGTTCGTCACATAGGGGTGAGACTCCATGATATAGAGATTCCTTATGTGATTTACAACATGGAAACAACACATGGGTGATTCCTTTCTCCTGGAACTAAGTATTTCAATAGGTTTCACTAGAAGTGTATCCCATAGATCCTAGGTTTGGGGAGTGGGTCCTCACATTGGTGTTGTGTGTTTCAATCCCATTATGGATTGTGATTCCACTATCCCAATTAGTTGTTTCATATCTATTTGTTTTTTGAAATAACTTGAAACTTTTTAGGTCTTAGGTGAAGGGGATGCATGGCCAAAACTTTTCGGATTCTTATATTATTCCAAATATTGCAAATTAGGGGCCCTAGTTTCCAATTTATAAGATAGCATGAGACCCTATTAAATAAAGATCTCCTATGTAGTACATGGAACAATTAACAGACATATGTATCATGTGTAGTGGTGGATGTTCCTTATTCAATTCAAAGGTCGGTAGGCACTGCTCTTTTGGTATGTGGGTTGAGTGAAAATTGGATAACCTACATCAATTCCCGTGATACATATTACGGTCCTTCAACACTACAACACTAATAGTGTTGTTAATTAAATATTTTCCTCCCAAATGACACAATAGAGTGTCAAAAAAATCCCCCACCCCTTCTATTTATATCTGATTTAATGAATAGTTTCCTGTACAAATGTATAGGGAGGAAAATTTCTTACATTCGCACATGTTTTCCAGGTAGGTACATTCACAATGGTTTTTCATGGAAGTCTGGAGACTATTCCAAGAGTGCACATTTATAGTGTAGGTATTTCATAGATATATTCCACATCTATATATATTTTTGAACTTATAGTGATTCGTTCTTTCCTGTTCTGTACCCTTCTTCTCTCATCTCATAGGTCTTCTACGCAGTCTTTCTGGGATTTTCATCTTTAATGATATTCCAAATATTCTCCATTCAAAATTTCTTCGTATGACCTTTTTAAAATTCCATAGAAACATATTTTGGAGACCATTGTGAGGATAGATGGGTGGATTGCCTATGAATGGTCACATGGGAGAGTGACCTAGATGAGGTGAATGGTGTGAGTCTCTTTTCTCAGTGACCTATGATTATTCTTGTCCTTTTACATAATTTATAAATCTTTTGAAACAATGATTTTGATATAAAAACACCAATTTTTCCTTGGATATCATCAATGGATGCTTCAATAGATCCTTATAAACATGCTAGTTCACATGTCTTAGTGATTATCATAAAAATTTGGAAAGATTACTATGAAATGTGTGACTCTACTATCCCATTAATAGAGAATATCTTGACGTAGTACCAGCACAATTATCTACAATGTCACTATATTCATATGTACAATTACAGAATTCTAAGATACACACTTATCTCAAGGGCTTAGAGTTAATTCATGATGTTTTGGATGATAGAAAGTATTAATTTTCCCACAACCAACATCTCACCTAAGGGATATTTCATCAAGGGAGGAACATTTCTTACTGCATGTGTCATCCTCCAAAACCACTATACTGAAAATTTGATTTCATACATCCACGATTCAAAACCTCAATTCAATGAGTCAAACCTCTACACTTCTGTAATATACTATTCATAAGGATCATATAAGGATAGATACTTCCACTGTGTATGGGGATTGAGGCCTAAATGGATGTGTGCATACTAGGTGCACCAATATTTTAATAATTAATGACTAATCTATATGATGCTATCATTAATGAGGCCAACTGGTTATGGAAAACATTTGTTTACAACAACCTGAACATTATCCCTAAAATAACATGTTGATTGATTCATCAAATAAATTATTTTCCTTTGATTCATGTAGATGTTGGAATTAGCTTATTGGGTGCCTATAAGATCTCTCGAGTTCTTCTCATTGTGGATATGCATGGAAAATTAATCCCACCAAATTACTTGTGGGTGATACTAAAAGGATTCCGTCTTCAGGCCATGAATTAATGAAGATGGAACAAAATATTAAGAAGGTTGACACTTACCCAAGGGGTTATAATAATACTAAATCATAGATTAATACCTTAATCAATCTATAATGGGAAGTTCCCACCTAACAATTACTTAGGGGAATCCCTAATTTAGTAAATCTTGGAAGTTTTTGAAAATTTTAACCTACATTAAAGTAAGGCTAGTATAATAATTGAGTTTATAAGGCTAAAATTGACATTTATATGATGACTCATATATAATGCTTCTTCATGATTTTCCTAAGATTATACCTTCTACCAATCGACATATATAACAATATTGTGTAACTAGGGACATTTTTTATAGAATACATACTATAATAAGGGATCTTTATTGGCTTAGATTCCCATATCCAAAATATATAGGCCAATATTTACAACATGTGTACAATGGTAATTTCACATTCACAATTTCAAGGCTATTTCAAGAGATATCGGGGTGGGCCAATCCATAAATCTTCAATTGTTAAATTATGCTATGTGGAATTCAGGTAGCTAAAGGATGGTTTTATCCATTTGTCCAGGTTGATCCTGGCAACCAACATTTATTGTTGATGCATAGAGATGTCGATTATATTTTTAATGTGTTGGGGGAGTTCAATCACTTCCCATAGAGTGACCCTCCTACTGTTACATTCACTAACAAAGGAAATATTGATGACAATATGAGGATGTATGTGATTAGATTCAGAGATAGAATACTGGTAGCCCATATTTATAGTGATATCATATGTGAGGAATATACTTCATATCTATTTACCACCCAATTAATGTTCGTACTACATCTATGTGTCTCTCCCACTATGCATGTATGATATGAGAAAAAACTCATAGTGGCCTAAAAATTTGATTTTTTGAAGCCCATGGAGGTATCCTACAAATACATTTACCACAGTATCCCAGATCTAGTGCCTTACATTATTAGAATGGAATAATATACATGTAATTTCAGTCCAAAGGATGTAATATTTTATTAGTTTATTAATTATATGTACATTACATTTCAAAAAAAATTAACAACAAATTCAATGATAAAACCATCATTCCGCTAGCTTATCCCATAATATCTATCATAATGATCTTCAAAGAATCGTAGGAAAAAAAGAAAAAAAACTGAGTGAGATCATATACTCAGTAGTGGTATGTGTACAGTGGAATCTATCATATGTAATGACCGGAACTGTTATAATTAAAATTTCCCTTGAAATTAAATTAATCCTTTTATAATGTAATATGTTTATTGAAAACATATGAACTAATTTTGTTTTATTATATAATTTTGGATTTAAATGAATGTGATGAATAATTAATGTTGAAAAAATATAGTTGTTGAACATTGATCACATGATTAGTATAAATATACGGTTTTCACAAATCCAATTCACATAGAAAAAGAGATGTGATGGTATCATCTGTTAGGATCATTACCTATGAATCCAATTAATCAAATATTTTGAGGGAGATATTATCTATGGTATATTCCCTTCATGAATAAAAAGAAGATATCTAAAATTATAAGCATGAGTAGAACCATTTATGGGTGAAAATTAACTTTATCGGGATCATGACCCCATCCAAGTTCCCTGAACTACTCAATGAATGTCCCAACATCATGTGCCTTATCATTAGGGAATATTCTAGTGTATTAAACAGATTTGTATCAATACCCTAGGAAAATGATTATATGGAATATTTTGTGTATAATAATGAAAATATTTTCATCGAATTATTACTACATTATATGTGAGTTTTTTATTCAATAAAATAATAACAGTATTTTTTTTAATATTCAAATTCAATTAAGGAATATATTTTTATTTATTAATGTATATTTGAAATAAATAAAACTGTATTAAAATATTATTATTAAATCATTTTCATTAAATATAAGTGGCCATATAATTTTTATGAACTCAAATGTAATTTTTATAATGGTTCAAAAACTATATTTTCAAAAGACAACATTTCATAATAAATATAAATTTTATTTTAAAAGTGAAAATTTTAATAATTAAAAAATTATTTATATCTAATTAATCACATTTTATTAGTTATAATTTCAAAATTAGACAATGGTTAATTTTTCATCATTTTCATAGGTAGAAAAAATTTATGATAAAAATTAAATACCATATAAATATACACTCTGTATTATGACATCATATTGACCCAAAAGTGATATAATTAGTATGATAAAATATGTCCATGATAAAATCAGTGTTTTAAATTTAATATAATGAGATTTCATGTTTATTAAATTAATTTTATAAATCCATTATGAATCCTCCAAAAGAATTATTATAGTTTGTGGTTTTAAAATCAATTCATTAAGATTATGACTCCCCTCCACAAATTAAAGGGTAATATTTTATTATGTTAGACCATTATACTTATAAAATAATGAAATCCACTCCAATTTACTAGAAACCATGTGTAGATATGGTTGTAATATTTGTGGGTTTGGGTATTTTATTATATATATTCAGAAACCTATGTTTGATAAAAAATAATAAATTATAATCATTTTTCATATAAAAACCCACAAAAGAACCCATTTTTCTCCACTTATAATTTCTATAGAACATCCATAAATTACCCTTCACTCTATAGTGTCCTCTAAAGGAACTAGAAATCTCTCAATAATCTCTTCACAGTCATTTATAGTCACACACTCAATTGAGATATTTCTATCTTCTAATTTCAATTAAAGACACACATTTATGTTATGCCTCTCAATTTAAATTTATTAATTTAATGATATGATCTTATATATCCCATATATATTCCATTTTATTTGAAAATTATGATATATCCCTTTCACTCTAATTTAATCTCCCACATGAACCTTTATGTACACCTGTTAGCATAATGAAATTTTGTATGGGATTGTACCTTCAATTCTTTATTTTAATTTATTTATTACCTTATGACTTATATTTCCAATTAATAATGTTGGTAAATTTCCCTAAATTTCTATATTAATTCCCATTTTAATTATAAATGATGAGATACCCATTTCTCTCTTATCATTTCATTTTATGAATTTTTTTATGACGTCGTTATACTATAGAAATTTCACCATGATTTTTCTATGAAAAAAAATAATTATGTATTCAATACCATACCCATTTTCTATTAATGGGTTTCTCGTTGATACACTTATAATTCCTTGAATTGGAACTTAAATGTATTTATCCTGAAATATTTAATCATGGAATAAAATATGATGATGAATGAATCCATGTTATATGATATATATGGCATAATTAAGCATGATAATGAAATTAATGTGACGGATGCAACCACAATTATATAGTGCTTTAATACTTTGGGTAATGATTACTCTTGTGATGCAACATGATGGGATAGGTAGTGCGCTTGATTACTTTATTAGAGTTTTTCTATCATGGTGTCTTGGGAGTTAGTCTTGACCTTTGTTTATGATATAGTGTTTTATGTTGTAGACACGTTTCCCAGGTTATAATTATCATTCTATATCATGAGTTATTATTCATGTTACTATTATTACCCATTGATATGAATATTCTCAAACATTTATTATTATATTCCAGGTTTATTCCTATTCTAGGATTTATATCTCACCCCTTTCTTTTTTATTTCCCCAGCGTATCCCATGCAGCTTTGAGTGTGGGCATGTAAATGATGTCTTCAATAAAGAAGATGCTTTTCTGAATTATATTATTATATTATTTAACAAATTCCAAAGTAAAGTATCCATACAATTATTATTGGGGTTATAAAGGGAAATATTATGTAATAAATCAATTATTAATGTGAAATACAAATTATTATTTTTATAGTTGTTATAAAAGTAAATTTTTTGTTATTTGTTTTATTAAAATTAGAAAACTCTTGAAAAATACTTACGGATAAGAAAAAGTATAATAAAACATCCCTAAATATTTATAATTATAGATTAAGTGGTTTATCATTAAAATACATCCCACTATAGATTCTACATGTGGACGAGGTTTGGATACTTATATACCTAGGTGTAATAACAATATGAACCATTATTAAGGAAATAAAAAATACTTTAAGAATATATGTGAGGAAAAATATCTTGGATAACATAGATTAAATCCTAAAAATTCATAAGCTAAAAAATAATTGAAATTTATATCTTTTCTATTTAATTTAATTTTATTTCCCTTTATGTGTTAAATATTTTTAAAAAATATGAATCCATAACGTTCCCTTTATTCTAAATAAGGTATAAAAATATGATTAATTGGGTAATCAATAAATGTGACGTGAAATGGGATAACTATCCCGAACAATATTCCAACCCTAATGGGAGTAGGAATAGAACATTTTGTGATTCTAATCTCTCATGTGAATAAGGGTATGAATAGAAACACGGATCAAGATGAGTCCCCAAATTCCCCTAATAAAGAAAAAGATGCAATTAAGAGATATATGGGGAAAGGATTCAGACTTTCAATGGATCATATGATCCCTTAATTTTGAAAATAAGGGATCATATAATCCCATAGTTTTGAAAAAAATGGAGAATATTTACTGAGAAGATCTACTCCATCCTTATATGTTATAAAGAAGATAATTTTTTGTAGTAAATTTTTTAAATAGGGGTAGAAGCTTATTGGTGGTGGGAATTGTTGAAAAATTTGAAGCATGAAGTAGATGTCAGAGAGACGGGTGTATTCAATTTATAAAAATATTTTTCAATAATTAGTTTTAATTAAATATCCACTTAAAATAGAAAGGGAATTCCTCTCCCTAGTGTAAATATAGGAAGAATCTACTAGGGTATAAGAAAAATTCACAAGACATTCATGATATGCCTCATACTATGTGATTACCCTCAAATGGAAGGTTGGCCTCTTATTTGGTGGGAAAAACCATTTCTATGAAAATATATGAAGATAGAAAACATTAATAGGTATGAATAAATTGTATTATTTTACCTTAAAGAAGAAATGGATATTATCCAATCTTAAGGGTATTAAAAGGATACAAATTTTAATGTGGGGTTTAACTCAGTTTGTTTGAAGGACAAATATAATTGTGCCAATAAATTTCAACACCCCACATTTCATATGTTTTGAAAGAAGCACATGGAAATTGCCTAAGGTGGGTGAAGAAATAATTTATGGGTAGGGATGAAGTGAACCTAGATAGATATTTCATATAGGAGAAGCCCACTAATGTGATATAGGAATTGAATGATCTAGTAAAACATCATCTAATTGATCATTTCTTCAACTAAAAGGATCTAAAGAACTTTTCAAACCAATCCACTAAGGCAAGGATTTTTAGGGGGAGCATCCAATATCCAAGTTAACGAGGAAAATATTTTTTCATAACAACCACTAAGGGGGATCCTGATAGTTAAGTGGTGATATATATTATATTTATTCAATCAAGGACAAGGAACATACCTTTCAACTATAGTTCAACACATTCTCTCATATCACACAATTTTTTTTGAACTTTTAAAACACCCCCACAAATATTGAAGTGGATTTATCAGCAAAAATGAAAAATAGGTCCATTATTGAATACCAAGTAAACAACTCTTCACCTATCACAATTTTGGGGCAAAAATTCCTCAGTAACCTTGTCATTCACCCTTTGGTGGAATTATATGCAATAGTGGTCAAGGATTGGATTTCCCTATATAGAGCAAACATAAATTTCCACTAGATGGAAGTCACTTTCTATATTACGTCTCAACCCTCAATTTGTTATAAGTGCAAGGAGGAGGATAAATCTTATTTAAAACCAAAATCACATAAATGGATACTATTTCTCTAATAGTATGCATATCTAGCACAAATTAATGATTATAAGGAAGTAATCATCCTCAATGACTTAAAAATTGTGATTGAATACACTGGTGTGTTTCTTGAGGAATTTCCTAGTTTTCCTCCCAGAGGGATGTTTAATTTTCAATCGGTCTTATACATAGGGTGTTACCATTATCTAATAATCAATATAGAATGGATGTTTTGGAACATGTGTAGATAAAGAAACTACTACAATAGAATATATATAAAGTGTTTGTACTCCAATGTGAATCACCCTAGGATGAACCTATCCTCTTCATCAAGAAGAAGGATAGATCAATAAACCCTTCCATTGACTATCATGAGCTCAATAACATAGAGATAGAGAAAAAATCTATTCTGCCAAAAATATAGGACTTATTCAATCAACTATGTGGATTAAAATACTTATCTATGGTGGATCTCCCATTAAGATATTACTAAGTAATGGTGAATAAGGGGGATATCACAAACGCTAGTTTTTGGACAAGGTATGGGCACTCAGAATTTATAGTGATTCCATTTATCCTCACTAATGATATATAAATATTTATGTACCTAATAAATAGAGTCATTATATATTACCACAAAAATTTAAATTATTTATTGATTATATTCTAATATACTCCCAAACTATGGATAATCATGAAGAGCATCATAACACTATGGAAAATACATTGTCATCGGAAGAACAATATGACAAGTACGTAAAATATGATTTATTATTGAAATAAGTCCCATTATTGTTGCATATCATCACAATAATTGGGATATATGTGGACCCTTCTTAGATATATGTAGTTTATGGATGGTTGAGGCCAACATCTTTGATTGATATATTTGGTTACCTAAGACTATCTGGGTAGTATCGTCAATTTTTTATAAATTTCTCATGATTTCCAACCACACTGACCAAGATAACATAGAAGGGATTAATGTTTTCTTTGAATGATTAATATAAAGAGATATTTATGGAGTTAAAAAGGAGGCTTATCATCGACCATATTATGACACTATCCACTAGTGGATATATTTTTATAGAATTCAGTTATACTTTGATGAAGGTATTGGGTCATGTGTTAATGCATAATGATGAAGTTGTAGCCTATGACTCAAGGTACATTAATGTTCATGAAAAAACCCGACTCATGCTATTTAGTTGGTTGTAGTTATATTATATTTAAAAATATGGTTTCATTTTCTCTTGGGTGGACATGTAAAATATTTAAATATTACAAAATACTCATGTATATAATCACATAGAAATAGTGGAAAATGTTTCAATGAAAATGGTAAGAGATGTTCAATGGCCATGACATCACAATTCACTATCATCCTAGAAAAGGGAATAATGTTGAAGGTAAACTGTGTATAATGGATCCATGAATTATATCATTGATGAAAATTGTAAGGGATACAATCTTCATTGATTTTAAAAGGATGGACATGGGAATTATAAATTAAGGTAAATATTGAATCCTTTCAGAAAATATTGCTCAATCATCCCTTATAGAAAAGATAAAATATTCTTAGAGAAATGATTTGTGAATTCAGAAGAAAGTAGAAACTATATGAAAATAAAAATCCTTTTATTTAATGTTAATTAATATGAAGTTGTGATATTTGGGTCAATCCAATGTTTACCATTAATTAATGAGTTAAAGAACATGTTTTTGGATAATGAAAAAATCTAAACCTTCTCCATACACATAGGATGCATAATGAAGTATTGAGATCTATGAGAACCCTATTTGTGGGACAATATGAAGATGGAGATCATAGAATATAAAAAATTATATCTTGTCATTGGTCTTCTAAAGACCCAAAAAGAGAATAATTCTATATGGATTTTGGTGGATCATCATACAAATAATTCCCACATAATTTTCATTCTAGAGGACTTCTCACTAGATCATCATAAATATATATAAATAAGTGAATTAGTGATACTACATGGATAACTACTATCAATTATATCTGATCAATATCGGATACTCACATACATGTTTCAAAAAAGTAATCAACACACAAAAAATACAAGGTTCAACATCATCACGTATTTTCATCTTTTATTTGACTGAAAATTGAGCAATAAATCCAGATACTGGGGGACATGTTGAGATCGTTACCTATTTACTTCAAAGGAGGATAGGATAAACATTTTCCTATGTTCTACTTCTCGTAAAATAAAAGTTTCCAATATATAATCCAAATGGATCCCAATGAATCACTTTATGGGAAGATGGGAAGAACTCATATGTTTTGGAATGGAGTTAGAAAAAAAAAACTACTGGGTCCAAAATTGGTCGAGGAAATATTGGAAAATATAAAGACCATTAAGCAGTACATCGAGGATTATCTGAGACGAAAAAAGATCCATGTTAAAAATAATCAATGAAATCTAGTGTTTTAGGTTGGATAAGAATCATTACTTCTCATATTTAAAGAAAGTGGTGATATTTGGGAAGAATGGAATTGTTATTCCATGATACATCAGGACCATTAGTATCCTTGATCTCATCAAAGTGGTGGACCCCCCGTCATTCTCTCCCACCAATCCTATCTCAAGTATATGATGTGTTTCATTTAACACTATAGATAAATTGTATACCAGACCCCTCACATGTACCCAATATAGAGGTGGTACCATTGGAGATTGACCTTTCTTATGAGGAGTAGTCAGTGAATATATTATATCATAGAGACAAAGATATATGAAATTAGACAATGCACCATGTCAATTTGTTGTGAATGAACCACAAGTTTGAAGACATTATGTTGGAACCAAAGGAGGAGATGATACGAAGTTACCCTCATCTATTTTAGTGTGTCTAATGAAAATTGCAAGAGTGAAATTTTCTAATGGGGGAATTTTGTAACAACCAAGACTATTATAAATTAAATTACCATTGAAAATTAATTAAATGTATTTTATGTAATATGGTTAATGAAAAAACATGCACTCATTTGGTTTTATTATATCCTATTAGATTTGAAATGACTGTTATGAATATTTAATGGTTATTAAATATTCATTTTGAATAGTTATCACATGATTAACATTAATATAAGGTTTAAAAAAATCCAATTGAAACATGGAAAGGAAATTATCACCCCAACCAGAACAATCATACCCTATGAATCCCATTTATATGAGCCTCTTCAGGAGACTGAATCTCCAGTAATTTTCCATAACTAATATCAAGATGATATCTAATAGCTTATTCATGAGAGATACCATTTATGAGAGAAGTTCAAGCTCATCTAGATCGTAGCCCAAATCATGTATGTCGAGCCACCCCATGAATGTCCCACTATTGCATGCAAAACCATTACGTTGTTTTTAGTGTAATAAAATGATAGGAATCATGACCCTAAAATATCAATAAGTACATTATTTTTTATTGAATTATGAAAATATTTTCATTATATTATCATTACTTCATAACTGATTTTTATTTTGATTCCATAAAACAAAAATAATATATTTGGTTAATTTTAAAATTCAATTAAGAAATATATTTTTATTAATTAATAGATTTTTGAAATAAATAATATTTTAATAAAATATTATTAATAAATAATTTTTATCAAATATAAATGATCTTATAATTTTTATGAAATCAAAAGTAATTTTTATAAGGCCTCAAAAACTCTTATTGTAAAAAAAATAAAATTTCATTGTAAATGCCAATTATATTTTAAAAGTAAAAATTAACATATTTTTTAAATTTTATAGATAAAATTATTTTATATGGAATAATAATTTTAAAATTATACAATGGTGAATTTTTCATAATTTTCTAAGAGATTCTAATTATTTTGAAAACATTAAATACCATATAAATATACTTTGTCTACTAAGACATCTTATGGTCCCAAAAGTGATTTCATAAATAATATAAAATGTATCACCAAAAAATATATGTTTTATATTTAAAATGAGTATATTTTTTTATTTTATTAATTTTATAAATTCATTATATATCCTAAAAAAATTAATATATTTTAAAGTTCTAAAATATTTTCAGTAAGTGTATGACTCATTTCCACATAATCTAGGGAATTATTTTATTAATTTATTCCCTTTATATTATGAAATGACCAAAAAAACCCCATTTGGTAGAAATCAGGGGAAACCAGTGGTATGGTATTTAATTTTTTTATTTTATTAAATAGAGTCCAAAACCTAATTCTGATAAATAATAATGAATTCTCCCCTCTTTTCCTATATAAACCCATCCAAGAACCCATTTCTATTCATTTACAATACTTGGATAATGTATATAATCTATACTCCATTATCTTTACTCATCCTAAGGCAACCCTAAAGATCTAAAGAATCTCCTCCCAAGAATTTGGTGTCACACACTCATGTAATGGATTTCTCACGACCCAATTCTATTCAAGAAATTATTTTATGCTATATCATTCAATTTCATATTATTCATGCTGAGATAGGTTCGTCCATATCCCACTTATATTCCATTTCATTCCTATATTATTCGATATTTATTTCACTACCATTAATCCATTCGATGAACCTCTATATAGTCCTATTACAATATAGAAATTTATTAAGGGATCCTCACCTTCCCTTTTTTATTCAATATTATTTATTATCTTATTACTACTATTTACAATTCCTAATGTTTTAATAGGTATTTATAGGTACCTAATAATGTATATTTTAATTCCAAATGTTGATATATCCATTTCCCTCACATCAAAACATTTTATTAATTTTTCTGTGATGTCGTTATTCTACTAAAATACAACTGTGATTGTTCTATGCAAAAACAATTGTAAAGTCAATACCATACCAATTTATTTTAAAGGTTGATCACCATTATACAATTTTACATTGACTAATTGGGACATATATAATTTTTTCGACATTGCATAACCATGAAATAAATTATGTTCCAAAATGAATCCATGTATTACGATCTATGTAGAACACATTATAATGATAATGGAATTAAAGTGACGGGTTCTCCCAGAGTTATATAGAACTCCAATGATTTGAATAATGTTTTGTCTCATGAGATTTAGTTTTGGGATAGTTAGTGAAAATAATTCGTGTATGGTACTTTTTAGATCATGATGTCTTTGATGTTATCTTTGATATATGTTTATGATGTAGCGTCATAAGTGATTTCCACATTTCCCAAGTTATGAATACCATGATATACCATTCTTTATTATTTATGTTACTTTTATTCCACATTGAAAAACCTTATTTATTAAAATTATTACCATATTACATGTAAATTCACTTACTGGTCTCTAAAACTCACCCCTTCCTTATGTATACCCTTGGCTATCCCATGTTGTTTTAACTGCGAGCATGGTAAAGAAGATTTCAATATAGATGTTGTTTCTCAGATATTAACTTGTTATTTAATTTACCAAATTCCAAAATACATTTTAATTCTAGATCATCCATTTTTTATTAACTGTAACATTTTTTAATAAATCAATTATTAATGTGAAATAATGATCACGGATGTTATATTATAAATCTGAAAAATAATTATCAAAATGCAAATAATTGAAACACATGCGATTTACTTTTTATCTAAGAGAATAATTTGGGTGGAATAAAAGGTGATTAAAATAATACCATAAAAACATGATTTATAAAAACCTATTGATATTATAATAATATAACAATATCAATGAAATCAAGAAATAATCTTATAATAATGAAATTAAAAATTCTAGATATCTAAATTATACCGTCGTGGATTCAAAAAAATAATCCAATCCTGTCAGGGCTTTGTGAAAATAAAATGACATCATCAAAGAACCACTCAAAAAATTAAATAAATAGTAATGTACTTTTCCAATACCTATTCTAGTTTGTCTGATGAGATATACCATTAAATTGAGATGCTAAATTGGGTCCCACTTTTTACTCAATAAGTCCAGTTCATACCTCACTTAAATAAATAATACAATTAAATTAGCATGCCAATAACTATCCTTATTAGACGAAAAAGTCATAAACAATTTCAATAATTCCCCATTCAAATTGATCAAACACCATTATATATTTTAGGTAATATTTTATATTTATAGATCTTCCTAAATGACTGTAAATATTCAATAAAGGATGTCGACATTGATGATAATAAATTAAATGTTACTAATGAATAATTCTGGAGATAAATATCCTTTTCACTTTTAAAATTACTTATTTTAAAAACACTAAACTATTATAAAAGAAAAAAATTTCATTGAAAATAATATATAAATCTTTTAAAATTATTTTTAATGAATTAAGTTACCACGACAACAAATAATTTTTCTCGTTCCCTATATGTTAAAAAACATTTTTCCCTAATTTTTGTTGAAATGGTATTAAACTATCTAGTTTAAAAAATGAAAAAAATATGCCATTAGAAAATATTTTTTTAAATGTAAAAAATGATTGAAAGTTAATGATGATAATTATACTATAATGTTATTAAAACATATACTTTTTTTAGAAAACAGAACATGGATGAAATGGAGATTTTTAATAAAAATATTAAAATCATTATTTTATTAATAAAATACTTATTAATGTAATATACATGAAGTTAGAATTTAGAAAAATATTAAGATATATTTATTATAATTAAATAAACATAAATTTATTTAAATATTATATAATATATTAAACATAAATTTTACAAATATTCTTAGTACGAAAAAATCATGGATATAGAAGTTTATCTCAATGAATGGGAATTACGCTTAGAAACCACATTGTAATCAGTCGAATCATATTTCACATAAAAGTAAATAATTATCAAATTAGACATTTAATACCATGAACATAATTAGATTCAATATATGATATTTAAAAGGGTAGTACATAGCCGACACAAATGGAATAAGTTGTGAATAAGTCATATATATCACAAAAGTAAAAGTGAATGAGAACCCCTAGCCTCATGCTTACCTTTATAGTAGTATTATTTAAAATTGTGTATAATGATTTAAATATTATTATTTCTTAATTATATAAAAATATTCATATTCTAAATACCATGTATATTTGTTTTATAATATCTAACCATTTTTTCATTAATAATATTTTCGTTATTTTTAGTATTTTGTTTAAATTCGTATCATGGTTTGATGGTCAGTTCATTTTTATATAATTATGGATTTTATATTCAAGTGAAAATAGAAATCTAGAAGAGAAAAAAATATTGTTCATCCACTTCCTATAGTTTAAATAATTAAATTTATTATTTCATATTCATACATTAGGATGATTCATTAGATGAAATATTAATGATAATTGTTTAGTTTATTTTTGAGATTTTTAATAACATTAAGAACATGTTTCATTTTATTTAATATTATTCATATATATTATTTTAAAAACATGAAATAAATTGAAATATATATATATATATATTAATATAATAATTATTCATAATAATAGTATTATGACCATCTATTAAGGAATTAATGGAAAATAAACAAAATCATTATTTTGAGAGGCGATTAACCAACAAAATTTGGAGAATAGTATCATTTATTTGAGTAAGAGGGGATACTAAATGGAATAGATAAAATATATTACATGAGATACATAAAATTATAGTATATAAATAATTCAAGAGCTATCATTAAATGATAGATTATATTGTTGAGGTGGAATTAAAGTAATAAAATAAATTAAGAGAGGTGTCTTGATAAAATTACCTATTTCATATCACCTCCTTAAAGGACCCCTTGAGAAACATGGATTTGTTATTTTGGTGAAACAAGAAAAACATGAACGTGGATAGAGTTATTAAGAGTGAGTTTTGTAGAGACTTTAAGAGCTCGTAGGCTTTTTAGGTGTAATCGGGTTGTGATGGGTGGTATTTATACTTTATGAGGGGTGGTTTTATATGATACCTTGATGAATATTTTATAATTAAAGCTATCCAAATTGAAGTGACATTAACTTCCCTGAATTTTTATTGTAATTATTGTTGAAAATGATGTTTATGGTTGATAAATACCTCAAAAAACTATATAATGTTGTAGTATTTAGGTAATTTTTTCTTTTCTCGTTCACCATTTACTCGTGATATTATTTTACCAATATTACAGTAAATATTTGTTTTACCACTCTAAATTTCTTATTCCAAAATATGAAAATGAAAATAAGAAATAATTTGGACACTCATATTCACTATATATAATCCATTCTACAAAATTCAATTCACAATGTTGTAAAAATACATTTATAATTAATCCCACATATGCATTAGGAATGCGGGTTTTTAAAATGGAAACTAAAAAGCTTGAAATGTTTTCATATCCAATTTTAATTTTAAATTGATTAAAAACACCTAAATTAGTTTAAATGATTAATAATGGAACAATTTATAGTTTAAAATCATAATAATAAATAATTAAACTATATAAAAAAATTAGATGATCATGCATTTTTAATTAAATTTCATTATTTTTCAATATTGATCAAAAAAATAAAACATCTCCAAATTATAGAAAGATTCAACCGTAGGAAAATTATTATAATATAATTTAAAAACATAATTATATTTTATGAAATGTTATTTAGAAAATTTAAAAAATTTAGTTTTGAAATATCTGCATCATCAAATGGGGAAAAACATCTGTTAGAAAAAAACATTGTATGCATAAAATTTGATTTGTTCTTATATTAATAATATTAATAATGTTGAATGAATTTAAAAAAATATTAAATATATTACATATAATTTAGAATAATACATTTAACTAATATTAATTAATTTAAATTATTATTATATAATTCTATTGTGGTTATAAAATTGGTTTCGTATAAAAAACATATCATTTATATTACTTTTGTTTTTTTTCATTTAGAATTAATTGTTAACCAGTGAATTAATATTTTAAACATTTTTATACTATATTTTTTATCATTAAGTTAATTAGATTCATTACCACTATTTAAATGGCTAAGTTCAACTATCATAATTAAAAATTTATATTTAATCGTTTTTATGCGTAGTGTTCTATTTAATGTATGTTTTCGAATATATTAAATTAAAAAAGAAATACCACACAATATTGGGGTGTTATATTATCCCCTACTTAAGTAAATTTCATTCACAAAATTCTAAATAAATCTTTGAAAATCAATGGTTAATACTTGAAAATTTCATTCTGGGAAGCCCAAATTGTAAACAGAGTTATTGAAAGATACTTTTATTAAAAGGGAAATATAAATTCGATGGTCGCCGTTAAATTTATACATCTGTATAGGGGAACATTAGTGGAAATTTATAACCTATATGTGGAATAAAAATACAACTATCATGTTCTAATGGATATATATAGAGTACATATTTGTTATAAGTATAATTCCATAAAATCATAGACTAATAATTATGAAAAATGTCATTGATATTAATCATAAATTATTGTAATAGTATAAAAAAATTTCAAAGTAATTTGAAAATATATACATAATTTAGTTCATTGTTTAAGTAAAATATCTCTCATTTTAGGTGCTAGGATATATTTTCACTTCATCTCTTAGACTATGAAATTGTTATTCAATTGGAATTTTTCATGTGAGAAGCACATTTAAGGAATAATAAGATCCAAAATTCTTTCCAAAGGCCTCAATATATATGTGATAACCAAAATGGTTATAATATTATTTCAATTGATAATAATATCCAAATTTTTACAAATTACATTACTTGCGTAATTAAAATTAATAATCCACTTAAATATTACTGACCATATTCCAAATCAAAACAAGTGATCAACCATTTACCCCTGGATAACGTAAAGCAGTTCATAATGTCTCATTCAAAACCTGTTAATACAGAGATCATATATTCTCTAAAAACACGACAACCACCATAAAACCATAATGAAAACATGGATAAAATCTAAGGTAATTTAAAATATTTCTTCAATCTATATAAATAGTATACTATCATAGATATAATCAATTAATACCAATAACCAATCTCATGGTCACTAATGATTCCCCTTAATCATATCTTTATTATTATCTCAACACTGAACACATATTAAGGGTTATTTTTCCATAAAATAGGTCTTTTCAAATATATCAACTTTCCACTAAGCCACTGATAATGGACACTAATGTAATTCAACATATATTCTCAAATCCTCATTGTAAAGACACTATAGTATAATCCTTACATGTTTCAAAAATAAAATAAATTTACAATTTATTTCATAGATCCAAATTAAAAATCGATGTTTTCATTATTCATCAACTATATCAATAGCATAATCTTGACCTTGATTCCCTTATCATATATTACATTACATTCCCTTGATACTTTGGGAAATCATTAGAAAATTCTCTATATCCTTACAGTGGAAAAGATTCACATTTATTTTCAATGCAATCATGATTATAGTGTCCTTTTTCAAAAACATGAAAAAAAAACTTCTTTTTTTAAGTATGTACTATGACATTTCCTTGAAGAATTATATCTTTTGGTAAATTTCTTCATTACCTCATTCCCTTTATCTACATCTTTATCTATTGTTATCTTCTTATCTTAATTTCCCATGAAGATGTAGTATCTTGGGAATTCCTTTTACATTATGATGTAACCAAACACAATTTTCATTATATGATAAAAGGGTTTCAAATTCCAAATACCTTTAGTGAATTTCTGGAATAGCTTCAATGAAATGATCAATTTTACATTCTGAATTATGTTTTCAATTTTCAGTATACCTAGATATTCATGTAATGTTTTCCTCATACTCCAAGACACTAACATATTTATTTTTCATTAAAAATAGTAATTTCTCCTCCATTTCAATTCATCGATCATAAAGAAAAAATTCATCAAATAATTTTTGTATAAAATATATCCATCCCACATGTTAAATTTCATCTTCTTCCCTAGTTTTCTAGATGAACGACCACCATTGATCGACATGGTCATTGATATAATTTACTATTGTTATTTAATTGTAATTTTCATCACATGCAAATGATAGAAATAATTTTTCAACGGACTTAATTTATTAGTATGCTACATTTTCACTAATATATGGGTGTTTCTTCCACCACTGTTTGAAAATTAGGTTATTTACATCAGTTTTTTATGTTTTTAACATTAGTTCATTATGATACATCTTTGAACACAGTGTCGTAAATATGTTTTTTAAATTCCATTATTAAAAAAATGTTAAAAATATATTTCTATATAATTTTTAATGTTAGTTTTTTAAAATTGACTTGAAAAACTTTTTTTACCATAGTTTTTAAAAACATGAAAAATAGTGTTTCCACATCGGTTTTCAAAAAAGTGATGTGAAAATTATTTTTTCGAAAAATATAATTTTATTTATTACATCATTTAGAATATTTCATTTTCAGAGTTAATAAGTGAAAATATTTTTCAACATGATAAACTAAATATTTTACACTTATTGATTTAAAATACATATAGAGAAATCAGTGGTATAATGATAATAATCAATAAATATTTTTTACAATGTCTATTACTTTATCCATAAAAAAATTTCACATAAAACATATGAAATCATGAAAAAAAATGAATATTTCACATAATTTTCAATGTTGACAATGACTTAATGTGTATTTTTATTTTCTAAAGAAATATCTCATGAGGAAACCAATGCATTAGCTTAGAAGGCAAATTATAATTCAATGGAATATTTTTTCTTTTCCAAGATCAAAATAAGTATTATTCATTATATGAAAAGTTTAATAATTAACCAATATATCAATTAAGAAAACTAGTCACCAAAAATGTAAATAATGAAAAAATAATTACAAATACAATAATGATATCTATGAAATTATAATTAACTCATTTTTTATAAAGATCATATGTGTTGAGTTGGAGGAATGATGATGATCAAAATAATTGATGATGAAATTGATATATTTGGAGAGTAAAAACATATAAATGACACAATAAATGTGAACAAGATATTATTAATTTTAGACCGTTATTGAAAATTTTGATGTCGCATTACTCAAAAATTTGAATTTCATATTGGTGGAATATTAAATTTTAGCTTTCACATCAGTTTTATTATAAAAATCCTGAAAACATAGTTTTTCATGTTTAAACCAAAGACCTTGAAATTTTAATTTTTCATATTGGTTTTATGTTAAATGATGTGAGAAACTACAATTTCACATCGATTTTATGATAACCGACATGAAAAACTAGATTTAAATGTCATAATTTTTTCAAAAACAGATGTTATATATAATTTTTCAAATATGTTATTAAATAAATGGCACTCATATTGCATACAATGTTTTATTCCATTTCAAAAGATTCAATTTTTCTGTTCTTAGAGCTCAATCAGAATTATGGATCAAATGACGTGGTATTCAGAATATAGAATTCTCCAAATAATCATTAAGAGATGTACAACTTCTAACATCTATACATTTTGATCTACAAGTTCATTTTATCTCCACAACTATTCATATACTATCTTAGGAAATGAAATAATAATTTTTTAATAGTATCCTCATTTTTTTGATAAACAGTCCATAAATTTTTACTTTTAACACTTGTTCTTGAAAAAATGACATTAAAATTCTTCTATGAGGAATTTTATCATCACATTCTTAAGAAATAACATTAAAATTCAATTTTTCATGTAATATTTTCAAAATAATGATGTCAAAAATATTGAATAGGTTTTAGTTGATTCCAAAATCTTAACTTTGACAGGTCATGGATCTCAAATGTGTTTTCATATCAAATTCATATGTTTTCAAATGTTGGACACCTATTAAACTTATCTTAGAGATATTCAAACTCCAATGTCCATAAATGTTTATCTGTATATGAATTTTTTCTCCATGACTAGTCAAATCAATGCATAAAAATTGAGAAAAAATGATGAAATATTACCAAAAAAATTTCAGAAAAATAATTGGGAATTTTTAATTTTATTTTTTATTATAGAAAAAATGACAGTAAAATGCTTATATTAAGAATTATATCATCAGTTTTTCAAGAACATACATTAGAAGTAGTATTTTAATATTAATTATTTAATTACCAACATAAAAATCCTTCCCTGTTGAATTTTAAATTTTTTTTCTAGAACTAACATTAAAAGTGTTCTATTAATATCCTTTACAAAATATATCAAGTTAATATACTCATCGAAATTTTTTAATATCGGTCTTTAACAAATGAGGTTAAAATGGAGACATTAAAAACCAATTTTCAACTAGTTCATAATAAATGATCCAAAACAGGTGTAGCATTGGTATACCTTGTTTCCTGAGTAAGCATCCCTTATATATTCTTGATCTAGTCCACTCAAAAATTAGATATGTTGGCCTTCTCAGCAGGTAAATCCCTACAGGTATTGTGGATATTGACTTCCATCAATCCATTAGGCACCATTTCAAAATAATTTCAAACAATATATTAGATCAAAAAATAATGAAACATAAATCATAATATCAAAATTATTTAACATAAAATAATTTATAAATTATAGATTTTGATTCATAGAGAGTATTTCTAAATTCTATTATAGTTTTTCCCTCTCTAGTCTATGATTTTCTAAATATAGTTCTAAATGTTTCAACATAACATTCTCAAAAAAAAACATTAAAAACTCTGACCCAAGTAGCTCGGATATTGTTCCATAATTTATTACATTTTCATAAGATACAATTAATCATATCCCAGTGTACATGATAATTTATTAGTTTTCGAAAACTAGATATATGACATTGAAAAAAAACATACCAATTTCTTCAAGAACCCCATTATTCACCTAACTTATCCTTTAATATCAATAATAATAATATTCTTCGCATCTGGGGGAAGAAAAATAATAATGGGGGGTTCTTAGATGCTTATTAAGGGCATGTGTAGAGTGTAATATGTCATAAATAAAGAATAATAATCATCAACATGTGTATCACTAAAACAAATTCCATTAAACTGATAACATGATCATTATATGGGCAGAATAAAATTTTTTAAAATGATTTTATAATCATATGACCTAGAGAAAATATCAATTGATATTATAATAATTAAATAACAACATATAAATCTAAAACTAATGTCATATTTATTAAATGGATAATTCCTAACATCTTAAGTATAATATTGAGGCTTTGTGCGAAGAGTATAATATAATCAAGGGATCATTCCAAAAATCTAACATTATCAATTCATTGTTCATTGAATCTTATAAATAGGTAAGGAAATAAGAAAAGCCTTGTCAATTTTGTCTCATGAGACCTACTGATTCATAGAGAGGATATTGCGGTCCCTGCTCTTAAATAACTAAGTACAATGAAAACCTCACATGAATAAATAATATTGCCAAATCAAAATTCAATTGAAAAATTAATATCTATATGTACTGGAAGAACTATTCAAACAATATATTAATACTTTCCAAATATAAACTAAATAAAAACATTCTAATAATTTATGGATAGATGTATCATTAGAGATCAATCTCAATGAATTTCATGTCTCAACAAAGGATGTTGACATAGATGCAAATTATTTAAATACAGTCATTAAGAAAAACTAGAGGATGATACATATTTTAACTTTAGAAAATACTTATGTTTTATATTAATATATTTATAAAAGAAAAAATTTCACTTTAATATAATCAATAATACATTTAAGGTATGTTTTTAATTATTAAAGAATCATGAAGGTGCGAAAATCAGCTATTTCCATTCAAGATGAAAAATATTCCTTCTATAATTATGATGGAAGGGTCTAAATCAACCTTGTTTTGAAGATGTAAAAAATATACATTTCCAAATAATTTTTCAAAAATAAAAATCTATGTTATAAAGAATTTAAAAAATCATACTACAATATTAATATATTTTTTGGAAATAAATTTAGAAAATACATACATGGACAAAAACTGGAGTTTTAAGGGAATCTTTAAAAAGGAAATATTTTTTTAATGATCCCATATAAATATCATATCCCTGAAGTTTGAATTAATAAAATGAGTCAAATATTTTAATTGACCATAAATATATATAAAAATTATGAACATAGAATAATACATTCAAAATTTATTTCACAAATAAGCTTAGTATGACATAATTAATGAAGAAGAATATTATCCTAATAATTGTAAATTGGGTCAAGAATCCACGTTTTAATCCGTTGAATCATATTACACATAAATGTAAATAATTATAAAATGAAACATTAAATAAAATTAAAATAATTTTATTCCTGATATCATTTTTCAAATGGTTGTACATAAACCACACATAAATAATAAGTGGCGAATAAGGAATATATCTCGTAGAACTAATATTTATACAAGAAACACTTACATCACACCTCCCATTATTTTATCATTATTTAAATTCTTTATAAAGGTTTAAATAAAGTTATTAGTTAATTAAATAACCATATTCGTATTTATTATTCATTATATAGTAATTTTAAAACATCTAACCACCCTTTGATTAGTAATATTCCTTTATTTTTGTAGTTTAATGTGGGTTCATTTCATGGTTTCATGGTCGGTTCATTTTCGTATACTTATTTATTTTCAAATAAAATAGAAATAGAATCCTAAATATGAAATCAAATTTTATTCATTCATTTTAATGAGTTTAAATTTTATCATTTATCATTTTTATTTCATATATAATGATGATTCATTTGATGAAATGTTAATGGTTAATGTCTATTTTATCTTTGACGATTATTCTAAACATCATGAACTCATTTTGTTTTTTCTAATATTATGTATATATATTTGTAATATAACCTATTATAAGATATGATGTACTTATTAAATATTATTTATCCCTAATAATATTTTTATGACCATCCATGAAGGCGATAATGGAAAACGAACAAAATCATTTTTCAAAGAGGAGATTAACCGACATAAGATGGGAAATAGTTTCCTTTCAATGATTAAGAGGATCAAATAAAATGGATAGATATAAGACATTCCTCTAGATAAATAAAATACTATTGTATAAATTATTCTAGACTTATCATCCATTTATGGATGAAGGAGGTGAGGAGGGTGTTTAAGATGAAAATAAAATAAGATATGTGATTTGAAAAAATTATCTATTGAATATCACCACATTGAATGACCCCTTGAGAACTATTGATTTTTTATCTGTGTGGTACCAGAATACCTTAGATATGAGTAGAGTAATGGATAGAAGATTTATTATAGATTTTTGGAGAAAAATTTCTTTTTGTAGGGATTTTGTTGTGATGGTTGTATTTATACTTGTTGAGGGGTGGTTTTCAGTCATTAAATAATAATTATTTTATAATTAACTCCAAAAAAATTGAGGTGGAATATATTTCCCCAAATTTGGATGATATGTAATGTTTTATATTTTTTATATGTTATATAAATACCTCAAAGAACAATTTCGATTTTAATTTTTTAGGTATTTTAAACGTTTAATTTTTAACTTTAACATATGATTTTATTTTACCTATACTGTGGTAAATATTTTTTTACTTCAGAAACATATCTACAAATAAACAATGAAAATGAACTTATAAAATAATTTTGACCATTTAATTACAAATATTTAACCCATTTTAAAAAATTTAAGTCACATTATTTAACATATTGTTTTTCAGAATAATCTCGTAGACGCAATGGGGATGCATGTTTTTCATGTGAAATGTTGAAATGATTGATTTTTTTTTCAATTTCAATGTGTAAAAGATTACAATAACCTGAATTAGGTTAACTGATTTATAATTTCTATAATTATAGATAAACCCCAATTTAATATATAATTTAACTATATATATATAAATTAGATAAAAATTCATCATTAAATTAAATTTCGGGAATTTTCAGTAGTCATAAAAATTTAAAATCTATGAGAAATACAAAAATTCCACCCTAAGATATTTTTTATTTTCAACTTTCAAAAATAAATTTTATTTTTCAAATAAAATTTTAAAATAGTGTCAGAATTTAGTTTTAAAACCTGTGCACTATCAAAACGCAACAAAAATCCATTTAAAAAAATTATCATTCATATTCATACAATTTGAATAATTATTTTCTGATTCCTATAAAAACTAAAAGATGATTTTAAAAACATTTTATTTTTTATATAATTTATAACTTTAATTAAATAATTATTAATTTATTTTTTATGAAAAATTTACATTATGGCTTCAAAAATATATTATTTTATAAAAACCTATCAATTAAATTCAATTTGTTATTATTTTCATTGATAATTATTTGGTAACCATTGAATTAATATTATAATCATGTGTAAACAATATTTTTATAATTTAGTTAATCTCATTCATTCCATCCATTCCTATGTCATGGTGAAAACTATCCTAATTTAATAATAATATTAAATCTTCTCTTTTAGCTTGGTATTATGTGTAACGTAAGTTACAAAAGTGGTTATATTTAAAAAGACATTATATAGAATATTTTGATGTAACATATCCAAAATTTTAATCATGATGACTATATCCGGTTCATCATTTGGGTTGGAATCATATTATATCGATTCTTGGATTTCTTCATACCTTCAATGGATATTAAAGAAAGGTGTCTCGTATGTTATGGCTATGTGAACTACATGAAATGTCTATAAATATAGAGAGTTTCATCCAGAGTGTGAAAACATTGAATCTTAAAATCATTCATTTAAGTCTCTATCATGATACATGAATTATGAAATGATTGATAAAACCTCATCTTCCAAGATAATGTGTTTTAGTCATCACAGTTGGGAGGAGACCCAAGCTCTGGTCACCCAATATTATATGATAGAAGAGAGGACTAAAAATTCTTAATAGTCAAGAGATTTCTGTTCTTACTCATTTACTTCTTAATTAGCATCTGATTACATGTATCCCATTGTGATATAATCTTGTAAGGGCATATATAATGACATTAGAGAAATGTGGGTGTTTTCCTCGGATTGCATACGCATACCATATCTGATGGATATCCCCGAATCCTTTAATATTTTCCCTGAAATTAATTTTAATTAGGTGGACCAATATGTTAAGGATTTAGAAATGATAATATATCCTATTGATGATCGAATCTCAGCTACAAAAAAAGTATCTAACATGATGGATCAATATTTTATTAAGGGGATAGCTTATCGATCTGAAGAGGAGTCAGACAACTATGTTATACCTTATAAAGTATATATATCTTATCCATTATATTTGTAATCATTAATAAAAAGTAAATAATTGTTTTGGTGATATACCATGAGTTTTATATTTAGAGATGATTATATAATAGTAATTGCACTTGAGTCACTGAAATAGGTTCCCACGGGCACCCCCGTTGGGGTAGTGACTACGTCTCTTGAATACCTAGAGAATTATCTAGGTCAAATGATGATGGTGGAGGAAATAGTGGGAGGTTATTATCAGCCATTACATAAATTTTATGTGTTAAAGAGGACTAATACGAGCCCCCACCTTCTTAAGAGAATAAACTAAACAGGGTAGAGAATTTGGCACAACATATTCACTACAGTATGTATTTTCACTATCATTTTAATTTAATGACTCACCTTATGTACTGGTTTGATCATGCATTCCATTTTTTAAAATATTGATCATTTTACTCATTTAAGGGGTCCGTCAGTTATCTTTTGAGTTTTGAAGGTGACATCATAGAGGAGTTGAATATTCATAATGATGAATCTATCCCTTTAATGAATGATGTTCTATGTGATGCATCCATATATTCCAAAATAATTATATAAAGGGATCAATTTACGGTAATTATATATGTATATCAAAATGAATCATGTGTTGTTCACTAACTTTCATCACCATGACATTTCAGATATACCATATTTACATGATTATCTTCTGACAAACAGAACTGGTCATGTCTCCACTATAGAAGTATTCGATAAAGACATTATATGTTCTAAAGAATTTATTGGTGCTAATCCCTACCCTATGAGGTTTGAATATATTATGCATTTCAAGAATTTGGTATAGATAATCAATGAAGGGGACTATTTTTTCACTTCATCCACAAGTCTCATACACATATACTAAAAATAATGTAGAATGACTTACACTAATTTTTAATGAAATTATGTCACTTGAGGATGGGATAAAAAATTAATATTTTGACCACTGTGTAGGTATTCCAGGAGTTTTTTGTGTCGTTGGATTGATGTGTTTTTTCTAGTTATTAAATATTCATATTCAGTAGGACTCTTTTAATTTGATTTCTTACACTGGACCATGATCTGAAACAAATTCAGCAGAGAACATTTCTTAGGAAATCCTTGACCACAGACTCGAAGTCCATTTTAATTCTATTAATAAGGTAGGGAAATTTGAGAATCCATAAGTGGGATATCCCCAAGTTTCATCTAACATGATTATAGATAAAATATTTTATATAAATTTACAGGGAATTTTATTGTTTTAAATCCCACCAAAGTGATACTTTAAGATGAATTGTTTCATTTTTATGATATTGGTAATATTTTGAGCATAATAGTAAAAATGACCAATTTTGGATTTTTAAATATTTTAAATTATTTCTGTAGTTTGGGCATAAAAGTTTATATAGAAATACAAAATGAAAATTTATTTATTTATTAAAGTCTAAACATATAGTGTTTCATTTCATTCTTCTGAACGAAAATTTGAATCGGTCATATGGATGCTCAAACAAAGATCACAAGTGGGAGTATGAAAACTGTTTATAGATCATCCATGTTTTGGTGTGGGGTCCCTAACTAATTCTTGGTGGTACCACATGTTGTGAAATATGGTGTCTGGATAAAAAAGGAATTTTTTAACATATTTCATGAAGGTAAGGCCATATGAATTGGCCGTTTTAAGGGTCATTAAAGCATCCTAATCTGGAGGTTTGCGATTTGGTGTGTCTTACAGGAGACAATAAATTATTAGAGTAAAACAGGAATAACTCTTATAATACTTGTCCAAATACAATGTGATTTTGAGGGGAAACTCCCAAGATAATTATTAAAAACATTCTGGAAGGGTGAAAGGCATGAACATGTCAATTAATGGGGTGCAACACATCAACAATCGAGGGAAAAATATGACTATAAAAGGAGGAGATCTCCTCCCTCTCAAAGCATCTCTCATTCCATCCCATTCACTACGGGCCACCAAGGAGTAAAACATTTCGACATTATCTTTTGTTTCTTTTCTTTTCCATAGTTTTTTAATTATTTATTCATCCTCATTCATCTCAATTACCCATACCATAGTGGAGTAAACATTTTCATTGATTGGGGAAGGGTATGTTTTCTATTTTAAAATGCTTGAGTTCTTGGACGTAATAGAATAAAATTTCTTTCTTATTCAATGTTGTTTTGAATTTCATATAGTGGATTTTATTATTAAGTGAAATAATTCATGAATGTTAATTCATTTTTTGATTTTTTCCTTGTTAAAATAATGATTATCGTCCTCCACTAATTTTCGGTTCATATATGATGGAATAGACTGGGGGTTAGTGGTGAAGTACTCGACGATCGGCAGTACGTGTAAAATTGGATGACAATGTTCTTGATTGTTTGGGATAAACAAGACGCAATCAATTATTTCCCATGTCAATTAAAGATATTCAATTTCACTATTTTTCACAGGGAATTAGAGTTGACCAAACAGATATCTTGGTATGTTTTTCTCTCATCATCATAATTTCAATAAGGAAATGAGAGATAACGATTGTGGAAACTCACATTCATCAACTAAGAAGAAAAAAAAATTAATTAAATTGAACAAGGATAGAATTACAATTATGAAACTGACCCCAACCTAATAACCCATTTAATATCATAGTTTTTTAATCATTTGAATTTCAGATTTAATTGCAAAAGAACAACATTTTAGCCCTGTTTTATAGTGTCAAACTATTTTGTGTGAACTCCTCTTCAAGAGACATCCTAGGTTAACCATATTACTACATTTTAACTTAGGAAATAATTATTTTCCCCTGCCCTATGAGAGGTATTCTTCCAACATGGCACCATTGCTGAGGAAGTAGTGCCACAATCCAATTGTAAATATTTGAACATTTTGAAATTAAAAAAACAATCAAAAAAAATTTCCCATGTTGTTTTCAAATGATTTTATTTTATTTAAGTGAATAGTTACCCAAAAGTGCAAGAAAATGTTTCTAACTAACTATGGTCTACATAGTATAGTATTTATTTTCTTGGCTAATTAGATTCATGGAGCTCGAATCCAAATTTTCAAGGAGGATGAGTTCAAGGATCTAATTCAAAACCATAATGGGAAACTTGAATACCTATTGTTTGAGGGTTTGGATAAAGAATTAATTTAATTCTAAGTGTATTTTCTAGAATTTTTTCAAGAAATAGTTGAGGTAAAAAATGTTATTTCACAAGTGCATCATCAAGAAGAAAAAGATGTTTTTGAGTATAAAAAATCTCATGTGAAGGAACTCAAAGAAGCCATAAAAGTTCTAAAAGGTCAAATTGGAAGGCTAACAGAATATTTCCATTCTACCCAAGAGAAATCAGAGCCTGAGATACATGGTAGGGATCAACATGATTTGAATGAATTTTGGAATGAGTGTCAATAACAACTTAACATCCCAAAAGAAGGGGATTTGGATCCATTAAAGGGAGAGACCACAAACATGGTGGAATTTGAAGAACAAATAGAGGATCCTAATTACCTGCCTCTTTGTTATACTACTCAACTCCAAGATGTGATTTCAAATAAAGAAGAGATTGAAGACGTAAAAACTCAGGGAGATTATCATTTAATTAACTCGTTATCTTATGATCTTGTTAAAAATGAATTTCGTATCACCTCCCATTGTTTTATATTTTAATATTTAGTCAACGCATCTACTTCCTTGGTGGTTGAGGAAGAAAAAAAAGATGCACCAGATGAAGATCATCTGGAGCCCCTTGAGTTTATTGAACACATATCAGAAGGAGTTTAAGAGGATACAAAAGTGGCTTTTCTTGTGGTGAATGAGATTCATGATACTCATATTAAAGGGGATGCATTTGATATTGATTATTTATACATTATTTTTTTCAAATAGACATAAAATCTGAAATTACCTTTAATTATTCCCTTAATGCTGCATAGATTGAGACAACATTGGTGAACGAATAAGAAATTATGCCAGTAAAAACTATGAAATTGGAGGACTCATTCATTGTTAAAACACCACCATGCATGTGGTATCTCACTACAATGAGGGTTCACTTGGTATGATATATCCACAGAAACCTCACCCACCATCAGATTGGAGATAACCGATTAGAACTACCCCTATGGAGGCAGTGAAAACCTAGGGCCCACTTGGGGAATTAAACTAAGATTTATCTTTATTTTCATTTATTTTAATAAATTTATTATGTTATGTTTTAATTTTTTTAGGTTATCAAAGAGAAAAACATAGGGGTCAAACTCAATGTTGCATTTCCAATAAGTTTGGTCGTACCTCTCCTTTACACTTTCTTGCTATTGTGATTCATTTTAAAATTGTCTTACATGTTAAATACACTTGAATTTTTTGAGGACACTGCATCATTTAATTGTTGTGGATGGAACCTTTGTAGTTTAGGATTTTCATTTTGTGTTTTTTTTCAAAAAAAAAGCATGTTTTCATATTTTTGTATGTTAGTTTTAAATTTTTGGTCTGTTTTTTAATCTTTTGTGATGAAATAATTATCATTAACATTTTTGAAACCAATGTTAATGTGTAAACCAATATATTATATGAAACTGAGCTTAATGAATGCTGAAATGTCTTTGTTTGAAGTTCGAATCATTTGAAATTTCATGAAAATAACACTGATTTTTTAATCCCTTGACATATTTCAATATCTATATCATTGAAATCACTTTCATAAAAGGCTTCTGAACAATTTTTGTCATATTCTTTTGATACACCTCATTTCTTGAGAGAACCAGACCATTCTTTCTTTAACAAGAATTTGATTTATTCCATTCAAAACATGATCATTTTGGGTACAAGTGTTTTAAATTATTCAGGAATTTGTTTGGTTTTAATCAACTTTTAAAAATAATCCTTTTCATTATGACCAACCTTACATTAATCCATGTAGCCCTTAGAATCCATAAATATCCTGTTAGGGTAGCCACATTACTAGGTAATTTTCCCTATCCAACCTTCTCATGAAGTGAAATTGCATGATCTAGTTGATCCTAAGTGTAGGGGAAGATATCTTGTGTTGTGATACCTCATTTGTTGAATATTTGTGTGGGAAATCAATTATTGAAGCGATGTGTGTGCTGCTAAAAAATTATTATGTTCAAAGCTAGGCCTTTTATAAATCGTTAATGATTAGAGATGGTCTACCTTTCTGGAGCTTCTGATGTAAAAAATAAAGTTGTTCATATCTACAGCTTTCAAGAAAAATCATGTCTGAAAAGGTTGATATTCTTTATGATGAAATCCTTAGATGATTGAATGATGATGGAGACTATTTTCTACAAAGGGTAAGATAAGGAGACCTTTTTTGTGTGAAAACTAGAATCTTTCAATTTTTCTTCAAAAAAAACCAAGCGCTTATTTTTTTGGCCTCATAATTTTTAACATCTAAATCCTCCCAACTGGAAGCCCAAGAATAACCTTAAAATTCCCTAATGAGAAACACATATCATTGACTCACATCTAGTGGATAAGTACGAATTTATCAAGCCTATGGTGACTCTTGTGTGAGTTTGGATAAGAAAATTCTTGTGGAGCATTTACATTTTTGGAGATGAAATAAAATCCATGTGAGGTAGGTGTTTTGTGTGCATTAGGTAAGAAATGAAGTAGAAATATATTAAATAATATAAAATGGAGAACATGAAATAATTGTTTTTGATGTGTCATGATATCTTTTTGTTTCATGGAATGGATTTGGTAGATCACATTGTTATGTGTTTTGGATTTTATTTGATTTGATTTTGATGCTTATTGTCCAGGAGTCCAAGTGATATGTGTGGGGGAATTGAAAGAGAAAATAGTTTCAATTAATATATGTTGAATATTATTGATTCAAAACCTAAAAAATTGTTACTTTAAGATGAATTTTTTCATTTTTATGTTATTGGTAATATTTTGAGCTTAATAGTAAAAATCGCCCATTTCTAATTTTTGACTATTTTAAATTGATTCTATATTATTCCCATAAGATCTTCTAGTCTAATCCAAATTTCCAAATTAATTCATTTTTAGAGTCTAAAAATAAAAGGCTTCATTTCATCCTTTTAGACCAAAATATGAATCGGTCATATGGATGCTCAAACTAACCTCAAAACTGGGAGCATCAAATGTTTATAGATCTTCCATGTTTTGGTGTGGGGTCCATATATAATTCTTGGGGGATAAGTGTTTTAAAAATCAGTGGGAGGACGCAAAAGGAGTTTATGAACATCCTTCATCAAGGGAAGGACGCAGGAATAGGCCGTTTTGAGGGTCATTAAATCATCCTTATCCAGAGGTTTTTGATTTTGACGAGTCAGAATGGGAATAATAAATTGTGAGAGTAAAATGGGCACACATCTCTAAATACTTGTCTAAATCCACTATGAGTTTTAGGAAAAATGACAAAGATAATTATGAACAACATTAAATAAGGGTCAAAGGAATGAAGATTTCATTTAAGGGGGCTACATCGCGTCAATATTCGGGGGGATAAATTCTAGCTATAAAAAGAGGAGAGCTCCTGCTCTCAATGCATCTCTCCTTCCATACCATTCCTTATGGGAAACCACAGAGAAGAACTTTTCAGCATTCTATTTTATTTATTTTCTATCAATAATTTTTTAATTTCTTCTTCTTCCCCCTTTATCTCAAATACCCTTACCATGGTGGGGTAAACATTTTGAGTGAATCGGGAAGGGTAGGTATTTTATTTTGTAATGCTTGAGTTCTTGGATGTAATTGAATGAAATTTCATTATTCTTCAAAGTTGTTTTCAATTTCATATAGAGTATTTAATTATAAATGGTGATCGTTCTTGAATTTTAATTCCGTTATTTTTTTCCTTGGTAATATTATCATTATGTCCCTCCACTAATTTCTCATTTATATAAGATTGAATAGATTGGGGGTTAGTGGTGAAGTACTCAAATATTTTCAGTATGTGTAAAAGAGGTAGAGAATGTTCATGATTTTTTGTGATGAACAATACCCGATTGGGTATTTCCTATGTTAATTAAGGATATTCAATACAACTATTTTTCTAATGGAAGAAGAGTTGACCAAACTGAGATCTTCGTAACGTTTTCTCTCATTATCATAATTTCACCAAGAAAGTGAGAGGAAACGATTGTGGAAACTCACTTTAATAAACTAATAAGAATATGTTTGAATTAAATTGAACAAGTATAGCAATAAAATTAGGAAACTTACCTTGAACTAATAACCCTTTTAATATCATGGTTATATAATCATTTGAATTTCAAATTTCTATTAAAATCACAAAATTTTTACACTCATTTTAAAGTGAAAAGCTATTGTTTGTGCACTCCTCTTCAGGATACAAAATACATCAACCATATTACCACATTTTAACATAGGAAATAAATTTTTTTCCACACCCAATGACAGATGTGCATCACCCTACCATTGGGAAAATCCAGGGGGTGGATCTTTGTCAGGATGTCCCTACATAGATAAATGAGACTAGGAGTAATCGAGAGGTATTAATCCGAATATTTGATCCCAAAATGTGTGGGTGGTATTAATTACATTGGTTTCTTCACTACCTTTTCTCTCTATTGACCTCATGATTTTGGTGAGGGGTTCCATCTGTTTTTCAATGTCACCGACATTATTGGTAGATCATAGGATGTGTGATTTTCTACTAGTTCAACAACATATGTAGGAGATGAAGATAATTCTAATATGAGAGTGGAGAAAGGTGAATCATTGATTTCACTAATCCCAAAAAACATATAACTATTTCTGAGAGGCCATGAGTTGTACTTGGAGTCATTTGACACCTTTAGAACCTCATTCTATATGATCTGAGAGACATATTAAAGATAGTTTCGGAGACACCTCTCGAAAAAATTCATTCATAAATCCTCCATCATTAAGATTTGTATTCTATTTTAGGGTAAAATGGGTTTTATTACCATATGATCCCAAATTATGTGACTTAAATCATCTGGTGATGGGAGGAGGAACAAATTTCTCAAAATCATGATGCATGTGTAGCAGGCTAATTTCATGATATCATTACTATTATATCCAATGTTGTGCTCAATCATGCCAAGGAGCTAGTGGAATATATGCGTTTTCATGACAAGAAATCTCATTAAATGATAATCCTTAAAGAAGGAATTGATGTCATAAAGGAATGTATATTCTAACTATAGTGATCATGAAATGGTTTAATATAATAATAAAGAGATTCTATTGTTATGGATGAGTAGAAACTTCCCAATGTTGTGGTTGTTATTGCCACACAATTGGTTAGGTTTCTGAAAATAGTGGATAACACCTGATCCACAATCCATCAAATCCAATCCTATGTTGAGGAGAACATATATGATTTGAAAAAAATGATTCAGTGTGTTGATTTTATTTTTCATTTTAGAACATGATAGAAAATGGAATTTTTTAAATCCTCATGTCATGCATTTCTTCCTTTATCAGAATCATATTCTAACACTAAAAGGACCGATTCTATTTAATTTCATCGTGTAATAATAACAACGATATGGGTTAGGAAGCTCCCTAACATTTTACTAGGTATGTGGACATGGAGAGCATATTTTGACTATTTTCATGTTCATATGGACAACCTTATATACCTTTTATCATTGCCCTAAATTTTTCCTACATCTAAAATGAACAAGACATAACGTGTGAAACTTGGATTTTTCATAGGTTTAACTTGGTATGTTTTCATCCTAAATTTTATTTATTACTCTTATATATTCATTAATTTATTTTTCTATAAACCATGAATATTACAGTTATAGAGAGATAATACACAACTTTTACCCAAGGTGTCATTTTTTTGGTTTTCAACTAGGTGAGTTTTATGTCTCTTTCATTGTGGACTGTTTGATTTTTTAAACCTAGACCAATGTGACTATTTTTTTACAGTGAACATATTTAACCATGACTACTAGTATGATGACCCAAATAAGAAATTTTTTCTTAGAATGCTTCATCATTCTTCATAACCCTGGAGGGTAATTTGGAGTCTTGATTTTGTTTTTTTTACGAGAACATGATGTGAGACGAACATAAAATGAAATTATGTGGTCTATTTTCAAAAATCATTTTACACCACAATGTTTTCATTTGAGTTTTATGAATATAGAATCTGTGTAACATCCTAGGTAAGTAAAGAATAAGACATTTTCATATTTGTTAATATTTTTGAATTAAGTATTAATTTAACTTTAATGGGGTTCCTATGTTTGATGTTGAACCCTCTTTAAATATAGTTTTGGTCACTATTATACATTATGTTGGACCAAAAAAATACTTTTTTAGAATCGGGACATCAAAATTTACTTTGTGTAAATTTTTGATATTTTCTGAAAATGTTCATTTTTTAATGAATATTGAAAAATGTTGTATTTTAATTCAAAAACAACATTTTAATATAATTTATTTATAAGGATAGATTATCTTTTTAATTAGTTTTAAAGTGAAATTAGAATATATTTTTACCATTTAATCCAATGGTGGTCATAGGAAATAATTTCACTTTCAAATTCGACATAAACACGTGTTAGTCTTTTGATATATATTCTTTCTTAAAAAACGCTATTTTTTGACAACGAGAATTAATTATAAAATTAATTAATGTAACTTATATTTTTTGAATTTTGGAAAATATACACCATTTTTTAATTTAGAATATCAAATATAGCTTGGGGTGAATTTTTAGTATTTTTATGAAGAACTACAATTTTTAATGAATAGTGAAACCACTAAGTGGTAGTTAAACAAACTGATTTTTCGTTTAAATGAAATTTTACCACTTCTGTGTATTTAATGTCAAAAATCAGACATACATTTTTGTCATTAGTATGTAAAATGTGGTTTAATGGGAATAAATTATTTTTTGGTGAATAGTAACTTTTGAGTTTTGTCAACCTTGATTAAAGGTAATTAGTATAATTTAAAATAAAAATGATATTATAAAAATATAAAAATATCTTGAAACATGTCCTAATCATATTGGATAGGTCATGGCCTACCAAGACAATACATGGGTCAGTTTGGGGGGCCTCATGGAGCCACTTGAGTGAGATAATGACATTAATACCATTTAAATCATTAATGAATGATTTAAATAAATAAGAAGATAAAGTTTAAAATAATATCCAACACTTGTCCAATTATTATTGGATGATTTTATTTCAATCATGGACCACCATATCCTCAACATTAATGATTTTTGGATCTTTAGAAACAGAATTTCATTTTATAATAAAATAATAGTTTCAAGAGTTCCAAAAGAGCCCCTCCTCTACCTTATAAAAAGACCCCACTTCCTACACTTCTCTCACACTTCTCAAGCCCTTTGGATCATCCAAAATCTACTCAAATAAGCTCACAATATGCCTCTATTCCTCCTAGAAGCCTTAATTTAGGCAGAAATCTATTCAAGAAACCATTTTGGTTCAGACCAAGAGGAGTTACCCGATTTAAAGGTAAAGTCTTCTCTAATGTTATTTTGTTTTATTTTGATTCTACAACCCCCTAAACTATTTTTATTCCCTTATTTTGTAGAAAAACAAGTATCTTCAATATAATAGGATGTTTTTATAAGAATTAATCGACCTAAACTTACACACACCTATTTCTAATGGCCAAAGAACATACTATTTTCATGGCTGGCGAATTTCTGCCTCACAAAACGATGATTGATGAATATTCTTTTAACACCATTAAAAGTGGATATTAAGATGTCACTATGTTTATATATGATATGTATTATGTTTATGATTCCTTATGCTTATGTATTATTCATTTATGGCATACCATTAGGGTTTCCATAATGGGAAAACACGATAATTTCATTTTAGGAAGTGCGGACTACCGCCCCCTCAAAGTGATTTGATTCGTTAATGCCATATGTGGGTAGTATAAATGATAGATTTAATGATATCATATATATGATATTAAACTATAATTATAATATTCCTTTATGTCATTATGATTCCATTTCGTTAGATATGAAATAGAAATGAAAGTAGCATTCATGCGTACGTACGGCTTACCGTCTCCAGGAATGGTGCATTTCATTTCATACCTCTAAATTTTTTGTAATATTATAAATATATTTATATACTGGATATATATTATATATATAATATCTACATCATTAATATAATTCTGGTTATAATGGATATTTTACCAAATAAAAAACTTGTAATTATAAAGAGTTTATTTTTGACTCAAGTACCAATGATCGTTAAAACGTCCGTTATTAACTTAAATAATTACATAGTGTTCAAAACATGGTAACAAGTGATCTAAAAGGAATAATGAACTTGAAAAAGGTTCTTATGCAAGTATAAATTAACTCAATTTTATTATTCAGGAGATTAATGAATGATCGAGTTAAGTCGAACACGAGGTAAGGGACTTCGTCTCAATCTCCATTCATTGAGGAATATTTTGTTTTATACACAAATTTATTTTATACTATGTATAAACCCCTTTTGACTTTTAATTTTATTCAAAAGAAATCTTTTTATACGAAGCGTTTTACTAAATGAAAAAATGAATGTTTTTGTCTTACTTATGGGGAAACAACGACTTCTACGTTGTCGTGACCATTATTTGAGTTTCGTCTTCCTCTATAAGCCATAACTTTTTTTAAATGAAAAATAAATACCGTGTTTTACTTTTATTTTATTTTGGTTTTGAAAATGGTTTTGATAATGTTTTTATATCAATGTTCTGTATTGACATCTTGTGATTGAAATGTGGAAATTTTATGTTTCCTTTATGCATGTTTTATGTGGTACGATTATGTTATGGTTCTTAGGCATTGATTATGAAGACAGATGATTCTATGATAAAATAAGGTAGGGTGAGCCCGATATAGCTCTCCAATGCATTTGGTAATGCAAAGTGTTTAAATGCTAGGTTTTCTCTATATAGATTTAGGTAATATACTGTGATGGGTATTCCAAACATAAGCATGAGGGTTACTCCCTAGGTAAGAATGTTATAAATTCCTCAAGTTACCTTTATGTCTTATGATTTCTATGATTTATTCATTATTTGATGAGGTATGTTAATGTTCTTCTGTTTTATGAGTAATGTATGATTTCATTGATTCTTATGTATACATGGAATAATGTTTTCATCCCGTATTTTTATATGCTTTACTGAGCATTTTATGCTCATCCCATGTTTTTGAAAAAAAATTCACAGGTCAAGGGAAAAGTACATGATGTGTTGATAGTGTCAAGGAAGTGTCATGAAAGAATCCATGTTTTATTTTAAATATGTCTCCTTTGATGGGAAAAATGAATACTATCTTTTCTGTAACCACCTTGTTTAAATATGTAATGTAATGCATGATTTATGATCTAATTCACTAAAACTCTAAACCTGAAAAGATCCTCAATATGCATTTTTTAAAATGACTCTAGGTTAAGTAATGTTTAAGTTTGGGGCCTTATAGTTGGTATCAAAGTTCAGTTTAGACAACATTAGGAGTTAGAAATTTTTTTAAATATGTTTCCATAAATTAATTTTTGGTATGATTGAAATGATATAGTATTTAAAGATTACCATGTTGGTTCATGCAAGATATTTCTATGATAAGAATAGTTTTTCGTAGAGGAAATAGAACATATTTTCTGGGAAGGCATATAGAAGGAAATGTCCTTTCAAATCAGTATCTTGAGATGTTCAGAATCAAGACTAAAAAGTTTGTTGCAGTGATGGCATAGTTGACTCAGGCTATAAATGGTGGTGGTATCCATGCACGGGATCAGCCAGATCAACCGCATAGGAACATGCCAGTGGTGGAACATTTCATGAGGCAACATCCCACATAATTTAGAGGATCATATGACCCTCTGATAGCAGAAGGGTGGATTAAATCACTGGAGAATATTTTTGATGTAATGGGGTGTTCACAACATCAAAAGTTTAGTCTTGCGGTTTACCGTTTTGAAGGTGAAGCTGATCAGTGGTGGTCGATGGAGAAAAATATCAGGGACAGTGATGAGATTGATGATACATTGGTGTTTTCAAAAATAAAAGAGGAGCATGAAAGTCATTTAAGGGGGTTTTTTTTGCTAACATGAAAAGAAAAGAAATTTTATGGAAAATTTAGCAAGTGTGAGTTTTGGTTGCAAAAAAATTCTTTCTTTGGTCAGGTTGTTTCTAAAGATAGAATAACTATTGATTCTGAAAAAACAAAGGTTGTTGAAGAATGGACAAGACCCACAAATGTAACAAATATTCCTAGTTTTCTTTGTTTGGAAGGCTATTACCAAATGTTTGATAGAAATTTTTCATGGTTATCAAGTCCAATGATTAAGCTAACTCAGAAGGGTGTTAAGTTTATCTGGACAAAATAATGTGATGATAATTTTCAGGAATTGAAAATAAGATCGGTGAATGCTCTTGTTTTGGCACTACTGTCTAGGAATGATGAGTTTGTTATCTACGGTTATTCTTCATTGAAAGGACATGGTTGCATCCTAATGCATAATGATCAGGTAATTTCTTATGCTTGACGACAGTTGAAAAATCATGAGGTAAATTACCCTACACATGATTTGGAATTAGCTGCTGTTGTTTTCGATTTAATATTTTGGAGGCATCATTTGTATGGTGTAAAGTGTGAAATATATACTGATCACAAAATTTTAAAGTATATATTCAATCAGAAAGAATTGAACATGAGACAGAGGAGATGGCTGGAATTAATCAAGGATTGTGATTGTACAATTCATTACCATCCGGGAAAAGAAATTAAAGTGGATAATTCTTTGAGTCGAAAAAGTAATGCTTCATTAACAATGTTGTGTTTGGAACGTGGTCCTTTGATTAAGGATTTGATGAACTGTGGCATAAAAGTTGTTGGTGTAGTATATTCTTCTGTTTTGTTTTAGATATCATTGAAATATTCTCTATTAGGAAGAATTATGCAAGAACAGAAGCAAGACAGTGAGTTGTAGAAAAAGGTAGAGATGGTTCAGAAGGGTAAGCTGCCTGAATTCAACATTGATAATGATTTCGTTTTGAGATTTGGGAAGAGATTGTGTGTGCCTTGTTATTCACAGTTGAAAAGGAGAGTTGTTATGTGATGCTCATAGATCTCTGTTTTCAGTTCATCCAGGTATTGCTATGATGTACAGAGATCTTCGGGAGTATTACTGGTGCGATGGAATGAAAAGAGATATTGCTGATTTTACTGTGAAGTATTTGACTTGTCAATAGGTTAAAGCAGGGTGATAGTTACTGAAAGGGATTCTTCATCCTTTACCAGTGCCAGAGTGGAAATGGGAGAATATCACCATGGACTCCGTTGTGGGTTTGTCGAAGACACCTCGAGGTAATATTGCAATCTGGGTTACTGTTGATCGCTTGACTAAATCTGCTCATTTCCTTGCTATACAAGATACTTTTTCCCTAGATCAAATTTCTCGAATATATCTTAAAGAGATAGTCAGGTTACATGGAGTTTCCCTCTCCATTGTATCTGATTGTGATCCCAGGTTTACTTCTAAATTTTGGAAAGGCCTTCAGAAGTGGTTGGGTACTGAATTAAATTTTAGTACAACTTTTCATCCTCAATCAGATGGGAAGTCAGAGCGATCAATTCAAAATTTGGAGGATATTCTACATGCTTGTTTGATGGATTATCAGGGAAGTTGGGATCAATATCTTTCTTTGGTTGAGTTTTCTTATAATAACAGTTTTTTTTTCCAGTATAAAGATGGCACTATTTGATGCATTATATGGGAAGCGGTGTCGAACTCCAGCTTTTTGGGATGAAGTGGGTGAAAGGAAGTTGATGGGACCAGAATTGGTATGAGACATGGAAGAAAAAGTTCAGCTGATACAGAAACACATGAGAATAGCTCAGAGTAGGAAAGAATGTTATGGAGACAATAGGAGAAAGGATCTCTCTTTTATGTTAGGTGACCATGTATTTCTCAATGTTTCACCATGGAAAAGTGTGATGTGATTTGGTAAGAAAGGAAATTTGAGTCCGAGGTTCACTGGACCATACGAAATTCTGGAGAGAGTTGGATCAGTTGCATACCGAGTGGCTATACCTCCAAGATTATCTTAGGTACACAATTTTTTCATGTTTCAATGTTAAGGAAGTACATGCCAGATCTGTCTTATGTTTTAAGTCCAGAGGTAGTTCAGTGAGAAGATAATCTCTCTAATGAGGAAAAACCGATCCAGATTCTTGACCACAGGGAGCCTGTATTGCAGAATAAGGTGATTCATCTAGTAAAGGTTTTTTGGAAAAACCACTTGATTTAAGAGAAAACATGGGAATATGAAAATGCTATGAGGGATAAATACCACAATTTATTTGATAAGTGAATAAAATTGTGGGGACACAATTCCCAAAAAGGGAGGAAGGATGTAACATCCCAGGTAAATAAAGAATAAGAAATTTTCATATTTAATAATATTTTTTAATTAAGTATTAATTTTACATTAATGAGGTTTCTATGTTCAATGGAGAACCCACTTTGAATATAGTTTTGGTCACTCTTATAAATTATATTGGACCAAATAAAATTCTTTTTTAGAATCGGGACATCAAAATTTACTATGTGTAAATTTCTGGAATTTTCTGATAATGTTCACTTTTAATGAATAGTGAAAATGTTGTATTTTAATACAAAACCTAATTTTAATCTAATTTATTTAAAAGGATAGATTATATTTTTAATTGGTTTTAATGTTCTATTAGAATATATTTTAACCATTTAATCCAATGGAGCTAATTAGAATTAATTTCACTTTGAAATTGGACATAAACAAGTTTTTGTCTTTTCATAGATATTATTTCTTAAAAACACGCTCTTTATTTTAACAATGGGAATTAATTATAAAATTAATTAATTCAACTTATATGTTTTTAATTTTTCAAAATAGACATCGTTTGTGAATTCAGAATATCAAATTTAGCTTGGGGTGAATTTTTGGTATTTTTTTGAAGAACATCAATTTTTGATGAATAGTGGAACCACTAAGTGGTAGTTAAACAAACTGATTTTTCATTTAAATGAAGGTTTACCGCTTCTGTGTATTGAATTTCAAAAATCCGACATACATTATTGTCATTAGTAAGTAAAATTTGGTTCAATGGGATTAAAATATTTTTTTGGTGAATAGTATCTTTTGTGTTTTGTTAAACGTGATTAGAGGTAATTAGTGTAATTTAAGATAAAAAAGATATTATAAAAATATAAAAATATCTTGAAACATGTCCTAACCTTATTATATAGGTCATGAATGACCAAGACAATCCATGTGTCAATTTTTGGGACCCCAGGGAGCCACTTGAGTGAGATAATGACATTAATACCTTTTATTTAAAGTAAAAATAAAAATATCACAAACATGTATTGTATTACTAAAACCATTATTACATGGGGTTATATAAGCTATATTTTTTACTATAAATATTCATTATAAATCTAAAAGTGTTTCCTATATCATGGTAATTTTTAGATAATTTTTAGACATTAAAAAATTAAATTATTTATGACACAATGATGATGTAGTGTTTACATCATTAATGAATGATTTAAATAAATAAGAATATAATGTTTTTAAATAATATCCAACACTAGTGAAATTCTTATTGGATGATTTTATTTCGATCATGTAACACCATATCCTCAACTTTAATGATTTTTGGAGCTTTAGAATCTTAATTTCATTTTATAATAAAATAATAGTTTCAAGAGTTCCAAAAGAGACCCTCCCCCCCCATATAAAAAGACCCCACTTCCTACCCATAAATCACACTTATCAAGCCCTTTAGCTCGTCAACCTCTACTCAAATAAGCTCCCAATATCCCTCTCTTCATTTTAGAAACCTTACCTTAGGCAGAAAACTCTTCAAGAAACCCTTTTGGGTCAAACCAAGAGAAGTAACCCTATTTAAAGGTAAAGTCTTCTCTAATGTTCTTTTGTTTTATATTTCTTCTCAAACTGCCTAAAATATTTTTATTCCATTTATTTGTAGGAAAAATAGTATCTTCAATATACTAGTATGTTATTATATGAAGGATTCGAGCTACACTTACACACCCCTACGTCTAATGGCTAAATAACATACTGTTTCTTTGGATTGCGAATTTCTGCCTCACAAAACAATGATTGTTCAATATTCTTTTAACACAGTTAATAGTGTCCATTAAGACGTAACTATGTTTATATATGATATTTATTATGTTTATTTTTTCCTTATGCTTCTGTATTTTTCATTTATGGCATACCTTTATGGTTTCCATTATGGGTAAACACGATAATTTCATTTTAGGAAGTGCGGTCTACCGCCCCCTCAAAGTGATTTGATTCGTTAATTCCATATATGGGATGTATAAATGAAAGAGTTAATGATATTATATATTATATAGTACTATAATTGTAATATACATTTATGTAATTATGATTACATTCCTTTGATACGAAATAGAAATGAAAGAAGCGTTCATGTGTATGTACGACTTACCGTCTCCATGAACGGTGCATTTCATTTCTTACCTTTAAATGTCTTGTAATATTATAAATGCATGTATATACTGGATATATATGATATATATAATATCTACATCATTAACATAATTCTGGTTATAATTCATATTCTACCACATGAACAGCTTGTAATTATAATGAGTTTATTTTTGACTCATTTACCAATGATCTTTAAAATGACCATTATTAACATAAATAATTAAATAGTGTTCATAACATGGTAGCAAGTGATATAAAAGGAATAATGAACTTGAAAAAGATTATTAAGCAAGTAGAAATTAACTCAAGTTTATTATTCAGGGTATTAAATAACGATCAAGTCAAGTCAGACAAGAGGTAAGGGTCTTCGTCTCAATCTCCATTCATTGAGAAATATTTTGTTTTATACACAAATTTCTTTTATATGGTGTATAAACCCCTTTTGAATTTTAATTTTAATAAAAAGTAATCTTTTTATATAAAGCGTTTTACTAAATAACAAAATGAATGTTTTTGTCTTACGTATGCGGCAACAACGACTTCTCCCCCGCCCTGACCATTATTTTAGTTTCAGCTTCCTCTACAAGCCATAACATTTTTTTAAATGAAAAATAAATACCCTATTTTACTTTTCGTTTATTTTGGTTTTGAAAATGGTTTTGATAATGTTTTTATATCAATTTTTTGTATTGATATATTGTGAATTAAATGTGGAAATGTTATGTTTCCTTTATGAATGTTTTATGTGGTACGATTATGTTATGGTTCTTGGGAATTGTTTATGAAGATGGGTGGTTCTGTGATAAACTAAGGGCGGGTGAGCCCGATATAACTCTCCAATGCATTGGGTAATGTGATGGGGTTAAACTCTAAGGTTTCTCCAAAGCGATTTAGGGAATATAATGTGATGGGTATTCCAAACGTAACCATGATGGTTACTCCATATGTAAGAATGTTATGAATGCCTCATGTTACCATTATGTCTTATGATTTCTATAATTTATTCATGATTTGATGAGGTATGTTAATGTGATTATGTTTTATGAGTAAAGTATGATTTCATTGATTCTTATGTATATATGGACTAATGTTTTCATTCCGTATTTTTATATACCCTACAGAGCTTTTTATGCTCATCCCATGTTTTTGAAATGTTTTTCACAGGTCAACGGAGAAGTACATGATGTGTTGATAGTGCCGAGGAAGTGTCACGAAAGAATCGAGATTTTATTTTAAATATGTCTCCTTTGATTGGAAAATTGAATATTGTCTTTTATGTAACCACCTTGTTTGAATATGGAATGTAATGCAAGATTGATGATCTAATTCTCTAAAACTCTAAACCTAAAAAGATCCTCAATGTCCATTTTTGAAATAACTCGGGATTTAGTAATGTTAAAGGCTAGGGCCTTATAATATGTATCTTTTATTGAAGAATATACCTCTATTTAAAAATAACATTTGTTGGGTGACTTACACAAATCAAACCATAGTGTTATACTGTGTTGTCAAAGATTGGACACATCAGGCTGAGAGGAACTTTAGTGGGGGAATATGAAAATACAATTAGGGTGTATTAGTGTATAGTAAAAAAGGGAGTATTTAAGAATAAGGAATTACATTACTGATATTCATGTTTTTTTAGTATTTATATTTCTCAACACCACAGATCATGGTTTACCAAGTGACGGCGTTTGGGGATGAAGAGAGTGTCAGTTTTGAGATTGTTTAAAAATGGAATAATTCACTTACACGAATATAACGTATGTAATGAATAGTAAATTCTATTAGGTTACTAACATCAAGGGTGAAGGAATATCCCTGAAAAAGGATGAATCATTGGACATTTTAAAATCATATTTTAAGGATGATGTGGTATTGTTTTATGTTTTATGATAGGACATTAGTCTATATAGTTTAAAGTCATACAACTCTAATTAAATTGTATTGTAGTTTTCGATCATATGACTTGGACCATATGGTGTTCATTTTTAGACCATGAATATTGTAAATAGATGTTATGAAACCTAAAAATGTACACTAATTACATTGGGGGATACAATTAGGTTTCTTTTAGTTGTGACCAAAAGATTGACGAATTTATATTTGGAAGTAACTTTTCCAAGAATTTTCATCATCTTCCGGAATTATCGGGAGAATTTTAAAATATATAATCTTCGTGTTTCTGGATATGAAGAGTTATATGTGATGAAATTGTTTATTGGTCCAATGGAGATTTAATATTACTCTCATAGGGATGAATTTACCTCTATTTGAGAGGCGGGTTTGAGATATATGAAAATCCAACTCAGGAGTATTAATTCATAATCAATCAATAAAATCCTCTGGATAATATGCCTTTTTTCTGGGAGAATTATTCAAATCCAACTCCACTGTATTGATTCATAGTAAGAAAGGAATCCTAATGAATATAACATTTCACTAATGATGGGTGGGGAGTGATTATGGTGATTTGTATTTTCCCGAATAAAGAGTTTTATTTGTGGTAGGAGAGTACCAGAATATATGAGGATCATTTCATCTAAATAATAATCATGATTTGGGGGAAATCCATTCCTTAAATGTCTATGGCCCATATATGAGGGAAGAGGATTTAATTTTTTTATGTTGTGGTTGGAATAGGTTATAGGACCCAAGCATCACTATGTATCTTGTTGGGGTGCGAATCAAACAACATATAGATCATGGAATGATTCCCCATACTAATATATTTCTTTTGAGGGAAGTGGATTTTTTTGAATATGATATATTTCTTTTGAGGGAAGTGGATGTTTTTGAATATGAACTCAATAATGTTTTGAGAAATTGTATTTTTTTCCTTTTGAAAATCATACTCATACATAAGAATAATGGAATTTACCATATTGCAACTAGACCAGAATATAAGATCCATACATGACTACATATTTGGTGGGAACTTAAATCAATCCATATATAGTTCTGAAAGAATAGTGAGGTTTAAAATAATTTAGAAAAGATGTGATTCCCTAGTGTGAAAAATAAATATTTTGGAAAACACCAGTATTCGAGACATGGGTTCATAAATTTATTTTGATTAAAGGAACTATGGAACACATAGTTCTTGAAAGCTATGCAGTTTAGTGTCATATGGTAAGGAAGAATGTGTCATTAAATTTTATTTCATTTGAAAAGGACCAGTTCTATTATGAAAATAATAAGTGACATCATTCTTAGCTGTCCAAGGACTCTCCAAAAATGTTTTGTATGTGAATAATAATATTTTAAACCTATATATTGGGTGTTATTGGATCTGAAATGTGATATGAGATGAAAACATCATTATGGTTTCCTGAGGTATAAGAGGTTTTTCCTAAGGGATAATATAACGTTTGTTTTTGTGAAATTTAAATGGGTGTCTTATGAATACCCAACTGGGGTGTATTACTACAATGTAAGACAAATTAATCTTTAGGAATCTAACAGTACATAACTGATTTCCAAGGAAAGCATATTAAGATACAAAATTTCACTAGAAAAGGAGTATGGTGTGAAAAAAAATGTCCGAACAAAAAGTAAGTATTTCAAGATTCATCGTCCATGGAATGTGTAGTCCATAGAAAATATATTTATTGTTTACAAGTATGAAAATGATTGTTTTTATTTTAGGAAGGGATCCTCGATATGGAACCTAATTTAGTGTCCCCTGGATAGTTCTCTCATTGTCTGTAAGAGAGGGGGTAATTTTAACTTTTTGTATGGACCCATGTTGGAATATTTTGGTGTCAATTTGTATCCTATAATGGAAGGAATCATTTCAAACTTATTTCATGAATTATTCGCATGGTGGGATACAAACACTGAAAATTATGATCCACACATGCATGGATTAAGATGTTACCTAACTCTATATCAAACCAAAAGGACACAAACAAAGTAATTTTTTATCATGTTGAGAGGACATTTTCATATTGTTTAACATCATGTGACTTGGATTTTGGGGAATGTAGTTTAATATTTTACTAGTAATACTATGATTCACTAGTGCAGAAAACGTTTTTTACGTCACCATTTTTTACGTCGGTTATATAAAACCGACATCATAATATGTAAAACGAGGTTTGTTACGTCGGTTATTTATTAACCGACGTAAATATTTGTATTCGGTACCCCTTTAACGGCGGTTATTATTATAACCGACGTTATTAATCGTGCGGCTTCGTTTTTTACGTCGGTTATAACAATAACCGACGTAAGAAACGCGGTTTCCGAAGGCCTTTTTACGTCGGTTATTCAATAACCGACGTAAAAAAACGCGGATTTTGATCCCTTTATAACGTCGGTTATAAACTAACCGACGTAACAAATGAATCGGAGGAAGGTTTTTACGCCGGTTATTGAAATAACCGACGTTATAAATGTTTTTAAAACAATTATCACGTCGGTTATTGGATAACCGACGTGATAACTCATTTAAAAATTTACCCAGACCCGTGGATTGTCATTCGCGAGTTTACCTTCGACAGTCGCGACTCGTCTCTCTCGCGCGTAAACACGAATCGGCTCGTCCATTTCGTTGGTTTAGATTCGTTTTGCCATCATCGTTTCTCATATTTAATATCCTCGGATCAATCATCTAAACTCGCAGCACTCAGGTAATCCTCCCACTCGTTCGTTTTTTTTCGCGGATAGTATATATATATGTGTTGTGATTTTTTTGTTGAAACTAGCTAAGATTCTTCGATTGCGAACCCTTTTAACTCGTTTTGGCACCATAATCTTATTTATCATCCCTAGATCTATTTGTTCGACTTGCAATATTGAGTAATTTTATGATTTCACTAATTTTTCATCGTTTTCTATAAATCCCCGAGAGGGTTGGGGCGTGTCCATTTGGATGGGTTGCCCTTTTACAGTTGTTACTACTTTATTCACACACAACCATGGCATAGGTGCATGGATTTGGGGTCGGGGGTGTCCAAGGGGGTTTACAATGGGGTGGGTGGGTGTGGGGGGATGTCCAAGGGTGTGGGTGGGTGTTGGGGGGTGTCCAGGGGGGTGTCCAAGGGGGTAGGGGGTGGGGGTGGTGTTTAGGAGGGGTGGGGGGCTGTCCAGAGGGTTGGGGGGTGTCCAGGGGGGTGTCCAAGCAGGTCGGGGGTTGGGGGTTGTGTCCAGGAGGGGTGGGGGTGCTTTCTAGAGGGGTCGGGGGCTGTCCAGAGGGGTCGGGGGGTGTCCAGGGTGGTGTCCAAGGGGATGGGTGGGTGTGGGGGGCTGTCCAAGGGGGTGGCGGCCTGTCCAGAGGGGTCGGTGGGGTGTCCAGGGGGGTGTCCAAGGGGGTGGATGGGTGTGGGGGGCTGTCCAAGGGGGTGGATGGGTGTGGGGGGCTGTCCAAGTGGGTGGCGGCCTCTCCAGAGGGTATTTGGGGTTGTCCGGGTGGGTGGGGGGGCTGCCCAGAGGGTTGGGGGATGTCCAGGGGGTGTCCAAGGGGGTAGGGGGGGGTGGGGGGTGGTGTCCAGGAGGGGTGGGGGGCTGTCCAGAGGGGTCGGGGGGTGTCCAGGGGGGTTTACACATCGATTTGTTTTATATTTCAAAATTGTTTACATTCAAATTATGATTTTTTTTCATATAAAAATATATTTGTCTTATCTAAAATATATATATATTTTTGCTATTTGTTATAGGTAATAATGAGTCGAAGTTGGATTACGGCACATCGAATGAGCAATGAATATGAGGAAGGTGTTGATGCCTTTTTGGAATTTGCTAAACGAAATGTTCCAAGTAGTGACATTTTTTTCTGTCCATGCCTGAAATGTCTGAATATGAAGAAGATGAAAAGTAGAGAGATAAAAGATCATCTGATTTGTCATGGTTTCAATCCGAGTTACAACCCTTGGATTTGGCATGGCGAAACTGGACAGAATGTCACTGATGATAATGAATCGCAAGATGGTAACTCCGATGGAATTGAAGAAATGATTCGCGATATTGTAGCAGAACAAATTGAGATAGAACCGACAGTTGCACGTCTATATGGTGATTCCGAAAAACCATTATATCCTGGTTGTACAGATTTTACGGTTTTGTCGGCGGTGTTAAGATTGATTAACCCTGAAGGCGAAACATGGATGGAGTGACAGAAGTTTTACAGAGCTGCTACAATTGATGAAAGACATTCTTCCAAAAGATAACGATCTTCCAGATTCACATTATAAGGCCAAAAAAATATTATGCCCGATGGGACTGGGATACAGGAAAATACATTCCTGTCCGAATGACTGCATTATATATAGGAAGGAATATGAATTTCTGAAAGAGTGTCCTAAATGTGGGACATCACGGTATATGTTGAAAGAAAAATCACAAGCTGATGTAGAGATTACAAAACTCCCTTCAAAGGTATTTTGGTATCTTCCTATAATTCCTCGTTTCAAACGTTTATTTGCTAATTCACATGATGCAAAAAGGTTAAGATGGCATGCTGATGAGCGGGTATGTGATGGAAAAATACGTCATCCAGCTGATTGTCCACAATGGAAGAAAATTGATGCCCAGTACCCTACATTTGGAAATGAAATTAGAAATCTGAGACTAGGCTTGTGCACAGATGGAATGAATCCATACCGAACCCTCAGTAGCACACATAGTTCATGGCCTGTTTTATTGGTAATTTACAACCTCTCTCCTGAAGTTTGTATGAAGCGCAAATATGTCATGTTGAGTATCATGATCTCTGGTCCAAAGCAACCCGGCAATGATATTGATGTATACTTGTCACCGCTGATTGATGATTTGAAACTGTTATGGGCTGATGGTATTAGGGTGTATGATTCTTATAAAATGGAATATTTTCAACTGCATGAAATGCTTCTATTCACTATAAATGACTTCCCAGCATATGGAAATTTGTCTGGATACAGTGTTAAAGGGCATAAAGCATGTCCAATTTGTGAACAACAGACGTCATATTGTCAATTGCATCATGGGAGGAAAACAGTGTACATGGGTCATCGAAAGTTTTTAGCTATGGATCACCCTTATAGAAGACTAAAAAAGGCATTCAATGGCTCACAAGAATTTGATACTGCTCCTCAACCTTTATCCCCAGAATTGTATTTTGAGAGGGTGAAAAACCTTGATGTGATATTGGGAAAGACACAGAAATCTGGTAATGATAGACATATTTGGAAGAAAAGGTCAATATTTTTTGAGCTACCATATTGGAGGTATCATGAAGTCAAACATAATATTGATGTCATGCACGTAAAGAAGAATATCTGTGATTCTTTGATCGGAACATTGCTAGATATTAAAGGAAAGACAAAAGATGGGTTGAATGCAAGGTTAGACCTACTGTCAATGGGAATACGTTTGGAGTTAGCTCCCACTCCTAAAGGAAGATGAACATTTCTTCCCCCGGCTTGTCATACATTATCGAAGAGGGAGAAAAGTAGCTTCTGTCAGTGTCTTCATGATATCAAAGTGCCTCAAGGTTATTCTTCAAATGTAAAAAATTTTGTCTCATTGAAAGACTTGAAGTTGATAGGTATGAAATCACATGATTGTCATGTCATGATGCAACAAATTCTACCAGTTGCACTGCGTGGAATATTGCCCATCCGTGTCAGAAAGACTATAATGAGGTTGTGTTATTTTTTCAATTCAATTTGCAACAAGGCGATTGATGTGAATGCTTTGAACATTTTGGAAAAAGATGCAATTTTTATACTTTGTCATTTGGAAATGTATTTTCCTCCAACTTTTTTTGATATGATGGTGCATTTAATGATTCATCTGGTTCGAGAAATAAGACTTTGTGGACCTGTATATCTTCGTTGGATGTATCCTTTTGAAAGGTATATGAAAATATTAAAGGGATATGTTAAAAATCCATATCGACCTGAAGCCTCCATTATTGAAAAGTATATTTCTGAGGAGGTAGCAGAGTTTTGTACGAGCTACTTGGCTACGGCGCAACACATAGGTTTGCCTCCATCTCGCCATGAACGGGTTAATAATGAGGGAAAGGGGATTCGTGGCTTGAAAGTCAAATCACTGTCAGCTGAACATATGAAGAAGTTAGAATCATACATCTTGAATAACATAGCTGATGTTCAACCGTATATCACATTGCATATTAATGAGTTGAAACAATGTCATCCAAAGAAGAAAGAAATGTGGATTTTGAATGAGCACAACAAAACTTTTTTGCCATGGTTTAAAAAGACCTTGCTTGGTAGATCAGATGTATCAGAGACATTAAAATGGATAGTGGGTGGTCCATCTTTAAATGTGATAACATGGTCCGCTTATGACATTAATGGCTATACATTTCATACGAAAGCTCAGGACAACAGAAGTGCAGTTCAGAATAGTGGTGTATTGGTGTTTGCAGAAGCAATGCATTTTTCGAGTGCTAAGGACAGAAACCCAATTTCGGCATCAACTGCATATTATGGAGTGATTGAAGACATATGGGAGGCTGATTACTTTAAAATTAAAGTTCCCGTTTTTAACTGTAAATGGTTTATCGGTAACAACAGTGTCAGACACGATGAATTTGGAATGACACTTGTTAATCTGAATAGATTGGAAGACACAGCTGATTCTTTTATAATGGAAACACATGCCAAACAAATTTTCTATGTAGTAGATCAGTCAGATATGCAGTGGGCTGTTGTTTTACAAGGGAAAAACCAATATGTTGGTGAGGATGAATTTGATGAAGATGCTGATTTATGTGAGATCCCTACTTCTATGGAAAGATTAACAGAACATAATGATGAGTATGTTGAAGACATGGTTTGTGCCATAAGGAACGATCACGACGAAGGAATTTGGGAAAACAATCCAACTGTACATTCCTAAAATTACAGGTAACACAAGTTTATTTCTTGTTTACATTTAGTTTTTTCATATAATGTTAGATACTGTAAATTTTTTACTTATTAAAACATGTATCAAACCAAAACGATAAAACAATAAAAACCATAAAGAGGAGAAGTCCTGGGCGCACCGGCTGGCCGGTGGTGGATCACCTGTTGGCCGGTGGTCCAGAACAAAGCTCTGTCTGGTCCACCGGCCGGCCGGTGGTGATCCAGCGGCCGGCCGGTGGACCAGACAGAGAGCCTCCCTCTCTGTCTGGATCACCAGCGGTCGGCCGGTGGTGAGCCAGCGGCCGGCCGGTGGTGCAGACAGAGAGGGAGGCTCTCTGTCTGGTCCACCGGTCGGCCGCTGGATCACCACCGGCCGGCCGGTGGACCAGACAGAGAGCCTTCCTCTCTGTCTGGATCACCAGCGGCCGGCCGGTGCTAAGCCAGCGGCCGGCCGGTGGTCCAGACAGAGAGGAAGGCTCTGTCTGGTCCACCGGCCGGCCGGTGGTGATCCAGCGGCCGGCCGGTGGTCCAGACAGAGAAAGGCTGTCTGGTCCACCGGCCGGCCGGTGGTGAGCCAGCGGCCGGCCGGTGGCACCAGGCAGTGGGCAAGTCTACTGCCTGGGTCCTCCGGCCGGCCGGTGTGCTCACACCGGCTGACCGGTGGACTCAGTGAGTCCACGTTTCAGCTTTCTTGGGCCAACACTTTGGCAACCTTTTGCCTGTGTTTACCATGTTTATCATTGTTTAACATGCTTACCATATTACCAATGTTTACTATTATGTAATTTATTACACTTTTCTATTTGTGAACTATTGTTTGTTTTTTTGATTTGAAGGAAAATGACAGATCAATCAGTTGATCAGCCACATGATTCTGGAGATGAGCATATTGGTCATACATCTGGGGAGGAACATTCACATGCTCCTATTACGAAAAAGAGTTCAAAGGTTGGTAAGCGTGGGTGCACACGTTTACCAAAATTATCACTTGCCCGTACGAAGGAGGAGAGGATAGTCGTGGAGTTTGATGATGATGATCTTCCTAGAGGTCCAAATGCTAAAGATTTTAAGGGTTTTGTAGCAACTCAGGCTAAGAGCAAAGTAAGCATTCTCTATGATGATTGGAGAAGTGTGGATAAGGCTTTAATTTCTCAGCTGTGGGAGACCATTTTGGTAAGATCTTTTTCTATTGTTTGACTGTTCATTAAATGTTTCTAGTATATATAATATTTTTAACCTCTTTTTTATCAGATGACATTTGATATTCCTGACACTGGAGGAGTCAGGAAGAAATGCTTATCGTTGGCTGCTAGGAGATGGAGGGATTTCAAATCAACCCTCTCATCTGATTTCATTTATGGTCATAGGAGTCGTGAGAATCCATGTCGTATATATCCTTTTATAGATGAAGACACATGGAGACAATTTTTTGAAAGTAGAAGAAAAGAATCATTTTTGGTAAGGGCAATGTAAACTTTTATAAGCTTTCTTATATAAATGATCTTATTATTGTTTTGTTAATGATTACTTATTCTTAATTTACAGCAAACAAGGAAAGATCATCAAGAGATCCAATCTAAAAATGTATACCCTCATAGTTTATCTCGGGGAGGGTATGCATTATTGGAAGAACAAATGATGGCAGAAAAATTTCAACAACTAAGAGCTGAGTCTTCAAGCTCTGGAGAGGTGGCCCCTCCATCCCCTCCATCTAGACATGAGAAATGGAAAAGAGCTCGGAAGGGAAAAAAAGGACAATATCTTTCGGAAGAATCGAGACTCGTAGTTGAGAGGATTGTAAGATATCTATTTTATTTATTTAAGTTTACTATTTTCGTCATATATTTCCAATCATTATAAAAATGTTCAAATAATTATTACAGGACTCTCTTGAGGAGCAGAGTTCACAGGGGACATTTACACCATCTGGGAGGGAAGATATTTTATCTGTGGCATTGGGAAAGCCCGAACATCCTGGCCGTGTAAGAGGATATCCGGCAGGTGTATCGGTAAGAAAAGTGTTGCCACGTTCCTCAACTTCTAACGTTGAGGGAGTTTATAAAAAAAAATAGAATCCTTGGAGGCTGAAGTCCATAATATTAATGCGACAATGGAGGACAAGATTAGAGCATCGGTGCAGTTAATGTTTGCAGACTTGCAAAGACAATTTCAGGGTGCAGCTCCCACTCCACCTCTCCCAGTAGCTCCCACTCCCCCACCTCAGCCTGCGGACCCCATTTTTGATCCTCCTCCTCCGCCGCAGCTACCTACTTATTGTGAGTTGTATGTTGATGATCCTCAACATCATATAGTTGCATATGGGATGGTATATTGTATAGGAGATATAGTTCATCATCAACAGTTAGAGGTAGAGAATCATAGGGTCACTGTACAGGATATTATAGATAGATCAGCTCGGATACCATTACCTACAGATGAGGTGACGACAGTTGGACATAGTATCGGCCATTTTTTACTTTGGCCATCCAGACTTCTTCGACTCATTACCATAGAGGTATGGATGTTATATCTTTTATTTTATATTTTTATTAATGTTTTATCATTTGAAAACGAATATATTTTTCAATTTATTTTTACAGGAATACTTCAAAGGTAAAGAAATACTGTATAGACAACAACAAAGACAGATAGCTATGACATCAGATGCAGATACTAGCAGTCTTGACAAATTGTCAAGATATTCAAATTTGTTGGCGGATCATTATGACTTTACAATGGAAGCTCATGTCTGTGGACGTGAACTATGTGTGGGGATTATGAAAACTGATATCATGGAGTTAGTCACTGGAGATAAGTTGGGCATCAACGTGGTGCAAATTTTTATCATGTAAGTCTTAACACCTTTTCCTTGCATTATATTTATTAAAAATGTATACTTATGTCTGCTTTGTATTAGGTATCTGTATAAAATTTGTGAGAGGAATGAGCTGACAGATGTATATGGATTCGTGGACCCACAATTGATTTCCCCTGAAGCATGTGCATTGGATGAGGAACAAAGAATGCTTTATATTGCTGATAGATTTGAAAAGAATGTAATCACACAGTGTTGGATGATGCCTTTTTGTGAGAGGTATGAAACACATCCCTCTCAAAGAGTTAATTATCTTTTAACATAAAAACCACTAACGTTAAATTTCCTTTTATCAGGGATCATTGGATGTTAGGGGTTTTTTGCCCTAGGGAGAAAACACTTTATTGGATATGCTCTCTCCATGATGATGTGCGAGAAAGTTTTAAGAATATATTGGAAACGTAAGTTTCAATTTCACAATAGTTTTATATATTATAATGAATTTTAAATTTACCCCATTCGTATTATTTTCTAACAGGGCATGGGTCCACTTTCGAAAAAGCGCAAAGAAAAGGAATTTCAAGATCAAATATGTACATGCGAAGGTAAATATCCATTTATAATTTGTACATTTTGATTTATTACATAAAAATAATATATTGAATTTACACTCATTCAAACAGAAATGTCATGAGCAACAAGGCATCATCGAATGCGGATATTACATGTTAAGATTTATGTATGAAATAATAACAACTGGGACAGTTCTGAGTTTTGACCTGGTAAGATTTCCTCTTTCTCATAATATTTCAATTTGATTTATTCATTATACACGTTGACTACTATCCTTTTCCTTTGTAGCTTTTTGATGACCCTCAACCCTTTACTGCTGAAGATATCAAACACTTACAAGTGGAGTGGTCAAATTATTTTACAGGTTTGATTGACTTTTAGTTGTTTGTAATGTAAAATGTAATTTTGAATATTATCAATGTAATTGTGTATTTCGTAGTCGTTTAGGTTGGATTTAGTTTTTTTTTAAGTTGACAGTGTAAGTTTTGAATGTTATATAAGTGAATGTTTAATTTTTCTCTACTTCTTGTTTTGGTCTACTGTTGATGGTTTTTCTGGTCTGGATTTTGGTATGGGGGGAGAGGTTCCAAGGGGGTGGGTGGGTGTTTGGGGGGTGTCCAAGGGATATGGGAGGGGTGTCCAAGGTGTGTTTGGGGCTGTCCTAGGGGTCGGGGGGGTGTAAATGAGGGTGGGGGGGTGTCCAAGGGGTGGGGGTGTCCAAGGGATATGGGAGGGGTGTCCAAGGGGTCTGGGAGGGCTGTCAAGGTGTGGGGGGTGTCCAATGGGTGTTTGAGGCTGTACTAGGGGTCTTGGGGGTGTAAATGAGGGTGGGGGGGCTGTCCAAGGGGTGGGGGGGGGGTTTCCAAGGGGTGGAGGGTGTCCAAGGGATATGGGAGGGGTTTCCAATGGGTGTTTGAGGCTGTACTAGGGGTCGTGGGGGTGTAAATGAGGGTGGGGGGCTGTCAAGGGGTGGGGGGGTGTCCAAGGGTTGTGGTGGGGCTCCAATGTGGTGGGGGAGGGCTGGCCAGGTTGTTTGGTGGGTATAGATGAGGGTGGGGTTCAGTTGGGGATTGGGGGAGGGCTGGCATTGTTATTTTTGTTTGGTTTCTGGTTGCTTTTTGGTGAGAGTAGTGCAATTATTTTAAAAAAAAAAATCTCTTTCACGTCGGTTATTTTATAACCGACGTGGTAAATAAATCGCCAGGGGTTTATCACGTCGGGTTTTTCTAGAACCGACGTGATAAACCGTTCCCGGGGCTTTTATCACGTCGGTTCTTAATATAACCGACGTGCTAAAAGGCCTGGGAATCGATTTACCACGTCGGTTATTGGATAACCGACGTGCTAAAACGTTTCCCAGGCCTTTTTATCACGTCGGTTTCTTAAATAACCGACGTGATAATAGGCCAGGGGAAGGGTTTATCACGTCGGTTATGTCATAACCGACGTGATAAACGATATCCCAGGCGTTTTATCACGTCGGTTTAGGGAATAACCGACGTGATAAAGCCCCCCCGCGCATATTTATCACGTCGGTTATTATATGAACCGACGTGATAACCACCGTGATGTTAGGGATATTACGTCGGGTTTTAAATAACCGACGTAAAAAATGTTATTTATAACGTCGTCCGTATTAACGTCGCCTAAAAACTGACGTAAATAATAAAAAATAACTGACGTAAAAAATGTTTTCTGCACTAGTGATTACTTGTCATTTTGGGTCATACGACTAGGAAAATATCATTTTACTTTTACGATTGTTCATATAGGACAATCATGCATTTTAGCTTAACATCATACCTGAAGGAAATTAGTTTCACTAGTTTTAGCATCCTACGATGTAGATGAAATGTAATGATTTTTATTGTCTTGGGATATATATCAATTATTAATTTTAACATCGCGTACCTAAGACGATTCATGATGTATTATAACACAATGTAATTCTTCAAAAATATAATATTTATAGGGGTCATAACGTGTTATCCATAAATCATGATCAAATAACATGATACAATAGAGATAACCCTATGTATGGAATAAGGCCCCTTCCATTTAGGATCATGATATGAACAATTCTTACCTAGTTTCATAAGATTCTTAAAGACCAATATGATTACTCTTTAGAGGAACAAAAGGATGGTGAGTTTATTGTCGAATTCCCATGCTATATGATTTTGATGGACCTAAAAGTAATTCAATAGACCTCAATGTAATTCATGGTATGTAATATTTTCTCATTAAGACTCTCCAATTCATCCAGTCATTTCTAAGATTTCAAATGTATCAGTAGATGATCATCGATGGAAGAACTAAGTAAGGGAAATTGGACCTTGATGGGAATGGGTGATTTTGTTCCATATATGCTTGAATATGGGGTTTCCAATGTGGCATAATGATTTATGGTCTGGAATTACCATATGTCATGAAAATTATATTTTAGGCAAGTAATTTTTATCGTTATCCACCATCATTGAGAGTATGTTAGACATGTTCTTTTTTATGGACTCTATCAATCCATTTGTAGTTTCATGATAAGGGGATTAGTGGTTAGATTTAATTGTATAGTCCTAATACAGCTTCTCTAACTTGGAAAAATATAAATTAGTGTTGTTTTCCATCATTATTTCTTAATAAAGACCTATTATGGTAGTAAAGTTGGATTTCCGGATGTTGACGACGATTTTGGCCCGAAATTCATCGAGGGATTTTTCCTCAGTCCATTAGGAAATGAACTCGGTAGAAGTTAGGATATATATGAACTGTTGGTCCATAAATGGAGGATACGATCCTAAAACACCATTTATCCATATTTTAAATAACCCTGAGTATTTTTTTATACAAGTATAAATGTTGGGGTTTATGAATGATGTTGGTGTTCATATTGTTGGAATGAAAATTTTAGCGAATTTTGTGAAATATTACATCATTGAAGACCAGAAGTATTTGAGCCTTCATATATGATTGGAGATCAAGAACCCCAACTAGTGGGCATAAAATTCACATATAGGTAATAAATTTGTTATAATAGCAGTATCTACTCCATCAATCTATCATAGAAATACTACATTAAACCCTAATTTATAATTGAATTTTTGGTTAATTGGTCTATTATAAAGAGTATCCTTTTTCAATTATAGTGTCATATTCCCTTTTCTATCTCTATCTCGTGAGAGAACTCCATATTGAATGTATTCCATAATGGGTATCATCCAACTGCTTCTAAGACCATCTAGTTTAGCTATGGGACTAACCTCATTAATCTGTTCCATACTGACATGAGAAAAAGCAGAGACCATTCAATGATGTCCATGACAGATTATTGTTTCACCTTTATTTGGATCTACTAGGGGTGTGAATTTATTTTTCAATGCATTGGCTTGGGCGTTCTATGATTTTGGGATGTGAGTTAATGATGGATATGAGAGGAAGTCAGACATTATTTCCCGAAAATAGGTGAGAAAGGGGATTAGTTCTTCATTTAAAAAAGCATATTCCCCATTGTTCTATTTGATTACCAAAATCTGAATGACCTCAAACCTATAGATGGAACAATGGTATTTGATAATCCCATTCTAGTCCTGCAATGAGGTCTTAAACTTCAACCTCTTCTTTCATATGGCCTTCTAAAAATAGTAAGGTGTAAAGAAAAAACAACCTTCATTGGAGAGATGAACATGATTCCCTTCTCGACATTGTTTAGAATGGGGTCTTCCATTCTCATCCCCAATGGACTACATAATGCATCTTAAAAATACCTTTTCCATTTTTGTGGACCATCATAAATTGAATTGATCTATTAGTATGGAGATTTATTATTCAATGTTTTTTCTCCTATAAATTTATCTTTAAAAGAAAAATCTTCTGATGCCTCTCCTTTTACCTATTTATGAGGCACTAACTATATGTCGAAATATTGTTTTATAACCACCCACTATTCCAAACATCCAGTAAACATAAGACTTTAGAAGATATATTTGAGAAGGTTATTTTGGGAGACTACATCATCTTTTTGATTCTATAGGAAGTGACTATGTTTCAAAATAAAGAATACTAATTTCAAGTGGGGACATGTTCATATCTAAATAATTATTCTTAGTGTTTATTTTTATTCAAATAAGATAGTAAAGGTTGTTTTAATTTCCAATATCATTCTTTCATGTGAGGAAATTTACAGGTGATCTCACTAGGGATGTTACCAGAAATTTTAGTAGATTCCCATAAATAGGAAACATTAGTTTTGGTTGGATGAATATAAATTTTATTAGTATATCAAATTATTCCTAATTGACATTGATCCATAGATATGTGACCTATTTCTTCATAAACATGGAGATGGTAAAACTCTTCCATTTTGGGTTCTCTAGAATCCATTGAATTTTTGATAAATTCCCTAAAAATCCTATCATGTCTCAAATCTTTCATCATGGAGACATATTGATTATTTTCATTATATTCTCCGAATCATCTTCGATGTCAAGATGACATATAACAAAGATGGTACATTTTAATGAGTTAACTCCAACAGAACATTTTCAGTGGTATATATTTAGGGAATACTATAGTAGTTTGATTAATACAATCTCAGAATAATCAAGTTGAATAAAATTCTTCTGAGACATAATCACCAATTCATCAACATAGGATTCAACTAATATTTCCACGAAGCATTTGAAAATGAGATCCATGGCATGTTGATATGTATTGTTGACATTCCTGAAGCCAAATATAATTTTTCAATAGATAATTAATCCATAATGTACCTTGATGTCAGATAATTATTCATCTTCCTGGTCCATTTTTATTTAATTATACACTAAATATATATCCATCAAATAGAGAGCTTTGTATCTATCTATTGCATCAATCAACAGCTCTGTGATCGGGAATGAGAAATTATATTTTAGATAGTGCCAATTAATATCATTGAAGTGCATGAAAACCCTATTTTTCATTTTAATATTATGTACACAGTATATATTGGCTATCCATTTCGGATATTCGACCTCCTAAATTAATTCATACATAAAAATCTTGTCAACATAAACCACAATTTTGGAGGTGAGAGTCAGGTTTTCTCTTCTGGATGCTTTTATGTATCCAAAATAATTCTTTCTCAATCCCAAGTGGATAGTATCAACATCGGTATTGAGGAATGGAATCTCTATGTAATTTTATGTGAACATGTCTTGATGTTTCTTTAGGATAGTGAACTATAACTCATGTTTTTTAGTGGTCATGGAAACATTGATACATATGTGATGCGGGTCCTCATTTGTTCCCCAATTTTGTTTTATATGTTTATCAACGGTGGTAAAGAAACCATCACAGATTTATAGAGTTTCACTCCTAAGGTCCTACTATTATAACTCATCCTATTTTGCTTTCACTTTTATATTTCCGTGAGTGGAATTAGGTAATGGAGTAATCTCTCCAAGGTTATATGGGTAGTATACATTTTAACCTTCATAAAATGAAGCAACTCCTTATGGACCTACTAAATAAGTGGGGTTATTTTGATTCTCCAAAGGGGATAGAGGAGTATCTTCATTCTACTTTTGATCAGCTGATGAGTTATGGAAATATTTGGGGACCATGGAGGGAATGAAGACATTTTCATACAATCCTTTAAAACTTTCTTGAGAGAATATCACTTTTTTTCATTGTCATTATTAGTTATCATGATTAGATTCATGGAGGTTATTAAAAATGAACATAGTTTTGGTCACATACATTCAATTTTATGGATAGGTGTCACATGGTATTCCCCAATATATTCAAAAGGATTGTCTGGGGCCATTTCTAGACCATTCAGGGCTGTGACCTAAGCAACACCATTGGTCATGGGATGCTTCTCATACCTCTTGTATAACCATGTGTCGATGTTTTGAGATTCATCGTATTCTGATGGCGATTTATCATAGTAAAATAAATTAATATCATTATTATGAAATACTTGATGCATTTGTTATATGATGAGGTTTTGTAACATGTTGGTAAAGCTATAGTATTCCAATTAGAATGTTGAATGTTGTCATTTAATGAACAAACAGAAATTATGAATCAGATACAATGTCCCAAAACTGGACCATGAGCCTAATTAATTTGAGAGGTAATTTAAATATCTTATCAAAAACCTATTTTCATATGGTGTGTGAGGACAAGTGTCCCTCATGGAAACACAATTTAATAAGTGTTCGCACTAGAATGAGGTGGACTCTTGAACTGTTGTCAATGAAATCTCATCCAATATAAATGTATTTTATCCATCCATATATATACAAAGGTCTGATATATCATTTTATAGTGTCATATTTTCACTACTCTTTGAAATATTTAACCATATGGATTTCTATAGGATATGAATCTTGATGATAGACATTTCCAATAGAAAATTCCGCTTCTAATTCTTGAGTGATTAACAATCCTAGTATGAGTTCTTCCCTAGGGATTCATGATAAACATAGAGAATCGTGAATAGAAAATATTGAAGGCACTATGTCCTTTTTATTCAAACCTTCATACTTATGATCTAAATCTCAGTGCATCCTAGTAAGGGGATTGAAATTTATATGTACATTTGAAATTTATGTACTTGATTTAGGAGGACCGGTCTTTAGAACATGATTTGAATGAATATTCATCCTTAGTGGGTTATATCGACTTGGTCTACATGTGAATCCATGTTGGATTAGATATGATGTATTATCTAGTTTGTCATTATGAATTATTTGGTCAGGGAAAACCCTATAACGTGTGGGGGAACTTTATTTCTCTTGCTGAGCTCACTGGATGGATCTCCCATGAGTTTCGGCTATGTATATGGTCCGAAAAAGGATATGAATAGATTTTTGATTCCTACTATGACCAAATAATAGTATATATCCTCAACCCATATGCCCTTTTCACCTAATAATCCAATCAGGTGTATAAAAGCTTGCTTTATAGTCACACACATCAATTGATACAGTGTCTATTAAGTTAGTTACATTAATAGACCTGAATATCAATTCCTTGTCTGATGAGGACATGATCTGGTGGATGAACTCTTATTGCACTGTTTGGAAGGGAGGTGATTATGCTTCTAAGAATGATGGAATGATGTCTAATATTGTAAAATACAACTTTCTCCTAGGAGTAGGTTCATTTTAATTTGTTTTATTCTAACTTTTCCACCCATTTCATTTCGTGTAAGACTATATTTTGGTGTACAATGGTGCTAATTGATTCACTTGTGTCGTAGAGAAAGTGGTCGGGGAATAATAGGTAATTTAAAATAATAGAAGAGGATAAAATGATTCTGATTGATCAACTTTTTCAACATACAATCATTCGACATATTTTTTCTTTTGTTAGTATCTTTCTTAATTTACAATCACTCTTTGGATTGGAAGTAGAAACACATGCTAGCTACGCTGGTGGATTTTCCCACATTACATGTATATAGTCTACAATTCTTTATAGGATATCATTGAAAACAATGCATTTCATATTTATGTGCCCAATTTTCAATGAAAGGGTAAATTGTTTAAGAAATATTTGAGACTAGCCAGATCAAGCCTCTAGGGATTTGGGAACATAAAAAGGGTGTTTTTAAAATATGAAATGAATTATTGGGGGACTTGGTCACCTCAGAATGATTAGACCATGTTCTTTAATTCCTAGATCAGGTTCTTCTTTGAATACCTTCATTCATCATGATGGGGTATGATTTTTTTTATAATTTTTATGATGAGGAACCAGTTGATATAGTGCAGTTTTCCAACTTACAGATAGGTAAGGATATGGATTAAGTGTGAGATCAACAACTGATGATTTCCATATTCACATCCATTGAGATGTTTGAACTACTCAGGACATGGACATGGTTTGAATGATAGAATTTTCCATTATTTCTACCACTATAAGATCCTAAAACCCCCAATGTACATCACGTGGTTGAGTGGTGTATGAAACTCATCATGAAGTTCCTCTACAAATATGTAAAAAAAAATTATTCATGGGGAAGTTTTTGGTTTGGGGAGTAAGTCAACCATCTCCATTGAGTAATGAAATTTGAGACTACCTCATTCTCTCACTATTTGAAATTTGAGACCTCAAAGACGTTTTTATTTTGTACCATTGATATTAATTGAAAGGTAAAATTTTAATAGAGACCATAAAACCCCACAATTCACCAATATGGATAATTGGTGTACCATATAATGGTAATCCATTAAATAGATTTTACAACATATATGAGTTTCACTTGTTCTTGGTGCATAGAGGTCCCTGTCATGGGATCACATAGGGACAAAAAATGGCACAAATAATGGATTAAATACCCCTAACCATTAAAAATGGAAAAATGGGTTTCCAAAATTTTGGTGAAGGAGGTATCAGACCCACCCATTCAGGGAAATACCTATTTTCAAGATGAAATGGTTACCAACATTATTCAATAGATTATAATTGATATATTAGATAGTCAATAGTGTTGAGGAAACCTTGAGAGATGTTTGGTTTAACAGGATATTGAGGGATGAAATATTTAATGATTTTTATAGCTGCTATACACTTACCTATGGTGGAAATACCCTATGGGTTGGTCTATGAGGGTGTGTTTGAGCCACCCTTGTTTGAATTACAAAGGGAGGGAACTCCTACTATATCTCTTCTGTCGAGTCTGTATATATTGGCCAACTATCCCTAATGGTTAGAAAATGTTTTGGATCTATTTTATCTATTGGTATAGACCATTTTTTGAGTTATAAATATTGGTATTGTCATTAGAGGATCTTTTGGTGTACTATATACAATAGGAATGTTACCTCAGAGATGTTCTTCATTGAGTCTTCTAAACTCTTTATTCTCTTTATCTTGTTGATAAAATCATTCCTTAAGTGTAAGGTGTTAAAAATATTTTGTTGGTGGATGGAAAAAATAAATTACGCTTACCCATTTCATTGGAAGGTTGTATGTGAAGAGGTAATTACTGAGGGGTTGAGGGAATATCCATGTTTAGATAAGGCCTCTGGTTATGGGTACACACACATACTTTAATAATTTTAGTGTGGAATATATTATTAACCAAGACTCCACCTTCATGAACTTAATATTTTCCTTATGTTCTGTAGAATTTGTAATGGTAGTGTTAATGACATCCACCAATACGTTGTGCATTCTTGCTATTTGATCAGTCTTTTTAGGAGACTAACATCTTATGCACCATATAAAATGCCATTTTTTCACCTTCAATGGTTCTCTTAGAGTTATTGCATGAACATAAATTCTAAAACAAAATCTCTAAACTATTTCATTCTTGTGTGTTCCAATATTGGAAACTAGGTCATGAGATGGGAAAATCTAGAAGGATCCCTTATTTAGTGTTCCCCCTAGTCGGAAGATGGCTGCCATCCATTAACGAGGAGGTTGATAATGTAAAAAATACCACAACCTTGTGATATGGTATAGTTCCCGCTCCATTTAAACAAACATTCAATCTTACTTTATTGACCGAAAAGGTTGTGTTATTAAATCCCCCATCCCTTTTGGATGGGGGTGCTCTATGATATTCATATATTCTACTACAACAACATTATTTACAATGTTATGGATCCATTTCAGAAGAAGGTTTGGGAACATTATTTGGTCTTCACTAAACCAAATTATTCAGAATTCATTTAAACTATTTCTAAAATTTGTGAAATATTATTCTTAAAATACCTTACCTTGGAGTATTTCTTTATATTCTCATATGTTTCATGAAAAATTATTTTATTGGATTACCCTCCTTGGGATCTATTTCGGTGGGAGTCTATCAGGACCTATTTCTATTGAGCATATCATATATCATGAATAAACTCCAATTTTTCAAACTGATATGAGGCTATGGAATTTCATGATGTTACCATCATTGGTATTTTATAATTAGGTCACATAGTAAAATAAATAACTTTGTGTTCACTCCCTCCACATTTATGATTACTAACTGGGGTTTCTATGCATAAATAACATAATGATATTAAGGTATCAAGACATGTATTCTAAAATTATTTATATTGTTTTCCTAATTTTGGGGGTCGTACGGCTAGAGGAGAAAACTAGTCAATTTGGAAGTGTATTTCTGCTATTACTATGATGTGGATTAGATATTATTAAAAAATTAATAACATTACTCTTTAGAAATGTTTGAGTTTTCCATATACGGAAGTAGATTTCATTCACACAATCTTCTAGAAACACCTATTGAATATTGTAATGGGTAGAAGTTAAAGGGAGAACATGACTATTATTTCATCCTTATCCAATTGTCTCTTCATATATAACTTGCCATCTTCAATTTTTTCCATAATTTCCTCAACATAGTCCAACCTATATTTATGATTCCCTGATTCATTATTATAAATAAAAATATTAGTTGGGACTTCCTCTTCCATGTTGGAAGGAAGACAATATAAGGGGTGTTCATAGAGTGACCATAATCATCAACTATGTTATGGATATGAATGTATTTAAATTTTCAATGAGAAGGAATAAAAAGTTGATCAACCTCATTTTCCCATGTGCATCTCTTTAAGAGGTATTTCTCATAATTAAATCACCAAGGGTGTGACCATTTTCATGAAGTGAAATGTCATTATGGGAAGTACTACCATCATAACATTACGTCTAACTGTGAGGTGAGTTCATTCATTGTATACCCATGTGGTGAATGTTAGGGAAGAAAATTGAAATAGGAGGACGTTCTATCTCTTTGATATTCTATCCATGTATAGGGATTCCATTACTCTTATCATAACATGGGATTTCACGATCAATTGAATTATTCACATAAATCAAGAATTCATGGTGAGGTTTCTAGGGAGGACCTCAGAACCAACAAATATTCTTACCAAAATTCATTAATAGTTTAGTAGGATTCTGATCTACCATAGATACGTGTATAAGGGATTTAGCTAGTCAAAAACTAAGTAGATCGAGATCATAGATCATCTATTCATTTTCCAATCATCTATTTTAATGGTTCTTTTCTATTTCCTTCTTGTGAGTGACTTGGGTCACATTCTAGGAAAAAAAAATTTCATATGATGACTCTCATTTTTTAACAAATGTGTTGATTCCACAATTTCTAGATAAGTTCTAGTAAATTCATCATTTTTTTGTGCCTAGCATGATGTGGGAACATTAATAGGCTAATTACCTTTAGTTGGAACGAGGGTATTGACCTGATCCAATTGTCCTTATATCATTGGTATAATTTCATCTCCATCCCTCTTCGATGGGATCATAATTGTATTTTTTTTCTTGATTTACATGTGGATGAGTCACCCATTTTTTTGAAAGAGTTGTGCACCTTGCCTAGAGTGACATGATGATGATCCAATACAATTGTGGGGACAATGTTTTGTTTCCAACCGTACCACATTCATTTATGTTATTATGTCTTAGAAGGTTTGTAAGATGTGTGATGGAATTTCTGCCTTCCCTTTAACTATTTTAGGATGTTTTTGGTAACATCAGTAGATGGAACGTGGATGTATTCCCATTTAGTGGATAGAGATGTGGTGTGTTCATACTACTGTCCTCAGCTTCCGACCAATGTATAGTGAATGTACTTAGGTGCAGAATCAAATAATTGGTCAGACCCATTTTTTATGGATATGATATCTACTTTATCTAGATACTACCAGATTAGGCTATTAGCATTCCTGATGGATATGGATATGTGTGTGTGAATTCCCTCAATGTGACGTCGAATTGGACTAGAGGACTTCATTAATAGGGGTAGGTGTTTATGCCTTCCCATGGTTCACCACTTAATTTTATAGGTATGCTTCTTTAGATACTGGTATATGAGGCTATTGGAATTATTAGCTGGTGTGGCTAGGTGTTTTTTAGTAATCATGGTTTTCCACATAATTTTATTGAAAGGATTTCAGGATGTGGGTAGGTGTTTTTTTATGATCACTATTTTACAACATATTTTTTATCATGATTATATAGTGGGATGGAGATGTATCCCTATTACCTATTGAATGGTATGTACCCTTGGTATGAAATGATTCATTTTCAGGACATGATGACCTAAGCTGGACATCCCAGGATGGCACCATCATCATGTTGAGGCATTACTAACAGACAACATTTGAGGCACTGACTATTTTTATAATCCCTTTGAGACGGCCCTTGTGACTTCTAGTTGTTTTAATTTGTGGACTCTTTGTCTTACTCCCTATCAAAATTGAGGATTTCATTACTGGGTTTTGAGAAAAAGCTTCTGAATTGGTTGGAGATAATGATTGTTGATTCCTACTTCTGGACCTGAATTTGTCGTTGAGTGGAGGACTGGTGGAGTTTCATGAGATAGAGGGCATGTTGGGTAGCTTCCAAGGTCATGTATGTACTGTTTTGGATGTACTCTTTAACTAGAACATTTGAGTCCTAGGTTGATGGTTTCCACTATTTAATTAAGATCTGAACTTGTTCATTGGTTAATGTAAAAGTTTGTGAGAATTGGTATGACATCACATGGGTCATAGGGATTTATTATTATAGGTTCCTGGAATATATTTGAAAGAAAAAAATAATAAATCTCTGGAATAATAGTATTTCATTCCTCTCGCAAATATGAAATTTATTATCTTTTCATAACCTCTTTCATTTTGAGAGATAATACGGCCATAGGTGTGGGTGACACCATTATCGTTGTTAATGATTCAATTCATGTTCCACATTTTTCATTCCCATCAGAAAAATCCATTTTTTTGGGGGGTGGTGTTTTATTAAATTATTTTATTGTGGAGTTTTCAAAATTATCACAATAACTCATTCCATGTTCTCTATTTTCACATGGAATCTATTGGTTTTTGTCAATGGAGTTGGAAAAAGCCAATAGATTCCATATTTGAGTTGTTTCACGATCCTAATTTCTACATACAAGTGTTCTTTGGAAAATGTTTTAAAGATTCATAGAGGCTCACATTGGACAAGAAGATGGGAGGTAGGATCATCACACCATTTTGTGTAGAAATATTCCATATCTTACACTACCTTAAATATTTAATATATATTCACGAATCCTTTATTAATTTTAATGATTAATGTGGGTTTCACATGGGATTACAAACAATTATTAGAATTCCTATGATTTAGATTCATCTATAAGAATCCAATGTTATTCATCTATGAAGATAACTATAATAATTTCAGGTTCTCCATTAATGGTTTCCTTTTTCATACTAGTGATATATCCTTCTGTAATTTATTATTACAATGATTTTTATGTAACAAAGTAGGGTGCTCTAGGGTTTAATATAATCAATTGACATGGTCCATTTTTTTATTTTGGGTTCGTGCACATGATATGGGATTCTTATTTATACTTTTTAATGGAATTAAATACCATTTTGTTCACAAAAAATATTAGGACAATTTATACTTGTAATGTTATTGTGAAAAGGACTATACCATGTTGGTTACCTTCATGCAATAAAAAATTATAGGCACAAGGTTCCAAGACATTGTTTTGGGATGGACTCACACTAAAGTGGTCTTAGGAAACTAGAAGGGATTTGGGATCCCAAATATATATGAACCTACTGGGTGTTTGGATGATATATATTTAGGTTTGAGTGTGGGGTGTCGTGTTTGGGGCTTAAGGAGGATTTTTATTAATCCTATTCATATAGGAATTAATGCTCACATTGTTCAATTTTGTGGACCCATGCCTATGCAGGCCCTATAAATGTTTATCTCACAATAAAATTTGTTCCTTTGACAGGGTTAAGGGATAATTTTTATGATGAAAAAATTTACGAGTATTTCCAATGAATTTGGATACATGTCTATGAGGGAAAACGCTTAGGGAGACCCCGATAAGGTGATAGGAAGATCATAAAAATAGTATCTACCAAGATATGCACCACACTGTTTGTGTTTTATGATCACATCTAATTTATAATCCCCCATGATTCAATATTTAATGTATGATATATGGGGAATCATAAGCTCCAAAAACCTGAATAGTCGCTACTTCACTAGTACGTGTGGGCTGGTTGATGGGAGAAGAATAAGGGGATTTCATGTTCCAATTTCTTCTCTATTTCATATCCAGGATAGTCACATCGGACTATACAATTTTATGACTCCCTATAATAATGTCAAGGCTCTAATTCTAGAAGGTATGCCCTAGATCTTGTTTCATGGAAGAGAGGAGGATAAGTCGCTAATTCTAAGAGAGAAAATAATTCTTGGTCCTCTACCTCCACACCTAAAAATGGAGGTCCTATGTCTTAGAGATGATGATTTAAGGAAATGACACTAATACTCATGTTTAAAAAAAATCCCCAAAAATACACATTGGTTCGAGTTCCTTGTGACCGATGTAATTCAAAATTGAACGCACATTGACAATCCTACCTATCAGTCAAAAAATTGAGTGAAACCTATAATGAATAGAATTTTTAAATGAATGGTAGACATGCTTGTGTATCTCTACCATAGTCGTGAATATATTGAGGATTTCGTAGTGGCCTCAATTTGGTCTCCCTTTGACATGGGATCCAAATTAAGAAGATAAATGAATTGGTTGCTTGAAATAGGTATTATAAGGTGTCTCTCTTTGGTTATGTCTTTGGAGAAAAAAATTTTTTCTCATAGGGTGAATGGGAGGGACCAAAACTGCATCACATAGGGTAATCCTACATCAGATGTTGATGACATTGGTTATGTAAAACCTCAATAAAAAAACTTGGTATAGGCTTTGATCTAGGGAATAAGGTTTTCCTTAGGTGTCCATGGAAGAGTCTCATGTAGGTATTGTGTGTGAGGAGGGACTATCATGTTAGTTGTTTTCAACCATGTGGATGGGGTACCCATATAGGATTCATGTGTTTTAGACCCTAGATAGACTCTGAAACAAATATCCCTATTAATTCTCTCTTCTATCTAGTTTAAGTGATATACCAGAATGATATTTAGGGCGTGGGTGAAGGGGTTGTGTGTCCCGGGCTTTGAGGATTCAACTATTTTCCTAAATCTTGAAAATGAGGGGCCACATTTTCCTATTTATTGGAACACATGATACCCCACTCAAAGGATTTAACACACACAGGTATGTGTTGTATATTTCATACTCTGGGTTGGATAAACATTATGGCCCATTGGTGGTCCTGTACAGGACCTATAGCATTGCAGGATGGGTGCGTTCATGCTAACTAAGGAAATTCTCCTTCATCCTACTTAGTTATCTTCACCTCTATAATACTAGAGGTATTTTTCATTAATTATTATCATATTATTTTAAATAATGTATTGTCAATAACATCCTTCCATCTTGACTTCCCCCACCCCCTTCTATAACATTAGAATGTCATGTAAAATAATAAGAGGGTAAGACTGAATAAATATTTCCTAAAATGTGTCTCATTCGTAACAAATTCATTCATTTTATTTTTTTTATAAATTATGATAAATGTAAAAATAGTTCTAAAGTGTAAGGTTTTATTAATAAATATTCCTCAATAATGTTATATGTTTTTTTTAAATTTTCATAGATTTTACACGTTCCAATGAATTTTCTAGTATGTGACATGCCCCAATATCACTAAAGAAAAATGATCAAGATAAAATAGAATGTATTCGGTCAATAAATCCATTTCAGGATGGTCTCAAAATTTAGAAAAATCACTCATCACATGGATAATAATATTAAATAATTTTACATGAACTTGAATAATTCAAAGTGTTAAAATGGAAGGTAAATTTAATTTACATGAATTAAGTAATTCCTTGAAATCACGAGTCATCAATTTAATATCCATTCATTATTCTAATCATTCAATTACTCAATTTTTTCATTCGGTATCATTATTATTGAAATCTAAAACATGGAATCATATTGTTTTTAATAAAACTATGTCTCCAAGATAATTCAAGTAAAACTATAATTTTATTCTTGATCATTTAATTTCTGGTTTTAATATACTTTTCAAAGTCATGAAAAATGATGGATCTCTATAATAATGTTGTGAGTTTTAAAGTATAAACAATATATTAATGAACTAATATTTCTAATAAATCTGGATTCCAACTTTTGGGGGTAATAAATTTCTTCATAGACCATTAAAATAAAATAAATCATTTAATCATATGGTCCATGATAAGGTAATATCAAAAGGATAAGGTATTGGGATGCATTCCAAAATAATATTTAAAAATGAAATTAAATTTCATAAAATTCATATTAAGGGATATGAATTATTTTAATTTATATAGCGGGCACTGCATTATTAATACCTAGGGAAGGGAAGTACTACCAATTATATAAAAAAAATTTACGGTTGAATCTTCTTAGATTTTAGTTTGCACATGTGTCTTTTAAAATCATTAAATTCTTATTTGTTGTGGATGAGGGGTCTATATATAGAGTACACTAAATCTATCCGATTTTAAATAAGGTATAACTATCTTGGTGAGGGTTGAAAAAAATATAGATTTTCCACCTTCCCGGATTCTACTTGGGAAATATACTCTTCAATTTTATGGTATTTTTCACCTTGGGATGAATCAATAAAACATTCAAGGGAATAGTTTTAATGTGTGAAAACCATAATTATATTTAAAAATAAATAATAGAAATAGAAAATATTCCTCTTATTATGAGGACCTACTTCCTTTTTTTCCTCTGTAAAAGCCACAAGGATTTCTTCAAGGTCATCCACAAATGAATGTTCAGTGATATCATGGAGCTCCATATGTTCCTCAAAATGTGCATGATATTATTCATAATGTTTATCTATAAAATAAAATTTATTAAAAAAATATGTAAATTCAAAATAATATGAGTTAATATTCAATAAATATTTATCATAAGTAAATGATAATCAATTAATGAAAGGAAAAACTCCCTGAGTTCGTTGAGATTAAATATCTTCTTCACCATTAAAATATTCTTCAAGTTGGATATCACTAAATAGAGTTAGGTAGTCAAGATCCTCCATCCTCTCCTCAAACAACCCCATATGGGTTTTTATTCTTGTTCCAATACTACATATATGTGAAACGGTACTAGCTCGACTACATTGAAAATGGGGAGATCATGTTTCATCTCTTTGTTTTCACAGTCACACTAAAATATATCATGAAATTTTCAATCTCTCATGTTAACATAAATATGTGTTCCTTTTTAAAACATATTATTTCATCTTCGTAGGTATCAATTTTCATCTCGCAATGGTTGATTTTGTTATGGTATTCATGTAAAGCCTCAACCACTTGGATATCATCAATAAAATTGGAATGATCAAATAGTAATTCCTCTTTAGCCTTCAGTATTTTAATATCATCCTCAATATGATATATCATCAATATTAGTTATTGAAGTGAGATAATTGTTTAATTCCAATTCAATATATATTTCCCAGATGAGCAATCTCATCTTGCTTTCTATGTAAGAATAATTTTTTAGTATTTTCAACCACTTGTTTTTGGTCCTACACTAGTAATTAATTATTCCATGGATAATAATAATCATTTGAAAAATTCTTTATAAAATGATGTTTATATTTTTTAATTTAAATAATGAAAAACTATATATAATTTTAAAAATAAAACATAAATAAACAATCATATATATCATTAGTAATAATACTATTTTTTTAAACACACATGTCATGGTGTGTGGGTACATATATTATTTACAATTTCTTAATGTGTCACTATGGCTGAACAAGGCCAACTCATATTAGGGGATTCATGTTTAATTTAAAAAATATTTCTAATTCACCATAAACTAATTCTTTCTATGTTATGATTACATATAAAAATAGTGAAAATCCTAAGAGAAAAAGAAATGTAAATTAGAATAGAGGAGAATTGTTTTCCCAAGGTCTGGTTTTGGGTTCTTTAATTATTCATTACTGTTGTATCAAATTTAGTATGATGTTCCAATTGTTAAATATATCTATTTAACTATTATTATTAAATTTATTTGTTTTGAAATATAAAATTCCAAGGATTTACTATTTTTAAAACTGAAACTCATACACCACGTAATATTATAGTTAATGACACAACTCAATCGATTTTGTGGCATATTCTAGGACATGGATCTATTATATGTCATTTACTCCATTGAAAAACTCAACAACATCCTTTGAAGATATCTTGTCCAATGGATTGGAAAGAAATTATTTAAAAAATAATATATGTTAATTCATGAACATTGTCTTTTTGGAAAATTCCCACACCCGTACATGCCCAGTTCAATTAGAAAAAAATTGATTCAAAAAGTTTTTATATTGAAATCAGAATTTAGGAAACACCTATCTACACCCAAGGATGAGACTCCAACCAGTCATCCATTTTTATATTTAATTGGTTGTTGGTAGAAGAATATAGAAAGAGATAATTATAATGAAAAAGAGAGCGATACATAGAAATAATGAAAAAATGGAAGAAAAAATATACCACATGATCAAAATAAATTGAATTGTTTATAATAAATATTTACATTAATATTGTAGAATATACATTAAATATAAAATATAATAGATACAACATTATCCATCCATATGTTCTATATCGATACATTCTAGTGGAATCAATTATACTTGTAATTATATATGGGGGATTCCCTTCCATTTCAACCAATTTCATATTCTAATTATCGGTTCATCCAATTCCACATTTCCATTTTTATGTTAGTAGTACATATTTATAGAGATTTAAAGCATTTACAATTGTTATAATTGAATTGTTTTTGGGGAGGAGTAAAATATTGTGTCATAGAATTGCGTTCCTATATGGCTAATATAACGTATTTTTGGTGCAGCTCATTTCTCTATGGTGTTGATTACATTCACCATATTCCCTCAAAAATAATCCACATACATTATGTTTAATTTCAGTGTGTATCATAAAATACATAATGTAACTCGCTATTATTCATTTATTACATTCAAAAAATGGTTCTTGCAATCAGAGAATCTCTATGGGAAAACTCCTCTTCTATGATATAACATCCTTCTTCAAATTATGGATATGGCATATCCATATAACCCACAAAACAGTTTCCTCCCTTTCGAAAACTCTCAACTCTTAAAAAATGGTAACTCTATGTTATAGAACAAACACAATGGTGCATGGCCCAGTAAGAAATATTATCATATGGTGTAATAGTGGTGAAATGGTGTATCTCGGCAGATCTTCACAGTGGATGAAAAAATAGATTGATTTTTTTATGAATAGAATCATTCTAATTTGAAGATGTTGTTAGAAATGATGTTTTGTAGACTAGAGGTAATCCATAGTGTCTAACACCCACTGAAGTTGAAAACGATCTTGAAATAAAGTTTTATTAAACATACCATGTAGTTTTAGTGAGCTTTAGTGGGAATTTGTGTCATAAAGGGCTGACATCATGGTGGCCCAATAAGGTCTAGCATTACAACTGGGGGAGAGTAAATTTCCATTCTGAGGATGAGCATTACTAAGGTGGTACAACAAAATTTTATATGAGGAAAAAAAACTTTTCTTCATGTGGATCACATAAAAAATATATAAGTTCAACTACATCTTTATACATGATTTTGTATCCTTTAAAGATCAAAATCCTTCCACTGATATGGGATCCCACATACACTTTGTGCACGAACAAATTGACACACACTGTCACAAACAATCACTATCCTTGATCTAACCTCTAAGTGGTCTCAGTTCCAGAAATTCCCATTCTGAAAATTTTAGTTTCAAAAATTTCCATTCCGAAATCTTTAGTTCCAATAGGATTGAAAAACTAACTATGAAAAAATTTAGTTATACTAATTTTGAAAAATAGATTCCGAAAAAATTTTAGTTACACTAACATTTTAATGTACTCCCCTTATGAAAAGGAGTTTATTACTGTTAGGAGAATTGTTCAACAAAAAGTTAATGAAGAATGATTACCTTATAGTTATCATTCCTAACTTTTTTTTAACGTATTCAAATCTATCGAAGGGTAAAGATTTTATTAAAATATCAGCAAGTTGATCTTGAATTCCGATAAATTGAAGAATGGTATCTCATTTAAGTGTGTGATCCCTAAGAAAGTGATGCCTAATATCTATGTGTTTTGCACGAGAGTGATGTGCAGGGTTCTTACATAGGGAAATGACACTTGTGATATCACAAAAAATTTGAGTGTCAGTAAAACTCAGGCCATAGTTTGTGAGTGTCTGTTGCATCCACAACACTTGAGCACAACAACTTCCAACTGCTACATATTTAGCTTCAGCAGTGGAAAGTGCTACAAAATGTTACTTCTTTTAGGACCAAGAAACTAATGAATCTCCTAAGAAATGAAATGTTCTGGATGTACTATTTCTATCCATTTTACATCCACCGAAGTCAGCATCCAAAAATCTTTTTAGAATAAAATAATTTCCAGAAGTATAAAATAATCCAAGATCCATGGTTCCCCTTAAGGTATTGAAAAATTCTTTTTTCTGCCTTTAATTGAGATTCCTAAGGATTGGATTGATATCTTGCAAATAATCATACTGAGAACATTAATTCTGGTCGACTAGCTGTTATGTAAAGTAAACTTTCTCTCATACCTCTAAAAGATGTTTCATCTACTGGTTTCCCAGCTTCATCAAGATCTAAAGAGTTTGAGGTACCAGTGGGATTACTTATACTCTTACTGTTGTCATAACCATACTTCTTTATAAGATCTTTAATATACTTATGTTGAGATATATTGGTTCCTTCTGGTCATTGAAAAATTTGAAAACCAAGGAAAAAAGTTAACTCACCCATCATACTCATTTCAAACTCAGATTTCATTAGACTTGCAAAATAGTCGGTTAAAGATTGCAGAGTTGAACCAAATATGATTTCATCAACATAAATTTGAATAATCAAAACATTTTTCTTATCTTTCTTTATAAATAGAGTTGGATCTACATTTCCCTTAACATAGTTATTTTGAAGCAAAAATCCTACGAGTCTATCATACCAGGCTCGTGGGTCTTGCTTAAGACCATACAAAGCTTTGGTAAGTCTAAAAACATGATCAGGATGTTTTGTATCTTCATAGCCTGGAGGTTGTTTAACAAAAACTTCCTCTTAAACATAACCGTTAAGAAAAGAACATTTCACATCCATTTGAAAGAGTTTAAAATTTAAGAATGCTGCAAAGGCAAGTAGAATATGAATAGATTCAAGTCTAGCTACTAGAGAATAGTTTTCTTCATATTCTATTCCCTCTTTCTGGTTATAGCCATTAGCAACGAGTATAGAATTATTTCATAATATGACTCCGTTTTCATCACACTTGTTTCTGAAGACCCACATTACTCCGATAACAGAAGTTTCCATAGGTCTTTCAACCAAAGTCCAGACATTATTCCTTTCAAATTCATTTAGTTCATCTTGCCTGGATTTGATCCAATAATCATCACCTAAAGCTTTTATGGACATTGGTCTTTCAAATAAGGTCCAGAATTTATGGATTCGATCCAATAATCATCACCTAAAGCTTCGTCAGTGCTTTTTGGTATTGATTGGGAAAGAAATGCAAGATGTTCTACTTCATTTCTCAAGGAACTCATAGTCCTTACAGGTTGATTTACATCACCAATGATGCTATCACTGGCATGATTCTTAAGAAACACCTGATTCGGGTTTTGTAAAACCTGTTCATCAACATAGGGTAGAAAGTCTTCTGGGGTAAATGTTTCCGAAGTATCTTCTTGAACATTTTCCTTATCAGAAGGATCTTCTATCAAAGGTTGACAATCGGTTTTTGAAAACAAATCTGAGGATGTAGGTTGGGATGGTTTAAAAATAAAAGGATCTAACTCATAAAATTTTACATGCACTGTTTCTTAAACAGTACATTTATTGTTATTGAAAACTCTATATGCCTTAGAAGTTGTGGAGTATCCTAAGAAAATTCCTTCATCAGACTTTGGTGAAAATTTATATAGATTATATTTAGTATTCATAATGAATACTTTGCAACCAAAAACCTTAAAGTAGGAAAGTCTTGGTTTTCTACCATTCCATAACACATAAAGAGTTTTATTAAGAAAAGGTCTAATCAAAACTCGATTTATAGTATAATAGGCAATACGTACAGCTTCAGCCCAGAAATGTCTAGCTATAGAATATTCACTCAACATGGTTCTAGTTATCTCTTGAAGAATTTTATTTCATCTTTCAACTACACCATTCTGTTGAGGAGTTCTAGGTGCTGAAAAAATGTGAGTAATACCTTTTTTACTACCAAAAGTTTCAAAATCAGAATTTTGAAATTCTCCTCCATGATCAATATAAATAGTTTTCAGTGGAACATTTTTCTCATTTTTAACTTGTTCTCTAGAACTTTTGAAATAAGACAAATCTTAAAACATATTTCCTAGAAAATAGACCCATGAAAATCTGGTGTAATCATCAACTAAAACAAACACATAGTATTTGCCTCTAATACTTATGGTTTGTGTTGGACAAAAAAGATCCATGTGCACTAACTGTAATGCATCAGTTGTTGAGACTTCACTGATTGATTTAAAACCATATTTATGTTGCTTTCCATATTGAAAAGGATCACAAACTCTATAAGAATCAAATCTATGCTCCGGTACATCCTTAACTAGTTTCTTCTTAGATAGTTTGCATAAGTTCCTAAGGTTTCATTGACCTAGTCTTCTATGCCATAACCAGGAATGATCTTCCATTGAACTTAGGCACGGTAGGTCTTGACTCTTGAGATCTTCTAAGTTCAAAGTGTAAACATTCTCTTACCTATTGGCTTGGAGAAAAAAATTCTTCCTTGGAATTGTGTACTGAGCACTTATCATTCCTAAAATTCACAAGATAACCTTCATCACATAACTGACTTATGCTAATGAGGTTGTGCTAATGACCCTTAACAAATAAAACATTTGAAATCAATGTTTTACCTAGAAGAACAATATTACCAATAACAACAATTTCTACTTGAGCATTATCTCTAAAAGTTACCCTTACTCCTTTCGTTTTGATAATCATTTCAAAATAGATTTTGTTACCAGTCATGTGCCGGGAACATACATTATCCATGTACCATGTATTGTTGTTGGTACTTCCTCTATTTCCCTGAAAATAAGATAGAAATTAGACTTTCGGAATCCAAACATGCTTGGATCTGAGATTTCCAGACAGCAAAATTTTAGGTACCCACATCTTCTTTGAAAAATATGCCTTATGAAAACCTAACGATTGTGTTTTATTTAAAGAGAAGTTATTTGCCCAGTGACCACCACAATGACACTTGGTACAAAATGGGGCACTTTTTGGAACAAAGTAGTTGTTACTAAAAATTGGTTTTCCATGGTTATAACCAAATCCGGATCTATTTCTCAAAGGTCATATTTGAGAATACATTTTATCAAAATTTTCCTTACCGTGGGTAATGTTTGATAAACACTTATTTAAGGAAAAGATTTCGGACTTGAGTTTTATAACCAAGTTTTTATCTTCAAACTAATTAGATTTAGAACTAGATCAAGGATCGGAGATACATTTCTTAGAAATTAATTTTTCTTACTCTTTTGAATGTTTTTTCTTCTTAGAACTTACTTCCTCAATATTTTTTGAAATATTTACAAAATCAACAATTTTCCTATCAAGATCTTTAGAAAGATCTGATATTTCTTTTGTAAGAATAGAATTTCTAGAATTTTCCTCATCAATCTTTTTATTGAGTTTTGAATTCTCAATCCCAAGAAGTTCAGAAAACCTAGAAACTTCTTCATAGGTAGGTAACGTATTTTCTTCATCAAAAGAGGATTCTTCATCAGAAGAGTTATAATATTCTCTATCATTCAAATTTAAAGAAAAATTGGTCAATGATTCAGATTTTTGTACCTTAACCATAAGACACTAATTATTTATAGGTAATATGGCTATATGACCAAGATTATTCTGTCATGAATATTCATAATCAGAAGATTCATTTGTAGAGTCACCACCACTGTCACTCCAGGTGTCATTTACTTTCAAGACTTTCTTATCTTTGGTTTTGTAGTACTTGTTTCTACTCCTTTCAGAATTCCTTTCTTTCCTTTCTTTTATTTAGTGCAAAGGGTAGTCCAGTCTAATTTTTCCAGCTCTCTTGCATTCATAACAAGTGACATCTCCATCTTTCCTATCATTCCTTTCCTTTTTCTTATACTTAGACTGGAAATTTCTCTGGCCAGCTATCTTGTTCATCCATCGAGCAATATTTTCTAACTCATTTTCTAAGATTTCACTTTCTCTAGAATTTTATTGAATAACCATCTTCTTGGACATGGATTTTGTTACTCTCTCTAGATTCTTAGCTTTCATATGATTTGATGCTGTTGTAAAGGAAACAGTACCATTCCCATTCTTCTTCTTGATGTTGTCAGCATCTCTCTTCATTCTTGTTTCATGTTGGTGAAGAGTTCCAAATAACTCATCCAGACAAATTTGAGTGACTTTCCTGTTCTCATCTATAGTTGTTCTCTTTGATTCCCACTCATTGGGCATAATATCAATTATCTTATCCATAAGGGCTTCATTATCTAAAACTTTTTCCTCCATAGACTGTAGGATGTTGACTATAGTAATAAATATCTATTAAACTTTACAGATTGGTTCACCATACGGAAAATTGAATCCATGGTATTCAGCTCTAAGAATAGCTCTCCTAGTCTCAATTACTTTACAAGTTCCAAATTGTGTACCCTCTAACTTCTTCTAGATACATTTAGCTGCTTCACAAGAAGAAATTTGGCTATATATATTTCTATTCATTGAACATAGTAAATTATTGTGTACCTTATAATTGAGTTGATAATCTTGCTTTTACTGGTTAGTGAAAGTTCTATCTTCCTTATCAGGAATTTTATAATCACCAGTAAGCATAACGAAGTTGTCCACTCTAGTATTGGTAACAAAAGTCTTCATTCGATCTCTCCAGTACTCATACTCATTACCATCAAAGATTGGTGGTCTTGTAGGATTTAGATTCTCAATAGAACCATTATTGAATCCTTCCATTCTAATAAAAACTTGGAAACCAAACTAGTTTTTAGAAAAAGTTTGTAACCACAAAGTTCTAAATGAAAAATTGTTTAATAACAATGTTCGGAATGAAAAAGTTCAGAATGAAAAAGTTCAGAATGAAAAAGTTCGGAATGACAATGTTTGAAATAAAAAAACTTATACGTGAGTATAAGTATTTCAGATACCTCCTCTGATACCAATTGTAGGATCTAAAGAATGATGTAGATGCTCAATATACAAGAGGGGGGTGAATTGTACACTTTAAAATTTTCTTTGGAACCTTTAAAGTTGGTTACAGGTAATTATGTTTTCCTTAGACAGGGAATGATCTGAGTTTAACAAAGTTAAACTAAGCAGATTTCCAACACCTCTAACACAAATTTTAGGATTGGAACTAAGGTTTAGAATATGAGATTCTACCTTAAAGCATATAGAATCTAAACATATCAGAGTACAAGTGTACGGAAATAAAGAAAGGTACTTTCCTTACAATACAGTATGTAGTGGAAAAACAAGTAGTAAAACTAAAATTAACAAGATATAAGTCTTTTAACCCAAAGAGAAGGGTATCCAACAACCTTGGATAAAGGTCCCTTGATTTATACTCTCAAGTAAGTCTGTCTTACCCACTCCAGGGTAATCCCTCGATACAAAGAGCAGAATCACTGTATTGCTATCCCCGCAATCCCTCAACTTCATGGTAGTTGGAACCTCTGTCTTCCACAGCAAGGAATCCCTCGAACTTCAAGGTAGTCGGCACCTATGTCTTCCTATCCCCGGAAGTCCTCAACTGTAATCACCAACATTCGGAGTCACACAAAGCAATCTAAACAAGCGGTTCAGTACGTACAAGGCACGAAAAGCTTCTCTCTCTAGAAATCACTTTAACAGTGTGTGGTCTCTAGATCGATTAACCTCTTTCATCTATTGAGCTCTTTTCAAATGAGCTCTTTTTTATAGGAAAATTTCCAAGGGTCGGCTCCCTCCTCCAACGGTCATATTTTCCATGAAATTCCGAGGGAACTATACACATGTAACTCAACCAACGGTTAGTTTGAAACAGAATAGAAGACATCATTTAACAACTAACCAAGTATAACTGAATGCATGACATAGTTTTGAAATGGAACATATGTAAGTAAAAACTAATCAACATTTTGGAGTGTAAGTAAATTAAATGTTTGGAGTCTAACCAAAATAAAATTCGGATTCTATGTTACGAAATGTTCAGATTTTGTTTTATAGGAATTCGGAGTCTGGTTTTACTGAAGATTGGATTCTGGACTTGCAGAGTTCGGAGTAAAACCAGTAAAAGTTAGGAGTTGAGCTACTTAAGAGTTCAGAGTTGATCTACTTAAGAGTTCGGAGTCGAACTAATTAAGAGTTCGGAGTCGAGCTACTTAAGAGTTCGGAGTTGAACTACTTAAGTGATCGGAGTCGAACTACATAAGAGTTCATAGTCAACATAATTAAGAGTTCAAAGTTGAACTACTTGAGAGTTTGGGGTCGAACTACTTAAGAGTTTGGAGTCGAACTACTTAAGGGTTCAGAGTCAAACTACATAAGAGTTCAGAGTCGAACTCATGAATGTTCGGAGTCCAAAATTCAGATTGGAATTTCAATATCGTTCACATCCAGAATTCGGATCCTAGAAACAGAATACTCCAATACTTGACATTATATGATTCCAGGATTTTGGTTAACAATCCAGGTTTTATACTTTAAGAAAAAATATTTCTATGTATAAGAAACTCTAGGTAAGGGTAAATTTCCTTAAAGAATTAATTTTCCTTAAGGAGATAAAACATACATTTTCTTAAGTATAAGGTGTTTGTGATTTTCAAAATAAGAAGTAATGGAAAATTCATAAGGAAAACCTTATTGACTCAACACCACTAGGAAGGAGCTCTCGGTGGGCCAGATTAGCCATCCATCCCTATCTAGGCTGGCTATGTGGTCAGTTAGCCTATAGGTTGAGGTCCATCCACGATGGACTAAATTGTTTGGTACTTGAAAAATAATTCAAACTCTTATTCCATAATATATTCTTCAATAAAAAAACATTAAAAGTATACATTTTGATTTTTTTATTCTTCAATTTTAAATTCCCATATTTTAAGTAAATAAATAATTATAACGGTTTTCCTTTTTAAACCCATTAAAAATACATTAAAATTGTATCAATTTTTGATTGAAAATATGAGTGAGTCTATATACAAAGATAACTAATATGAATACACTTTTATTTGAATGTTTATTCTGAAATATTTCAATAATCATAACTAGATTTATTCTTAAATTATTCCATAAATATATCAATTAAAAAACACCTCATAAATTTTTTAACCAGCAATAAAATCGCAATAATTTATAAAAATTATCACATATTTTCAGAAAGAAATAAAAAATTAATCCCCATAAATTATAAATTAACTTTTTTAACATAAACAATTATGAACACCTTGACCATATATTCACCTAAAATATGATAAAAATTGTATCCCCAAAAAACATCAATGACAAGATATATATCCCTAAAAAATAAAAAACTGTATAGATTTTTCTAAAATATAATTATATATTGTCCAATATATTCCAGAAATCCAAACAAATAAACTTTATCAGATATAAGAAAAATCAATCTTTGTACAATCAATAATTAATTTCAAGGACACCAATAATATCCAATAAACATTATATATTTTAATTAGATATTTATATTGACTATACATTATTATCTCAACAAAAGTAACAATTTTTGTGTTATTTATCCATCGACCATGTGTTTCAGAAAAAATCAACAACAAACTAATTATGTTTTACTGTTTATCATTACCACTCAACATATTCATGATCTTCCAAAAAGAAAAAATACTAAAAAATAATCCTTATATTTTTTATTATTATTATAACCATAATGAAATTAATCAACTACATCTACAACATATTTATAAAATCCAAAAACATAAACATAGAAATCATTACAATTTCTTATTTAAACCACTAACCATGGTTCATCATCCCATCCCCTAGTAATTCCTATATAAAATATGAAATATGAATCATGTCTTAAGTTTCATCAGTCCTAAATATGAAAATGGTAATTACATTTTATATGATTATTAATAATATAATATTTCTTACAATCCATGTCACGACCCATCCTCGGGGCCCGTGCCGTGACTACCCCAAGCCCACCTCCCATATGCCAGGGGCTGGTGACTAGCACCAAGGCGTAAATCCCAACAAAAAGGGAAGGCATTTCCTTCGAAAAGTAAACAAGCACCACAGAGTAAGCAAGCGGAAAAGTAAACACTAAGTAAAAACTGTACAAGCTGTGCTGAAAGTAAAAGCGGACGGAAATACAAGCCCAAATGTAAAGTACAACTAAAAGGAAAAACAGCAACTGAAAGGAAAAACTGCAGCGTCGAGCCGTCCTCTGGAAGTCCCACCTGAAGGGTGGGTACAGATAGCCTCCACTGCTCCTCGGGTCCACCTAACCGCTCCGAGTACGTCCCGCCCAGTGGTCCACCTCCAGGTACTGTCCTGCTCCGCACGCCTCCTCCACGATCAGCGCTGTCCGTCGTCTGCAACCAACACCACGAAGTGCGGGCATAGCCCGTGCAGGGGTGAGTATAAGCTACTCAGTAGGGACCCCGAGACCCCCGAAGGTCTCCCGAAATCCACAAAGGATAAGCCATGAAGGATAGATACAATCACGAAGTAACATCTGACACGGCTTAGGTATATGCCCATACATATACCTAAGTCATCAATTCCCCGATCGGCTCCAACGTCCGAGCCCTAGCAGAACCCAGTCCACACAGGAAAGCAAAACGCATACCCACGCAGGATAGAACAACACAATCCATAAAGGAGAGTAAACAGTAAATCCACACAGGATAGCTCAACACTATCCAAAAAGGAGAGAAACATAAGATTCAGCTCCCACAGATATACTTCTTCGGATGACGAAAAGATGATCTCTGATCCATATAAGTCGTCGGACCCACGAAGGATCGATAGGTAACTAATCTCTGCAGTGACCCACACAGGATCGGACCCACACAGGATCGGGCCCACGCAGGACCTGTAGGAGTTGGCTCACACAGAACCACTGAGTGTTAACCCACACAGGATCGGATCCGTACAGGATCGGGCCCACATAGGACCGGGCCCACGCAGGACCTGTAGCACTGATCCACGTAGGATCCCTGAGTGCAGTAGTCGTCGCAGTCCGCTGAGGATCTCTGCACAGTCGTCGCCGCAGTCCATTGAGGATCTCTGCACGATCGTCGTCGGAGTCCACAGAGGATCTCTGCACAGTCGTCACTGCAGTCCACTGAGGATCACTGCACGGTCGTCGCTGTCGAAGTAGCAGTCGCAGCCAGCCTAGGGTTCCCGCACAGAGCAAGCTCGTTCGGGAGGGTCCGCTCCACGAGCCGAATGGCTGATACATCAACTGACACAAAGTCCGAAGTTGATGTATCCAAAAGTTCCGTATCGACAACAAAAACTCAACGTCGCAGACAGCGCGTCAATCGGACGCCTTGTCTGAGAGTTATTGGCTTTTTCGTCCCAGGGGTCCGGTTGGTTTTTAAGGCAAAACCAACCCGATCATACTCCACCTGCGTCCAAACCTCGGGCGGAGTATTCCAAAAGATCCGTCTCACTTAGAAGAATTCAACGAAACAGACGGTGCGTCAATCGGACGCCCGGTCTGTTAGTTATTGGCCTTTCCGTCTCACACCCACCCTGGGAAACTTCCCAGGAGGACACCCATCCTGATCACTGCTCTAGGCCAAGCACGCTTAACTACGGAGTTTTAACTACGTAGGCTCCCGAAAAGGAAGGTGCACCTTGATTATAGTATACCGAAACGACCGTCTCGATCCAAGGATCGTGTTGCCGTTGACAGCGCGTCGTTCGGAGGCTCGTAGCTCAAGTTACGGGCGTTTGAATAAAAACTGTCCGAAGACGGGGGTCCGGGCCCGGGCCGACCCGGGCCGACCCCCCCCCCCCCCCCGGGAGTCGGCCGAACCAGGTCGACCCGACCCAGTCCGGTCCGGCCAGGGCGCGACCCGGCCGGTCGGACCGGCCTGGTCCGGTTCGGCCGAGCGGCCGAACGGCCTGGCGCCGCGGGGCACTGCCCCCGCGGCCTGGTGGTGCCGCGGCCCCCCACGTAGGGTCGCGCTGAGTCGGGACACGGCTTCAGCCACGTCCGAGGGCACCAGACCCGCGCTGCCGCGGGTGCCGCCGCCGCCGCGCTGAGTCGCGGCGGCCTGTCCAGCGGCGCGCCGGGGCGCTACCGCTCCCTGCCGCAGGCGCCGCCGGCGAGTTCCGCGGGCCACCGGAATCGTTCCGGTGGTCCAATTCTCTTCTCGTCTGCGCCATTGCTCCTCCCGGGACTCGTTCATCACTGCGGAATCGTCAAACATCCATTGCGGCACGTTCCGTCGTCGCCCGTCAAATCCGCACAAAACAAAGAACGGCGGAGGGTCGTCGGGCCGTGTTCGTTTGGCCCGCACCCTCCGCGTTAGAGATAAACAACCGGGAGAATATTGTTCAACACATGAACCGACAATTTTAATAAAAATAAAATTGTTCGTTTGAAACCGGTTCTTTAATTTTTAAAGAATGTTCACGGGAAATAATTAAAAAGGGGTAATTCCCAAAATAAATTCCTACCTCGTCGATCGTCGCGCGTGGGCGTTCTTCGCGGAAAAGCTCGTCGCGGAAGAGAGGGATCGTCGCATCGTCGCGGGGAGGCGTCGCGTCGTCGCGGAATCCGGTGTTGAGTCGGCGAACTCAACGCACCATGAAACAGCAGATTTAATTTAATTAATTAAATCCTTGTTTTTGTTTAAGAACAACGAAGGAGATAAAAAGGAAGGTCCGAGACTCTTACCTCAAGAAGCCGATCGAAGATCCGTCGTGGAGGAAGAGACGTCGCAGAAGAACGTTGTCGGCGATGCGGATCAAGGCGTCGCGTCGTCGATTTCCGAGTCAGGCGTTCTTCGCGTTCTTCGCGTTCTTCGCGTTCTTCGCGAGGGAGAAGAAGAAACAAGGATCCTCTCAAATCTTCTCAAAAGATTTTGGGTTGGTCTTATTTTATTAATATGCCAACACATGAAAACTGGTTATGAAACGATTGAATTAATTCGTTGAATTAATTCAACGAAAGAAAGAGGCCATTTAATTCACGAAAGAAACAACCCATTTAATTCATGAAAGAAACAGCCCATTTAATTCACGAAATAAACCACCCAATTAAATGGTCTGTTAAGAATTTAGAAAACGCGTCAGTTGACTTTCATTAAGACGGGTTTTCACGGGTGCGTTTCTTAGCGGAATGAAACGGCGGGGCTCGTGCGAGCCCCACCTCACAAATATCCTACCAAGGGGGTAGGATATTTCTGGATAGCATCCAATCCAGTTCAACTCAGTTCAAGCCTCCTTTAAGTGGCTTCAAGTGGCTTCCAAGTGGCGTAAGTGAAATAAAATAAAGTTGTCGCAAAATTATTATATTTCTTAACTTTAAGCCCGAAAATTAAAAACCACAGCCGAGAAAACGCAACTCCGGAAGAGGCGTTTCTAAGTGAATACCGGAGCTGTGATTTCATTGGTTCCCTCATAATTCGATTCCGGGCAACGGTTCTAAAGTTTAGAAAAACTCGCTCGCCCGTTCACTGAACGTACCCGAGCCAAACTTCGGAAAATGATTCCGGGCACACCGGGCCTCAGAATCAGGTGCCGTCAGAAACTGCGCTCTTGTAAAATTCCAAAGAAAATTAAGAAAAAAATTTCCTTGAAATTTACGGGTATTTACATTACTCCCACCTCAGGACTTTACGTCCCCGTAAAGATACATCATAAACTAGGGAAACAAATATTGGTACTGAGCACGCATCTGAGCCTCCCACTCCCAAGTGATCTCCTGGAGGTTCCCGTGCTGCCATCTGATGCGCACAAGAGGAATCGATCACCCACGTAGGACCCGCTCCTGTCGATCCTCTATCTCCACTGGGACCTCCGCAAAAGTCGCTCCATCATCCACGTCTAGCTCCCCATAGTCAATGATGTGCGTCGGGTCGTGCACGTATCTCCTCAGCTGGGATACGTGGAAGACGTCGTGCACCCGGTGCAACTAAGGTGGTAGAGCCAGACGATAAGCCACCTCGCCAACCCTGCTGAGGACCTGGAAGGGTCCGATGAAACGTGGAGACAACTTGTCGCCTCGGCCAAATCTCCTCAAACCACGTCGAGGTGAGACCCGCAAGAAGATGTGGTCGCCATCCTCGAACTCTAGTGGCATCCGCCTCCTGTCAGCATATGACTTCTGCCGGCTCTGTGCTGTCCTCATCCGCTCCTGGATGACCTGGACCATCTCTGTCGTGGCCCGGACCATCTCTGGTCCCACAAGTGCTGACTCCCCAGGGTTTGTCCAGCACATAGGGGGTCTGCAAGGCCTGCCGTACAACGCCTCGTAGGGTTCCATCCCGATGGTGGATTGGTAGCTGTTGTTGTACGCAAACTCTACCAAGGGTAGGTGGTCCTCCCAGCTACGTCCAAAGTCGAGGACACATGCGCGGAGCATGTCCTCGAGAGTCTGAATAGTCCTCTCTGTCTGACCATCCGTCTGAGGGTGAAAGGCGGTGCTTAGACGTAGTCGCGTCCCGAACGCCTCCTGCAACCACTTCCAAAGCCGGTAAGTAAAACGACCGTCCCGATCGGAGACGATAGTCGATGGCACACCGTGAAGTCGTACAATCTCTTGAATGTAGAGACACACCAAGATCTCCACTGAGCCCTGATCTCGGATGGGTAAGAAGTGTGCCGACTTGGTGAGTCGGTCAACAATCACCCAAATGGAGTCGTGACCTCTGGAAGTGTGTGGATGTCCAGTCACAAAGTCCATAGATATCCCGTCCCACTTCCTCTCCGGGACCTCCAAGGGTTGTACCAAGCCTGCTGGTACCTGAAGCTCTGCCTTCACCTACTGGCAGGTGAGGCACCGTGAAACGAACTCTCCCACAGCCTTCTTCATGCCTGGCAACCAGTGCTGTCGTCTGAGATCCTGGTACATCTTCGCCACTCCAGGATGTACCACCAAAGGAGAAGTGTGTTACTCTCTCAGCACCTCCTCTCGTAAAGCGACTGGTACCAAGGTACGTCCTCTGAAAAGGACATCGTGCTCTGCTCCAAGGGAAAAACCATCAGGTTCCTGTCCCGAGGATATCTGTGCACGCCATGTCTCACAGTCAACATCACCACGTTGTGCCTCTCTGACCCAATGATGAAGTGGAGGAGAGACTGTGAGATATTGAAGGAAGGCTGCTCTGTCTCTATCCACGAAGGATATCTGCAAAGCGGCTAGCTGCTCTATCGCCTCCTCAAGTAGCTGGATGCCCGTCCTCCTGCTGAGGGCATCATCCACCACGTTCCCCTTCCCAGGAGTATAGACTATCTCTAAGTCATAGTCCTGGAGGAACTCGAGCCATCGCCGTTGTCTCAGGTTCAGGTCCTTCTGAGAGAAGATGTACCTGAGACTCTGGTGGTCAGAAAAGACTGTGAAGTGCACGCCCATCAGATAGTGTCGCCATGTCATTAGGGAAAAGACCACTACTGCCAACTCCAAGTCATGGGTAGCGTAGTTCTGCTCATGAGGCCTCAACTGACGTGATCCGTAGGCAATCACGGCCTGCTCCTGCATCAGGACACACCCGAGTCCGGTCCCTGATGCATCGCAGTACACTACGTATCCAACTCCCTCCTCAGGAAACCTCAAGATAGGTGTGCTGGTCAATCTCTGCCTCAGCTCCTAGAAGCTCTGCTGACATCTGTCTGACCACACGAAGGGTTTCCCCTTCTTCTTCAACGCTGATAGTGGGGCCGCAACTCTGGAGAAGTCCGGCACAAATCTCCAATAGTATCTGGCTAGGCCCAAGAAACTCCGCACCTCTGTCACGCTCTTGGGTGGCTCCCAAGCTAGCACTACCTCGTTCTTCGTGGGATCCACTGCAACTCCCGCCTCAGAAATGACATGCCCCAAGAAGTGGACCTCACGTAACCAGAACTGACACTTCGAGAGCTTTCCATAAAGATGGTGCTCTAGGAGTGTGTCTAGTACAACACGCAGGTGGTGGGCGTGCTCCTCCTCCGTCGTCGAGTACACCAAAATGTCGTCGATGAAGACCACGACAAAACGATCGAGGTATGGCTGGGAGATCCTGTTCATGAGGCTCTTGAACACTGCTGGAGTGTTGGACATGCCGAAAGGCATAACCAAGAACTCATAGTGGCCATACCGACACCCGAAGGCCGTCTTCTGCACATCCTCGTCTCGAACTCTAAGCTGATGATAGCCTGACCTGAGGTCTATCTTCGAGAACCACCGTGCTCCCTTGAGCTGGTCGAAGAGGTCATCAATCCTGGGTAGCGGATACTTGTTCCTCACTATCACCTGATTCAGGCGACGATAATCGACACACAGTCGCAAGCTCCCGTCCACCTTCTTGGCGAACAAAATCGAGGAATCCCAGGGCGAAACACTGGGTCGGATGAACCCCTTTCCCTGCAAGTCCTCCAACTGTACCCGCAGCTCTCGAAGCTCAGCGGGGGCCATACGATATGCTGGAGTGGATATCGGGGCTGTCCCGGGGTATAGGTCAATATAAAAGTCTACCTCTCTGCGAGGAGGTAGTCCTGGAACGTCGTCGGGAAAGACGTCCGCGTACTGATCCACCACTGCAGGAAAACTGGGACTCCGCACATCCACTGCTCCCAGGATGAGGCTAGCCAACTGATGAGTGATGGGCTGACCTCTCCTCTGCGTGATTCCATCCTGTGCTGCTAAGGCTCCCTTCTCACCGGTGAAGGTGAACCTGCTCCCGTCGGTGCACACACATCGCACCTTGTGCCTAATGCAGTCAATCTGAGCATGGACCGTAGATAACCAATCCATGCCCAAGATGACGTCGTAAGGCCTCAACACCGCTACAAGAAGATCCCAGCCGAAGCACTCGCCTCCTAGAGTAAGCTCACACTGCCGGTACCAGTGCGTAATAATCGAGTCTGCTCCCGTAGGAGTCTCTAGCCATAAGGATCGAGCCAACGGCTCTGTCGGAATCTCCGAGCTCCGAACAAGGGCAGTGGTTATGAAAGAGTGACTCGCTCCTGTGTCTATAAAAACTACAGAAAGGGTGGAATAGACACAGATCATACCTCGAATCATCTCTAGCGCACCGTGGTCGTAGGCCTCCGCTGCCTGGAGCTGAGCCTGTCTCTGCCCGCCAGCTCCCTGTGGTCGGGGTGGGCCTCCTGGTGGTGGTGATGGCAGAGCCTCAAAGTGTCGCCCACCACCTACTGCTCGGCCAGCTCCTCTGCCTCGTCCGGCTCCTCCCCGCGGACCACCACGGTCGACCCTCTGCCTCTGCCTGGGTGGTCCCTCCACCGTCTGCTGACCCTCGGTACGACGGGTCGGGCAGTCACGAGCCATGTGGCCCCGCCTGCCGCACTCGTAGCACTGCCTGCCTCTCGGAAGACTGGCTCCGGGCTGGGTGCCCTGCACTGCTGAGCCAGTGTCCCGAGGTCGCCTGCCGGAAGGTCTGGTCCGCCTGGAACCCTGAGTCATCCGCCGGCTACCAGCTGCCGATGACTCCGCTATCTGCCGCCCTGCTGTAGGTCTCGCTGTGGACTCAGCCAGGAAGCTCTCGATCAGAAGGGCTCGCTCTAGCACTCCTGCCTGGGTCGGGATGCTGAGGGAGATCAGCGATGCCCTGATCTCATGTCTCAATCCCTGCTCGATGGTCTGGGACCGAAAGAAGGGGTCCCGTACCGTGTCTGTCGAGTAGCGAGATAGGTCGGGGAACCTCGCCACGTACTGGGCGACCATCAAGCTACCCTACAGCAGCTGAAGAAGCTCCTGGATGCGCACTGCACGGAGGGTGGCCAGGATGAACTCTAAGCGGAAGAGGCTCTCGAAGTCCGTCCAGATGAGGGTGGCCTCATCGTGTACCTGGAGCATCAGGCTCCACCATCGTCCGGATGCTGCGTGCAGTAGGCTCGCCGCGAGGATCACCATGAGGTCTGCTGGTGTCCTCACTAGCCTGGAAACTCGGACGACCGCCTCCAGCCAGTCCTCGACTGCCTGGGGGTCTGACTCCCCACAGAATCTGGGTGGTCGCTGGCGCTGGAACTCGTGCAGAGCTCCGAGGCGTCGTGCGTCGTCATCTTCCAGTGCTGGAAGCATCGGGGGCTCGGCGGGTAAAGGTACCGCCGGTTCCTCTGCTGTCAACAGGCCCTGTACCGAGGCCTCGTCGCTCGGCGGGCTGTCGTCGCGCACTACTCTAGGAACCCTAGCTGGCTGCTGTCGTCGTGCCATCCTGAAAAGGAAACAAGTGCACCATGGTCAGAACAGTATACCTGGTGAGCTGACACAAGTAATCACAAAGAAAACTTGAAACACACATGCAATCAATGTTTTCGTGCATTAAGTTGGAAACCGGAAGTCAGGGTCCTGGTGTATGGATACGTCGGCCGCCGTACCAACACTGGACTCCCTGGACTGATAACCACACTTAATACGCTAAACGCTATTGCTTCACATAGAAGAAAGATCAGAGTCTGCGGTAGAACCGACCACCTCTGATACCAATTTGTCACAACCCGTCCTCGGGGCCCGTGCCGTGACTACCCCAAGCCCGCCTTCCATAGGCCAGGGGCTGGCGACTAGAACCAAGGCGTAAATCCCAACAAAAAGGGAAGGCATTGCCTTCGAAAAGTAAACAAGAACCACAGAGTAAGCAAGCGGAAAAGTAAAAACTAAGTGAAAACTATAGAAGCTGTGCTGAAAGTAAAAGGGGCCGGAAATACAAGCCCAACTGTAAAGTACAACTGAAAGGAAAAAACAGCAACTGAAAGGAAAAACTGCAGCGTCGAGCCATCCTCTGAAAGTCCCACCTAAAGGGTGGGTACAGATGGCCTCCAATGCTCCTAGGGTCCACCTAACCGCTCCGAGTACGTCCCGCCCAGTGGTCCACCTCCAGGTACTGTCCTGCTCCGCACGCCTCCTCCACGATCAGCGCTGTCCGTCGTCTGCAACCAACACCACGAAGTGCGGGCATAGCCCGTGCAGGGGTGAGTATAAGCTACTCAGTAGGGACCCCGAGACCCCCGAAGGTCTCCCGAAATACACAAAGGATAAGCCACGAAGAAGAGATACAATCACGAAGTAACATCTGACACGGCTTAGGTATATGCCCATACATATACCTAAGTCATCAATTCCCCGATCGGCTCCAACGTCCGAGCCCTAGCACAACCCAGTCCACACAGGAAAGCAAAATGCATACCCACACAGGATAGAACAACACAATCCATAAAGGAGAGTAAACAGTAAATACACACAGGATAGATCAACACAATCCACAAAGGAGAGAAACACAAGATTCAGCTCACACAGGTATACTTCTTTCGGATGACGAAAAAATGATCTCTGATCCATATAAGTCGTCGGACCCACGAAGGATCGATAGGTAACTAATCTCTGCAGTGACCCACACAGGATCGGACCCACACAGGATCGGGCCCACGCAGGACCTGTAGGAGTTGGCTCACACAGAACCGCTGAGTGTTGACCCACACAGGATCGGATCCGTACAGGATCGGGCCCAGACAGGACCGGGCCCACGCAGGACCTGTAGCACTGATACACATAGGATCGCTGAGTGCAGTAGTCGTCGCAGTCCGCTGAGGATCTCTGCACAGTCATCACCGCAGTCCACTGAGGATCTCTGCACAGTCGTCGTCGGAGTCCACAGAGGATCTCTGCACAGTCGTCGCTGCAGTCCACTGAGGATCTCTGCACGGTCGTCGCTGTCGAAGTAGCCGTTGCAGCCAGCCTAGGGTTCCCGCACACAGCAAGCTCGTTCGGGAGGGTCCGCTCCACGAGCCGAGAGGCTGATACATCAACTGACACAAAGTCCGAAGTTGATGTATCCAAAAGTTCCATATCGACAACAGGAACTCAACGTCGCAGACGGCGCGTCAATCGGATGCTCGGTCTGAGAGTTATTGGCTTTTTCGTCCCAGGGGTCCGGTTGGTTTTTAAGGCAAAACCAACCCGACCGTACTCCACCTGCATCCAAAACTCGGGCGGATCATTCCAAAAGATCCGTCTCACTTATAGGAATTCAACGAAACAGACGGCGCATCAATCAGATGCCCGGTCTGTTAGTTATTGGCCTTTCCGTCTCACACCCACCCTTGGAAACTTCCTAGGAGGTCACCCATCCTGATCACTGCTCTAGGCCAAGCACCCTTAACTACGGAGTTTTAACTACGTAGGCTCCCGAAAAGGAAGGTGCAGCTTGAGTATAGTATACCGAAACGACCGTCTCGATCCAAGGATCGTGTTGCCGTTGACGGCGCGTCGTTCGGAGGCTCGTGGCTCAAGTTACGAGCGTTTGAATGAAAACCGTCCGAAGACGGGGGTCCGGGCCCGGGCCGACCCGGCCCGACCCCCTCGGGAGTCGGCCGAACTGGGTCGACCCGACCAGGTCCGGTCCTGCCAGGGCGCGGCCCGGTGGCCTGGTGGTGCCGCGGCCCCCACGTGGGGCCGCGCTGAGTTGGGACGCGGCTTCAGCCGCGTCCGAGGGCACCGGACCCGCGCGGTCGCGGGTCCGCGGTAGCCTCCGCCGCCGCGCTGAGTCCCGGCGGCCTGTCCGGCGGCGCGCCGGGGCGCCGCTGCTCCCGGCTGCCGGCGCCACCGCGCCGGCCGCTCGCGCCGCCGGCGACTTCCGCGGGCCACTGGAATCGTTCTGGTGGTCCGATTCTCTTCTCGTCTGTGCCATTGCTCCTCCCGGGACTCGTTCTTCACTGCGGAATCGTCAAACATCCGTTGCGGCACGTTCCGTCGTCGCCCATCAAATCCGCACAAAACAAAGAACGGTGGAGGGTCGTCAGGCCGTGTTCGTTTGGCCCGCACCCTCCGCGTTAGAGATAAACAACCGGGAGAATTTTGTTCAACACATGAACCGACAATTTTAATAAAAATAAAATTGTTCGTTTGAAACCGGTTTTTTAATTTTTAAAGAATGTTCACGGGAATTAATTAAAAAGGGGTAATTCCCAAAATAAATCCCTACCTCGTCGATCATCGCGCGCGGGCGTTCTTCGTGGAAAAGCTCGTCGCGGAAGAGAGGGATCGTCGCGTCGTCGCGGGGAGGCGTCGCGTCGTCGTGGAATCCGGTGTTGAGTCGGCAAACTCAATGCACCATCAAACATCAGATTTAATTTAATTAATTAAATCCGTGTTTTTGGTTAAGAACCCCGAAGGAGATAAAAAGGAAGGTCTGAGACTCTTACCTCAAGAAGCCGATCGAAGATCCGTCGCGGAGGAAGAGACGTCGCAGAAGAACGTTGTCGGCGATGCGGATCAAGGTGTCGCGTCGTCGATTTCCGGGTTCGGCGTTCTTCGCGTTTTTCGCGTTCTTCGCGTTCTTCGCGTTCTTCGCGAGGGAGAAGAAGAAACAAGGATCCTCTCAAATCTTCTCAAAAGATTTTGGGTTGGTCTTATTTTATTAATATGCCAACACACAAAAACAGGTTAAGAAACGATTGAATTAATTTATTGAATTAATTCAACGAAATAAACAGGCCATTTAATTCACAAAAGAAACAACCCATTTAATTCACAAAAGAAACAGCACATTTAATTCACGAAATAAACTGCCCAATTAAATGGTCTGTTAAGAATTTAGAAAACGCGTCAGTTGACTTTCATTAAGACGGGTTTTCACGGGTGCGTTTCTTAGCGGAAAGAAACGGCGGGGCTCGTGCGGGACCCACCTCACAAATATCCTACCAAGGGGGTAGGATATTTCTGGATAGCATCCTATCCAGTTCAACTCAGTTCAAGCCGCCTTTAAGTGGCTTTAAGTGGCTTCCAAGTGGCGTAAGTGAAATAAAATAATGTTGTCGCAAAATTATTTTATTTCTTAACTTTAAGCCCGAAAATTAAAAATGACATCCGAGCAAACGCAACTCAGAAAGAGGTGTTTATAAGAGAATACTGGCGCTGCGATTTCATTGGTGCCCTCAGAATTCGATTCCAGGCACCGGTTCAAAAGTTTAGAAAAACTCCATTGCCCGTTCACTGAACGTACCCGAGCCAAACTTCGGAAAATGATTCCGGGCACACCGGGCCTCAGAATCAGGTGCCGTCAGAAACTGCGCTTGTGTAAAATTCCAAAGAAAATTAAAGAAAAAATTTTTTTGAAATTTACGGGTCTTTTCAATCCATATTTAATTCATATTTGACTAATAATCTTTTAAAAAAAATTTAATAATACAACCTTTCATTACCATTTTTTGAGATCTCCCCCCCAGTACATCTATTTTAATCATAGTTATACATTACATTATGAAAACATTAAAATGTCGATGTTACCATATGTAAAACATTATTCGTATTCTTTGTGTTGATTAAACATTTCATTTTTCTTCATAAATCTCTTTCTCTACATCCTTATTTTAAACACATAAAACATTTCCATAATCCTTTCTGACATTTCCCTGGGTTCTTCTTCCCACATTCTCAATATGTAGGAAACTGATTTTTCCCCGCCATGATCTTCATGAAACAAAAGTTTTATCATATTTGGTTCATCTAGAAACTCTTTTATGTTCAATTTGTTAATCATATATTGAGATATATAGTCTGACATAAATTCAATATTTCATATTCCATATCTCATTTAATTTTGTTTCTCATTTTTATAATATGTAAATCATCCATGAAAATTAGAGTTAACATGATTTATCCTAGTTGAAATCATTATCAAAAACCAAAAAAAGTGACCTGAAATAATCATGGTTAATAATTATATAATCAGGAAAAATCATTCATTAGATGTCAAAATAATGATACCATCCATTCAATCAAGGAAACAATTTGTTTAACCTAGGCCTTCCATGGTTATTATTTATTAAATACAATTGTAATAGATTATAAATTAAATCATAATTAATCCACTAATATCCCTTACGACTTTATATCAAGTTGTACAGTCTTATAACTACTCATATTTCATCAGTGATGATCATGATAATAACTAATATACATCACTTTGACTCATTACCCCAATGTGCATATTTTCCAAAACTATATCAACTTTTTTATATCCACAGATTGATTTATTTTCTATGATGAGTGAAATACCTATTTACTGTTACTTATGATGTAATCCTATACACAGGATTATCCTAAATGTTATCACAAAATATTTCCCATCCTAGTTTCAAAAAATAACAAAACCAGTTTCTAGAACCAACTAACAGGATCAAAATATTACTTATATAATATTTACATCTCATTAGCTGAATATTTGTCACAAATCATTAAGATCCATGCAGGAAAAATTAAGGGTTAGTGTCTTTTGAAACATGGGCACATACATAATTTGTAAAAAAATTACATCATCTCCCGCTCAATTACTCAAAAATACCATCCTTCCTAGACATATTATACTTAAATACATTCCTCATATTACAGGGAAAATGAAACATAACAAAGGGAGACCTTAAATGCTCTATAAGTGTAAATAATGGATATATATATGAATATTAATTTTTTAGAATATCATGAGGATAACTGTATGATAATATAATCTTATCATTTGAAAATAATAATCATAAATTAATATATCATAATCAGATGTCAAGTAATAATCCTTTACAGTTCATAAAACATAAACCATAACGGAATCAAAGAACAAAAGCAATGAAATCATAACATTTCAATAATTTCATTTCAGAAAAGAGTAGCATGAAATTTGGAATAATAATAATCATATAAAATTTTTTACAAGGGATCCCACTAAAACTTTCATAACGTGTTAGTTTTGGGTTAACCACGCATGTACTTATTTTGGGATTTGGGTAATCGCTTATTAACCCATGTTATACTTAACCTAACAACTAATTTAACTCATTTTGGGTTTATGATAACCTATAATATACCCTTTTACTCAATAAACATTAATAGTTATCAAATTAATTAGAGGGATATAACATACACATGAATTTTAGAATAATAACCCATTCATATGTATTCCATAAGACCAAGAAAATATTAATCATTTCATTATTTCATGACACATGTAAAAGAAAATAGGTTTCACCAATTTTTCATCATCATACCAAAAAAAATTCATGAACATAATAAATATAGAATCATTGGATAATATTCATATTAAATCATAACAAAAAATTGAGGTTTTTTGATAAATAGGATAATATATTTAATGATCATTGAAACATTTCATTACTAAAACACACTTTCCATTTTAAAATCACCTATTTAAAATAAATAAATTTAAAAAATATTAAGGAAAATATTTATTTTAAAATAACCATGTAATATTCAAATATATGTTTAATTATTATAGTGGGAAAATCTATTCTGGCGGTGTATATTAAAACAACAATACCTTTCACATTTTCCATAAAATTGTTAAATGTGACTCATTTGTACAATGATAAAGAGATTCCATTTGGAAATTTTAATACAAATACATATATGGATATAAATGAATTTAAAAATCATATTTTAATGTTAATACACTATTGGAAAAATTTCAAAAAAAAATATGGACAATGAAGAAAAAGAATCCCGTATAAAGAGATAAATATAGCCAGTTATCCTTAAAATGAATTCTTTCATCCAATTGAGTACATTAATAGAGGAAAATGAAATTAAATAATGTAATATACTAAAATAATCATTGTATAACTATGTATATATAATTTTATATTTTTTTATTATATAATATTATCATCGTAAATTTAAGAATAAATTCTGCTGGTAAAAAAAGTGATATTAAAATGTAAAACCCTTAACAATTTTATAAATTTTCAATCATAGTTTCCATAAATATAATAAAATCAAATTAAACATTAAATATAATGAATAAAATGATATTAATGATATAATATGTCAGTTTTTTAGTATATACACCCATAAAAGATGATATGTGTACTATATAACATATTTTCCAAAGATGACAATTTGAGAAGGAAAAACCATACAAGTTTAGTACCTTTGAAATCGAATCCCCTAGGATAAAATAATTTCAAATTCAACTTTAAAATATAAATTATTAATAATTTATTATTTATTATTTAACATTTTATGGTTTCTATATATACACTACATTAACATAAATTGGTGAATAATATAAAACAAGTTTCAACGAAACAATATTGAGATGAATAACACTTACCTTATGTCTGACACGGTTCATTTGGGATATTACCTCAGGTATAACAATTTTGGATTTATTATAATTAAATAAAATAACAACATAAATTCTCATAATATCATATATTATCCACTATCAACATTTAAATAACCTTTTATCAATAATTTGTTTTTAAAATCATTATTTTCAGGGGTTATTTGTTTAATTTTTCATTAATGATTCAGTTTGACAGTTATGGTCTGTCAGAATTGATCATATTTCCATAATATATATAATTTTATTAATGTAAATGTTTTATCATTTTATAATTATTTAAAATTTAATAATAATTCATATATAGGGTTGAATAAAGACAAATGACATCACTACATGGAAATAGTAGTATCTACATACACATGACTAATCGTTCCACTTTTCGATGGATGGGATGTAAGAAATTAAAATAATAATTAAGAATTATATAATAATTATTTTAATATAAATATCATATATATTTAATTAATATATCATTATTAGATTCCATGTAATATATAATAGAAAACAAATAAAATCACTTCATAGAGGAGGTAGTTCACATGTTTCCCTGAGAGATGTTAGCATCTTCTAATGTATGGGATGGTAAGAAGTAAGATATGATATTATAGTTATATAAGAATAATTTTTTTAAAAATGTCATATATATTCATTAAATATATGATAATTAATAAAAACGAAATATGGTGATGAAAAATGAATCATATTGTTATGATGAGGCTATTTTCCGCACGTTGGCTTGAGTGATACTTACATTTTCCATTTGATAGATAATAGGTAGGAAATGGTAGTACCATCACCATTATAAAATGTAATCATTTTTATGATTCTAAATAATCATGTTATAATGGATTTACTAGGGTTAGAAAAGGGGGAGGAATAAATTAAATTGATGGATCTCGGTTAGGATCCATACCACTTCTTTTAGAAACCTCAATTAGCTTACACATTAAGGCTTAATGTATTGGTCCTAAGAGAATACTAGGGGATCATGAATTAAGGTAAGGAACACATAAATGTTTTTTTGTTGGTATTTTTAGAGCTATAAGGATCAAATTATATGAAAATAGTAGGAGAACATGTTCCCCTTTATATATGATGGGAGGGACACACATGGAATTACCTAAATGTCTCTATAATATAAGGTTAATTTCATGAGAAATTTGAAGAAATTGGAAATAATTCAAATATAATATGTTATAAGTTTTATATATAATCATAAAATAATACTTATACTTGTTTATTTGGAATTCCTACCCTTATCGTTTAGTTTACACCCCCACTAGTTTTAACCTCATCCATGGTAACACAATTTTACTGCATTTTCTACTGAATATGAACAAAAATTTAGTATCAAATATTAAATTATATTAATTATATAGATTCAAAATATGAAATCTATTTTAATAGATTCAATTTCTATATTTTGTGGAATTTAATTTATAATAAGAATTTAAAAAAAAAATAAAACCTCACTTCTATAAGAAATGTACTTTTACGGATAAAATTGAATTTGCATCCCTTACGCGCCCTTTAAAAAACTAGAAAATAAATGTGAAAATATTTTTTCTGAAAATATAATCTTTATATTTAATTTAAACAATTATTAAAAATTGATTATTTAATTAATTATGATATTTTTAAATGGCTCTTGTAAAAAATGTTTTTAAATAAATGTGTTTTTATGTCCAAAACGTAACTTATAGTAAAATAATGTATTTTGATAATTAATGTATCCAAAATTAGATTATTTATAATTAAATTATAATAATTATACATGAGAATTAAAATTAAAATTAATCAAACTTTTTTTCCAACATTTAATGAAACGAAAAGTTAATTTTACAAAAGATTATCTATTTCACTATTTACTAAAATTAAATATTTAATGAAAAATAAAAAACACCCTAAGATAATATTGGCATTATTATTTGAAAAATTATATTCAATTATTCAAAATAAATCGTTAAATATACTATAAGTTAATTATCATGTTCACAAAAAAACATAATAAAATATTTTTTGATGGAAATATTTTTTTGATGCATAAAATGAAATAAAAATATTTGAGTATTTATTTATTATTGATAAATAAATATATTTTAATTATATAAAAAATGTGTACATATTTTTTTTAAATTTTCTCTTCCTATTCATATCTTTAATTTAATGTAAATGTTATAACTATGACATTTAAATAATATTTTATTTGTATATCATTGATCTCTTAAAGATTCATGTTGTGTGTTAATCAAGATATAGTAAATAATATAAATTTAAGTCATATTTTCATAGTTTTGACATTTTTGTATAATAAATTCACTATGTATGTCTAAATACCTATTTAATTTGATCTTCTTTCAAAATATGGGTTTATTCTTGTTTGTATTTGATCGAGATATTCTGATATACTACTTGATTATAAATAAAGATGATTTGATTTTAATTATTTATATAAATATATTAAGATATAACCACACATATTGAAATATATAATATAATCATTTATAGATAAGTGTGGTCTTCTTAAAAAAATTTGATATTTTTTTGATATTTTTTTTTATTTATCCTCCTTGATCCTTTCAATTCTCATTTCATTTTCTGAAATTCGGTTGGAAAATACAAATGGGAAAAAGAGACCACAAATCACATATTCCCACCTTCATATTATAATCATGACACCAGCGTGACAAACAAAGAATGATATTTAGAACAAAGAAGGCAGTACCTTCCAGATCAACCAACCATACATGATATCCTATGTTTAAACCTCCCATTTCCACCTTCACCGCGCCTCCTCTAGAACCATGGTGCAAGCTTGATTCTTCCCTGTTTCATCCTCAATCCATGATCGAAGAAGTTTGAGAGATTCCTTTTCAGATTCTAGCAGAGATTTTGCATCCAGCATTCCATCATTCCTAGACTGTAAATCATTCATAAGATTATGTAATTCTAAATGTTTAACAATGTAGTGATCCCTCTCTCATGCAAGGCACTGTGAAACCTCACTGGTTTCTTCCTTGAAATTGTAATGCAGCTGCCTTTGGTAATCAACTGTTGTCTTCTCCTTCAAATACTCTGAAATAATCTTTTCTTGAACAATCTTTTCCAGTTCTTACACATAAATGGCAGAAAGATGGGTACTTTGCACCTCTAATCCACGACTTTTCTCTTTTTTCAGCTTCTCATCCCAATATCTCTGTATATCTCATCTACCAAGCAACTTGGCCTGGATATCTACCATTACAATCTGACTTGAAGAGTTCTTAGTTTCTATATGTGACAGTTTGGTGCAAATATATTTATGATCCATATATTCTTCTTATTGGAATAATATTATAAGATATTCATTCAAAAAATCTCCTAATAGGAACTAATAATGACGGTCCAAGACAAGAAAGGGGGAAAATGTTCATGTGGATCGATCATTGTGTGAGATCCTACCAAGAGAAAATAGAAAGGATGACTTCTACACTTATTGTTGACTTTAATTGAATCACATAAGTAGAATACCTTGTATTATGAAGCATAAAAGTATGTTCTCTGAAATAATTTTATGGAATGTGTTTTTATATATCCAAAAATATATCATGTAAATTGTTCCTGCAATTGTGATGTTTATTGAATAATGATTTAGACCTAGTGGAAAGAGAGTACATGTTGAGATATTGTTTTCACTACTTGTGGGGTAAGAGGTTAATAGTGTATTCTAATCCAAATATCTTGAGGTATATATTTTACCAATGTGCCTTAAATAGTTTTTTTAGTATGTTAGTATAATTCCTTTAATTATCCAATTTTTAGATTGTATATACTCCTCGAAATAGAAATATATGGTTAATGTATTTAGTAGGTAGCCTTGGCTGTAGGATGTATATGATCCAAGTAGCATGTGATAGCTGATTATCCTTTCAACCCAGATTAATATTAATTATTAAGAGTCTCATGGTAAATATATTATTTCATATTTTGTTATAACCACATCACCCCTAGAGAAGGGGACTGAAATATTTTAGTTTTAATTAGACTATAATGTTATGATGCATAATATATATGTTGTGAAATTACCGCGTAATGGGCCCTAGGATGGAAATGGGATTATTTAAATACAATGATCAATTGTGGTTCCCTAGGTAGTACATGAGAAGATAATGTCATGATTCACATGCACCAATTTTGGTTTCTCACCAATGTCCTACCAATAGGTATTGCGATATTCCTAGGTAGTAATTATGTCTTTGGATGAAAAAAGAAATAATAAGTTTTGTCTCTATATTTGAGATCTAATTGAGAATGAATCCTATGAATAAAAGACCCATATTACCACTTTTATCATTTCCCATTCTTTAGGGGAAATGTATGATGTAACATTAGATTTTGTGTTAATTTTTTAAATGAAATATAAAGGTAGAAATGTTGTATGGGTTGTTGTGAACTAGTTGATGTAGAGACCCGTATCTTGACGTACATGGACATTACATTACTTTTGCGGAATACTTAGTACATAACAAAAACACACACGCAAGGATCGTAATAGTTTAGTGTCTTTGGAAACTCAGAATATAATATTCTAATCGTGGTGAAAGATCTTCAAAATCTCCCATAAAGATCTTCTTTTTTTTTACCTAAAACCTTTCTTTATATCCTGGGGAAAAGAAAACATAAAAGGGTGAGCTCAAATGCTCAGTAAGGGTATACAAAAGAAATAAAAATCATATCATATCTTTTTGAAAATCATAACCTGCAAAAGAGATCATAATATCTTAACATGGAACAAATCATAGAAGTGAAAATGAGATCACCATAATCATAACATGAAACTTGAAACTTTGTGGCATGCACACATAATCATGGAAAATCATTTCTTGTTAGTCATGACTCATTGCCAAGACTATCTTAGTGGACAAAGTCCCTTTCTGAATCGAGTAACCCTCGTTTCAGTCCTGTTTCACTGAACCGGTATAACCTACCATTCCAGCCATGTCTATCTCATGAGATATAAAATCTTTACCCAATGCATTGGAGGGAGATATAGGTCCCACCCATCTTATAATGAATCCTTTCTTATGTGTGCCACATAATCATAAAACATACATCATCGCATAACCCATGTAATAAAAATGGGATTCTTAAACAACATGACATCATAAAACAATTCATATAAGATAAAGGAATTCATAAAAATAATTCCATCACGACATGATCAAATCAATGTAATAATAGGGATAAAAACAGAACCCTTTATTATCTTAGATGGAAAATAATTTTGAAAATCACTTGAACTCCATTCTTGAGGAAAATATCCTTTCTTCTTCAAAAACATTTTTCCTTTCATAACATGTCATACAACTTTAAAATAAAAGAAGTTGATTAAAAATAAACTTGAAAACTTGTAAAGGAAGCTTCTTGGAAACAATGTTTTAAAAATCCATTCATGCCGTATAAGTTAAAAAAACATTCTCCGTACTTTTGTCAGAAAAGTCAAAAAGTACCTCGTACGGAAAAACGACAAAAGATTCCTTTCATATTCTTTACTAAAAACTCACCTAAGGGTAAAATTTGATTTAAACTATTGCAAGTGGATGGAAACAATATTTCATATTGAGGGAACATGGATGTGGATGATAAAATACACCCCAGTAAATACTTACGAATAAGCAATCTCGGATAAAAATGAGATTGTGATATTTCCCTTACCTTAGGTCCAATTTGCTTCGTATGTGTCCGAAACTCCTGTATAATGATTTAAATAATGTCATTGACTTATTAAAGAATCATATTCATTGTTATGATATCATATATGGTTCACTTATGACATTATATTACCCGTTCTTTTGTAAATTCCATGTTAAAGAAGCGTTTTGGGTAAAATCGTTTCATTTATCGTAGGTGTTTTGACTTGTTGTTCTTGACATTATTATTACTTATATCATGATTTACTTACTTCCAGAATATAAAATATGATTTATATATCATATATATTCAGTATATATATATATATAATAGATAGATAAATGAAATGAAAAACACCGTTCATGGAGACGGTAGTCCGTACGTACGCATGAACGATGTTTTCCTTTCCTTATTGTCTTGAATGGAAGTAAGTATATGACATACATATATATATATACATAAATCCAGTATCTTTATAATGTCATATATTTCATTATTATTTCTTATATATACATTATAATCATTCTTAAATGGTTAACATGGAGAATGAATCTCATCGCGTCGTGGAGACGGTATTCCGTACGTACGCACGCGCGGTGATTTCTTTTTCCGTAGGATGGATAGATGGTGAAATAGGTTTGTTTCATACTTATAATAACATATCAGTATATGAGTGATACTGATGTTATTACTTCATAATGAAAAAACCTAAGAAGAAGAAGTGGAAGAAGAAATAAAGATGAAAGAATTGGTAACGGTAATTACCTCTTCTTTGAAGTGCCTCTTTGAGACCTCCTCTTAGGGAACTAGAATTGGTCTTTGAGGAAGACCAGAAACTCTAGGATGTTTCTAGGGAAGTGGAGAAGAGATTTTGGCAGGGGTTGGCCGAGCTTGAGTGCACAAATTGGTGTGAGGAGGAGGGGGAGGAGGTGTCCTTTTATAAGGGAGGAGAGGGGCACCTTAGGAATATCTCAAAATATTATTTTATATTAAAGTAAAAATCGGTTTATAATGGTTCCAAAGGGTCTTATTTCGAAGCTAAGGTGGGGATGGGTCGAAATCCTATCAACCAATAGAATTTAGACAAGTTTAGGATATTATTTTAACCTTATCAATTAGATTTAACTCTAAGTTAAATAATTTAACTTTTACCATGTCTTTTTGTTTTCTTTCACTATATGGTTAATAAACTTACTATAACATGCCAAACGAACCCCAAATTATTTATTATTAATATATATATCCTTATCTAAGTCATTTGGCCGAACCTTAGATTTTTAGGAATAAAATAACAATTAATAATATAATATTTGATTTAAAAACTATTTTGTGTCAATTTTGACACTATTTGATATATGATTTTTGTGAAAGTAATAACAGAATTATATGTTCGAACCAAGTTGATTAAATCAACACTAATATATCATAGTAACCTAGAAAATTAGTGGAATTCATAAAAAATCTCAAATTACATTTATTTTGGTGTTTATAACATCAATTATGTCAATATTTCATTAATAAGATAATTACTGCGTCATCGTTGTGTCATAAATAAATTAAATTATTTTATGTCTAAAAATTACAAATAAAATACCATCATGTAGGAAATCTTTTTAGCTTTCTAATGAATATTTAAAATCGAATTTATCTTATGTATAACCCTATATTAAAAATGATTTACTTATTAAACATTGATTTTAACTATTTTAACCCTTCTTTAAATAAATTAATAATAAATGTCCTAATCTAATCCAAGTGGGCCTAAGTGGTCATATTTTATTCCTAAGTTTGTTTTTGGTCGAATTACACTTGTCCAATGGAATTAGGACATGTGTTAGGGTAATAGTAATATCATATTTACCCTTAGTTACCTTATTTACTATTAACCGCGGTAAAAAAAGTAAAAAGTTACTATTCACCAAAAAATTATTTTCATCTCATTGAACCACATTTTAGTCCTTGATATTAACCGTGTCTCTCGGATTTTTGAAATTCCATTCACAGAAGCGGCAAAATTAAGTTTTATGAAAAATTCAGTTTTTTTAACTACCACTTAGTAGTTTCACTATTCATCCAAAAATTGATGTTTTTCAGAACAATGCCAAAATTTCATCCTAAGCTATATTTCATATTCCGAATTCAAAAATGAAATCTCTTTTACCAAATTCATAACATAGAAGTTGCATTAATTAATTTTATAATTAAATCCTGCTGTTAAAATAAATAGCGTGTTTTTAGGAAACAATATATATCAAAAGATTGACACTTGATTATGTCTGGTTTAAATGTGAAATTACAACCAATGACCAACATTGTATTAAATTGTAAAAATATATTCTAAATATACTTTAAAACCACTCAAATTAATAATTTATCACTATTAATTATTTCGATTAAAAAAGTTGTTTTTAATTATAATTTAGTAATTTTCACTATTCATCAGAATATGAAAGTTATCCGAAAAGTACCAAAATTTCACCTTAGGCTAAATTCGATACTCCGAATCCAAGAATGAAGTTAATTTTGAAAAATAAGATTTACAGAATTTTAAAAAGTGGTTATTACTATTCATAACGGCTAGTTTTAATAATATTTTAATAGCACATCGTTGTTTAGTGAAACTCGGTATTGCGTATTACACACGCTATCGAGGAAGGTCGTGATTGCGTGTAATGCAAGGCAAGTCAAGGATGCGTGTTGTGAAAGCTCCTTTTGGTGTAGCGTACAACACAATACATTAATAAAATTAAAAAGAATATTTTTTATAAAATCTTGGGCTATTACATTCTACCCCCCTTAAAATGAATTTCGCCCTCGAAATTCATCGGGGTTATAAATGGTTTACTATTCGAAAGTTTCTTTAATAGAAACCCACATCGTAAAAAGGAATACCAAAACTTGGCTTTAAAAACTAAAGTATGAAATGTAACGATTACCCAAATAAACTAATCGCTGGGTTTCCACATAGGTAAAAATATGGATATGGAAGAGAAATCTAACCATCATGTTCTGATGGAGAGTGGTAGAGAACATGGCTATGGAAAATCCAGTAATCACAAATCCATAGATTTGTGATGATATAAGGTACCATCTGATTCATCAGGTATAAGATCACTAGGTCAACATTTTTGGTTTTCAAGATCATTTCCCTAAAGTTGAAAATTTGAATTAGAATAAATACTTACTTTATTTTGGTACAATCTCAATGTTGTTTGTGCCTTGAACAATTTCCACTTCATCTCTTAAATAAATGAAGTTGAATTTGTTATTGTGAAGTGTTAGCAGATAATGTGATAGAATGACGGGTCATTCCATCTGTCTCAAACAAAAGGTTAGCAAAAATTATACGCACAAATCGATCTATAGTGAGATTAATCATATATGGTTCCTAAAATGGACTTATACTTCATATATCATACTTCTTAATATAATAAAACTAGTTTCTACTAAACAAGGACTTCCTGTAGGTCAGTGGTAGGCGATAAAGGCCAGTCGCACTTCGGTTGTGGGTTCTATTCCTACAGCCTTGTCCGAAGCGATGGGCTGTCGCCCGTCCTGCAGGTTGTCCTTTTTCTAAAACTACATTACTATAACATCCCATCAATAATATCGAAAATCTTCTATCCTTAAACAATACTAACTTATGTCCAACATAATCCAGTCTAATCTTTAGGCTTATACATAATACTGCAGTCCACTCTCATAATATAGTGACAACGATTACCAGAGATTTAATACTGTCGTTGATCCCCACATATCATAAGATATGTCTTGTTGGTCACATTCCAAACATTCAAAGTCCTTAATCGTGTATTCTCTTGAATACCTTAGTGAAAACATGAGTGCAGTTAAAAGTTAACACTTTCCACATACCAAAATCCTCAAAATTCTATATACTCAAACCATGATATCACTTAGTCCTTATATCAATCATGAGCTCATGAATACTATTAAACATTTCATTTTCTCGTCTTCATTATGCGCATATCATCTTATTTCCAAAAAAAAAATATCTCAATCACTTTGAATACCACATCAATAAATATTGCAATACTCAATGATACAACATTATTTTGGAATCTCATTACATAAACGCTTAATCATTCCACCACATCGTTATCATATTCAACATCGCCAATAGTGATCGCATGTGACTTTCCTTTGTCCTTTGCCTTCAGTGGTTGCTCATGTTGATCATCACTAACCCTTGTATTAGGGAAATTATTAGCATAATGCCCCATTTCCTTGCACTTGAAGCATTGAAGTTTTGGTTGTACGTTCTCTGCAGTGTTTGATTTATTCACTTCATTAGAATCCCCTTTTCCATTACTTCGACACTCAGCTGCTCGATGACCTTCTTTTCCACACTTAAAACATTTTCTAGTCCCTTTAAGACAATCTCCACCATGCTTCTTTCCACACTTTGTGCATAAGGAAACATTCATCTTCTTTTCACCATTATTCTGAGATTTCTCCTTGAACTCCATCTTTCGTTTCTTGTCAAACCCATGAGATGGATATGTAACACCTACTTCCATTTCTACCTTGATAGCACAACGCACAATTTCTTCATAGTTACTGAAGTCTCTTATAGCTAATGCCCTTCGAAGACTTGGTTTTAAGCCACTGAAAAATCGATCAACTTTACTTTCAGGTTGGATGATAATGCCAGATGCATACCTTGCAAGTCTTGTAAAATTCGCTTCGTATATACCAACAGATTCATCATCCTTCTGCTTCAGCTCAATAAACTCCTTTTCCATCTTTGTTCGTAGAATACGAGGGAAGTACTTACTGAAAAACAAGTTCTTGAACTCGTCCCATTCCATGGACTCAATTTCATCCCTTGGCCTCGTATTCTTGATAAGATTCCACCATTGATCAGCTTCACCTTCCAAACGATATACTGCTAAGATGACTTTATCATGTTCAGAACATTGAAGAACTGAAAATATCTTTTCAGTGGTACTGATCCATTGTTCAGCAACAAGTGGATCGGATGTCCCACTGAAAGAAGGTGGACGTTGCCTCATGAAGGACTCAATAGAATATTGTTCCCTTCTCTGCTCATTTGGAAGTCCAGAATGAATCATAGCTTGTGTAAGTATAGCAATAAGATTTTGCACTCTATCTCCCATAACATTTGTTTGTTCAGGAGGGCAATCATTGCATTGTCCATTGCATTGATCAACACGGTTCCTTCGGGTTCCAGCCATCGTCTAAAACCCAAAAAGAATAGTGTGAGAGGCAAAAATCATGCTAGGGAAAACAACATAATAAAGGGGTATTACCCTCAATATCTAACATCTTAGGTTAAATTCAAAGATCGTTAGCGCAATTCTAGGACTATAACCTATACGTATACTTAACCTTAGAGACATCCCTAGACATACCTTAGAAATATCTCTAGGGATCTCACTAACATTTTCGCATCCTAGTTTCCAAAGGTTGACTAAACCTTTCCTCTGATACCAACTGTAGAGACCCGTATCTTGACGTACATGGACATTACATTACTTTTGCGGAATACTTAGTACATAACAAAAACACACACGCAAGGATCGTAATAGTTTAGTGTCTTTGGAAACTCGGAATATAATATTCTAATCGTGGTGAAAGATCTTCAAAATCTCCCATAAAGATCTTCTTTTTTTTTTACCTAAAACCTTTCTTTATATCCTGGGGAAAAGAAAACATAAAAGGGTGAGCTCAAATGCTCAGTAAGGGTATACAAAAGAAATAAAAATCATATCATATCTTTTTGAAAATCATAACCTGCAAAAGAGATCATAATATCTTAACATGGAACAAATCATAGAAGTGAAAATGAGATCACCATAATCATAACATGAAACTTGAAACATTGTGGCATGCACACATAATCATGGAAAATCATTTCTTGTTAGTCATGACTCATTGCCAAGACTATCTTAGTGGACAAAGTCCCTTTCTGAATCGAGTAACCCTCGTTTCAGTCCTGTTTCACTGAACCGGTATAACCTACCATTCCAGCCATGTCTATCTCATGAGATATAAAATCTTTACCCAATGCATTGGAGGGAGATATAGGTCCCACCCATCTTATAATGAATCCTTTCTTATGTGTGCCACATAATCATAAAACATACATCATCGCATAACCCATGTAATAAAAATGGGATTCTTAAACAACATGACATCATAAAACAATTCATATAAGATAAAGAAATTCATAAAAATAATTCCATCACAACATGATCAAATCAATGTAATAATAGGGATAAAAACAGAACCCTTTATTATCTTAGATGGAAAATAATTTTGAAAATCACTTGAACTCCATTCTTGAGGAAAATATCCTTTCTTCTTCAAAAACATTTTTCCTTTCATAACATGTCATACAACTTTAAAATAAAAGAAGTTGATTAAAAATAAACTTGAAAACTTGTAAAGGAATCTTCTTGGAAACAATGTTTTAAAAATACATTCATGCCGTATAAGTTAAAAAAACATTCTCCGTACTTTTGTCGGAAAAGTCAAAAAGTACCTCGTACGGAAAAACGACAAAAGATTCCTTTCATATTCTTTACTAAAAACTCACCTAAGGGTAAAATTGGATTTAAACTATTGCAAGTGGATGGAAACAATATTTCATATTGAGGGAACATGGATGTGGATGATAAAATACACCCCAGTAAATACTTACGAATAAGCAATCTCGGATAAAAATGAGATTGTGATATTTCCCTTACCTTAGGTCCAATTTGCTTCGTATGTGTCCGAAACTCCTGTATAATGATTTAAATAATGTCATTGACTTATTAAAGAATCATATTCATTGTTATGATATCATATATGGTTCACTTATGACATTATATTACCCGTTCTTTTGTAAATTCCATGTTAAAGAAGCGTTTTGGGTAAAATCGTTTCATTTATCGTAGGTGTTTTGACTTGTTGTTCTTGAAATTATTATTACTTATATCATGATTTACTTACTTCCAGAATATAAAATATGATTTATATATCATATATATTCAGTATATATATATATAATAGATAGATAAATGAAATGAAAAACACCGTTCATGGAGACGGTAGTCCGTACGTACGCATGAACGCTGTTTTCCTTTCCTTATTGTCTTGAATGGAAGTAAGTATATGACATACATATATATATATACATAAATCCAGTATCTTTATAATGTCATATATTTCATTATTATTTCTTATATATACATTATAATCATTCTTAAATGGTTAACATGGAGAATGAATCTCATCGCGTCGTGGAGACGGTATTCCGTACGTACGCACGCGCGGTGATTTCTTTTTCCGTAGGATGGATAGATGGTGAAATAGGTTTGTTTCATACTTATAATAACATATCAGTATATGAGTGATACTGATGTTATTACTTCATAATGAAAAAACCTAAGAAGAAGAAGTGGAAGAAGAAATAAAGATGAAAGAATTGGTAACGGTAATTACCTCTTCTTTGAAGTGCCTCTTTGAGACCTCCTCTTAGGGAACTAGAATTGGTCTTTGAGGAAGACCAAGAACTCTAGGATGTTTCTAGGGAAGTGGAGAAGAGATTTTGGCAGGGGTTGGCCGAGCTTGAGTGCTCAAATTGGTGTGAGGAGGAGGGGGAGGAGGTGTCCTTTTATAAGGGAGGAGAGGGGCACCTTAGGAATATCTCAAAATATTATTTTATATTAAAGTCAAAATCGGTTTATAATGGTTCCAAAGGGTCTTATTTCGAAGCTAAGGTGGGGATGGGTCGAAATTCTATCAACCAATAGAATTTAGACAAGTTTAGGATATTATTTTAACCTTATCAATTAGATTTAACTCTAAGTTAAATAATTTAACTTTTACCATGTCTTTTTGTTTTCTTTCACTATATGGTTAATAAACTTACTATAACATGCCAAACGAACCCCAAATTATTTATTATTAATATATATATCCTTATCTAAGTCATTTGGCCGAACCTTAGATTTTTAGGAATAAAATAACAATTAATAATATAATATTTGATTTAAAAACTATTTTGTGTCAATTTTGACACTATTTGATATATGATTTTTGTGAAAGTCATAACAGAATTATATGTTCGAACCAAGTTGATTAAATCAACACTAATATATCATAGTAACCTAGAAAATTAGTGGAATTCATAAAAAATCTCAAATTACATTTATTTTGGTGTTTATAACATCAATTATGTCAATATTTCATTAATAAGATAATTACTGCGTCATCGTTGTGTCATAAATAAATTAAATTATTTTATGTCTAAAAATTACAAATAAAATACCATCATGTAGGAAATCTTTTTAGCTTTCTAATGAATATTTACAATCGAATTTATCTTATGTATAACCCTATATTAAAAATGATTTACTTATTAAACATTGATTTTAACTATTTTAACCCTTCTTTAAATAAATTAATAATAAATGTCCTAATCTAATCCAAGTGGGCCTAAATGGTCATATTTTATTCCTAAGTTTGTTTTTGGTCGAATTACACTTGTCCAATGGAATTAGGACATGTGTTAGGGTAATAGTAATATTATATTTACCCTTAGTTACCTTATTTACTATTAACCGCGGTAAAAAAAGTAAAAAGTTACTATTCACCAAAAAATTATTTTCATCTCATTGAACCACATTTTAGTCCTTGATATTAACCGTGTCTCTCGGATTTTTGAAATTCCATTCATAGAAGCGGCAAAATTAAGTTTTATGAAAAATTCAGTTTTTTTAACTACCACTTAGTAGTTTCACTATTCATCCAAAAATTGATGTTTTTCAGAACAATGCCAAAATTTCATCCTAAGCTATATTTCATATTCCGAATTCAAAAATGAAATCTCTTTTACCAAATTCATAACATAGAAGTTGCATTAATTAATTTTATAATTAAATCCTGCTGTTAAAATAAATAGCGTGTTTTTAGGAAACAATATATATCAAAAGATTGACACTTGATTATGTCTGGTTTAAATGTGAAATTACAACCAATGACCAACATTGTATTAAATTGTAAAAATATATTCTAAATATACTTTAAAACCACTCAAATTAATAATTTATCACTATTAATTATTTCGATTAAAAAAGTTGTTTTTAATTATAATTTAGTAATTTTCACTATTCATCAGAATATGAAAGTTATCCGAAAAGTACCAAAATTTCACCTTAGGCTAAATTCGATACTCCGAATCCAAGAATGAAGTTCATTTTGAAAAATAAGATTTACAGAATTTTAAAAGGTGGTTATTACTATTCATAACGGCTAGTTTTAATAATATTTTAATAGCACATCGTTGTTTAGTGAAACTCGGTATTGCGTATTACACACGCTATCGAGGAAGGTCGTGATTGCGTGTAATGCAAGGCAAGTCAAGGATGCGTGTTGTGAAAGCTCCTTTTGGTGTAGCGTACAACACAAGACATTAATAAAATTAAAAAGAATATTTTTTATAAAATCTTGGGCTGTTACAGTTGATGAAGGTTAAAAATTTTTCTTCCAATAATCGATACCCAATCAATTAAATAGAATTGGTATCTATATATACATCTTCATTGTGTGATGATGAGTAAAATATTAAATTGGGATTTATACGTCAATAATGAATTCTAATAGGATCTACAAAAGGTTCAGGATACTCATGTGCTATTAAAAATTTCATTTAAAACTAAAATTTATGTGTAGTATCTTTGTACTATCTGAGTCATAGAGATCATTTTGTGAGTGTTTTACCCGGATTTTTTTATGGTGGGAGAGTCCTTTTTATTTATCTTAATTTTTTAATAATATTAACTATCCTGTGTCGATTCATGTAAAAACATTTAAGGATTTTTGTCATCCCATATTGATCACCTCTTGGTTAGTGGGAGGATGTAGAGTTTTTTATTGTTAGTTTCAGTATTATTTGTGAAAAATTAGAGCATATATAGTTGACTATGAAGTGGATAAAACATTTAAATTCACATTGTATGTTTCTGCATCAAAATGTTGAGTTAGGAAATTGAGTCTTTTTTATGATGAAACCTGGTTGAGAGACCATAATCTAAAAGTTCGATGAAGTTGGTGCCTCGTCTTCTAGGTCCATTTAAGGATTTTTAGAGGCACAATATCATGGATTTTAATTTTTTGCATCCTCATTGTTTTTATTTTATATGTGATGTTTTATGTTTATCTCAAAGAAGGATACACCACCCTAATCCACCAAATATGATCTTTGAAATGATATTGAAATTTGATTTAATGTTCTATTAAAGTAAGAAACTATTCCTATAGTGGTTATATGTGAGAATATTATTAATAAGAATATAATACAAATTTTATTTTTATAGTGGTAGCATAAGTTTATTTTTTAGGATTCTTGTGTCTGTGAGGATAATATGTTATTGCATTGTCTAGATTTAATCATCAAGGTAGCCCTATAATGCATCTTGATTATGATTAGTCATAAATTGACTAGTTTATAATACCTCTCATATTTTGATATTTGAATTTGTATAACTTTTGAACAATAATTTTTCATTTTTTGTAGTTTTTGAGTGTTTTAGTTGTTAATAGGGGACATAGTGTATATTTTAGAAACTGAGTATGGTGTTTGGGAATCTATCAATTTGAGAGATATGATTGGGTACTTGGTAGCTTCAAAATTGGTACATAGAGGATACATGAAGAGAGGCAGTACCACCTTAAGGGATACTGGGCGGCTAGTGACCCTAGGGAGATTTTCTAGTATGAAACAAGGAATCTGGTAACAGTAAATTGGATATATGTTTCTCAAATGGAACATTTTTTAAAATATAATAATTAATTAATGTAAAAAAATTAAATTTATATTCATCATGTATTCATCTCCGCTCCCTCTGTATAGTCACATAACCAATATTTACCCTCTATATTTACATCCCTTTTAAGTGTGGATATTCTTATTTCATTATTATATTTTAGTATCATCTATCATAAGGTGAAAATAATGGGTCTGTATAACCCTCCACATTCATTAATTCACTATATATATTTTTTGCATCATTATTTTATTTTATTCCGAATATCAATAGTTATGATATTTTATTTAAACTATACCATTAAATGTCATATTAGCTTCTTATATTTCATGATAAGTATAATATGGTCATGAAGTATGTGTTCCAAAACCACTACTGGATGGTTATACTTATTTTCCTGTTTTTATTATTTATTGTCTCTCCAAAAATGTTTGAGTGACTAATAAATAATCATAGATCTTTTTTGCACATTTTATTTTTCAAATGAAGTAGAAGTCCATGATGGGACCTTCTATTTATATTATTTATGTTAATGGAATCTTATGTACATTTTTTTGATATAATTTGCATTAATCATTAAAATCAATATCCAATGATGCATTATTGAGTAGTACCCTAATATAATAGAACTAATTTAGTTCCAATTAACATTCAATATCATAGTATGTGTACTCACCCTTAGATATAACTATGTATTAGATCTTATGTAACAAGGTACTTTAATTTTTAGATACTTAATTCTTGTCGACATGCATATGGGATGTGTGAATCACACTTTTAAATGAAATGGTTCCCAAGTGATTGAAAGATATGTAAAGAGACAAGTAGGGTTAGAATATGTAGACAAACATACTATGGATTATATAGGTATAGATATATTTCCCAACAATAAATTATATAATGAAATTATTATATTATACAACTAAAAATATTGATATAAGTGTTTATCAAACTAGTGTGTTGATAATTATTTTTCCCTAATGCAACACTCCCATGGTCTTCTTGATATTATGAGATAGAGAAAGATACTACTGAGAAATGTTAATTGCATACTTGTTGAAATCATTCCCCGTACATTTAGTATTGAAATGATCCATTATAAAAATACATAATAGTACATATTAGTCTAAAAATGGTTTATTGTCTAAATGGTATTATTTTTTATACTCTTGGTCAAGGGTCAAGATACCCATGTTATCTGACCAAATAGGTGAATTCCACCTTTTCTTTCATTATATTTTCTTGTTTGGATGAAGATAATATGGGTTAATTATGTAATTTTTTATGGGTATCATTATATTTGGTATTATGTTATATCTATTTTTGATCAACACACCCGGTGGGTGATATCATTTAGGTGATGTTGTCTTTCCCATTAACCATATATCACCATTTTATTTCCAAGATTCCAATATTTTGATATCGATAATTACCTAAGGCCACCTCTCTTATGGTCTTTACAGCGTTATGAATTATTCTTAAGATGTATGAGGAGTAGGATAAATATATTCATGAGTTCCTATATCCCATTTTCATTACATCGTTACGCATGGCGATATATGCCTTTCATGTTCTGATCCTTACTATAATGGGAATGTACTATTTCATTTTACTTATGGTTTATTAAGATATATTTAGTTGTACACCAATACTGCCTAAATCACATATAGTTTCACCCTTAGTGGATATTTTTTCACTTTATGGTCTAGAATTCTCTATTATTATTAATATTATTATTCTTATAGAATATCAATACAAGTATTCTTTTTATATTTTGTATTTTTATAGAAACCATTACTGATAAACTTATAATTTATTCTCAAACCCTTATAGTGTTTCGTAGTACCCATGTAGACTTTACTATTCATGACATGGTCAAGGGAATAGTCCTTTATATTGATGGATAAGCCAGAGGTGCAAGGTTGACATATTAGAGGAGGGATTATTCATAGAGCCAATACCAGTTTTTATAGTTGTCTCTTTACTTTTTATTGTTTTTAGTCCATGGTTTATACTATCTACATGAGGTTGATACTATTTCTTTCAATATGAATTGTATGAAATTACATTATCAATTTTTTCTATCATGTATAATGTTTATTATTTTATGGTTGTATAATGGTTTTAATATCTATACTTACTAATATATTGTGATGAATATTTATTATCATTTCTTCCTCTATGATTTAGGGTAATTTTTAACAGGGAGAGTATAGTATCCCCATGATATAAATAACCCTACTTCACTGATAAGTTTCTATTGTAATATAGGTAGGCACACTTGAAGTATATGTAACCCAATTAGTACATGGTGTTGGTGAACCAGGTTGGGGATTTTATGAATAGAAAAAAATTCACACAATCAACATTATAGGTCTTGATATTCTCCCTATTACATTAACAAAACTTTATTCAAAATCATCAAGGTGTGGTGTCATTTTTTTAATTACCTATCTAAGGAATGCAGTTTCATTCTAGTAGAATGTTACCATGACACCATAAGAAAATATCCCAATAATCCTTAGGTTACCAATTAATATTCAGATCATTAACAAAACCATGGGTAGGTTATTCTCATAATAACCAAATAAGAAAGTAAAATTTTAAATTCTGTTAAAAATGAATTTCCCCTACAGGAATCAAAAACAATGAAAATTATAATTTCATAGATAAAATAAAAATGGTTTTATATTAGTCTATATAACTAAACTATAATAGCTTAAATAGTTATGAAAATGTTTTTTATGAATTAATTAATGATATAATCCTCTTATATTAAATTTTTACATAATATAATCAAAATTTAAAATATAAATGGATAATATAAAATAGTATTAAACAATATATTAGCCTTCGCCAAACATATTATAACTCTTAGAGAATAATTTCTCTCCAACTAAAAACACTTCAAAACTCAAATTAAATCCGAAGATTCCATTGGAAAACAAATTTATCAAAAAATATTAATTTCAATAGAGATTCTTCCCCATGTATAAGAAGGGAGTGAGTATTAATTAGATGTAAATTTGTTTTACAAAGTTCTTATCATTATGGAGTGAAAGAGATAAATTCATATACATATTCCATGTTTTTGTTACGTGATAAATTTTCGACAATATAGAATTTATGTATAATGAGTGATGTTATAGAAATAAAAAAACTAGACAATATAACAGAAATTTAATCAAATAAACTCAAATATACATCCAAGAGTTAAAAATACCACAAATTTTCCATTTAGTACATACACTCCTTAAGCACAGCCACAAATACTACTTCAAATATATTATCCCAACTATTTTTCATGTGAGGAAAAATATAATGATATACATAAAATTAACATCCTTTATGGTCACAAAAGGATGGAAGTAGTCTTTATTATATCATCATTGGATGTACATGATGTGAAAATTATAAATAATACACTTTTAATAATGATACATACATATCATACTATAAACACACCCTAAGGGGAAAATTGAGCGAAAAATATATGATTATAGTCTTCATTGGATGTCTCATAGAATAATGATTGGTATTAAATAATCACTAGTCATACCTTGAGGGAAAAGTAAAATAAAAAATTAAATAATATGTCATTTATTATCATATAAAATATAAAAAATAATAGCGTAACATTATTATTGGTTTAACCTTATTGGAAATGAAAGACAACAAACTTCATTTTATCATCATCGAGGGAAATTACAGCTGTTAAAAGACATTATCTATTGTATTTTTACACATTAAAAAATAACCTAATACATTATTAAACCATTATAATCATATCTAAAATATTTTAGTTTTATATATCAAAAATATAAAAATCATACATTAATATTCAATGAATTGATCATTACATTGGAATAAATTATCACAACCTTACTGATATTAATATATATTAACTAATTTTAATCATATTTGGTTTTGTGTGTATATGTGGATTGATAAAAGTGTTCAATTTGATTATATAAAACATTATAGAAACCATTACCACTCATATTATTAGATTCCCTACTATTTTATTTTTAGTTTACTATATTACATATAATATCATTTAATTTACATTCCCCCAATTTCAAAACTATTTCATATTAAAATTATATCCTATGAAACCATCACAACATCCATCATAACTCATAATGTATAGACATACTATAGTGGATTATTGTATTATAAATCATGGTATTATGAAATATCATAGGATATAATAATTTGTTAAACTGCATCAAATTCTGTTGAATTCCAATTAATTTATTTTATTAAATTTTAAATTTGATTTATACTTCAATTTTAATAATTCAAGTCAATGGTTTTTACTTGAGAATAATCTATTAATCTCATAACTCGCCAAATACTAAAAACTTTTCAGTATTAATAAAAATTTGATTAATTTTAATCTAAATACCTCTAAATACAGAAAAACCATATGCACATTTTTTTTCTATCAATTGAAAACAAAATATCCAAATATGGAAATAAATTTTAAGTGGAATGGTTGCTAAATCATAAAACTAAAAGTTCATGGTTTCTAGAAAAATCATACATGGTTTCCTACTAATATAAAATACTATATAAAAAATTATAAAAATTTTCTACACACATTTTATTCCACTATAATTGTTCTATAACTTCACGGGCTAAACATACATGTTTATTATAAATCAAAATATATATAATTAATATTACTAGTAATCGTATAGTCAATTAACTGAAAAGAAAATTATTAAATTTCCTTAAATTATAAATAATATTAATCCTTTCATAAATTAAATAATAATACACTTTTATAAATCCAAAATCATTCCCTCCCATTATATAATATTAATAGAAAATCTTATAAAATAACTTAAAATTGTTTTGACTACCCAATTCCCAAATGAAAAATAATTCTCTGTAATATTTAAATCATAAATTTGAGATAATATTTAAAAATACTTATCCATTCTCAATATATTAACTATTCTCATAATCTTTTTGATTTAAAATAAAATTGACAACACATATTTCATCAAATAAACACTGAACGAATAACCAAAACACATAATAAAAGTTTTTTTCCTAACATTGAAAAATAAAAAACTAAATATAAAATTGGATATAAAAAAAGTAATTTCACATTGTTTTTAGTAAAAAATGAAACTGAAATAATAAAATTTTAATAAATAAACGATTTTAATAATGAAAATTTTGGAAAAATAAACATTAATCAACATATTTTATTTTAAAAAAATTCATTTAAACCTGTTTTTATCATATTTATTCCTAAAAAACTATTAGGAAATAAAAATTAAAATCATTAAAACCCAATTAGATTGAAACATTATTTTTATATACTTATAAAATTATATTTCCACCCAATTAGTCCATATATATGTCACTATATATTAACTCAATGACATTTAATAGGTATAACGTTATTTTTACATTAAAAACTATCATATATAATAATTATAATCATAATTTTGTAGAATATATTAAATTAACAAATGGTAAAATCTATATTTATTACACTTTAACACAAAAAAAATTAAATAAATTCTGACAATATAGACCCATTAATTTTTCTAAAAGAATTACCCACATAATGCCCATAAATACCACCCTAAAACAGTTGATGTAATGGCACATCCCTTCACAACATATTACATTATATAATATGAGTACTGGAAGCATTTGGATAGAGATGGAGGATGATAGGTTGACTTGGATATTATTTTCATGTTAAGAGGATTCATTAATTGCATGACTATGGTTATTGTCTCATGTAGGAATACATGGAAGGGAAGGAAATTTCGTGGTCCATTGTTCCATGCCATCAGGGATTATGTCACAAAAATTTTTATATGAGTTGTATTTTGAGTTACGGTCTATGAGGATAATAGTTCATGTTTTTTAAAATTTTGTGTTTGGTTGTAGAATGGATAGTTAAGATGTTTTATGGTGGTTTTTTTGAAAGATTTGGGTGATTTATAAATCCCTTGGTTTCACTGAATGGATTCTTACATAATGTTTTTTTCCCTAATATATAACTTTTATATTTTTCCATCATGTATTGGTGTATTAATTCATGAAAAAATATTATTTGGTATAATTTTTTGTTTTCTAGCAAATTGGAATTCCTATCATCGCCATATCATCAAATATATGAACCCTTAATTTGGTTTATTTCAAAATACTTCTATTTGACGTGTTTCTTTTCCAGGGTTCTTATGCCTTATCATGGGTTTTTAGAGTCCATTTTAGATTTTAGCAGTTTATAAGTCATTGCAAGATGATATTAATCATATTATGTCCCTATTCATCCAAATTGATTTAAATTGATTTTGATTCTGGTTATTAGGGGAAGATTTTGATGATTTTTGCATGATATCAAGAGAATTAGTGGTCTCATAAAGATCACCGTTTAATAACTTCTTATTACACTATTAAACAATAAATTTTCATCATCTATAAATTTCTTAAGTCAATAAATATTATTATCATATCATTCACTTTATATCAAACAATAGGTTCCCATAGGTTTATCCTTTGAGTTATTTTAGTGATACATGATCAATTTTTGACATCACATTTTGGATATCAACATCTTCAAAATCCGGGGTGATTTCCCTTATCTTACTGGTTTTATTATTGTCCTTCCATTTTTAAAGGTTGTGATAATTATACTGATTTGATTAGATATTTTTTGTAGATATGTTATGTTTTGAATGATCATAGGATTCATAGGTAACACTTTTACCTTAGTTGGTGTTGGAGTTGTGTTACTTCACTGTTCATATAGAGAAAAAACTGAATATCCAATAGTGTTAGGGGAATCAGGAAATCTACATATTTTATTTTGTGTACAAATGTGGTTATGGAATGCCTAGTTTTTATTTTAGTGGATGTTAATAATTATACTAACATATATAATGAATTATAACAAACAAAATTTTTTGTGGGGAAATGTTCAACTATCCTAATGTGTTTCCATCTTATTGACTCTATTTAATAGCTTGATTGGAATTTTTTTAAAATTTTCTTTTTATTATTTCGTGTTTATTGGATAAATCCATGAATATAATGATATCAACCCCAATTAAAGGAAACTCATTTATATAAAGTTATGAAATGTTTTTTGGATATCTATGAATTCTATGAAGATAACTACAGGGAAATCAGCACTTCATAAGAGTGTAATGAATAAGGAATATTTTTTATACATGATTTATTGTGTTTTTATTGCCTATAATTTTGAATATAGTTTATTAACTTCTGTTTTTATTGTAATAATGTGACCTATTGTTGACGGATTTTCACGATCATTATTTTTTAAATTATGGAAATCAAGTAAAAAATTAGTTATAAGAAAATAATTAATTTATGGTGGATATGTTCAGACATTTAAATATTATGTGAAATGAAAGAAATATGTGATGGATGGTTTCATATTATTCATGAAAAAAAATTTGATAGAGTGTTATGGATGTCAATTTTGAAATGATTCATAATTATAGGTGAGTGGTTATTTGGTGATTGGGGAAGCGGTTTAATGGCTATTTTGGGGAAACGATATAGTTTCTTGGTTTCATTGATTAAATTATAAATAAAAAGTATGATGAAGGTTTGGTACTTAAAAAGAAATAAAAATTAAAAATTTTACATGATTTGAATAAATGGATAATATATGAGGAAGAAATATAGGTGATGACTAATTAGTGTTTTGACATAAAAATAACATAATTGGTAAGGGGTAAATATATAAATATGTTAAATTTTATTCTTAATTTAGGATTTATGGTTGTTTTAATGGTTATTTTGTGGGGGGAAATGGTTGGTTGATGTTTCATAAGTATTAGTGGTTGTTGGGGAATATTTTTTGAGGTGGGGTGATGGTTATAGGATACATTATTATTGTTTGATATGAACGCATTAGTTAGAATTGTGAGAATATATATATAATATATTACATGTTTTCTATGTGATTTATTACACACCCAAACCATGTTTGATTAATTTGATGGTAAAAAGTTTGATTTCTAGTTGTTTACCCACATACATCAATATTACATGGTGAATGGATGGCCGACTACTCCATATTCATCATCCCCCCTTAAAAAAAGTTTGGGTTGTAATGGATCAAAGTATATACATTCATATGGATTTTAATTTATTATATATATAGTATGTAATATACCTTGATTTGAATATATATGGTGGGATTATCAATGGAACGATAAGGGTATTAGTTTTATGTTATTCATGGTCAGGATACCTTATATTAAAATATTATAATGAGGTAGTGTGTATGGTGATTATAGACCGATGAAAATAAGATTTTTAGAGCCTTCATGGGTTTAGGATGGTTGGGATACAATCCATCCCATGTATGTATATATATATTATATATATATATTCATTGTTTTTAATATATGGGTATAGAAGGGATGGATATGTAATATTTTTTTGCTGGCTAATAAAAGAACAAACGAGTGTGGTTGAGATTTAAAGGAAAAATTATGATATATTTTTTCATTACTATGTTATTATACATGGTGTCTAGATTCGAATATTGAAACATGGTAATATTTGGTGATAGATTACATGTCGTAGTTCTATTCTAGTTATATTTTTTTATTCTTTGTGGGATAATTTAATTCTTATAAATATTCATAAGAGGTCATGAGTAGGATCATATTTTATATACTTGTATTCTTATTCTTATGTGTATAATAATATGTTTTAGAGGTTTCTATGAAGAATTTGGAGATAAATATGGTATTTTAAACTCAAATATTGGAGTGTTGGTTGAATTAGCTACCAGTTGGAATACTTTATTAAATTTTATTTTTGGGGTTTTTCTATATAAAACCATATATTTAATAATATAATTGGTTTTATTATATATTATGGGGTTTATTGGAGGATTATTCCAATGTTACAAGGATTTATAAAGTTAGTTTATCTCATTCATTTCTTTTATACTCTTAGTGATTGTCTCAAACACATGAGGTACTATAGTCTGGATTCTAGGGTCACTATAATATCCATTTTTATCCTAGGTTGGGTTCCTAGTGGAATAGGGCCATGAAAGTGGGAAATTAGTTCTTTGGATAAATAGTAATACTCTAACTATAGTTAATAACATATGATGATTTTGTGGGTCTGGTGATGAGATTTTATTAGTCAAACCTACTGTGTGAAGTGGAAGCCGAGTCTAACAAGGACACTATAGTTTAAGGCCCCCTATTATATAGTACAAGTACCTTATGTTCACAAAACACCACAAATATTACAATACTGATTTCAGGGTATAAACCTAGAAGGTGTAAATTCCTTGTACATGTTCTTATCTTTTTTTAATTTGGGTGATTATAAGGGATTAATTTGAATGAGTCTAATTTATCAATATATTATAGGTTTTGTGTTTCAGTCTTGGTGATTTAGTTCATTTAAATATCTTATTTTGCGGTTTTAGTGATGTGAATAGGGGATTGTGAGATTTCTCATTATTATTAAATTTTTGTCACATTATGTTACTGGTAATGTATTTTTACTACACTGTTAGTTAATTTTTATATATTATGATTTGAATATATAGAAATTAGGTCCAACATGATATATATTTACGCTATTTGGGTGTCATTTTTTAATGTAATAAAATTTTGGGGTTAACGTTATACCCAAAAAAGTACTGACTATCTCCTAGAATAAATTATTAATAGAAAACATGATTAAATTCACACCCACCCATATTATTTATGATTTTTATTTTTTTAATATGGTTAATTTGATGATTTTTTTTCATTTTGGTTACCCAAATTACCTTTTATTTGAGTAAAAATAATTTTTTCCTAGTGTAAAATGTTATGAATTAATCAATATTTCCTAGTTTTGAAGAACGATGGTGTGGATTATGAAAAGTCCATATTTTGAATGCATGAGTAGAACTAAATTCATGCATAAATCATGTAATATTTTTAATTCATGATAAATGTTAGTTATTAATGTAATCATCATTAATATTTTATGTTTATCATCATATATAATATATAATAATATTATCATGGGTTTTAGTTATCTTCATGAAAATAATATTAAAATTTAAATAAATAAAAAGGTTATTGAACTATTAATTAATTATTAATAATGATTAGTTATAATGTACAATTTATTAAGTACCTGGGTTTATTTAATTTTACATGACTTGTATCTTGAAATTTAATGATTTACTCATTCTGATCTTGAGAAAATTTTCCATGTCATTTCATAATAGGTTATGTGATGTCTAATAATTCTCACATGACTTGTTTAAATAATTTTATTATTTATTAGAAAAATATATAAAAAAATAAATATCATTATTTTTATTTTTTTAATTATCATATGTTTTTAGATAAGTTTTTCATGATAAATATATTTGAAGTGTTTTAAAAATTTTCTTGGTTGATACCTTATCCTAAAGAAAGAAAAATGATTTTTTTCATTTGAATTATTTTTGGTAATATAAAATTATTTAAATTTAAAAATATATATTGATATGGAATGATTTAAATTTCTAGATTCTAATAAAATTATTCATGTTATAGAAAAATGTTGTATAATTTTAAGAAAATATCACGCAGGATTAGGTGATTAATTTTCAGAAAAAATGAATTATTAATTCCATGAGAGGTGTTGATTTAGAATTTGTGAGTATATTGTGTGGTAAATATAATGGTCAAGGATAAGTATGTCTTTTTGGTCCGTTAATGTTTTGAAGGTTATTTTCTTGTGTGTGAAGGGGTTTTTTTGTTAAAGGAATAGACGATATTTATTTGGAAAAGGTCATGTTATCATTGCGAGTAAGGGGTGATTATGGTTCTTATGGGGTGACATTGTTTTATATTCCATTGTAATATTATTTAATTTCATGAACTATCCTTACATATCTTCATTTTCTGAGTGGAATAATGTCATCGAATCATCAATATGGAATGGTACTCCAGAAGTTGAAGAATAAGTCATCTGATAATGTGTTATCAATATTTTAGTGGAAGATGGAACCAAATATCCTTGGTGCGGGTTTCAGGCCTTGAATAAGGGAAGTAGTTAAATGATGTTTAGTTTTACCTAATGTTGACAATGAATCCATGTCAATTTTGGGTTTATCAACAAAGGGGTACACTTTGAGTGGAGGATCGACTATGTTGAATGGTGAATCAAGGTTATCCAAAAGAGTTTTTATTGGAATAATTACTCTTATTATTAAAGAGTGGTTAATTACCAATAGGTATAAGAATGATTGTTTTGAGAAGCTATTGACACAATAGTATGTGGATTATAAAGTGTGTCATCTTATAATTCACTTCTATGAACTATTTTCCCAATTATGATATATTCTAGCTGATAATGATATGTCAACACAATATGTTTACTCTTATATAAAACCATATATTTAATGTATTTTTGTGACATTTTAGTTCAATTTTTTGGTAAAAGTGAGGGGTTATTCATACATGACCGATGAGATTCTGCTTCAGGATACTGATATTGATGAAGATGTGTTCTTGTCTTGTGGGATTGTGATATGTAACTAATGGAAGTGAAGAGGCCTCTCAAGGATGGGTCATATCTTGTAGAATTGGGTTCGTATATATCAAAGAATCCATTGTCACTGAATTCAATGTTTTATTGTTGTGTGTATATAGGTAATCAATTGTTTTATCTTCATTCGGTTCATGGGATTTCAGGGTTGATGTAATAATTCTTATTTTTTTAGTAGTATGGTGTCGTTTTCATGCGTAGGTGGTCTAGATGGAGTAATTTTAGTTTAAGGGTCTAGTATGTGACTCTTATCAATCATTAACATCAATCCTTTCATAATTAATTTCCTTTTTAATAATAGGATTTAAAATTTTAGCTTATTATATTTCCCCTGGAGATAATTTATCTTATTTCCCTTAATGTTCATAAAAAGATCAATTTTTTTTGATTTTGTGTGTGTGTTTATTTAAAATTGAATTATTTCATATGTTAAGATGGAATCATTTTTTGGTTCAACATATGATTGAAAATCATTGAAAACTAAAATCCATTTTTGAAGGAATGAATTAATTTTTAAAAAATAATGTCATAAAAAGATATATTAATAAATGAATTGATGATTTTTAAGTCGTAGGATGAGTTTGGGATTGGAATGGTTAATGTTTCCATTCCTCATTTTATATTCATTTTAGTACCTTTGGTTTTTAGATTTTTATTTGAGAAATATCTTCATTAGTTATCATGATATTTTTATTTAACGATTGAGTAAGGGTTGATATTTTTTTAATTTAAGATTCAAGGGTGGTGAGTGTGTCAAAGAAGTTTCCCCTGCAGTATAGTAATCCTTGTGGTTGTGAATGAGAATGCATTGAGTATTCTACTACCCATTTATGTTATAAAGTACTTTATTAGGTACTGTTATCCTTCTCAAGATATATGCCTCCAAGGGATTATATTTTATATTGTTCCTTCCCAATGATAGTTGAAAAGTAAATGATTGATTTCATGATATTATGTTTTGGATTCTCATTCTTTGAGTCACTTACTTGTATTGGTAATGATGTTTCCTATATTTTATAGGTATCTTTTAGGGAAGATTATAGGTTGATTATTTAATTTATATTATTATTATATTTTTATTGATTATTGCTGATGATAATCCATTTATAGGTATCTAATGTGAAGGTCCAGACCTTACTAACTGATTAATTTTCATCTTATGTGTTTTAGATGTATCATAAGAATGATGGAAGAAGGGAGATGAATTTTTAGCTTACTTATTAGGTAGGGGTAGTGATTTGTGATGTATATCTTGATGATATGATGTGTTGGGATTGTTAGAATATAAGGTATTTAAAATATTAGTGTTTCTCATCATGGTTTTTTAATTCATGAAATGATTCATGAGTCATGATGCAAGTTGTATGCTATAAAGTATGGAGTTCATGTTTTTTTAGAATTTATATCAAGTAGTGCCATGGTGATCATGGTTATGGTGTGGGTTGTTTTGTGATGCATTGAAAGGAAGTATAAAAACTTTTTTCCATATACCAACTCATACACAATTTTTCTCTCTCTTATTATTTCATTTAAAATTATTCTATCATAAAGTGGTGTTTTTAGACCAGGTACAAAGCCTCTTCAAAAGATTATTTTTTTTATATGAATATCCTTCACTGAATAGACATAGTTTTCATGGAATAAAACTTTGACTTGTTTAATACTTGTTACAAATATTTTTTATTTACTTTTTCCACTATTCATAATTTTCATAGTGGTTTTTGTAATGTCCATGGTTTTTAGAACGGGTCATTTTCTTGTTAAATTAGAAATTTTTATGTTTCTTGAGCAGGAAATTTTATTTTATGATTATCAGGACCAAATTATGAGACATTAATTGATATAGTGTCTTGTATTTAAAATTTTATTAAGGCTCAAATTCTTCCTCTAGGTTTTGAGGGGGTTTCATGTGCGTCAGAGGCCAGAACCCAAATATTTCAGAATTCCCTAACAGAGGTGTGTTGTTTGTAAAAACTATACGTCCTCCCAGGAGTAACCATGTGGACCTCCTGATGTAATGATCCTGATTTCTCAAACTATATAAGAAGGGGTAAATGGACTTGTATGGCCTCATAAATTTTTAGATAAGGGGATTTTTATGGTCTATGCATGGTTGGAAAAAATATGTTCCTGATCTTGTGTGGTGTAAACCATGAACAGTGGGAACTGTACTATTAGTGTACGGTTTTCCCAACCATGCGATAATAATTTGTCCTAATTATAATTAAAAACGAATATATTCACTTCTTTCCATTAAGAGGGGTTTTTCTTTCCACCTTCCATAAATGGTTTTCCTTTGTAGTGGCCAGGTATATATAATCCCCCTTTCACTATGCATTGTCCATGTTTCTATGTCTAAGATCTGATATTCAATTTGATGGTGGATTGAATTCATATTAGTAAGACCTTCATTTAGTTATATTATATTTCTCTTTCACCCTCTATAAGGTGCACTGGATTTGTGGGATCCAATTTACCCTATCATTAAGTCATTCATCTAAAATTACAATTTATTTTGATTTTTCTCAAGTCATATGATAATATCAAATGAGTGGGCATCTAACAGTATAGTGTAGGTGGTGCATATATTTCTACAAGATTCCATGGTTCCTTAGGGGGTGCTCTATTATATCACAATGTTGGTTGTCCAATGGAGTCCTAAATCAATTAATTTCTTATCACTAAATTATTAAATTGACAATGTGAGATGCCTATGGGAATTCTCATACTGCCCTAAACATTATCAATATAGTTAAGGGGAATAGAAAATATATGGTAATTTATGTTGGGTATATAAATTGATTTAAATTGAATTGATTTTTTGAATTTCTTGGTTTCAGGGGAATGTTCTTGGATTGGACTGACAATTTAGGTCATGTGAATCTTCTGGATTATGGATATATGAATCATCAAGTTGTGTGAGGAATGATATATATATAGGTGATTATGATCAAAGGTTCAGGCAATATGGACATAAGATTTTGGTGAAGAGGTCTTGAGGTTAAGGGCATGGCCAGAGTGACTTGAGGTGGTGTTGACCATCATGATTGAGCGACTTGGGCATAGGGGAATAGAGGGATGATATTATGTGTATTAGGTACGCTTATGTGACTTACACTCACCATGATTAGCCAATTCTTCATTAGAGTATTTTGAACAAAGAATAGACTCAGATCGTGATGGTGTTTACCCGTCATGTGGGTGGAGGGCCTCATAGACCATGCATCATACGTGATGGTGTTGAACATTTGTTATATTTGTGGATGCTCAGCATAGAAAATCATTTGGCAAGGGATAGACCAGAATTTAATCATGATGAGACCATCATTAGGGGGATTAGGCTCTCCATATTTCATGAGAACATTAGGCCATGTTATTGGGAGGACATACATCATTATGCCTCATGATGTTGGTCATCTAGATGGAGGTGATAATTTATGTGTGGATAGATATAATTCTGCATTAGATGTTGGGATTCATGCTAATAGTAGATTTAATGCTGGGGTTTGAGCAACTAGTTACATTTATATTAGGTGTGTCATTTGTATATCAATGACATGACATGTGACATGAGGTTTTGGTACACATGAGGTGTTGGTGAAACATTTATATAAGGTTTGTAAAGTCTCTCTAGTTTGTTACTTGTTTGTGTATACCACATGTTCTATGCTAAGGATCCTCTCCATGATAATTATACATATGAAGACATGTATTGTATAGAATATGTATAATTGGGTTCACATGGTATACCAACGTTCCTTGAAGAAGATGAACCCCTCTGTGTGGCCATTGATAATAAGGTAAGTCAGTTGTTCTTTATATATTAATTTTTTGAATTCCATTTTATATTCTATAAATACATTATTTAAGTAGGTTGAATGTTATAAAAACATTAGTGGTTTCCTATAAAAACATATTCTCACACACTAAATAGACCCTTTAGGATGCATGTAGGCTTTATGTCTCTGTGATAAGGTAAGGGAAAGATCCCTAGATCATGGCCATAAATATCCTGTTAGACCTTTTTCATGAGATGAAAATAAAGGTACCTTAGATTTTCTTTCATCATATAGAGATTATATTTTTTTTATTTTTCATTACATTCTTTAAATGTATATAATGGTATGTTCAGCGATAAGAAACCATTCTATTATTTATTTGTATGAACTTTAATGACTTGTTGAACATACCAATCAATTATATGATTGGTATTTCTGATTATTTTTTTTCCGTTTATTCTTCCTCTATTGATTGTTACTTCTTTAACTATGTTATTATATTCTTTTTCTATTTAATAAAAATATAAAATTAGTATTACCACTCTTCTTTGGAATAGTCTCCCCAAAATCAACTCTTTACACATTCTAGACTAGTAAGAAAGCATGGTAATATGGGTAGTCACACCTAAGGACCAGGGGTAAATTAATATAGATCAACATTTAAAGAGACATGTTGTTTGGTGTACTAAAAATCGAATCAGTGGATTTTTTTTCTCTAGGATTAGGTAACTATTTGTTGATGGATACTAATGGAATTAGAATATTTTCCTTAATTTTTTGTGTCTTAATGTTTCAGGTATGGTAACTAGATATTTGTAAGATTTCCAAACACGGTGTATAACTCGTGTTTGGGTTCATCCAGCCACATGCATGGGTGACATACCACATTTTCATGGGTGGTAAATTGATGCCCTTATTTTCTATTTTTATGGTTGATTTATTTCCACCATTAGTGGACACTTGTTTGTGATGATTACTATTATATAGATTTTGGTCCTTCAAATTGTATGGGAAGGGGTTTTATGTTTCTTTTTAGAAGGAATTTTGAGTGTTTTGATATCTCTATGGGATTATAATTAATATTTATTGGGATCTTGAAATCCTCTAAGAGGGTTTGGGTTGTTAAGAGTGTCAAAAAAAGAATGTAAACATTGTTTTCCTTCTAATATTCTCATTTTCTCCTTTTACTATGTCATCCCAGTCATGTTGTTCCAATAAAATATAAATTTTATTTTATATTAATGTGATATATGGGCCTTCACATGATAAGGATATGTATGAATGATGATAGGGGTGGAGTATTTTATAGTGTCAAATATTATTATAAATAGTATTTTTTCTGTATATCATTTTTGGTGTCGTTAAATTCAGCTAACTCGGATTATATATGATGCCTAACTCTGATGGCTGTTTTTAAAGGGCCATGAGTCTCGGATAAACCAAAACCTAACCTTGATATGGGTGGGTAAAGGGGCCTTGATGTTAGATGTTGTGAGATAGGGTTTAGAAGGGGAGTGCGAGGGTTGTGATATGTGTTTCATGTTATAGGTTTCCCAATATAAGATATTTATATGTATACTGTTTTGGTTTTCTGAAAGTGATATTGTTATTTAGAGTTATTACAACTAGATGGATTCTGGTGGAGAACCAGGAAAGAGGTGATTTGGTGTTTCCGGAGCATACATGAGAAGAGGCCCATAGGGGTCTGGATGAGGTACTTGAGGGTTGGGATGATCATAATTCATAGGTATGGGAAGAGATATAGGATTAGGTCCCGGAAGGCCATCTGTATAATATTGAATATTTTTTTCTATTTCATAATGAGTAACATAGATGCAGTCTACTTCAGGTTATCCCGGGAATCAATAGTGTATTTTCATGATTTGATCCGTCGATAGAATACATAACATGAGATTTCAAGTTATATCACTCACTGTTATTTTAGGGTGAGGGTGGAACACATGTAGAAGAGAACTGGATCGAGTCAGTCAGGACCATATTCTACCATATCAAGACACCCATGAGATGAAGGGTGATTTTAGCTACCTATATGATTTTTGGAAATGAGAAATTCCAGTGGGACATATAGGTATTAGTGGGAAGAGATGAGGGACTGGCCAAAAATGATTTTGGGGACAAATTCGCTGATAAATTTTTTCCAATGATTTTGATGGAGTAGAGAGGTGGGAGTTCATGATTACCCAGTAGGGGATAGATTGGACATGGACTATGAAAAAAATTTCATAGACCTGTCAAATTCTTGACATGTGATGGTAGAAGAAAACCTTTCATGGGTGTAGTTCTTTGAGGAAGAATCAAAACACGCCATAAACATGAAGGTTAATATCATCGGGCTTATTTTTTTAGAGGTGATCAACTAGACATAGTTAAATGATGGGAATATGACATACCTATCCTGTTTTACCTAGGTGATAGTGTTAGGTGAATTTATCAGTAATTTCTTAGGTAGAAGGTAGTGGAGTTGAGAGGAATTCATGTAGGGTAGTCAGTCTAGGGATTTAGGAAGACCACCTTGGACTTGGTCTTCCACCTTGTGCTACCAGTGTGGTCATCCAGAACATGTCTAGAAAAAGTGATTGTATTCACCAAATGAGTTCTAGTCTTATGGATTGGTGGGCCATTTACAGATATTCTGAACAAATCCTTCTTGGACATCTAGGACCTAGGGACAGGGGTATATTCAATAATATGAGGTTGGAATAAGGGATGTACTAGGAGCTGATATCTTGGAGTCATTTGGATGCATGGGACCAGTTAGAGAATGTGGACCCAGTAGTGGGGTCAGTGGCTATAATTTGGTGTAGATCAAAATGGAGGACATGCCTCACATAGTCATTCATTAGTCCTTATACACACTGCGGAGCTTCTAGCTGTATAGAAGGTTGAGTAGTTGACAACAATTTTAGTTACATCATGGGAATGACCAGGGTTTTATTTTTGTATAGGCCTTTTAGGTTTTTTATGTCTGAGGTGAATGTTTATGGTCTAAGGGATAACATGGTTCTCATTAATTGGTTGATATAAGTTATGATGTTTGATATATATATATATATATCTGTGTGTGTGTGGTGTGTGTTTGAACACTGATATTTTCAGAGGAATTGATGTGTTGTATGTTATATTGTAGTTGACATGGAATCTAGGCATCAATTTGATGTAGGTTATGTATGAGGTGTGTGGAACCTGGATTTCTTAGGATCATCTGATGAGATACGGTACTTTTGAGGTGTCATGTAAGACACATGCACGATGTGAGAATTTTATGACATGAATTAAATTATTTATATCGAATATGACATGGTAAATAAAAGACAAATTGATGAGGGGTGGGAATTAATATGCATTATGGGATGACTTTTGAGTTTGGGGATATTTGGTGGGCCATTAGATTATTTTGGTTTTGGTTCGGGATGTAACCAGTTAGGTAATTCCTAAGGTGGGAAGTCCCTTGAGGAGATTTGACCTATGAAGTGATGATCATGGTAGAGAATGTTGTTTTAAAAAGTTATTATTAAATTTATTATTATCTTTGGGTAAATATTTATATCTAAAGGATGATCCATGATATGGTGGAGAAACTGTTCTGTTTTAATTTTTTAGAATAGGGTGGTTTCTGGGTAAATTTGATCTTTTCATGTTTTCTGAGTAGGAAAATTATTTTCATGATTATTAAGACCACATTACAAGAGTTTGTTTTACCTAAATACTTGTTTTCATATGGTTCTTAATTCTCATCAAGTGATTCGAGGTTTCAAGTGGGTTTTAGGTGTGTTAGAGGATGAAAATATAACATTATAGAACTTGTTGATAGATATTCATGTTTTGGAAAAGCCATGAGGCCTCTTAGGAGTATCTGTGAGGCCCTTTAAATTTACTAATAATTTTTTTTACTATGTTTAATGGGTACCATGTAAACTTTATACCTCTTCAATTTTTAGAATTGGGGATTTTCACAGCATGTGCATGGTTGGGAAACCAGGCTTCCTGACTATGCGGGTGGGAGCCTTTGACAGTGGGCATCACACAATCAGTTTATATTTTTCCCAAACATGTGGTAAATTAATATAGATCAACATTTAAAGAGACATGTTGTTTGGTGTACTAAAAATCGAATCAGTGGATTTTTTTCTCTAGGATTAGGTAACTATTTGTTGATGGATACTAATGGAATTAGAATATTTTCCTTAATTTTTTGTGTCTTAATGTTTGAGGTATGGTAACTAGATATTTGTAAGATTTCCAAACATGGTGTATAACTTGTGTTTGGGTTCATCCAGCCACATGCATGGGTGACATACCACATTTTCATTGGTGGTAAATTGATGCCCTTATTTTCTATTTTTATGGTTGATTTATTTCCACCATTAGTGGACACTTGTTTGTGATGATTACTATTATATAGATTTTGGTCCTTCAAATTGTATGGGAAGGGGTTTTATGTTTCTTTTTAGAAGGAATTTTGAGTGTTTTGATATCTCTATGGGATTATAATTAATATTTATTGGGATCTTGAAATCCTCTAAGAGGGTTTGGGTTGTTAAGAGTGTCAAAAAAAGAATGTAAACATTGTTTTCCTTCTAATATTCTCATTTTTCCTTTTACTATGTCATCCCAGTCATGTTGTTCCAATAAAATATAAATTTTATTTTATATTAATGTGATATATGGGCCTTCACATGATAAGGTTATGTATGAATGATGATAGTGGTGGAGTATTTTATAGTGTCAAATATTATTATAAATAGTATTTTTCCTGTATATCATTTTTGGTGTCGTTAAATTCAGCTAACTCGGATTATATATGATGCCTAACTCTGATGGCTGTTTTTAAAGGGCCATGAGTCTCGGATAAACCAAAACCTAACCTTGATATGGGTGGGTAAAGGGGCCTTGATGTTAGATGTTGTGAGATAGGGTTTAGTAGGGGAGTGAGAGGGTTGTGATATGTGTTTCATGTTATAGGTTTCCCAATATAAGATATTTATATGTATACTGTTTTGGTTTTCTGAAAGTGATATTGTTATTTAGAGTTATTACAACTAGATGGATTCTGGTGGAGAACCAGGAAAGAGGTGATTTGGTGTTTCCGGAGCATACATGAGAAGAGGCCCATAGGGGTATGGATGAGGTACTTGAGGGTTGGGATGATCATAATTCATAGGTATGGGAAGAGATATAGGATTAGGTCCCGGAAGGCCATCTGTATAATATTGAATATTTTTTTCTATTTCATAATGAGTAACATAGATGCAGTCTACTTCAGGTTATCCCGGGAATCAATAGTGTATTTTCATGATTTGATCCGTCGATAGAATACATAACATGAGATTTCAAGTTATATCACTCACTGTTATTTTAGGGTGAGGGTGGAACACATGTAGAAGAGAACTGGATCGAGTCAGTCAGGACCATATTCTACCATATCAAGACACCCATGAGATGAAGGGTGATTTTAGCTACCTATATGATTTTTGGAAATGAGAAATTCCAGTGGGACATATAGGTATTAGTGGGAAGACATGAGGGACTGGCCAAAAATGATTTTGGGGACAAATTCGCTGATAAATTTTTTCCAATGATTTTGATGGAGTAGAGAGCTGGGAGTTCATGATTACCTAGTAGGGGATAGATTGGACATGGACTATGAAACAAATTTCATAGACCTGTCAAATTCTTGACATGTGATGGTAGAAGAAAACCTTTCATGAGTGTAGTTCTTTGAGGAAGAATCAAAACACGCCATAAACATGAAGGTTAATATCATCGGGCTTATTTTTTTAGAGGTGATCAACCAGACATAGTTAAATGATGGGAATATGACATACCTATCATGTTTTACCCAGGTGATAGTGTTAGGTGAATTTATCAGTAATTTCTTAGGTAGAAGGAAGTGGAGTTGAGAGGAATTCATGTAGGGTAGTCAGTCTAGGGATTTAGGAAGACCACCTTGGACTTGGTCTTCCACCTTGTGCTACCAGTGTGGTCATCCAGAACATGTCTAGAAAAAGTGATTGTATTCACCAAATGAGTTCCATTCTTATGGATTGGTGGGCCATTTACAGATATTCTGAACAAATCCTTCTTGGACATCTAGGACCTAGGGAAAGCGGTATATTCAATAATATGGGTTGGAATAAGGGATGTACTAGGAGCTGATATCTTGGAGTCATTTGGATGCATGGGACCAGTTAGAGAATGTGGACCCAGTAGTGGGGTCAGTGGCTATAATTTGGTGTAGATCAAAATGGAGGACATGCCTCACATAGTCATTCATTAGTCCTTATACACACTGCGGAGCTTCTAGCTGTATAGAAGGTTGAGTAGTTGACTACAATTTTAGTTACATCATGGGAATGACCAGGGTTTTATTTTTGTATAGGCCTCTTAGGTTTTTTATGCCTGAGGTGAATGTTTATGGTCTAAGGGATAACATGGTTCCCATTAATTTGTTGATATAAGTTATGATGTTTGATATATATATATATATATATATATATATATATATATATATATATCTGTGTGTGTGTGGTGTGTGTTTGAACACTGATATTTTCAGAGGAATTGATGTGTTGTATGTTATATTGTAGTTGACATGGAATCTAGGCATCAATTTGATGTCGGTTATGTATGAGGTGTGTGGAACCTGGATTTCTTAGGATCATCTGATGAGATACGGTACTTTTGAGGTGTCATGTAAGACACATGCACGATGTGAGAATTTTATGACATGAATTAAATTATTTATATCGAATATGACATGGTAAATAAAAGAAAAATTGATGAGGGGTGGGAATTAATATTCATTATGGGATTAATTTTGAGTTTGGGGATATTTGGTGGGCCATTAGATTATTTTGGTTTTGGTTCGGGATGTAACCAGTTAGGTAATTCCTAAGGTGGGAAGTCCCTTAAGGAGATTTGACCTATGAAGTGATAATCATGGTAGAGAATGTTGTTTTAAAAAGTTATTATTAAATTTATTATTATCTTTGGGTAAATATTTATATCTAAAGGATGATCCATGATATGGTGGAGAGACTGTTCTGTTTTAATTTTTTAGAATAGGGTGTTTTCTGGGTAAATTTGATCTTTTCATGTTTTCTGAGTACGAAAATTACTTTCATGATTATTAAGACCACATTACAAGAGTTTATTTTACCTAAATACTTGTTTTCATATGGTTCTTAATTCTCATCAAGTGATTCGAGGTTTCAAGTGGGTTTTAGGTGTGTTAGAGGATGAAAATATAACATTATAGAACTTGTTGATAGATATGCATGTTTTGGAAAAGCCATGAGGCCTCTTAGGAGTATCTGTGAGGCCCTTTAAAATTACTAATAATTTTATTACTATGTTTAATGGGTACCATGTAAACATTATACCTCTTCAATTTTTAGAATTGGGGATTTTCACAGCATGTGCATGGTTGGGAAACCAGGCTGCCTGACTATGCGGGTGGGAGCCTTTGACAGTGGGCATCACACAATCAGTTTATATTTTTCCCAAACATGTAGTAACCATGTTTCCTATTTATATGTACAAAAAAATATTTTCCATTATTTACCTTAATAGGGATTTTCCTCTTCTCCTACCATTTTTAGGATTCTTCTACAGTGGTCAGTGAGCTCTCTTAATCCCTTCTCGAGCTTTGGCCTTGCTTATCCATATGAGATTAGATCTTAAATCTATATGTGATTATGAAATAATCTTGATAAGTCCCTCAATATATTAGATTCTATTTATCTTTACTCGTTTCCTATAGTGCTCTAATACCATGTAATCTATTGTACCCAATTCTTAGGGATTTCATCTCCAATTATGATTTTTGATGATTCGTCTTGAGTTATAACTTTGTGTAAAATGAGTGATATTTTACTAGTATAAAGTATGTGTTTCCTAGTTTTATCCATTTTTTTATTTCATGGTCTCCCTCTTACTACACCATTTTCATTTACCATGGTATACAAAAATTAATAAATTTCATACCATTAAATTATTAAATTGATGATGTAAAACGCATATGATTATGCTCTTGATATACTACACTTGGTCAAGATAGTTAAGTGGATTAGACTAGTATGGTAAGTTTATCTTTGGAGTATAAATTGTTTTAAATTGAACTTTTATATGCATTTCATGGTTTTTTGGGATCTTGATAGGCATGAAATAGGGATTTATGTGAATATTATCACTTGGACTAAGGAAATGTGATTCATTAATTTGGATGAGTCCTAGGATATATATATATATATATGTATGTATGTATATATTTGTGTGTTTGTTTTTTTGGTTGAGTGGGTGATGATGATCCTTGGTATACGTGACATAGTCATTAGATTCATGTAATGAGTTCATCAGGTTGAGGGCATGTTCAGGGTGAATTGATGTGGTGTTACCATCACAATTGAAAAACGTGGACACTAAAGAATGAGGGTTCTGGATGATGTAGATATGCTATTTTTGGGTGACTTCTTCTCCCTATAATATCTTTACGAACCATTTGATTAATTAGAATATAGATAATACTAATATTGGGGTTTTTTGACCACTTTAGTGGGTGGAGGCCCATATAGATCATATATATTAGGTGATGGTGTTGACCGTATGTAATGTTTGTGGGTTCTCACCATTGAAATCCACATGTATGGTGATGAACCATCAGTTTATGGTGATTATATCATCATTTAGGGGTTGAGGCTCATTATATATCTTATGTACATTGGGTCAGGTTATTGGGGGGATAACCATAATTATGCCTCGGGATGCCATGCTTTGAGCTAACAGTGGATATTTATGGGATAAAATATATCATCCTAGCTTTTATGTCAGTCTTCAAGCCGATATGGACTTATAAGCTGTAGTACATGGGACATGGAACATTTAGATTCAGTGTTCTATTTAGGATCAAGTGATATGATTTGTGGCATGATTTTTTAGTTGGAACGAGGTACCAAAAATACATTTACTTGAGGTTCCTAAGGGCTCTATATCTTGTAATTTTCTTGGAGGTTCCATAGGATTTATTATATGGATCCTTTCCATTATAGTTAAACATATTTAGACCCCTAATTTATGCCATATGTATAATTGAGGGAAAAGATTCTAAAACCATTGGCTGAAGTGGGTGAAAGATTCCTTTAGATGATCATAAGGGAAGAAGGTTGATTATTATATTCGCATGTGCTTACTTTTTTTATATATTATTTAAGTACTTTCATTATTAGAGTTTTATGTTAGGAACACATTAGTGGTGGCCTATTGGGATTTATTCTCACAACCTATACAAGACCTTCACGATATGTGTATAATTTATATATTTTCAATCATTTAAGGGATCAATCCCTTGAGATGGACCTTAGGGGTAAATTTGAAACATTTTCATGGGTTGGGTAGAAAGGGACTTGTTTTTTGATTTATCTTCTATAGCTTCATTTTAAGTCTCTTTTTGTTGGGAATGCATTATATATATATATATTGGTATAGTTGTCCATGATTTATCCTAATGTTATTCCATTGTATGACCTTTTATGACTTGTTTCATAGGTCTATAAATCGTATAATTGGTCATGCTATTTCTTACAAAGGTTTTCTATTTAAGCTACCTCTATTGACCATTTCTAGTTCTTATGTTTTATAATCTTCTTTAGATGTTTTTTAATCACACACAATTATTCTTATCATTGTTTGAGGTTATAGAGTCCCCACTATCACCTATTTTTACCCTCACTGATAGTTGACATCCTTTTGCATATGGGGTGGCATGTCTATGGCCTAGCATTCATCCATCCTAGAGCACCATTTTAAGTGGAAAATGGTCTGGGGCACCAAAGTTTTGGTATGTTAGGATCATATAAGCATGTTTCTATCACTGAGATAGGGGGAGTCAAAGTTGGTATAGATTTATTCTAATTTTACCATAATTTATTTATCACATCCTCACTAATTTAGTGATATTTTCTCTATCTTTATTGATCTCTCCTTTTAACATTATGCATTAAAATATAGAATAAAATTGTAGAATAAGAGACAATCTGGGTTTTCTGATGAGGTTCACCTTCAAAAGGATTACTACATCCATGGATTTCCAGGGTTATATTCAAAATTTAAAGATATCCATATTATAATCAATGAAATAATGATCAAGGTAATTTCCATGAACAAATTTTATTTTCAAAAACTACGTAAAAACATAACGGACTTCTCTTATTATACACAATAGAATGATATCTCACTTCATTTTAGTACAATCAATTAGGTTGGATCATTTACAACCTTGAATAAATGAAATAAATAGTCTTCTATGATTACATAAATAAAGGGGATGTCTCATAATATTCTAAATTCTTTAGAAAATGAAGGATATAGGTTAAATCCCCAACCATAATTATCATTAATATAATAAAATGTTTTCATGGCTAGAATCATTGTTCTATTTCTACCTCTTCTTCAGTGTGTAATAAATTTTGTAGAACTATATCTTATTTTCTACTTATTATTCTTTGAATAACCACCAAATAAGTTTCATTTCTATTCATCACATAAATTCTATAGAATTAGTTCACTAACATATCTCTCTTTCATTTTTCATTGTTATAATTTTCAGAATTATTGTAGTGTCGATATTTGCCTTTATTTTTTTATTTTTCCTATAATACATATTTATAGAAACATATATAGAGAATAATTCGCTCCTATTACATGATCTATATGTCTTATACATTCACAATATAATTCATGTTCATAATATTGCATTACTTATATTATCAGTAATTGAAAATCATTGAATGCTTACTTCAAAGAAACTCCACATTCATCATCATTTTTAATTATTCATCATTCTCATTTAAAATTTTATTATAGACATGGTTATTATTTTAAAAATTTTCTTCTCTATAATATATTTTATTTATAAAAATTTTCATCATATTAATTAGTTCATGCAAATCTATTAAGTGGATATTCATTCATTTGTAGTGTATGAATCCCTACATGATTTTTTATCCATCTAAAAATACCATTGTAATCATGATAGAATATTAATGATATTTAGGATAATGATGAACCTTCACCAAGACACAATATCTTATATATATTATGAAATTGGAATCCATGTTAAAATCTTTATAGCATGGTAGTGTAACAAAAAATTCATAAACACAATATATCAACCAAAACACCCAAAAAATATTCACTCTCTCATACAGATCCCCATTTCAAATATCCCAGTTCTATTTTATTTTTCATCAATCAAATCTTAAAATTTCTTTAAAATGGATACAATGGATACACCACATAAAATTATAGCTCAGTGTTTCTATAAGTTAATAAATCAACTAAAAACACCATAGAAATCAACTAATAAGAATTTATCACCCTAGTAACCTGTGACACAAAAAAAATCCATGTATCCAAGGCTTCAGTCCATTTGATAAGTGTAACGCCCCGACCCCGGTTACCCAGAGTCAGTACCTTATTGCGTAACATTGGCATGATAAAAAAAGATCATGTCTCGAAAGACCAATTAGTTTAGTAGCCTTGGAAACACTAGATACATTCATAAATGTTACATTACATCATAAAGTGAGAAATCACAATAACATATTCTACATAGTCCACACTTATATCCCATTCATACTATCCCTGTAGGTCAGTCATAAAATATTTCTTCACATCCTGGTAAAAATTAAACATTGAAAGGGGTGTGGTCAGATGCTCAGTAAGGATAACAATATAGCGTAAGCTTTAATAAATAAACATAAACATTTAAGGCAATGTATAACTAAAACAAAAGCCTTTTAAACTTGAACTTCAAAATAATATGGAAAAAGTAAAATGAGATAATGCCACTTACTTATTCACATGGATATTCTACTGGTCGAATAATCACATGCAATATCAATAACCACTTTCATAATGATGAAATGCATAATGTCAGACTATCATAACCACGTAGCCAAGGCCTCGTGCGAAGACTACAAATAAGATTTTGTCAGGGCCTCGTGCCAAGACACTAGTTTGTCTCATGAGACCTTCCAATGCATCGAGGAGCTATAGCAGGCTCCACCCATCACTTATTAAGTCCAATGCATTCCTCATATGAATAGGTTTAAACATATCATAAATCATAACATAATCGTATCACATAAAACATGCATAAAGGAAACATAAAATTTCCACATTTCAATCACAAGATATCAATACAACACATTGATATAATGAAAACACATTCAAAACCATTTTAAATACCAAAATAAAGGAAAATTAAAACTTTGTATTTATTTTTCATTTAAAAAAACTTTATAGCTTGTAGAGGAAGTCAAAACTCAAATAATGGTCATGGCGGTGAAGAAGTCCCTTACAAAGATAATTTTTTAAATAAAATAGATCCATTATGTTTATTCACTATAAGTACACATAAAGAAAGTAATAATACAAGATATGAAATAATAATATCATGACATAATTTGAAAGTAGAAGATTAACCCAATGAATGGAAATTGGGTTAAGAAATTTCCTTACCTCGTGTCCGACTTGACTCGACCGCTCTTTAACCTCCTGAATAATAAACTATAGTTAATATCTACTTTCTTAAGAACCTTTTTAAGTTTCATTATCCATTTTATATCACTTATTACAATGTTATGAAAATTATGTAGTCAATTAAGTTCATAATGGTCGTTTTTTCGATCTTTGGTACTTGAGTCAACAATAAACTTCTTATAATTACAAGTTGTTTATGTTGTAGAATATCCATTATATCAAGAATAATATTCATGATGTAGATATCATATATATTCTATATATCCAGTATATACATGCATTTATAATATTACATAACATTTAGAGGTACGAAATTAAATGCACTGTTCATGGTGACGGTAAGCCGTACGTACGCATGAACGCTACTTTCATTTCTATAACGTATTCAATGGAATGAAGTTATAATTATATAAAGTTATAATATAATTAATTTATAATATAATTTATAATACCATTTACTCCATCCTTTATACATCCCACATATGGCATTAACGATTCAAATCACTTTGAGGGGGTGGTAGTCCGCACTTCCTAAAATTAAATTATCGCATTTACCCATAATGGAAATCGTAAAGGTATGACATAAATGAAAAATACAGAATCATAAGGAAAACAAATAATATATATCATATATAAATATAGTGTCATCATAATTGCCACCATGAGAGGTGTTAAAAGAATATTGAACAATCATCGTTTCGTGAGGCAGAAATTTTCCAACCACAAAACAAGTATGTTCTTTAACCATTAGACGAAGGTGTGTGTAAGTGTAAATCAAATCCTTCTAAGAAAAAGATCTTATTATATTTAAGATACATTTTTTAAAAAAAAATAATGTAATAAAAATATTTGAAGGGTTTGGAGAAGCAAAATAAACAAAATAACATAAGAGAAGACAATACCTTAAAATCGGGTAACTCTTTTTTTGATTTGAGCCAATGGCTTCCTTGGGAAATATTTTGGCCAAAGTGAGGATTATAGAATTAAGAGAGGGAAGTTGAGGGAGTATTTGGGAAGATTTTTTCCAAGCCAAAAGGATTTGATGGTGTGAATAAGGTGGAGTTGGTGGGGGCCTTTTATAAGAGGAGAGGAGGGGCACTCTTGGAATGTTATAAAAGGTTACTTTAACATAAAATGTTTTTCGGATTTAAAAGGACCCAAAATTATATATTTCTTGTATAAGGTGTTAAGAGTTCTAAATCCACCTATCCAACAGGTTTTTGACATGTTTAGATCTTATATTTTACATTATCATTTCATTTTATTCAAATCATTAAATAATGAGGTAATCGTTGCACCATCATTGTGTCATAAATAATTTAATTTATTTAATGTCCAAAAATTATAAAAATAACTTCATGATGTATGAAATCGTTTTATATTTTTAATGAATATTTATAGTGAAAAATATTAATTTTATATCCCCATTTAGAAATTGTTTTAGTAAAACAACTCAATTTTGTGACATTTTTATTTTAACATTAAATAAAAAGTTTTTAATGTAATTTTCCTACCAAAGTGGCTCCATGGGGTCCCCAAGTTGACCCATGGATTATCTAGGTCGGCCATGACTCATCCAATTAGGTTAGGACAAGTGTATAGGTATTTTCATGTTTTTATATTATCTTTTTTACCTTAAATTTCCCTAATTACCTTTAATCACGATTAATTAAACTTAAAAGGTACTATTCACCAAAAAAATTATATTAATCCCATTGAACCAAATTTTACTTCTTAAGGACAAACATGTATGTTGGATTTTTGAAAATAAAATCACAGAAGTGGTAATGTTTCATTTAAATGAAAAATTCGTTTTTAAGTACCACTTAGTTGTTTCACTATTCATCAAAAATTAAAGTTTTTCAGAAAAATGACAAAATTTCACCCTACGATATAATTTATATCCTTAATTCAAAAATGAAGTCTATTTTACAAAATTTCAAGAATATAAGTTGCATTAATTAATTTTATAATTAATTTACACTGTCACAACAAATAGCGTGTTTTTTAGAAACAATATATATCAAAATATTGACAATTGTTTATGTCCAATTTCAAAGTGAAATTAATTCTAATGAAAACTATTGGATAAATTGGTAAAATTATATTCTAATTATGCTTTAAAACCACTCAATAGTATAATTTATCACTATAAATTATTTTGATTAAAAAAGTTGTTTTTAAGTATTTTTCACTATTCATAAAAAATTGGAGGTTCTCAGAAAATCACAAAAAATTCAACATAGGATAATTTCAATATTCCGAATCCAAAAATTAAGTCCATTTTGAAATATAAAATATATATAATTTCAAAAAGTGGGTGCTACTATTCATAATGGTTATTTTGATTGGTCGCGGTGTGTTAGAACCTCAAACTTGCGTACAATGCAAGCTATTGCATTATTGAAAGAGAAGCGTATAGTGGAAGCTCAGGGTGTTACATCCCCCCCTCCTTCAAGAAATTCCATCCTCGCAATTTGAAATTTTTCATTTCAAATAAATGGTTGAAAATAGAAAATAACTTTGTGAAAAACCCACATCAGAAATGAGGTTAATAAAATTTAGCCTTAATAAGAGGGAAAGGGAAATAAAAAAGTCACCACCAAATTATGATCACGATTAAGAGAACATTGGTGGAAATTAGAGATATATAATTGGAGGAGAAACGTAAATATCTGTAGGGAGTAATTGAGGTCATCAATCACAAACTAGTGTAAAATTGAGGGCCTCAAATCCTTCAATCTATGTTGATTGAAAATATCATCAGTTCAACAAAACATAAGGTATTAGGATAACACTTTTTTTGTTTTAATATCCCTTTCCTAAAGATTAAGAATTAATTTATTCATAGAATAAGAGATAGGTGTATATATATATACTTGACAAATGGAGTTTCAACCTTCTACTAATTTCTACCACAAACTCATCCTTCACTCAAAAGATAATAGAACTCAAAATATTATATTTATCCTAATCGTACAAGGTTCCAAACATTAACACATACCATTTAGATTAGGAAAACTATTTTTTAATAACCAGGGACTTCCTGTAGGATAGTGGTATGTAATAAAGGCATGTCCCACTATGGTTGTGGGTTCGATTTCTATAGCTTTGTCTGATACGACGGGTTATCCCCCACCCTGCAGGTTGTCCTTTTCCTAAAACTATAGTATTATAATATTTCAAAAATAATCATCAGAAATGTTTTAACCTTAAACAATACTATCCACGGTTCAACTTAATCCATTCTAACCTTTATAGTTATCCAAAATACCTTTGTCCAGACTTTCTCTAAAATGTATCTAAATTCCAAAATCAATTGTATCATCAGATTCCTCAAACAATGTAAAGTTTCTCTTATTATCACATAAAGAATACGATTACCTTCATCATATTAAAACCTCAATAAAAACACCAAGTACTACAATACAATCCTTATATATATCACATTATTCTTATAACCAGAATATAATCCTTGAGTCCAAAAACACAAATACCATAATTATTCAACTTCATCAGTAGTAACAGCATATGCTTGTCCTTTATCCCTTGGCATTTTCTGAGGTATGTTTCCCTGAGGGTTAGGAAATTCATTTGCATAATGCCCCATTTCCCTACAATTGTAGCATTCAACATTGATAGCCTCTTTCTTTCCCTTGCAATCACAAGCCTGGTGACCTTTTTCTCCACATTTATAACAAACTCCCATTCCTTTTAGGCATGTACTGAGGCGATTCTTCCCACAATTATCTCATAATGGAAAATCCTTCTTTCCCCTTTCCCTTTAACTGTCTCTTGTTCCACCATTCTCTTCTTCTCTTGCTTTAATTTATTGTCATAAGATTTAGAGAATTCATTTGTTGTCTTGATAGCACACGAGACTATATCTTCATATGTTGAGAAAGATTGTGATACTAAAGCTCGACGGAGAAATGGTTTTAACCCATCAAAGAAACAATCAATCTTACATGTTGGGTTACATATATAATCTATAGCATGCCTCACTAACCATGTAAAGTTAGCCTCATACTTTGCGACATTCTCATTCTCCTTCTGCCTCAGACTCAAAAATTGCCTTTCCATATCTGCTTGATGGTCATGAGGAATGTATTTTTCTAAGAAAATTTCCTTAAACTCCCTCCATTCCATACTTGATACTTCTTCATATTCCTTTGTGTTTTGAATCAGTGACAACCACTGATCGGCATCTCCAGTGAGCTGGTAAACTGCAATGAAAACTTTCTCCCTTTCACTACTCCCCATGGCGTGGAATATTTTCTCTAAGTGGTTTATCCATTCCTCAGCTACTAATGGATTTGTATCCCCATTAAATATTAGCGGTTGTTGTCTCATGAAGAGGTCTAGCATTGATCATCCACATTGCGGATCAGGGTGCTCCATACGAGTAATGTTATTATTCAAAACCCGAGTGAGTTGTCCCAGTATGGTGATAAGTTGATCAGCACCAGTTGTATCTCCAGCTCCACAATAATTATCTTGAGCAGGAGGGAAATCCCTACATGGAGTGCTTGCATTGATATGGTTTCCATTCCTCCGACTAGGCGCAATTTCAAAACAATGGCATAAACTAGATTTGTTTATGAATCAAAATACATAATTCCATACTTGTAAAACACTTATCATAAATTGAACTATTTATGGATATAATCCATAATCATAAAAATAAATGTTTTCTTTGAGAAAGTATATACTCATAAACCCTTCATAATGGTTTGTATAGAAAATGAGAATTATCCTAAGCATATCCCCCGGGAGTGTCGTAACCAAGAGTGCAACAAGGCCCGTTGTCGTGCACCAATTCCTGTTCGAGTCTAGATCAAAGCGGTGTTTTCGGGTTTTACCCCTAGGTACATCTGTGATAGAGCCGTCTCTACCTGCTCATATCAAGACAGGGATGTATTGCATGGAAAACTCAAAAAATCTCTATAATACCAAAATTCTTGGAAGTTATTCTATATTAATCCTCAATATCTATCTTTGGGATAAGTGGTCTAATAAGAGTTTATCTAAATATAGCTTCCAAGGTTATTACAAAAATTCCTCGGATACCAACTGTAATGACCTGACCCCAGCTACCCAGAGTCGGTGCATTATTGCGTAACATTGGCACTATCACAAAAGATCATGTCTCGAAAGACCGATTAGTTTAGTAGCCTTGGAAACAATAGATACATTCATAAATGTTACATTACATCATAAACTGAAAAATCACAATAACATAGTCTCCATAGTCCACACTTCTATCCCCTTCAGACTATCCCTATAGGTCAGTCATAAAATATTTCTTCACATCCTGGGAAAAATAAAACATTGAAAGGGGTGAGCTCAGATGCTCAGTAAGGATAACAATATAGCATAAGCTTTCATAAATAAACATAATCATTTAAGGCAATGTATAACTAAAACAAAAGCCTCTTAAACATTAACATCAACATAATATGGAAAAAGTAAAATGAGATAATTTCATTTACTTATTCACATGGATATTCTACTGGTCGAATAATCACAGGCAATATCAATAACCACTTTCATAATGATGGAATGCATAATGCCAGACTATCATAACCACGTATACAAGGCCTTGTGCCAAGACTACAAATAAGATTTGGTCAAGGCCTGGTTTCAAGACACTAGTTTGTCTCATGAGACCTGCCGATGCATCGAGGAGCTATAGCGGGCTCCACCCTTCACTTATTAAGTCCAATGCATTCCTAATATGATTAGGTTTAAACATTTCATAATCCATAACATAATTGTATCACATAAAACATTCATAAAGAAAACATAAAATTTCCACATTTCAATCACAAGATATCAATAAAACACATTGATATAATGAAAACACTTTCAAAACCATTTTCAATTCCAAAATAAAGGAAAATTAAAACTTTGTATTTATTTTTCATTTGAAAAAAAGTTATAGCTTGTAGAGGAAGCCGACACTCAAATAATGGTCATGGCAGCGAAGAAGTCATTGTCACCGCATACGTACGACAAAAAAACATTCATTTTTTTCGTTTAGCAAAATTCTTCGTATAAAAAGATTCTTTTTGAATAAAAGTAAAAGTCAAAGGGGTTTATACACCGTATAAAGGAAAGTTGTGTATAAAACAAAATATGCCTCAATGAATGGAGATTGAGAAGAAGTCCCTAACAAAGATAATTTTTTAAATAAAATAGATCTATTATGTGTATTCACTATAATGACACATAGAGAAAGTAAAAATACAAGATAGGACATAATATTATCATGACATAATTTGAAAGTAGGAGATTAACCCAAAGAACGGAAATTAGGTTAAAAAGTTCCCTTACCTCGTTTTCGACATGACTCGACCACTCTTTAACCTCCTAAATAATAAAATAAAGTAAATATATACTTTCTTAAGAACCTTTTTCATGTTCATTGTCCCTTTTATATCACTTATTACAATGTTACGAAAATTATGTAGTCATTTAAGTTAATAACGGCCGTTTTGTCGATCTTTGGTACTTGAGTCAACAATAAACTTTTTATAATTACAAGTTGTATATGGGGTAGAATTCCCATTATCTCCTGAATTATATTCATGATTTAGATATCATATATATCTTATATATCCAGTATATACATGCATTTATAATATTACATAACATTTAGAGGTAAGAAATGAAATGCACCGTTCATGGAGACGGTAAGCCGTACGTACTCATGAACACTACTTTCATTTATATTTCGTATTTAATGGAATGAAGTTATAATTATATAAATGTATAATATAGTTCTAGTATAATATAATGTATAATACCATTTAATCCATCCTTTACACATCTCACATATGGCATTAACGATTCAAATTACTTTGAGGGGGCGGTAGTCCGCACTTCCTAAAATGAAATTACCGCGTTTACCCATAATGGAAATCGTAAAGGTATTCCATAAATGAAAAATATAGAATAATATGGAAAAAAATATAATATATATCATATATTAATATAGTGTCATCATAATGGCCACCAAGAGAGGTGTTAAAAGAAGATTGAACAATCATCGTTTCGTGAGGCAGAAATTTACCAACCATAGAAATAGTATGTTCTTTAACCATTAGAAGAAGGTGTGTGTAAGTTTAAACCAAATCCATCTCATAAAAACATCCTAGTATATTTATGATACTTTTTTTTACCAATTATGAGAATAAAAAGTGTTTAGGGGGTGGAGAAGCAAAATAAAACAAAATAACATAAGAGAAGACATTATCTTAAAATCGGGTAACTCTTTTTTTGATTTGAGCCAAAGGCTTCCTTGGGAAGAATTATGCCCAAATTGAGGCTTCTAGGAGTAATATAGGGAAGTTTAGAGAGTATTTGGGCAGAGTTTGGCCGAGCCAAAAGGCTTTGATGGTGTGAATAAGGTGGTAGTGGTGGGGGCCTTTTATAAGAGGAGAGGAGGGGCACTCTTGGAAAGTTACAAAAGGTTACTTTATCATAAAATGATTTTAGGATTTAAAAGGTCCCAAAATTATATATTTGAAGGATAAGGTGATAAGAGTTCTATTTCCACCCATCCAATAGTTTTTTGACATGTGTTGGTCTTAGATTTTACATTATCTTTTCAATTTATTTAAATCATTAAATAATTAGGTAATCGTTGTATCATCATGGTATCATAAATAATTTAATTTATTTAATGTCCAAAAATTATAAAAAAACTATCATGATATAGTAAATCTTTTTAGATTTCTAATGAGTATTTATAGTAAAATATATGACTTGTATAACCCCATTTAAAAATTGTTTTAGTAAAACAACTCAAGTTTGTGATATTTTTATTTTAACATTAAATAAAAAATTATTAAAGTCATTTTCCTACCAAAGTGGCTCCATGGGGTCCCCAAGTTGACCCATGGATTGTCTTGGTCAGACATGACTCATTAAATAAGGTTAGGACAAGTGTAAATGTATTTTCATGTTTTTATAATATCATTTTTACCTTAAATTTCACTAATTACCTTCAATTGTGATTAATTAAACTTAAAAGTTACTATTTACCAAAAAATTATTTTAATCCCATTGAACCACATTTTACTTCATAATGACCTATGTCGGATTTTTAAAATAAAATCACATAAGTGTTAATGATTCATTTAAATGAAAAATCAGTTTTTTAACTCTCACTTAGTGGTTTCACTATTCATCAAAAATTGAAGTTTTTCAGAACAATGCCAAAATTTCACCCTAAGCTATAATTGATATTCCAAATTAAAAAATGATATCTATTTTACAAAATTCCATGAATATATGTTTCATTAATTAACTTTATAATTAATTCCCGTTGTCACAACAAATAGCGTGTTTTTTAGAAACAATATATATCAAATGATTGACAATTGTTTATGTCAAATGTTAAAGTGAAATTAATTCTAATGAACACCATTGGATAAAACGGTAAAAATATATTCTAATTATACATTTAATCCACTCAATATTATAATTTATCACTATAATTTTTTTGATTAAAAAAATTTTTTTATGTATTTTTCACTATTCATAAATAATTGGAAGTTCTCAGAAAATTACAAAAAATTTAACTTAGTATAATTTCGATATTACGAATCCAAAAACGAAGTCCATTTTGAAATATAAAATATATATAATTTTAAATAGTGAGTGTTACTATCTATAATGGCTATTTTTATTGGTCGCGATGTGTTAGAACCTCAAACTTGCGTACAATTCAAGCTGTTGCATTATTGAAAGAGAAGCGTATCGTGGAAGCTCGGGGTGATACAATAAGTAAGATTAACTATTTTAGAAAGGTGAAATTCCAAAAAAACAGATCCAGAGAAATTAATGTATTTAGAATATATATCTATTTTTTTCTACTTCAGTGAACATTGTGATAATCATTTCCTCGATCTTTCAAAATAAATATGAAGAAACACCTTCTGAAATTACAAAATAAGTATATTATTATTGTTTTAAGTAAAATCATACCAATGATACATAATATAATAAATTCATTCATTCATAGGATTAATGTAAAAAATAATACTATATTTGATAATCATGGATTCCATGGATGTAGGTCATGGTCCAGACTGAACATATGTCGAATATAATTAATCTCATCGAGATAATTATAACAATATTGTTATTTTACCTGATAACATTTTCATTTTAATCAATAAACAGTGTCACAAAAAAATAAATCCTATTTCAAAACCAAATATAGGATATTGGTATTTAATTATCTATATCACTTCATCAATGGTTTAATAAAGTCTTATAGGAGATGGTTCTCTCCTAAATCTCGTTGTGTTAGACCACATATGTGGATTACATGAACGCCACATATGAAACTCTTTAAATAAATGGTATATATAATATTAAGGATTATTTATCCTTATGTGTTTTCATTGATTTCCATGATGTTGGGGTTTGAAACTGGGAGTTATTGGGGAGACAAGCCAAGGTACACATTTATAACACAGTTTTTCTAAACAATGTGAATGAATTATAATGGGTTCAATATTTTTTTATAGTGAGTTTTCAAAAAAGTTTATAATTTTTTTCAAACAATTATACAACCAATAGGAGTCTTTGTGGATTTTTGGGTGGGCATTGGAACCATAATGGTTGGTTCACATTTTTCATTACTATGCTTCCAAATAGTGTGACCATATCTTGCTCACTAAAAAATGTGAATTTGTAAAAAATACACCGATTTAGATTTTAGATTTCCACCATCATTTTCAACCTCCATCATGTACATACTTCCTTACTTTATGGTAGATATATCCCTCAATACCTACATATTTATTGTCCTCTGAGTTTCCCAGTGGTTTTTCCAACAGTAAATCAATTTCTCATTTATTTCTCCTTCTTTTACCCTCGTAAAGAATTATTATTTCATTTCTTTTGGATATTTGGTGCTATTTGGATGTTATAGATGAATTTAGGGGTTTTAATGAGTGTATTTGTTTGATTACTTGTCGATCAGGTGTGTGAATATTGGTTCTTTCTCTTTTAGGAGGACTTCATCATGGGAAACAAGCTCTAAACTGAATCTGATGTAGGTGTCTCTATTTCAGAGTTCATTCAATGGAATATAATTAAATTTATGATCACCTTTACTTTTTTGTTTAAATTTATATTTAAATTATTTATTATTTGTGTTTACTCAATTTTTGATTTATATCATTGATTTTTTTGAAAAATTTTGTTTATTAAAGTTGTATTTTCTAAATGGTTGTGCCATGTATGCCCACCAAGTGTTTGATAAAATGTCTCAATGTTGGTATTGTGGTTGTAAATGGATTTCTAAAGTGATTGTAGAAATTATTTTACAATTTAATGGGTTTTTTATGGAATTGGGAATGTTTATTTATAATATTCCTCGTGTTATAGGTTTATTGTTATGGGAACAGACTTGTAAAGTGTGGGAATGGAGTATAATGTGGGTTAACTGAGGTATTTGTGAGTGGTTTGTTCATTTATTGTGTGAGGCTTAGTGAAAAAAACCTTAAAATTATCTATTTTTTCAAAGGTATATAGTTAGAAACTATATAGGATGACTACGTGATCTTTCATTATGGTTTTGTTTGTCTATTTGATATACATTTCAAATTTTTTGGGAAATTAAGTTTTCATTAAGAAAAAGAATATAAAAGGTATTTTGAATGAATATTAGGAAATGGTAAATTATAAAGGTGTTTTTAGTTTTGAAAATGTTTTCAAATTAGTTAATTGGTTCAAATGGGTAAAATAATTAAATATATTAGTGAGTTTACCCTATTCCTCACACCATACTTGGTCCCTTTTTTGGTGTTTTTAGATTTCGTTTTTCAAGATATGGGTAAAGGAAAGTGCATAATTTTAGAGGGTTGGACTTCATGATAATTGATGTCCAATGTTTTGTGAATGAGACATGGTATCATAGGGATACTGTAATGTGAATTTTTTTCTTTTTACTCAATCGGTTGTAATTGGTACTTTTTTTTGAAAATTTACATTCTTTTGAGTGTTGGTTAAATTTGAATATATCTTGTATGTGTATTTGTCTTTTTATAGTATGATTATTTTGTGTTGAATATCTCTATGCATGGTATCTCCATATTATCTTTTAGAGAATATTATAGTAATAGTGGGGTCATCCCATTTTATGTATTATTCATTCCCATTTTCTGATGGATAAATTTTTCCCATGTGCTAGTTCGTTAGGTCCAGTTCTTGTCACCAGCCTGTGGTGATCAGGAACACAATTCTGGAAATGAGGAAAACTAAAAAAGGAAATGGGTTATGTAAAAGCACGTTCCATAATTAAATAAGTGCATCAAAGAATTGTTATTTGAGGTTAAGTGGTACTTTGTATCTATGACTATTATTACTTGAGTGATATGAACATGAGAATTCCTAGCTATCTCTTTATCTTATTAATCCTACAGTTTCCATAGGATGTTTTGAATTGTTGTTATCTTTTTAGCCTAGTTGTGGGTTTTTATAATGAATTTTATCCTCTTCGTGAAGTTTCTAATGATTCCCATGTTAGGGGATTTCTTATGGTAAATTGTTTGGGATTTTATGTTGGATTTATTTTATGAATCATGTGATTTGTGACTTGTAGTTAATGCCACTATGAAAGACCTAGTCTAGGTGTAGAGAGGGAGCAACAGAGAGTACCTTGTAGAGAAACCATCTCATTGACCTAAAATTGGTGTATTTGGTGATTTTTATGATCCAAACATTGGGTTAATTGGGTGATTGTGAGTATACCCATATCATGGACAATGCTCAAGAGTTTCTATGGAAGGATCCACAGATGATTTGTAGTGAAAATGGACCTAATGATCCCAAGGTGTGGTTGAATCATATAATACAGATCACTGAGTTCATGAAGACCCCTCAAACCTCTAAAGAGTGATTTTAAACATATATTCTATAGGGACTATGTATGAAGTGGTTGGATACAATGGTGATTTTGGGAATGCAAGATTATACCACTTATACAACATTCAAAGTAGAATTTCATCAAATTTTTCACTTAATGATATTGAGTGTGGTAATGGAAAATGATGTTGTTTAGATAGTGTGGGGAGATCATTTAATGATGGAGTATGATTATAGATTTATTGATTTTTTCCATGTTTTTCTACATCTCATTGAAAATTTATATCTCAAGTCTCAATACTTTAATATTTTTTTGGGGCCAATGTTTAGAACTACACTCATTATTTTGTGTATGTCAATATATTTAGTGGTGGTTGACAGGGAAGTGATGAAAGAGGCATATTTGACTAGAAATACCCATCTCAATGGGGTTCATAATATGGGTGGTAGATAGATTATTTATTTAGGATAGAAGAAAATGTCATATATGTATTAGATATATAGTGGAAATGGTGTATAGTTATATATAGTATTAGCACATGTGGATCATATAAGGAATATTATAATTGCCTATTATCAGTGTGGGATGGTAGGACACAATAGGCCAATTTTTCTAAAGACTTTGATGTTGTGCCACTTATGTGGGTAGTCATGGAACACTGAACACATTGTTCAATTTTTTTCATATAAGAGTGGTGTAGGATCTATATAATAAAAGTGATTTTAGGTAAGATCATATGATTCTTATAAGAGAGGATGATCTTATCCTCCTGGAAAAGAATATTCTCAGTATGAGAATAGACGTAGAGATGGTCTATTACTGAGTGGATCCATGAAGTAGAGGTCATTCTATAGGAATAATAATCCTAAATATTTACCATTTAAGATATGGTGTTTATTTATTATTATATGTGATCTATTTTATTTAACATAGGCGAATCCCATAATTATATTTCACTTATTACAATTGGTTTATTGGAAATTTTGGCTTAGTTGATGTCGTTTGTTATTAATTTTAAATCCTTGTTGGGTAGAAATTAGGTGAAATTTTTTTATCCTCCTTGAGTTCATTACTATGGTATCTAGAGTGGATGTTTCTTAGGACATCATTATTTTTGACCTCAACATGTTCGAAAACATTACTAGTTTGGATTGTTTTATCAACATTAAATCACTTTCTGAATGTTATCAGCATAGGTTATGGTTCCATACTCTTAATGGGATCACTCACATCTTTCAGAGTGATTGGAATCCATGATCAAGGAGGGATGGACTAGTTTCTTTTGATTTGTGGTTGATCTCATGCCAGTTTTCCATGTTCGTTCATTAAGAATTGTTAATTGTTTTTCAAGTGAACATATTGTTGTTATGGATGTGTTCCTATATGTGTAACTAGTGGGTTTCCAAGTATTTCTTCCCTAGTGATAGATTGATAATACCATTGACCCAGTCCCTTGGATGATCTGGATTCACTTTTTGACTTTTATGATTTCTACAATCAACCTAAAGGATTCAAAACTTCAACTAGTGGATAAGGAGGGAAAGTGTTTTATTCCCCCTAGAATGTCACCATGGGATTTTCCAGTACAAATTTCAATGAAGTCCAATGGTAACCTACGACTTTGTATATACTATTGTAAAATCAACTATTTTATAGTAAAGAATAAATAAATTATTCCTAGATTTTGTGATCTATTTGACCAACACACAGTGGGTCATTTGATTTTAATAATCAACCTATGATTATGGTACCACATATTGAGGGTCGAAGAAGAATATGTTCTAAATACGACTTTCCAATGTCATTTCAGAAATTTTGAGTTTTTGGTGATTCTATTTGGTCTTACAAAATATCTAAAAAATTTCATGGTGATAATATATAATATCATTCATAATTGTTTGGGCTACATCATGGTTGTTTTAGTAGAAAACATACTTTAATATTCTATGATAATGGATGAGTACATTTACTATATGATTTTTTTTTGTTTTTTAAATAGAATCATTTATGTTCCAAATTTACCTTGTACTAAATTTGGATTCATCCCGAATGGATTGATGGCCTTATTTCTTTTCTTGAAAACCCCACTTTCAAGGGATGAGGGGAACCCATAAAAGGCATGTAGGCTTAGATATTACATGATCTATAGGTCTTAGTAAATATATAGACTATACTTGCAACTCCTCTTTCCATCATCTTCATCGTGATATCAAGTCTACACCATCACATGGATGTTTGGATAGGCATCTTGTGAAAGCACAGGCTATTCACGATGGCAATGTCATACCCGCTATATCTGTTAAATATGCTTATATTTTTCTCTGGTGAATGATCTTTCTCTAAATCCTCTTCTGGAGTCTTCTCTTTGTAGAGTCTGTCTGATCATTTAAGCACAATTTATGGTGTCCTATAGGCCGTGAGGTGGCCCGAAGGCCTTGAGATGGCCTGGAGGGCTTTCGGTGGGATGAATTCCTTTCTGGCCAAAAGGCCTTGGGTTTCCTAAAGGCCATAAAAAACCCAAGGCCCAAATAGGTGGCCCGAAATCCCAAATGGATGAATAGTTCTGGATGCTATATTACTGAATAGTGCATGATACAATAGATTTACATTAACTCAGAAATATGATTCCACTCAGTTTTGAACTCGGTTCTCTTTTATTCACTTTCCGAGTCCTCACCAACTTGGATGAGGCTCTTGTTCCTAAATTTGGATCCATGATATGAGTTTTCTAGGTTGTATGATTTTTATGGGAGGATATTAAAAGGATATAAATAATTTTTGAGTATTCATGTCTTCTTATAATCCCATGAATGTGTTTGAGAAGCATAGATTTATGGGATTTATTGGGTATTATTGTATTTTGCTTGGGTCTAATCCAAGCTATCTTTTCCCTTGATGTCTTATACCAAGGATTGGATGACTTTTTAGTAAGATAATAAGTTCAAGAGTTCTTTTGAAATGTTACATACCCATTCTAAATATGATAATATTTTTATTCTTCCATGGCCAATGAGATATTATGTTGTGTATTTTGATGCTTTCAATGTGGTTTTAGGGTGTTTTTTGATGTAGTGTGACCATTAATTGGACTATGGATCATGGAATATGTGGCCACATGAATGGAATTATCCCACCCATGACCTAGGATTGGAATCTATTTTTCATAAACTATAGATGTGAAGAAATTGTGTCTTCAAGGAGAATTTTATGGTGTCTTCATAGAAGAAATTATTTTAGTAATTTTTCTCTGACATGTAACTAAACCCATGTAAGAAACAATTTTTGGGGTTCCTTGACACTTTTGATTTCTATATTGCATATATTTCATGGATGTGTAATGGGGTCATTGACACTTTCAGTAGAAATTCTCCAATATAGGTGGTTCATGAAGTAGTAGATGAGTGGGTATTAGTGATATTTTTTTATAATCTAATACTGGATTTGTAGGATTGTGGAGGGAATTTATTCTTGGATATTGTGTATATTACACCCTCTCTCATTAATTGGGTGTGGATGAGTCAGTTATCTAACCTCATGTTCCAAAATATTAGTAATGAACTAAATGTTGGGGAGACCTCAGGTTATAGGTCTCAGTATCTTTGTGGTTCTCTAAGATTTTAAAAGTATCTATTACTTCCTCTAAAACAGAAATAATAAGTGTTTTATGAGGCACTCCATTAAAGTTAGTTAATTCTCCCCGAGATGAAAAAGATGTTTTATACCATTTGAGGTTGGTACTAGTGGCCAGGGATGAGAGGGGAAGTGGCAAATATTTTTTCCAAATACTTGACCTAACATATGATCAAAGATGAGTATTAGAGACCAGCTGGGTTATATCAGTCACATCATATTCTAGTGTGAAGGTGGGAAGACATATCTATGGATTTCACCATCAGACTACCCCATACACTGAGTGGGAAGAATCCTATATCAATTATTGTCATTTATATGATGAAATCATCCCATTTTCTACCAATAAGTGTGTCGATAAAGGTATATCGCGTCATTAGATTATATTAATGCGAGGTTTTTTCCTTGATGAATTTTCCTGGATGATAGTGTCAAATTGGTATTCTTTTATTACATATCTCTTTTCAAAGGTAGTCTAGGAGGATATAAAACCCTAGTTAATGTTGAGCACCACATATCTCTTGTAGATGGATGGATAGTCTAAGAAGACCATCCAAACACTCAAGGATATGTTGAAGGCATGTTTCATTATATCATGGTAAAGGGACATATCATTAGTTGAGTATTAATTTATCAACATCAATCATATCTTGATTAGGATGTCCCCTATTGAGGATTTTTATTTGTTGTCATGTGAATCCCTACTATGCCTAGCTGAGGTGAGAGAGTATTCTTTGGTTAGACCAAGACTTTTCCTTTATATGACTATGATAGTGAGGATGACATAGAATTTGATAGATAAAACTCATAGTTTCCACAATTCATATGGTTATAGTTCTAAACATTCATTGTACTTTTCAGTTGGTGATCAAGTGTTCCACCGTGTATTAGTTCAGTTGGAGAAATTGTGTTTTTGAAAGTAGGGGGTGTTGGTGTTGAATTATGTCATGTTGTTTCATTTTGTAGACTATATTAGGAATGTTTCCTACTAGTTGGTACTTCCACCATAGTTGAACTTAATTCATTTAATCTTCCACATATCCCAATTGATGATATATCATCAATACCCATAAAAAATGATTGAGTGGAAAGATTTGGATTTATAGCATGATGTATTCATTGTAGGTAATTATACTAATATCATGGACATTCAGAACAAGTTTCTCCATGGGAAGGAGATCATTTTGGACTATCATATCTTGAATCATGTTATATATTTCCATGATACATGGGACAAATAACATTGGGTTAGGTTGCAGTGGCCCCACCTATTTTCTTTTAGAAATTATTGAGGAATTTTTAGGGATAAATAGTGGAATGGTGGGGATTTTTTTGACACCCATCACGTCATTGTTTAATATGATTTTGATTTATATATATCCTTGAGTGTTTTATTTGAGTTATAGTGTGTTTCGATTAAAAATATGATTTTTTGGGAGATAAACCAAGGTATATGGTTAGCACAGTGTTTCTCGAAACCATGTAGAAATATTAAGAGGGGTGTTGTAGTTTTGTGTAGTTCTGTTTTGTATAGTTTGAGAATGGTTTCTCAAATTGTGAAGCACCACATAGAAGATTGTGTAGCCTGTTTTGGGTGGAAATCTTATCCCAAATGGATGGTGCATAGTTTTCCTAACCATTAATCCAAACTGTGTGTGCCATTTTGGATCACTATAAAGTTATAATATAACAAAATATCTCTATTGGGATTTAATATTTCCCCCCTCATTTTTCTCCTCGATCAAGTGTATCCCTCTTCCATTTGAATTATATACATTACCCTCATTCGTCGGTTTGTTTTATCTTGGTTTCATGTGGTTTTATGTTGAGGTAATTCAATTTCACCTGGATTTATTATTTCATTACCCTCATCATGTCTTTTTAGTCAATTCTTATGGAGTTATTGAACCTCGGGGCAGTTTTTGCAGAATATAGTGTTTGTAATAGGGTTTTTGGTTTTATTCCATGTGTCTTAAGTGTGTGAGGATTACTTATACCACATTCATGTAGTCTTCATCAAGGGTGATGATATTTAAACAAAATTTGAGGTTTTTACCTCTATTATTTGTTTTTTACACCGTACAACATTAAATTTATAATCACGTGTGGATTTTTTAAATTACTATTTAAATTATTTATTCTTGGTTCATATTCCTTATTTGATTCGTTTCATAGATAGGTTTGTCAAATTTGGTTTTTAATATTATATTTTCTAAATTTATGTGTCTTTTATGAGAACCAAGTGTTCTATAAAATTGATAAGAGTGGTTGTTTAAATGTATATATAAATGGTTTTCTGGAAATACTTTACCATAGAAAGGTTGTTTTTATGAAAGGATATTTTTTTATGAAATATAGTTTTCAATGTCCTGATTGATATGGTCACGTACTTTGGATGTGTTGGAATGTATTGGTGCATCGATTAATCGGGGTGTAACTGATGGGTTTGTTTGCAGAACATTGTGATCCTTTATAGAGAGGACCATGTGAGAAACCAATTTTTTTCAGGGGTCTGATAGGGGATTTAGTTATCAATACCATGTGATATTCTATGTTGGTTGCTGAGAAACTCTGTAAGATCATGGAGTTTGTCCCGAGGAAGACCGTGAGGGATACCATTTTTTATATAGCATACTTTTTACTCACTCATGATATACTTGATGGTTAGAGACCCTAGGTGTGTGGTACTACTTCAATATTTATTTATATGATTTATTCATTTGATTACATCTATTTTTTGTAATGAAATGTATTATTACAATTTTTTCATTTCCTATTTATTTGAAAAGATGATTTTGATCGTATGATCACATTTAAAAATATTTATTTGTAATATTTGAGCACGTTGTGCCTTGTAGACATGTTTATCTATTTTATTAGTTTTTTATATTTTCATTGGAAAATAATATTTTATTTTGAAAAGGAAAAACAAATGGATTTTGAAGGATTATTTGGAAATCGAATATTTTTATAGTTGTTTTACTTTTGAAAATGTTTTTAAACTAATTATTAGTTTTAATGGGTAAAATACTTAAATTGATTAGTACCAGTATACTTCAAGTCTTAATTAATCATATACATCTATAGTCCTTTTAGGTCATTTAATGATTTCAATTTTTAGGACACGTGTAAAGGAAGAAATTCATATTCTACATTGTATCGTAATGATTATTGTTGTTTGATGTTGTGGGGGTAGAAATGGTATTGTCAGGATGGACTCATGTGGATTTGTTTTTCATAATACATTTTATTTTGGTTATACATAGTCCTTGTTTGGAATTATAACCACAAAATGAGTTTTGGTTTTATTTTGAGATACCATGAATGTGTTTATGTTTTCTATGTCATGTTTTTCGTTGAAGTATGTCTTGATTTATAATATATGATTATGTTATACTATTTAATCTAATGATATGAGTGGGTAAAAACTATATTATGGGTGGTTAATTTCTATTTTTAAGTGTTAAAATCCTTCCCAATAGCTGGTTGGCTACACCTTGTGCATGTCATCAACCTGTGGAGATTGAGAACGTTCTTCGATCCATGTAGTTGTCCAACACATGTGATGGGTTTGGTCCACTCAGGTTGTATCATTATACTTTTTCTACCTACGTTAACTGACTTCTTCACTCACCTATTAACCAACACATGTATTCTATGATGTATCTACATCACTATTAGCCAGATATTGTATTTGAACATTGATAGATACTAATAATTCCTAGGCTTCTCTCTTGGATAAGATGTATAGTATTTTTCCAAAAAAATTCTTAAATACAAATACTATTTGAATTTTCTGAAATAAAAATAAAAAACTCACATGTCATACAAACTACCTTCTAAATTAACTTGAAAACAATTTTTCTATTCCAAATAATAAAATATAACTTCTTAATAGACACACTAAATAATATTAAAACTCAGTTTCAGAATGGTAAATATTTCGTCCACATATAGTTTTACATATAAATTACACCTTTGAAGTAACTGAAAAAACATATTTTTCATAAATTGACTGCATCTCTAGGGATCAAATGTTATTGAATTACACATGTATACATCAATGAATTATGATAAATAATTACTAATTATATTTTTTATTAATGAATCTCTTGGGAACTTTATTTTCCTTACCATAAAGCTTAGGAACACAAAAAATAATTCCATGAAACTAGACATTAATATATTGACATCATGAAACTCCCATAAATGACATTGACCCTCATTGAAAAAATAATCTAAAAAAAATAAAATGTATGTTCTAAAATACCCCCTTTGTATTTTTTATCAATACCCATTATCTGAAATGGTATATCAACATGTTAGAAATGTATTTAATATTCAATATTTTATTCATAATATTTTATCCACTCCAATTTTCTCATCGTCGACTTTCATTTTCCTTTCCCAATTATTGATAACAAATAAAATACATTGAAGATTGTGGTATCAACTAATTCTAAAGAAATGTTCCATAATTCATCCCATAAAAGTTATACATAGGGCATTTTTTATGCTGAATATAGATTTTTTGAATTATACAATAGTTATTTATATTTATAAACATATAATGATTCTAACTATTATCATATTAAAACTTAATTACTCATAGATTGATAATACAATTTTAAGTTGAATAAATTTATTAAAATTAGTTTTTGTGTGAATAATTAGACTTTCTTTATTTTAACAATAATTCATGAAATAATTTAACTCATATTTTACATTTATTCAATTCATAACTATAAGATTATAATTTTAAAAATCCATAAAACTTCTCAAATTTTTATGTTCTATGTAATTTTTAAAATAATTTATCCCCCTTAATATCTAAAACAATTATTAAAAAGAAAAGGGTGATATAATAGAAACACATACCTTCCAATAACTCTACTTAAAGAAGTATTTTTAATTTTATAATTTTACAAATTTTACAAACTCTAGTAACTCCACAACATCAACTCCTACCCAAGGGATGATCTCGATCTATAAATAATCAATGTAGACTTTTTCTTCAATTATTACTATTAATTACATGTGATGAATCCTAATGATATGGAGGAATGTTCATAAATTGAATAGTTATTCCATATATCTTCACACCATTAGTTATCCATTTAATGACTATCATCATGTTCAATTCCCCCAAATTGTTAGACATACAAATAAAACACAAATGATATATGAATATGATATAAACTCGTTTTATCCACAATGAATGAATAAAATGATGATAATACCTTCTCAATTATGATAATATTTCATTATCCACTTCACTTTTAGAGGAACACATATTGAGGCACTTTTTGGATTAAAGGGTATCCAACGTAACATGGATATGTTGTTCTTTTAAAAACATTTATTATGTGGGGTCATCCTTTTAACATGATCTATCAAAGAATATTAATCTTCTGGTGTAGTTTTCATATTCATTGATTTTTACACATGGAATGGTATGATTATTAAATAATTTATTTTTTTGTTACGTACTTTGTAACATCATCCAAAAAATAACTAATGAGATATAATCTTCTAATCCTTTTATAACCTCTCATGAAATTAGAGTTTTTTATGGGTAATTATCTCAATCTCCTTTTCCCTTTACATTTCATATTCCCCTTCCATTTTTTCCCTCTCATAAATAGTTTCCCAAATGATCAATCAATTATTGGATTTTTTCTCAACCATTTGGGTTCTACCACATTTTGATTTATGTAAATTCTTAACCAATTTAGTCATTTGGTTTTTCTCTTGGGCCAATTTCCAACTTTGTTTTAGTTTTCCTCCATCAATTTGGACTTTCATGTCATAATTTTATATACATGTGGTCTGTCCTCTTTTCCCACAGTTTATGTAAATATTTATACTTATCATAAAATTATTATTTTAATTATACAATTTTTCTTTTATATTAATTAAATTTATATTTAAAATGCTATGATGAATTACCAATTTGAATATTTGAAATATACTTTGGTGTATTATATTTTAAATTCTCCTACATTTTATTTCCCTCTTTGTCTTACATTATTTATTGAAATATATGATCTGGTATCTCTAGTTTTTAATACAGTATTAGATAGACATATATCACACAAGTGACCACTTTCATTGCTCATGGAATTTTTTTTTCATGTTTTATAAATTCATTTATAGTGTAAATAATATTACCCTCTACCTTTTTTGTTGTATCATCTCAGGAATGATCCCCATAAATATAGAAATCACATTTCTTACATTTTTTGACAAATATTACAAACAAATAATTCTCTATGACTAAATTTATTGTAATTCATATCGCATCCCACAAAATATAATCTTTTTATTTCATCAAAAACCATTCAACAATTACATGTGTGTTATTATTTGTGCTAAATTATCTTCTAGCGGGGGATAGTTTACATAAATTTCATTATATATCTTGTTAACATCCACCATATATGTATTGGTGGGTTCCCTAGAATTTTTCATCATCTATTATAACATTTTTTATGTATTTGTGAATACACATAAAATGAAAACATATTTATAATTATCATTTGAAATTGGTTTTGATGGAATCTATTTTTTAGGGATGTTATATATTGATCATTATATGATCATAGTGTACAGTTTCCACCATTTAGAGAAATTTTTCCAAATACTTTCTTTAACAACAATAACAACACATCAAGTCTTACAAAAATTTCCACAATTCAGATTAAATAAAGGATTAATTAATTTAATTCATTATTACCACCAGTATTATTTTATAAAATAAAAATATCCTTAGGAATCCAATTTATTATAATTGTAAAAAAAATTCTTTTATTAAGGGGGTGAGTAAATATTAATCCCAAAAAGTTTCTCCCAAACACATCATCTAGAATACAAGAAAGGATCCTAAAAATCCCTTATCTTCAGCAATGGAACCAAGTAATAAATATCATGTTAGAAATATCATATAATAAATAAATATAATATATTTCACCCATTATTGTCAATTTCATCTTAATCTAGTTCATTATCTTCATTAATTCAACCCATACATTCAACCCAATAAAAGTAAAATGCACGAAATCTCTATACATAAACATAAATAGGATGTAAATGAGGATAACCAACCTCAATGAATCTTTATAAGCAATTTTTAACAATAGGAAAAAGGAGATACAACCCTGAGACCATACATACACATGAAATCATTTGATTAACCTAAACTAAAAAAATATATCATCAAAATTACAACTGAAACTCACCCTAATCAAAACATCATCACCTATATCGATTCCCAAAAGATAGATGAAAGTAAACAAGGAAAAAAAATAGAATCCACCTTGTATTTTCAATGAACAAACATTTGTATGTAATGGTCAAAGCTAGCAAGGGATGGCTCTAAATTATCCTAAAAAACATGGTTTTTAACAAAAATGGATATAAATAAAATAATTTATGAGTGTTTTGGTATTTATATACATACTTTCCCTTGGAACATGCACTACCTAAAACCCATATTCAAGTCTTGAGTTTTCATAAGGTCCTCCAATTCAATCTGTGGACCTTATTTAGGCCATCAGTACATAAAACTACAGTCTTAGCAAACATCCTATGATTTTCATGGTTTCTGAACTGAAATAAATTCCATTCATGAATTATTATTTAACATTAATATTAATTTAGTCTCAAAAACCTTTATATAATGTTTTTTCAGATATGAATATTCAGGCTCAAATCAATTAATAATCTCTGACATCATGAATACATATTAAAACCATAAACAATCTACAAGAGTAAAATTGCAGATCCAAATTTCCATGATCCCTCCTCGAGCCTCCTCTGAACACCACCAACACCGAAAATAGAAATGTGTCAGGGCATGAAGTCATGGAATATTAAATTTACTATATTGGAAACATGGTACATAATACACGAATTACATAAGTAAACCCTCATGTTTGATTAAAAATTTGAAAAAAATCCTTTATTTTTCAATCATAGTTTATCTCATTGCATGTGATTTAATAGGTACATCCATCAATAGGTTAGGGTGAGGATAAAAAGTAGAAAAGTAACATGTGAAATCGTACTAGATAAAAAACAATTCATAATGAGAGAGAATAATCATAATCATATGTTAAATAACATGTAAACGAGGCAACAATATAAGAAGTAATTATATTATAGTAATATTTCCAAGCCTCAACACCAGCGTGTCCTATAACATTTTACCATGGTCGTAAACAATTGTATTATAAAAAATGACATATCTATATATTATTTCATTACCAGATACATTAATTATATTTCAAGGCACACCCATAATGTGTCTTAATTCATTTTTTCCATATAAATCAGTTATCATCGTAAATATTTTCATCAATAACCCATGGGGAATAAATAATTGTTTTCATAGAAAATAATTGAATACTTTTGTGTTTTTATACAATAAATTCTTAAAAGAAATTACATACTTGAAAGGAATGGTGAATTAATAAATATAAATACATAATAAATTTCATATAATAACATTTAAATGAATAAAATTGAATAAAATTATTATTAGGGTTGAAAAAATTTAAAATGGAGGCATTTTTTAGAAAATAGTTATTTTAGTGGATTACGGGGTATATAATTTTGTTCATGGAATGAGATTAATAAGAGGGAATAAAATTATATCATTTATAGAATGATTTTTTTGTGATCTAATTATCATATGTTCATGATAGTATGATAACATGAAAATTAGAGGAATAACTATAAAACAATTTCTTGAATAAAAAGGGAAAAGAAGAGGATCTGCTACATTTCATGATAGTTTCATAAATAATGAGGATAATTCATTGGAAATATAAGACACCATTTAATTTATTTATAGAGTTAAAAGATTATAAACTCATTCACATTTTATATTGAGATTAATAATCATTGTGATGTTTTTAAACAAGTTTTGTTTATATTCTAACAACTATTATTTTGTAAAATAATGTTTTTGAAAAACAAGTAAAAGTTATTAAATGTTTGAACCCTAAAAAAAGGGTGATTAAATTTTAATTCTATGAATGTTGTCTTCCATAAATATAGTATCATATATAGCATCATTTGACATTGAGTATCGAACTGAGTATCCCCAGTTGGAGTGTTTATCATAAAAACGAAATTGTTAATCAGACATAACAAAAATATTGGATTCAACATCATGATGTTCTGGAACTATTAGACATGATTTTTTTATAAATTTTGTATATGTTTTGAAAGAAATATTGAACATTAATGCAAACTAAAATGTATGTTTCAGGGGCATTAGAAGATATAATGTACTTTACCTTTAAACCTAAAGTCAAATGATACTACTATGATATTAAACGTTCTCAATGTCATGACATAATTGTGATACAAGAAATAGTTTTGGTTTAATGATTTAGGAGTCCATTGTGGTGTGGAAATATAAGAATGAAAATATATTAGACTGACTCTAAGATAGAAAATAAATAAAGCAAACTCGGAGATTGAAAATCAATTAGACTAACTCTAAAAATAAATGTTAATTGGACTGCCTTTGAGGGATAAATTCAATCAGACAAACTATAAGAATGAAATTTAATCCGACTGATTTTGAGTATGAAAGTCTATCATACTGGCTCAAATACAGAAATTCAGTCAGACTCATTATGAGAAGGAAAGTCAATTCGATTGAAACTGAGAAGGACATTTAATTAGACTTACTCTGAGAACTAAATTTTATCGGACTAACCCTGGAGATGAAATTAAATTCATAATGATTTAAGAAAGTGCCCTTATAATGAGATTAGGACGTTCCCTAATAATTAGCTGGGGAAGTTCTATCATAATGTGCTGAGGAAATTCCATCATAATAAATAAAAGTTAGGATGTTTGAGAAGTGTAATTACTATGAAAAATGAATAAGATTCAATATAGTTCTAAACTATTTGATGTTTTCAAGAAAGAACATTAAACATGAGTGAATTTTATAGTATCTCTGATTTGATTAATAATGAAATGTTTTTCAATTCCCCACCTTTTCGATTTTTGGATTCTAATAAATAGTGGTATATTACATTCATAAATTTCAATATTTTCACATGTGAAAAATGTGGATCACTATAGATTTTGATTCACAGTTACTCTCTAGATAGATATCTCATTAGAAGAATATGTAGATGAAAATTTTCTTACCGTACCAAGGAATATTATGAAGAGTAGTTAAGTAGAGTTTGAGAAGTGTAGTTCGTGAAATTGATTCATCATAATTATTTCATTATAATGAGATCAATGTAATGTTTTCATAATAATAAGTCAATCATAATGTTTCCAATATATTTATTAAATATTTCTAAGGCAATTGGGACAAGGGTATCAAACTGAGGTTCTAGACACAGTTTCTAGGAGAACTATTTTTATGATCTTTTCTATTACGTCTTAATATTTTTATGAAAATATTGTAAACTAGTATTATTCTTTATAATCATTCCTCTAGAAATGTAGAAGGTCTAAAATTGGAGTTGTAACATTTTCTAATCACATAGTCATTATAGTGAATCTTTATAGGCCCATGGGAGTGGAAATGTCTACGATGTTGGTTCTCACATAGAGTTCAATCCTTGTAAATTCGATGTGTGTTAAATGCATTACTTATTTTTCATGCATTTGTTTCTTATAATAGAAAATAACATAATAAAACTTTATATGTTATACAGTTTATGTTTCTAAAATTATTAAGGCATATAAAATCTGAACAACTAATTCACCCCCAGTTATTAATTGATCCTTTCGAACATCAATTGGTATTACAGAGAAGAATCTCTTCTTAAATCCTTATCACAGATAATATCAATTCTACCAATAGTAGAATAATTCATACATTTTCTAGAAAAAAATTATTATGGACCTTAAAATAGGATGATTCGTTATCTTCTATAACTTGGAATGCATGTTTTGGATGCTAATACAATTGTTTTTTAACTTTTTGAAGAATATACCCCTATAATGATTGGTAATTATAGAAATATTTTAGATGATGGAAAATATAAAAATTATACATAATGACTCTTTTAGAAAACATTTATATTTAGCTTATGGGTCTCAAAACATCAAGTAGTATAAGGGAAAATCTAAAACTTATTTTCGATGGGAATACTAAATTGATGGAAGAAAAACTATTGACCTGACATAGTAATTTTAAAGAAATAAGAATTAGTGATGAAGAAACTATTAAAGAATACTTCTCCATGGTAAATGAAATTGTTTGAAACATTCTAATATTATGAAAAGTTCTCTAAGATTAAAAATAGTGAACAAACTTATGAGAAACATTATGGAGAGGTATGATTCTAAAATTTCATCTTTTGAAGATAAAGATGATTTATCACTTCTTTAATTGAATAACATTCTTATTGCTTATGAAATGAGAAATGATGTTATGTTAAAAAATAATATAAAATATGATATCAATTTTTATTCAATGAAAATGATGAAATGACAAAATATTCGAAATTATTATCCTTGTGATTTTGAAGATAAATAGCATGATAAATTAAATTATAAAATCATGTGTCTTATATCCAAGAACTATCATTGAGGAAGAATAAATTATAGAGGGAAAATAATTCTCAAATGATTTGATTGTGGTGGAATTGGACACTTTAGTATGATTTTTTCTAATTAGAATGTTGAATAATATCCAGATGATTCTAATGAAAAACATCAATGGATGTTGATGAAGGAAATTTATAAAAATTATAATTTATCCAAAAATATTAAAATAGGATTAATGTAAATAAGATAATTATATTAAGAAATAATTTTAAACTGGAATTAACAGAAAAAAAAATCATTATATGGTGAATGTTTAAAAATGTCTATAACATTCATTTAAGAAGTTAAGAAAATGTAGGACTGATCAAATATTTAATATAATATGAGATAAAAATCATAGAGAGTGTATCATCTAAGAATATAACATGTTACATCTCTTGAACAAATTTGATCTCTCAATATAGAAATAAAAATGATAATTAAATACAACGTAAAAAATATTTAGGTTAACAATATTTCTTCAATAAATAATAATAATAATAATACATTTATAAGGTTTATAAGCTACACACATATAATTTAAAAATATGGAATGATGGTTTAAGATCATAAAAAATATATAGAATACAATGAATAAGAACTTAACAACCCTTTTTCAAAACTTATTGAGTCCCAATTTACCTTGATGATAATGAATAAAAACTAAAAAAATCCTTTGATGTAAAATCTCAAACATCTGATGTTTCAGATTTATCTTAAATAAAGTTTCTTGTGAAATTCAAAACCACCGAAAATAATGTCTCAACTTATAATTATGACATTTCATATGATAATAAAAGTGTGGGAATCCTTTGGATTGATAAAGGATGTGAGAAATCTATCACAATTAAAATATTTGAAAACTCATCTAGGAGGATGGATGGCCCATACCTATAGTATATTGGTACAGGAAGTAGTTATCAAGCTCAACAATGTCTCTAAATTGAATTACCTTACATCAATATAAAATCAAGATTTGATGGTTTTTGTTGGTGTTGTGGAATCTATGGGAAAATGGTTTATAATTCATTCTATAACATTTAACATCCTAGAAGAAGTAATGGAAAAGATAATGTATTGGTGTAAAAATAATCATTAACATTCCTAACCCACAAGATGTTGTAAATTTAATATCTAAATATTCTAGAAATGATTTTGAAAAAATAAATTTGAATGTATGGAATAATTTTATGTGGGATGTGACTAGTATTTTCATCATGCCAAAAGATGTATGAAACTCCTTCTAGAAAATGTTTCTTATGGTACATAAAAATTTAATGTAATAAAAAGAATGTTGAGGAAATATTTTTCATTTTTGAGACAAATATGAAAGCAAATAAAAAGAACTATCCATGGATAATTGATATTGGTTGTTCTTAACACATGATAGGAGATTTAAAAATAATAATAAATATTGAAAATCGGGATGCAGGAATTTAAAATTTTGGAAATTATAGTTCGTTGACAATATAATGTATATGATCTGATGATCTAGAACAAAAAACAAAATTATATTTATTTTCTATTTGTTGATGGATTAAAAAAAACATAGATACTGTTAGAAAACACTGTAATGATGGAAATAAACATTTTTAGAAAATATTCGTGTATTATCAGTATTATAGAATAATGAAAATATATTAATAGGGGATATAAAATCAGTGGATATATTTTTTTGATTGGAGAACATAAAAATTCATGTTATCTATGTGTTGAGGATGAGAATAAGTTATGGAACCAAAGACAAGACCACCATGGGAATATACGTATGAACAAACTCTACAAAATTGATGTTATAGGAAATTTACCAGAATTGAAAAGAAGTTATGAATATGATTTTGTAACTAGTCATAAAAATAATATTTCTAATAAAATCTCTAAGAAATTTATGTTTCAGTCTAGCCGACCTTTTAAACGTATTCATTCTAATTTATGTGGTCTAATGAGAAATCAATCATTAAAATGTTATTCTTACATTATCAATTAAATTAATGATTTCAATCTAATAACTAACATAATGTTTATGAAAAAAAGTTAGAGGCTATTGATATGTTCATATCCTTTAAGAAAAAATTAGAATGAAATGGGGGTTTACATGAAGAAGATGCAAATAGATAATAGTGAATAGTTCAAATACAAGGATTCTAAAAAATCTCTAAGAAATAAATGAACAAAACATATGTATTTTTGTTGCATGTACGACATAGAAAAATGGAGTAACATAATAGAATAATACATGTTTGGTGGAAATGGGAAAAACCATTTTAGTAGAATACAAACATTCAATGTTCTATTAAATGCAAGTTGTTAATAATATTTTAAATGTTTATAACTAATTTTGTTTTGAGCCTTGAATCCAACAAGACCTCTAATGAAAATGTGGTATATAAAAAATCATCATTGAAGTACTTCAAGGTTTTTATAATCCCATTTTAGATAAAAATATAAAGCATGGATCCTTGAATTATTAATGATAAAGTTGAATAAAAATTATTTATGGGTTATTCACCAAATTAAAGAAGTTAAAAATGTTGTAAAAAAATTTACAAAAAAGCGGGAATTATAGGATTTGAATGTTGTTGTGGATCCAATAAAAGTTTCTGAGAATATTGAGAAATATAATATAAATGATTTAAATGAATTTAAAAAATATGATACAAAATATACTTATCATGATTCTTGAAAATAAAGATATGAGGAAAGTGAATATGGAAAATAAACATTGAAATTTTATACATTAAAAAATCATGTTGATAATGATTACATAATTTGGAATTAGAAGGCTCTTGTTCAGACTACAATAACATTGTTATTAAAAAATTAGACTTCACTTATCTCAAAAGATGAACTGGAATTGGTTTAATGAGCCACTCAACATAAAAAATGGGTTGATCCTATGAATGAATATTTGGATCTGGTTGAGAAAAATGAAACATGGGAATTTTTAACATATATAAAAGATGAAAATGTTATTGGAACAAAATGGGTTTACATAAAAATATTGAATTAACATGGAGTGGTTTTATTTAACTAATAAAGGGTTTTTGTAAATTCTATTCATAGGTGGAAGGTGTACATTTTTAAGAATTTTTTTCCCTTGTTGGAATATTAGAAACTATTAGAATATTTCTATTAATGTATGCACATAAAAAATAAAAACAATTTCATATCGATGAAAATTCGACTTTATTAATTTAATATTTGTATAATGATGTCCAAATTGAACAACATTGTGATTTTCTACTTGATATTGATGAAAACAAGGTTTTTATATTGAATAAATTTTCTATGGGTTGAGTTTATCCCCGTGGGCCTATATTCAAAACATAATATTTGTTTGAGAATGTAGAATTTTTCTAGATTAATAGTTCATTGTAACTTTTATATGAAATAAGTTAACATCAGAATAATAATTTTTATTTGGTATATGAATGAAATAATTATTTCTAGGGACGATGAAAAATATTTTATATAATTTGGTGATGACATAATGAAAAATTTTAAAATTTCAATGTTTGGAGAATAAACTTTATTTTATAGTTTACATGTTCAAAAAAAGTAAAATACATATTCATATATCATGATTTGAAATTTAGGTAATTGTTAAAGAATAATGATATTGAATAATAATAATATTTTTCTAATCATATTTTAGGTAACACAATACTAAGTGAAGTAATATTTGGAAAAAATCTAATTTGAAAATAATTTTGGAAGCTGGTTGAATGTTTTCTTTTTCTCATAACATCAATAACTGATATTGTTTATGTTTTTACTTTATTTTCTATATATCAAAGTTAACTGAAATACTCTCCAATGTTGGTAGCAAATATATTATGAGACCTGATAAAGGAACCAATTCACATGGGATTTTATACAAAATAGATTGTAATATGAACTTTTAGGGTTTTACCGATGTAGGTTGGTCTAGAAATTATAATGATAGTAAGTAATCTTTTGGATGAATGAATTTATTGGGGGAATGTTGTGTGAGTTTTCATAAAAGGATACATTGTTCTGTAACATTGAACATAAAATAATTAGAATATGTTTCAACTACAAAATATTTTAATTAAATTTTGTGGATGAATGTTCAAATAGATTATTTGAATGTAAAATATTCTAAATCATTAAAGATACTTTGTGAAAATTAAAGTTCAATTGACCTTCCTAAAACTCATATCCAACCTTCAATATCAAAACACATTAATATAAAGTATCAACTTCAAAAACAAAAAGTTTATACTAAAGATGTTTTTATGGAATTTATATTAAAAATATTTTATATTTCTAAAATCATCACCAAATTTATGTCGAAAGAGGTATTTGTGTAAATGAGGACACAACATCTTATAAATCCTCCTCTAATGACATCCTAAAACACATAAAGAAGTCCCCCACCATGCATTGGATTATGTTGACACAACTGGAACGAATGTAACAACATTATATGGTAGAATATGATTTTAAAAGTATTTCTATTATGAATATAAAGTTATAGTTATCATATAAAGTGGGAGAGGGAAATAAATTTTACAGATAATGAAAATTGATGAATGATAAATGTCAGGGGAGTTTATCTGAACATGTGTGAAATTTTTTTTCAGTGAGGAGTTTAATTACTTTACAAAAATTACATTATCTAGTAGTGTGGTGAAAAGACACTTAATTTTGAGAAAGGTTGTTTATTGGTAATAGAAAAAAATATGAGTTGTTTAAAAAAGGTGAGTTGTCAATTTTTTTTAAGCATGTTTTCAAATAAATACAATGGTCGTGATTGCAGAACCATTTTGATTTTTTATTTCTAACAATGTTTTTTATAACTAATATTTTTTAAAATATTTTTGTTTTAAAAAACAAGAAATATCTTGAATGTTCAAATCCAAATACTAAGGGTGAGAAATGTTTTGTTTTGGGAATGCTTTTTTCCCATAATAGAGGATCAGACTGAGTAGAAAGAGATAGAGAGTATCATCCTGAGCATCCCAAGTTATATATTTTTTTTCAGAAAAATTATATTTTTTATTGGACACAACATTAGTATAAAATTAATAACAATAGAGTTAAAGATATATTAGAAAAAATGTATGTTATAATGTTTGTATGTGAAGAGAAATAATGTTATAATTTTGATAATGCCTGAAATATATGATTCAAGGAAATCATGAATTATATGGTTCCCTAAATTTTAACCATAATTCAGATGATTCTATGCTGATATTGAATGTTCTCAATGTCATATGAGAGTCATCATAGAATCACGAGATCATGTCAGACGAGATAATGTTTATTGATGTGAATAAATATAAGACGGAAAATAATTTAGGCATACTTTGAAAATGAAAATAAATCAGTCTGACTTTGAGATGAAAAATTATTAAGATAGACTATATGAAGGAAAGATAATTTGACTGATCTTGAGTAGGAATTTAAATGAATCTAACTCTTATAAAGAATTTCAATCAGACTAAATTAGACTAGAAAAGTCAATCTGACTGACTCTTAGAGAAAAAGTCAATCGAACTGACTCTAAGGGGGAAAGTAAATCAATGTAACTCTGAGAATTAAATTCAATCGAAGTTACTATGACAATTAAATTCAATTAGACTAACTTTTGTAAGGATATTAAATTCATAACGAGCTAAAGATGTTCTTGTAACACCGAGAGATTTTATGTCATATATTCTATTTACTTTCATTGATTTCTTGTGTTGTATTCTACAACAATATTAGATTATTCTATATGCAACACTGTATTATCATGAGGTATACTAAATACTATTCTTTTCTTCTGTTACATGCAATATAAACCTTCCTCAACAGCTTATGTCATATTCCATACCGAGTTTCAAAAAACACCAATATATTATTAAAATATTATTATGGGATATAGACTAGTCGTTTTGAATAGTATTACCTACATTTTAAATTTTATATTACATTTAAATTCATCTTATGTATTTTCTACACATGATATGAGAACGATTTCATTTTTTTATTAAAGAATTATTTTTCAAAAAAAATATAGTTTTTCTACCTTTTGATAGCGTCCACATTTTAAATCTAGTTTTTAACACTTTTATATATTATATTTTATGAAATATACTTATTATTTAGAATATTTACTTCAGATTTATCTTTTTTTGAATTTTTTTTGTTTTTATGATAAAGTTAATATTTTAATTAATTTTGGAAAATACAGCATTTTAATTCAAAACTACATTTTCATCAAATTTAATTTTATAAATAGATTATATTTTTAATTGGTTTTAAAGTGTAATTGAATTATGTTTTTATCATTTAATACAATTTTTTCATTGGAAATAATTTCACTATAAAGCCTTAGAAATTTCAAGGAAATTTTTTTCTTAATTTCATTCAAATTTTATGGGTCATTTTCTTCTGATGGTGCTTGATTCTGAGACCCGGTGTGCCTAGAAACAATTTCTGAAGTTTATCTCAGGTACGTTCAGTGAACGAATGAGCAGGTTTTTCTATCTTTTAAACCGGTCATTGGAATTGAAATCTGAGGGCACTGATGAACTCGTATCACCGGTAATTGTCTAAGAGGACCTTTACCGTAGTTGCATTTTGAGCAGTTTGTGGATTAATAATTGGGGATTTAGAATAAAAGAAATAAAATTTGTTGTGTACAAATTTTTTTTGTTGACGGTGGTTAATGTTTTACAAAGGGAGAGTTAGTGGTGGGGGGCCACACCCACCTAACCTCCCATGGGAGGGTTTAGTGTGGTGGGTCCCACAAGAGACCCTAAATCCTCACCTCCCCCCTAAACTCCCTAAACTCCTTAACCCTCATTAAAACTCCCTTGTTAATTTTGATAACTCACCTCATTTATGGAACCACTTCACATTCTCTTCACCCATTAATTCATGACAAAACATTAGTTAATAATTTAATCCTCCAATTTAATTAATGTGGTGTTTGATTTTTGAAATGTAGGTGTTAATAAAAATATTATCCAAGTCTAATATTTTATTAAGGTAGGAGCCTTTTGTTGGGAGGGGGATCCGCTGGAGAACATCATCTCCTTCCATTCTTCCCTCTCCTTTCTCCACTGTTGCACCACCACTGAGGTTCCATCTTCTTCGTCGAGACACCGATGAACGAGCAGGGACCGGTGGCGTGGTGCAGGCAAAACAAAATATGTTGACTATGATGTCTTCCCTACGTTAGATCCAACAAACGATAGTCGACCTGGGATCGAAGTCCTTTGCGGAAGTGACGAATGCCAATTATCATCATCACCTTCATCTCCTCCCTTGCAATGACGTCAACGAGCCGACGTCCATGCTCTCGCGATATCGTCATCGAACGGTGAATCTTGATGTAGGGGATATCTTTTCTTGTTCAAGACATTATCATCATTCTTCATTTCTTAAGGAATTGTCCACATGATATCATCGTAACGGGAGGATATCCGACTGAATGAACACAAACTATTATCATCCCCTCTTCTTTTTTGGTCTTCGTTGAAGTTGGAAGCCGAGGTGCATAGTGTCATTGCACCGTGTGGTGGTCGGCAGAGAACCACGGCCATGCAAGGCCATGGAGAAGGTGGAAAAGTGTCGTTGCACCTCACAGAGATGAAGATAAATGTGGACAGAGCGGGCCGCAATATTGGTGTGCGGCGCCGTCGTGCCGCGCTGGGGAGGCGAGCCGCGACCTAAGGTGGCGGAGGACCAGCAGGGGCGGCCGGCCAAGCTGGCCACCGGGGACTCCTATAGGCGGGACCCCCTCTGGGTCCCGTGGGGCCTCACAAACCATCCATACATAATGGTCGACCATTACCCTGAAAAAATGGTGGTGTAACAACCCCCCCCCCCCTGACATGCTGCTAGGGAGGACCCTACTGGGTCCGCCGTATCCAGAAAAGGGGGTTTCGCCCCTTGCGTCCCGCTCGGCCAGTGTCGAGCTACGACCGAATTCTGAGTCGGGCCATAAGCCGCATGGGCTGGGACAACCACACCCCTCCTGGCCTGGCAGGACTCAGATCCGGGTTGTGTCGATCCTGTTCGGGCTGTCCCAGGGGGTATTGGGCCGAGTCGGACCGGGCCTAGACCCCCTTTTTTCGGACCATCTTCACTTAAATTCCCATAACATGAGTTATGGACCTCCGATCAATGCACCTTCAGTTGAATAGGATTCCTCAGATCGAGATGGCCTTTTTGGATATTACACTCGTGGTTTTGGCGAAGTTTGGGTACGGCCAGGTTTGTTCGAACTTGAAACCAACCGGGCCCTCATAGCAGAAACGCTTATAACATGATTTCTGGACGTCTGATTGACATGTCGTCAACTTTTTTGGATTCATTTTGATGAGACGGATCTTTTGGAATACTTAACCTATGGTTTGGACGTCGTTGGAGTGCAGTTGAGTTTGTTTTAGCTTAGAAGACAACTGGGCCCCTTGAATGAAAAAGACGAATACTTTCAGAACGGACGTTTGTTTGACGAACCGTCAGTGGCGGTGTTAATTTCGTTGAGATATGGTCCCTTTGAGTATACCCTATGAGATTTCGGGGTACAGTTGAGATATGGTAGGGTAGGTTCATACTCTAAACCAACCGAGCCCCTGGGACGAAAAGGCTACTAACTCGCAGTCAGGGCATCCGATTGGTGCGTCGTCTATTGCGTTGAGACCCCTGTGACGAGGCGGTCCCTTGTGATACTTATTTGTGGGACTTTTTTGATACTTGTAGTATTGACCAGTAGCTCATAGAGCGGATCCTCCTGGAGATGAGTGTGCTGAGTACGGAGACCTAGTAGCTGGGGACTTGACAAATGCTTGACCGATTCGACTTAGAGTGAGTCGACTAGCCCAATGGACAGAGTGCCCGGTTTTGGGTGGTAGACCCACAGCGGATGGAGTGCCTATGTTGTGGTGGCAGACCCACGATAATTGATAGGGGGAGTACCTCTATAGTCTAGTAGGGGGAGCACTACTATGTTGGGGCAGCAGACCCATGGCGGGGAGAACTACTGTGTTAGGGCAGCCGACCCGCAGTACTCGATAGTGGAGGAGTACCTCAATATTATAATGATAGTGAGTAGCACCCTGGAGTCGTGACAGGACTACTGCACTCGACAGATCAGGAGTTCTCAACCAGCTATCTTTTCGTCATCGTGAATAAAAATCCTGGTTTGATATGAGTCAATGACCTTTGTGTTTACCTCATGGTTGAGTTGGGTCACTTGATAACATAGTTATATGTATGGTAATATACCTAATAGTGGTTATCCATTGATTTCCTAACATTTTCTTTTCCTCATGATTGAGATGGGTTACTTGATAACATAGGTATAAGTATTGGCTTATATCTAAGTAAGGTTTACCTGTTGAGATCATTCTTTTTGGTTATTCATGTTGGATTTAGTGAGACATTGAGGTTCTCGGGGTCCCTAATGAGTATCGTTATACTCACCCCTGCACGGTCTATGCCCGCACCTCATTGTGTTGGATGCAAACGACGGACTACGCTGACAAAGACCGAGTGTCCGAGGATTGAATGACACCTAGAGGTGGACCTTACGAAGGGACAGTACCAGGAGGTGGACCTCACGACGAGTCAGTACCCGTAGGAGGTTAACGAGAAAGGGTGATGATGAGGCTATATTTACCGACCCATCAAGTAGGATCTGTGGCAGATGATGTTGGAGTTGCGCTGTTTGCACCTACCCTTCAAGTAGGAACTGTGGTGGATGATCCAGGAGCTGTATGTCACCTTCCAGTTGTTTTTTATTTTAAATTGTACTTTACAGTTGGGATTTTATTTCCGGCAACATTACTTTCAGGACTAATTTTGTTTTCAGTTTTACATAGTGTTTGCTTCCACTTGTACTCTGGTTAGATGTGTTTACGTTTTATAAAGGAAATTCCTTCCCAGTTTTAAGGATTTACGCCTTTGGATCTAGTCACCATCCCCTGGCCTATAGAAGGAGGGCTTGGGGAAGTCACGGCACGGGCCCTGAAGACGGGTCATGAAAAATTGGTATCAAAGGACGACTGTTATACCGTAGAACTTATGCCTCTAATATTTTCTTTTCTATGAAGCAATAGTTCTAAGGGTAAAGAGTGTGGTCTTCAGTTCAGGGAGTACAGTGTTGGTGCGGCGGCCGACGTATCCATACACCAGGACCTTGAATTCTTATTTCTGACTCAGTGCACAAAAACACTGATTGCGTGTGTGTTTCCAAAAGTTTTCTATAAGTCAACTCAATCAAGGTCATCTCACCAGTTTTTTATCATTTGACCATGTCACATCTGTTTCGTTTGGGATGTCTTCACCCAGTCAGTCAGTGTGGGTACCGAGTGGGGAGCATGATGATAACCCACTAAGCACCAAGGCTTCATTACAGTCCCCTCCACCAGTTGAGACACTAGCAAATAGTGCACGCCTCTAGATCTCATTGCATGAGTTCTAGTGATAGAGGCCTCCGTGTTTTCAAGGCGAGTCATATTTTCATATGGCTTAGTACTGGTTGGAGTTTATAGCGCGACTTGTCCACACAACTTGGACACCCGCCAACTTGATGGCGTACCTAGCTGTTAGTCTCTTTCAGGGAGAAGCTGAGAGGTGGTGGAGCCACATGTTCCAGTTTTGCGACAAAATTACCTTCAGCTAGGGAGACTTTGAGACCTTCTTCAGGGTGGAGTTTATACTAGTGACTCTACACTCTGAGCGTGCTCAAGAGATGCTTCCTTTTTTTAGGGTTATTTAGCAGTAGTTGGGTCATCTGTAGGCAGTAGACAGATGATGCATTGGTCCAAGCGGACTAGGCCAATAGGTGGGTGACCTTAGGTTACAAGTTAGGTTGTGTGAGGCACCTGAAACAGAGCCATCCATACGAGGAGCAGGAAGTGCTATGCATGTGGAAAGCAGGGTCACTTGGCACATGACTATCCAACTTCCCGTATAGTTGATCAACAAGCGTTGGAGGAGCCACTGAGACAGAAGTAGCGACAGGAGCTTGAGCATCAGCTGAGCAGTGGACAAGGCAGTGGAGCTCCAGGAGCAGGGGGATAGGAGCGAGACTAGATCCAGGCATGGAGGCCTTTATTATTGGTGATTGTAGTTCCCGTGTTGATGTTTTTGTATTTTAATTGTGTCTTGTACATCAAGATGCAGTAATATAAGACACTTTTCTTTGTGACTTTTTCTTTCTTGTTCATTCTGTATGGTTGATACTAAGATTTTCCGGTTAAAAATTTTGACTAGACGATCACTCGTGAGATTCTTACTAGAGGAGGCCTAGTAACCACGCACTGATGACGACAGTGTGACTCAACCCTTGGAGGTGAGAGTAACGGTTGGATCTCTTAGTAGTAGCGTCGAGTCCTTACGACGTCATTCAAGAGATGAATTTCACCGTTCATGTCAGGATTGACTGTATTAGGCTAAGAATTTTGTTCATCTAGGGGATGAGACCAGAATTCTCTTTTCGGTAGAGGATAAATCTTAGCTGCTCTTTGGTAGAATGTAGACGAAAATGGGTGGAGATGAGTTCTTAATATTGGCTAGTATCTCCAATTGTTTTTTGAGAGAACGGTTTACCATTCTATCCAACTCCTAAGTATCAGGTGTACCTTCACTCAGAAGGACCTGAACCCGAGATAACACCAATGGATTGAATTCCTCTAGGACAATGACTTTGAGATAGTTTATATTCTTGGGGAGGGGAACGTTGTAGGAGATTCTCTTATTAGGAAATGAGGCATCCAGCCGTTAGGAGAGGTGAGACATCATCTTACCGCGTTTCAGATATCCTTTGTGGTTAGTGATGGAATCAGCACCTGTTGAACCAAAGATGGTTCAGGCTATAATAGAGAAGGTGCAGATCATCCAGGGGCAGATGAAGACTGCACAGAGCAGACATAAGTCCTATACATATAGGAGACGGAGACCACTGGAGTTCGAGGATGGCGACCACGTCTTTATATAGGTCTCACCTTGACGAGGTCTACGGAGATGTGGCCGAGGAGGAAAGTTATCTCCATGATTCTTCAGACCTTTTCAGGTTCCCAGCAGAGTAGGAATGGTGGCTTACCACCTGGCCTTTCCACCTCAGATGCTCTGGGTGCATGACTTCATCCATGTATCTCAGCTGAGGAGATGTGTTCATGACCTATACATCATCATCAACCACAGAGAGAAGGACATCAATGACGATGTGACTTTCACGAGGTTCCAATTGAGGTTGATGATCGAAAGGATCGGGTCCCACGAGGATGTTCATTTTTTCTTGTGCTCTTTAGATGGAAGCATAGGAACCTCCAGGAGAGCACAAGGGAGCGAGAGCCTCAGATGCGTTCTCGGTACCTCCTTTAGTTTCCCTAGTTTTTGTTTGAGATTTACGGGGACATAAATCTCTGAGGTGGGAGTAATGTAAAGACCCGAAAATTTCAAGAGATTTTTTTCTTAATTTCTTTGGAATTTTACGAGTCTATGGATTCTGACGGTGCTTGATTCCGAGGCCCGGTGTCCCCAGAATCAATTTCCGAAGTTTACCTCAGGTATGTTCAGTGAACGAACGAGCAGGTTTCTCTATCTTTTGAATCGGTGCTCGGTATTGAAATCCGACGACACCGATGAACTCGCAGCACCAGTAATTGCCTAAGAGGACCTTTATCATAGTTTCATTTTGAGCAGGATGAAGATTAATAATTGGGGATTTAGAATAAAAGAAACAAAAATTGTTACATACAAATTTTTTTTGTTGAAGGTTGTTAATGTCCTACAAAGGGGGAGTTAGTGGTGGGGGCCCACACCCACCTAACCTCCCATGGGAGGGTTTAGTGTGGTGGGTCCCACACAAGACCCAAACTCCTCACCTCCCCCCTCAAATCCCTAAACTCTTTAACCCTCATTAAAACTCCCTTGTTAATTTTGATAACTCACCTCATTTACGAGACCTATTCACATTCTCATATCCCATTAGTTCATGACAACACCTTAATTAATAATTGAATCCTCCAATTTAATTAATGTGGTGTTTGAATTTTGAAATGGAGGTGTTAATAAAAATATTATCCAAGTCTAATTTTTTATTAATGGAGGAGCGTTTTGTTGGGAGGGGATCCGTTGGAGAACTTTTTCTCCTTCCTTTCCTCTCTCTCCTTCCCCCACTATTGCACCACCATAGAGGTTCCATCTTCTCCATTGAGACACTAATGAACGAGCAGGGAGTAGAAGTGTGGTGCAGGCACAACGAACTATGTTGACTACGACGTATTCCTTATGTCAGATCCAACAAACGATGCTCAAGCTGGGATCGAAGTCCTTTGCAGAAGCGACGAACGCCAACGATCGTCGTCACCTTAATCTCATCCCTTACAACGACATCAACAAGCCAACCTCCACCCTCTCGTGATATCGTCATCAAACAGAGAATCTTGAGGTAGGGGTTATCTGTACTTGTTCAATACTTTATCTTCGTTATTCATTGCTTAAGGAATTGGCTGCATGATATCGTCATAACTGGAGGAGATCGGACCGCACGAACAAGATTGATTCTCCTCCCCTCTTCTTTGTTGATCTTCGTTGAAGTTGGAAGCGGAGGGGCATAGTGCTGTTGCACTGTGCGGTGGTCGGAAGGGAACCGCGGCCATGGAAGGCTGTGGAGAAGGCGGCGCAGTGTCGTGGCAACGTACGAAGATGAAGAGAACCGCGGCCCGAGCGGGCTGTGGCGGTGGTGCGCGGCGCTGTCGCGCCCCACTGGTGTGCTGAGTCACGGCCTAAGGTCGCGGCGGACCAGCAGGGGCGGCCAGCGAATCCAGGAGGCGGGACCCCCTCTGGGTCCCGCGACTCCTCACAAACCGGCTGGTCGTAATGGTCGGTTGTTACCCAAAAAACTGGGGGGGGGGGGGGTTACCCCCCCCCCCCCGACCTGCTGTTAGGGCGGACCCCACTGGGTCCGCCATTTCTAGAAAAGGGGGCCGCACCCCTTGGGTCCTTCTCAGCCAGCACCGAACCACAACCGAATTCTAAGTCGGGCTACAGGCCGCACAGGATGGCCCGGACCACACCTCGTTGTTTCGGGCTATACCCTGCAGGGCTGAACTAGGACCCGGGTTGGGTCGATCCGGTTCGGGCCGACCCGGGGGGTATTGGGTCGGGTCGAACCGGGCCCAGACCCCCTATTTTCGGACAATCTTCACTTAAACGCAAATAACATGAGTTGTGTACCTCCAATCGATGAAACGTTAGTTGCGTAGGATTCCTCGGATCAAGACGGACGTTTCAGTATATTACACTCAAGGTTTCGGTGAAGTTTGGGTATGGCCGGTTGGTTCGAACCCGAAACCAACTGTGCCCTCGGAGCGGAAACGCTTATAACTAGACCTCCGGACATCCGATTGATGTGTCGTTGACTTTTTTGGATTCATTTTCATTAGATGGATCTTTTGGCATACTTCACCTAATTTTTGGATGCATCTGGAGTGCGGTCAGGTTAGTTTTAGCTTAGAAACCAACCGGGCTCCTAGAACGGAAAAGCCGATAACTTTTAGACCAGACGTCCGTTTGACGAACTGTCAGCGGCATTGGTAATATCATTGATAAATGGTCCCTTTGATTATACCCGATGAGATTTTGGGGTACAGTTGAGATATGGTCAGGTTGGTTTGTACACGAAACCAACCGTGCCCGCTGGATGAAAAGGCTAATAACTCACAGACCGAGCATCTGATTGAGGCGCCGTCTATTGCGTTGAGACCCCTGTGATGAGGCGGACCCCTGTGATACTTCTTTGTGGGGATTTTTGATACATGGAGTATCGACCAGTAGCTCATGGAGCGAATCCTCCAGGAGACGATCATGTAGAGTACGTAGACCTAGTAGCTGTGGACTTGACGACTGCTTGGCCGATTCGACTTGGAGTGAGTCGAATAGCCCAATGGACGGAGCGCCCGGTATTTGGTGGCAAACCCATGGAAGACAGAGTGCCTATGTTGGGGCGGTACACCTGCGGTACTCGATAGGAGTAGTACCTTTGTAGGCTAGTAGGGAGAACACTACTATGTTGGGGCAGCAGACCCATGGTGGGGAGCACAACTGTGTTGGGGTACCAGACCCATGGTACTCGACAGTGGAGGAGTACATCATCAGTCTAATGATAGTGAGTAGCACCTCGAAGTCGTGACAGGACTACTGGGCTTGATAGAGGAGGAGTTCTCCAGTAGCCGTGTTTTCGTCATCGTGAATAAAAATCCTAGTTTGAGTTGAGTCAATGACCATTGTGATTACCTCATGGTTTAGTTGGGTCACTTTATAAAATAGGTATATGTATGGGAATATACCTAAGTAGTGGTTATCCTTTGATTTCTTAACCTTTGTTTTTCCTCATGATTGAGATGGGTTACTTGATAACTTATGTATAAGTATGGGCTTATAACTAAGTAACGGTTATCTGTTGAGATCCTTCTTTGTTGTTATCCTTATCGGATTTAGTGGGACCTTGAGGGTCTCGGGGTCCCTATAGAGTATCGTTATACTTACCAATGCACGGGCTATGCCCGCACCACATTGTGTTGGATGCAGACGACGAACAATGCTGATAGAGAACAGGTATATAAGGATTGGATGACACCTGGAGGTGGACCTCACGACGAGACAGTACCCGAAGGTGGACCTCACGACGAGTGGGTACCTAGAGGAGGTTGACGGACAAGGGCACTGAGGAGTCTATTTGTACCTACCATTCAAGTAGGATCCGTGGCAGATGATATAGGAGCTGCGCTATCTGCACCTACCCTTCAGGTAGGATCCGTGGTGGACGATCCAGGAGATGCATGTCATTGTCCAGATGTTTTGCCTTTTACCTTGTACTTTACAGTTGGGCTTGTATTTCCAACCCCTTTACTTTCATCACTACTTTTGTTTTCAGTTTTACGTAGTTTTTTCTTCCACTTGTACTCTGGTTAGATGTTTTTATGTTTTATAAAGGCAATTCCATCCCAGTTTTAGGGATTTACGCCTTTGGTGCTAGTCGGCAGCCCCTGGACTATGGAAGGAGGGCTTGGGTTAGTCATGGAATGGGCCCCAAGGACGGGTCGTGACATTCACATTTAAATTGGATATAAAAACATGACAATCTTTTGATAAGTTTTTACTTTTTAAAAACCTACTTTTTTGTTTCTTACAATAGAAATTAATTTTAATATAATTTCTTGCTAATTATGATTTTTTAATTATGAAAACATGATTTCATATTTGGATTCAGTGGGTCTCAATTATGTTATTTGGTAACATTTATTTTTTGTATATTATGAATCATAACTAAAAAAATTATTATTTACCTTAGATAAAGGTAAATCTAGTAAATTAGGGTATCTAAAAATATGATAAAGATAATAAAATTCCCCTAAAACCTGTCAAAAATAACTTTAATGAATTAAATTTGACCAATATCACCCATGGGTTTTAATTTTTTAATTTAATTGACTTTCTTTCATGAATGTGACATAATTATAATTAAAACAAAATAAGGTGACAACATTTCACTCCTATATATATTGAATGTATAATAAATTTAATATAGCGATAAATATGATGAAAAATTATACATAAGTAGATTCCATAAATCTAAAGAAATTATATATATTATGTGATTTTATTTATAATTTTTAGATATTAAATAATTTCTATTTATGTTGATAGAATTGTAATGTAGAATTAATTTTATTGATAGAAATATCCAATAAATAGTTTCAAAAATATTAAAATAAATATCATCTGAACTAATTAATACTCAGAACGAATATTCAAGGTTACTATGACATATTAGTACTGTATTACAAATTTTGGTTTGAATTTATCTTCTATTTGGATTTTATATAAAGTCAAATAAATGAAGAGTGTCGAAATTGACACTATTTGTATTTTATAAAAATAAAATATTATTAAATAATTTAAAAATCCCAAAAATATTTAAATATTACAAAGTGAAAATTATATGGCATAAAATATATTAAACTATCGAATTATGGGAAATTTATGACTGATAAGTAAATATATTTACTATTTATTATTTAGAATATTATTACCAAAATTAAATTTTAATAGATTAAATAAGGATAAATCCAGATGATAAGGTTCAAAATAAAAAGAAATTATGTTCAAATTTTATTGTTTTAGATTATTCTAACCCAAAATTATCTTATCTTAGAAATAATCCACTTTGAGGCCTTTTAATTTAAAAATTAAATTATATTAATTGTATAGTTTTCCTATTTCCAATGGTGCCCCTCCCCTTTCTTATAAAATGGATCCTCTATTTCTCTTCTAATAAAACCTCCAAATACCTTTGGCTCCAAAAAAACCCTAACCAAATCTCCTCCCAACATCTCCCACTACATTCTAGAGGCCACCCTTTGGGAAAAAAATCCATCTTATGTAGTTCTTTTGTTCATACCAAAAGAAGCTACACAAAAAAGATGTAATTGTTTTATCACAACTTTCATAATTAATTTCATCTTCTACTTTGTCTTATTATGTTGTCTCCATAAAAAATAATAAATCTAATATATACAACATGATTATATGTTATTATAATTATAGAAAAATATTATTCCACTTTTTATTCATCCTATGAATAACAACCTCACCATGCGTGCATACGTACGACTTACAATCACCACGTCATGGTGTAATTGTTATTAAATTATAGATAATTCAAATGGGTATATTAATTATTATAATGAATTTAAATAATTAATATAACAAAATAATTATTATGTACAATTCATACACCATCCAATTATATAATATTTAACCATCAAAGGAATGATATCTTCGCTCGTGCGTAAGTGCGACTTACCATCTCCATAACGCGATGAGATTCATTCTCCATGTTAACCATTAATGTATGATTATAAGGTATATATAATAAATAATCATTAAATATATTACATAATAATTATAATGGATATATATATATATATCATTTACTTTCTTCTATTCAATTCAATAAGGAATCAGAAACTCCAATCATGCGTATGTACGACCGACCATCTTAATGAATAGTGTATTCCATTTCATTTATCAATATATTATATACATAATATATATTATATATAACATAATTTTTTACATTATATAAGTAATTAAATCATGATATATGTAATAATATCATGAATAACATGTCAAAAAACATATGAAAATATTATTACCCAAAACATTGCTTTAACATGGAATTGATAAATTAACTGGTAATATAAAGTCACAAGTTAATCATATATGATTTCATAAATATGATTATAGTTATGTATCTACTTAATAAGATGTTTAAACCCACTATAAATGAGTTTCAGACACATACTAAGGATATCAGACATAAGGTATTGTATAATTTTGTAATCTCGTTTTTATTGGAAATAGTTTATATGTAAGTATTTACTAGGGATATATTTATAATCCATCTCCATGTTTTCAAAAATGTTTTCATAAATTTTTTATATTCCTACATTTATGTTTAATGTAATTTTCCGATTTTTTTATATTTACTAAATTTCTTTAATTAATCTTTCTGTCATTTAACATACGAGTTACTTTTTTACTTTTCTGAAAAAAGTACAAGAAGAATATTTTTTAACTTATTCAAAATGAATAGATTTTTTAAGGTTTAATGAAACCATATTTCCATGAATATTCATCTACTCTAATTCAATTTATTTATAATTAAATTATTTTCTTTTAAAATTTCTTGTCATTTTGAGAAATGAAAACGTTTTAGAAGATGAAATGATATTTTCCTAAAATATTATGTTCATGTGTTTTATCAAAATTATATTCAATATAAGATAACACTATATAAATGGGGTTTTGTTTATATCTTGTTATTACTATTATTTTATTTTTTTAATGAAGTAATGATATTTTATAATGATTAGGTTATGGTAGAATGATTTTTAAGAAGCCCATTTTATTTCTTGGGTTATGCTATGATAAAAGCATTATGTAATTGTGGAACATTTAAGAATGATTTCATTATGAGATAGGTGTGACCTATATCAACCTCAAATGCATTGGGTAAAGATTTATAAATCATGATATAGAAATGACTATAATGGAAAGAAAATATGGTTCATTAATATAGGACTTGAATGGAAAGTAAATCTGGTTCAGTAATACATGGATGGAACGATAAGCAAACCAGATTTAGTAATGGACCTTGTCAATAATTATGGTATTCACAACAATGCCTTATATACTATGAAAATTATATTATATCATAGTTAATGTTCATTTATGATTAATTCTTTATCTACTGCCATGATTTATTTCGTGACTCATGATTCCAATGTTTAAAATTTATGTTCCTATTTTTATATTCTTATGGTTATGTTTTGTTTTATGTTATCGATGTTTACCCTTACTAATCATTTGAGCTCGCCCTTTTTATTTTTTATTTCCCACAAGATATAATGAAATGTTTTATGTAGGAAAACAAAATGGGGATATCTTTATCCGAGATGTTGAAGATCGTTCTCAATGTTAGAAGATTATGTTCCATGTTTCTAAAGAAACTGAACTAATACAGTTTGGGATTCTATTTGTTTCTTGTATTATGTTTTATTCAAAAGTAAATTTATGCCCATGTACTTCAATCTTGGTTAATTGGAGTTGGTATCAGATAAAATGTATAGTTAACCTTTGGAAACTAGGATGAGAAAGCTATAGTAAGAACCCAAAGGATATGTCTAACAGTATAACACAATCCTAGTTTTTTTTAAAAAAACATGAAAAACCTAGGATAAAACCTAAAGTGACAGAAATTGAAATTTTAGTTTTGATAATTTGGTTTTCCAGTTATGATTAGTGTTTCTCACACTATGTATCTTTATTTTAGTTAACTGATGGAACCCGAAGGAACTACGTTGATGTTCAATGTGATGAGAAATGAAATGGTTGTCATCCTAAGAAATAACATATTATGGGAATCTGAATGAAACATTTTGTAGCTTTTCACAGAAAATATTCTCAATATATGAACCATGCTAGACTTCCAAAATTTAAATAGAGGGAGCAAAATTTTGTTGAATCCTTCAAGAGGCAGCACGGACCTTCTTACATCTGGACTTCAGATCCATTTGTTGCTAAAAATGAATCATTACCACAAAAAATATATTTTAAATTCTACAGTGTTCTATACATGAAAAATTCTCCATATCCTTATATCGTTTAGAAGGTGAATCTAATTAATGATATGATCTTATCATGAATATGATGCAAAGAGTTGAAATAGAGTTAATGGAATGGGATGAGTTCAAGAACTTATTTTTCAATAATTACTTTCCTTATATTCTTTGAACAAAGATAGAGAAGGTGTTCTATGAGCATAATAAAAAGGATAAATAATCTATTGGTACATAAGAGATGAATTTTACAAGACTTTCAATGTATACTTATAGATTTATCATCCAACCAAAAAGTAAAGATGATCGATTCTTCAGTGTCATAACACAAAGTATTCAAAGGGAATTATCTATGAGATAATTAAGTAGATATGAAGAAATGTGTATTGTGCTATCAATCTAGAACTAGAAGATGGTGTTATATATCCATCTCAGGGTTTTGACAAGAAAATAAAGATGGATTTCAACGAAAAATCTCAAAACAATGGTGAAAGAAGATTAATATTTCGTTATTCTCAATGTCTGGAAAAAATCATGGTGGAGATTGTCTTAAATGGAATAGAAAATGATTCAATTGTGGAAAATATGGTCATTGAGAAGTTAAGTGATAAAGTAATGGGAAATTTTTTTTCTAAAGTTGTGAATATAGAAATGAATACATAGAAAGAAACACTACCACATCAATAATACAAGTGAAAGGAAATAAGGAATTATGCTAATCAATTCCCTAAGAAAAGGGTTAATGATGATCAATGTGCAGAAAATATTAAGGCACAAGACAAAGGGTGGTCACATACGATAAGTCATGGATATTTTGAGTTTGAAAATGATGTTTTGAAATGATTAAGTGTTTTTGTAAAGGGATTCTAAAATAGTGTTGTGGAATATCATTTATAGTATTATAGAATATTGGAATATCAATGTATTGTTAAATTGCAGTTTTCCATAATTATTTGGTATTAATAACCATGAAAAGTGGTTGAAATATTTTTGGAAATCACATGATATGTGCATAAAGAATGAATAAGGTCATAATGAGATGAGTGATAGTATTAATGATCTCATGACTGATATATGGGAAATGTGATATCAGAGTTTGAGTATATAGAATTTGTGGTATTTTTGGTGTGTGGAATAAGTTAATTTTTATAGAATGCATGTTTCAACTAAGGTTATATGGTAATTCATGTTATTATCATGTTTTAAGATAATACATTATTAATGTATTGACATTTTTGGAATGTGACATCCAAGAACTGCCAAATGAGATGTGTGAGACAAACTTTAATTCAATTTAGTTCACCTCTTTATAAGGTCTTATGTTTTCTATTTTTGAAGGATTTTAATTTTAATAATTTATTTATAGTATAAGTTATATTCCAATTGATGTTTTTTAGATTAATGTATTATCTCATTATTAATGGATTATGCATATTTTATAACTTGTTATATCCTTTTTGTTGAGACAGATGGAATGAACTATAATTCTATTGCATGATCTGTTAAAAATTTAAGAATGAAATATTAAACATCATTTCCATAAATAAGAGATGAATTAGAAATTGTTCAGGGAACTAACAACGGTGATAATGTACTAAAATCAAGTATTTATTTATCCTCATGAAAAAAAACATCATCTTTAGGAAAAGGATCTTGAAACCAAAAATGTTATCATTGTACCCTCTTATCCAATAAATGTGATGGTCCCTTAGATCATTTTTGATTTATGGATTTCATATATATATATTTCTCCCAAACAAATTCTCTATCATTATCAATCAAAACATGATGGTTATATTTCTCTTCCACATCCTTGTTTTCACTTCACACATATGTTATCCTACGTGGAAACCCAGTGATGAGTTACTTTTGAAAACCATTATATTTCTATATTTCCTTTTTAAAATGAAGTTTTAGTATTCGTTTTTACATTGTGGTTTTCTATGAAAGAAACATTCATGTAGTAATCTTTTTATAACCCCAGTGAATTTTGGGGTAGAAATTAATATTAATGGGTGTATAATGTAATACCCCGATATTTTATGAGATAGATTTTTTTTTATTTTCTATGATGTCATTTTTTTATGCTACACCAATATGATCATGTACTTTAAAAAACACCGTATTAGCTTATAGTATATGAAACACTATTCCTGGCACGTGTTACGTGCAAGATCTACCTTCCTCCATAACTTACGTCGTATGCCATACCAAGTTTCAGTATACAACACTATATTATTAAAATGTTTTTATGGGATATAAACTAGAAGTTATGAATAGTATAAACCATTTTTAAAATTTTATATAACATTATAATTCATCTTATTTATTTTCTAGACAGATATAACAACAGGTTCATTGTTTTTGATAAAAGAAGTATTTTTAAACAAATACAGTTTTACCGCCTTTTGATGGCACACCCATTTTAAATATATTTTTTAACACTTTTATATATTAAATATTAGAAAATAAACTACATATTTTTATGATGAGCATAAAAATTTACATTTGATAAATTGTTGGTGTTTTTTTGGTAAAAATAATATTTTAAAAAATAATTAATTATACATCATTTTAATTTAAATCTTCATTTTCATGTAATTAATTTATATAGTTTGATTATATTTTCAATCGATTTTAAAGTATAATTGGATTATGTTTTTATCATTTAATAAAATTTTGACAATTGGATGTAATTTTCCATCTAAATTGGACATTAACACATGACAATCTTTTGATATGTTTTCATTTCTTAAAAAACCCACTTTTTGGTATTTGATAATGGAAATTAATTTTCAATTATTTTCGACCAATTATGTGTTAAAATTATTTAAAATCGATTCCATATTTTTAATAAATGGGTTCAAATAATGTTAATGGGTTACTTTTATTTTTTTGGATAATATGAATAGAAACTACGATACTTTTTATTTACCATAGTTAATGGTAAATCAGGTAAATTAGGGTAACTAACAATATGATAGGGATAATAAAGTTACCCTAAAACCATAAAAAACTAATGGATGAAATAAAATCAAACAATATCACATATGTTTCAGAATTGATTAATTTAATTGACTTTCTCAATGAAAGTGATGTAATTATAATTAAAAAAAGAAGGTGACAACATTTAACTCTCATATATATTTTAAGTACAATAATTTAATATAGTGATAAACATGATAAAACCATGACAAAAAATAGTACACATAAATAATATTAAATTATCTAAATTATGTAAATTTATTTATAATTTTTAGAGATTATATAATTACAATTAATGATGACACAATACTGATGTAAAATTTATTTTAGTGATATAAAAATCAAATAATTGGTTTTCAAAATATTAAAACATATATCATATGAACTAATTAATGTCTACCATGAATTTTATTGATGACTATGACATGTTATGAGTGTATTAGTTATTATGGATCTAATTTATCTTCTATTTGGATTTTATTTAAAGTCAAATAAATTAACATTGTCAAAAGTGACAGTATTGATATTTTATAAAAAGAACATATTATTAATTTTTTTGAAAATGGAGAAAAAAATTAAAAATTAAAAAGTGAAAATTATACGGTCTAAAATGTCATAAAGTATCCAATTATGGAAAATATGAAACACATAAGTAAATATATATAATCATTTATTATTTAGATGATTATTAAAACAATTAAAATTAAATATATTAAATAAGGATAAAGAAAAATGATAAGATTCAAAATAAAATTACAACATGTCCAAATTTCATTAGTTGAGTGGATTTTTATCCTACCTCATTTTATCTTTTAAATAATCCACTTTTAAGTCATTTTAATTTATAAATTAATTTATATTAATTTTATAGTTTTGGTATTTCTAGATGATCTCATCCCCTCTATTATAAAATATCACCTCTCATTCCCTTTTAATCACAACTCCAATGCCCTTTGGCTCGGGAAAACCCTACCCACACTCCTCCCAAATTCTCTCACATCATTCTAGAGGCCACCCATTTGTCATAAAGACATATTAAGGAGTCCTTTTGTGTATACCAAAAGGATATACATGAAAAAGATGTAATTGTTTTATCACCTCTTTCAAAATTATTTTCTTCATATACTTCTTCTTATGCTGTTTCCATACTAAAATAATAGATACAGTATATTAAATATGTTGAGAAGTTATTATAATTCTGGTACAACATTATATATCATTTTATATATCCTACAAATAACAATATCACCATGTGTGTGTATGTACGACTTAACGTCTCCACGCTGCAGTGTAATTGTTATTCAACAATACTCAATTAGGACGAGTAAATTTATTAGTATAATGATTTTAAATAAATAATATAACCTAATAATTATTATGTAATATTCATATCCCATCCAATTATATACTATTTACCACTAAAGGTAATGATATCGTTTCTCGTGTGTATGTACGACTTACCGTCTCCACGGCGTGATAAGAATCATTCACCATGTTAACCGTTCAAGAATGATTATAAGGTGTATATAATAAATAATAATTAAATCAATGAAATAATAATTCAATTGGATATATATATATATCATTTAATTTCATCTATAAAATTAAATAATGAAATAGAAATAGCATTCATGTGTACGTATGGCCTATCATCTCCATGAACAATGTCTTTGATTTCATTTGTATATATATTATATTCTGAATATATATGATTTATAATTCATATTAAAAATTATGGAATTAATTAAATAACAATATATTTAATAATATCATGAATAATAAGTCAAAAAACGTACGATAAAAAAATTGTTTTTTACCCAAAACGTTACTTTAACATGGAATTGATAAATTAATGGGTAAAATATAGTAACATGTGAATCATATATAATTTCATAAATATGATTATGGTTATATTACAAGTAAATAATTTGTTTAAACCAACTATATTGGGTTTCAGACTTGTATAATGGATATCAGATCTATGGTAATGAATAATTTTGTAGTGTCATTTTTATCTGAGATTGTTTATACATATGTAATTACTGGGGATATATTTATCTTCCATGTCCATGTTTTCTAAAAAAAATTCATAAAATGTTTACTATTATTCAATGTATGTTAAAAGTCAATTTTACCCATTTTTTACTTTTACTACAGGGTTTGGAAGGAATATTTCTCTCATTTACCATACAAGTTACTTTTTGACTTTTCCTGCCAAAGTAGAAGAAGAATGTTTTTGAACCTATACATAATGAATGAATTTATTATGGTTTCATGAAACCTAATTTATATTAATCTTATTCTAAACTATTTCAATATTATTTTTAATTAAATTCTATTCACTTAAAATTGAATGGAATTTTTTGAATTGAAAACGTTTTTGAATTAGAAAGGATATTTTCTTCAAGAATAATGTTCAAGTGTTTTATCAAAATTATTTTCCATCTATATTGTTACTCATTAAATTGGGTTTTTCTATCCCTATTATTACTATTATTTGATTTTGTTAGTGCTGGAATGATATTTAATATTGATTATCGTATGAAATAATGACATTTAAGAAACCAATTTTATTTTTTGGGTTATGCTATGATGAATGCTTTATGTTTTTGTGGCACGTGAAAGAATGATTTCTTTATGATATTGGCAGGACCAATATATCTTTCCAATTCATTAGGTACTGATTTATATCTCATGATAGAGAAATTACTGGAATGAAAAGTAAATCCAATTCAGTAATATAGGGCTGTAATGGAATGTAAATCATGTTTAGTAATACATGGATGGAATTGAAAGTAAACCTGGTTCATTAATGAACTTTGTCGACTATGATGGCCTTGGATGCAATGCCTTGGAAACTATGGAAATAATATTATGTGATTTTTTGTTTTCCACAATTCCATGTTTTATGAAAATTCAGTTATATAATGGATAATTTTCATTTATGATTTATTCCTTATGTACTACCATGATTTATTTCATGACTCACTATTCTGATGTTTAACCATATAATTGATGTTTTTACATTCTTGGTTTTATGGTTTGATATATGTTCTCCACGTTGAACCTTACTAAGAATTTGAGATCACATTTTTTATTTTTTTCTTTTCCCTAAGATATGAATAAAAGTTTTAGGTAGGAGAAAAATGGGAATAACATTATGGGATATGTTGATGATCATTCACGATGTTAGAAGATTATGTTCCATAATTCTGAAGACACTGAACCAACACAGTCACTGGGCATCTTTTTGTGTCTTGTATTAAGTATTCCATAAAAGTAATGTACATTCCATGTACGTCTATCTTATGTTGTTAGAGTTCTAGTGTAATTTGTTGAGTATGTTATGTTATAATGAGATGGGATAGTTCCATTGTAAAAATTTCATCAATTTCCATCACACTGAAGAAAATTTATGATGTTTGAGAAGGCTGAGTACTAAGAAGACACAATATGATTCATGAATATTCTATGAGATATTATGTTTTCAAAAATTATGTTAAAAAATGATTAAATTTGAATTGTTTTTAAATTTGGTTAAGTGTGAAAAAAAATTAGTTCCCCACCTTTTTCTTTTTCAGGATTCTTATAAATAGATGCACAGAACATTATTACTTTCGAACCATTATGTGTGTGAAAAAAATTGCTTCTACCTATTTTTTATCAAAATATATTTATATAAAGATAAAAAAATTTAAAGACCAGATAGTTGAATGTTTTCTTATAGGACTGATGATGATTTGAGAGAGGTCGATCAGACTGAAGAATAGACTGGAGTTCAAGAAGTACAGTTTGATAAAAGTGTTCATCATAATGTGTTCTTTTTAATTAGTTCATTATAACGTGTTTATCATAAAAAGTTCATCGTAATGAGTTAATTGTAATGATTCAATCATAATGAGTCACTTGGGATGATGTAGTAAGACCTATGATCACCAGATTGAGGTTATGGACATAGTTTTGAGGATCAAATGTTTTGGTGATCTTTTCTTTTGTGGATAAATTTTCTGTAATAAAACATTGTAAAACTAGAGGATTCAATATAGTAAATCCAATAAAGATATAGATTGTTCCTATTGGGAGTTGAAAAAATATTTATTCAATTATTTATTATAGTCAATATACATAGACCCACAGGAGTGGATATGATACAGATATAGGTCCTAACAATGAGTAAGATTCTTTTAAATATCATGTGATTTATTTCGATCCCTTTTTTTCATGAAATATACTTTACTGAAATATGGTAAGGAAATTAATTTCAATTGCTTATATGGGTTATGTTTATAAAAAACATGAAACATATAAAAATTGAACAATTTATCCACCCCCCTCCCCCCATGCAGTCTTTAATCAATGCTTTTGAACATTATGAGTGGAGAAGAATGAAATAAATGGTTATTATTTGTAGAAAATGTGGAAGAATTATTTATTAATTTCTAAATATAGGCATAGAAAATATAGTTTTTGGAAAATAAAAATTCATTGTCTTAATCATGGTTATGTGGAATGGTTTATGACACTAAGAAGGTGGTTTTTTATATATTTTAGTTTTAGAGATAAACCAAATAATTTTATATTAATTTTTGCATTGGAAAATATTTATTGCACATAATTATTATTTTTAAAATATTACATTATATTTTATACTCTATATTGTGACTTATAAATTTTTAAATTCATTTTATTTCATTAAATTATATTAAATTTATAAGATATTTTATTTTTGGTAGTGGATTCAGTATTTTAATTATTACATCATTATTACATATTTATGATGTTATGAAACATATCAAAAACACAACAATAATTTTTTACTATCCACTAAAAATAACTTATTTTAGATAACAAACAAAATTTCACCGTAACCTATTTTTGATGTTTTGATTTCAATAATAATATTTATTTAAAAAAAATTCTAAATATGATAATTTTAAAATTTTAATAAAATTACATATTTATAAAAAAATGACATAGTTAATTTATCGACAATTGTAAAAATTTAACAGGGAAATTATAAAATTTTATAATCATTTATAATTAAATAAATGTATTTTTATAATTATATTTCGCAAAGATAAATTTGTATAAAAATATTAATTGGAGTTATTTGATTGCCAAAAAATAATTATATTGTCTTTTTCTAAAAAAATATATTTATCATAATCGAATTACTTTCAAGTTTATTTTGTATATAACATAATAATGAAAATGGGATTGAAGAATCTTATATTTAATTAGAAGAAAATAATTGCACCTTTATAATACTAATTTATAGATACATGACTCGTTATTACACTACAAAACACCATATGGGTAGGGTTTGGGATGGTGGTAGTATCATGGGGTGACTCAACTAACCCCTGATTATGGGTGATCTCTAATAACACAAGATTCCAACATAATTAATTCTTTTTAAGACTTACTTAATTAAGGTCTGATTGGTTTGGGTAAGTGGTAATCCCTAAGGACATTTCTCCATCAGATGTTTAGATAAATGGGATTCAAAAGGATGGTACTGCTGGTTTAGGTCACCTTTTAATCTAGGTTCATCAAATATCTATTTATATTCCCTTATATATTATCTGATTAAATTGGTAACACTATTATTAATTATTATAATACTCGATGGTCATATTTGCTGAGGAATATATTGACAAATGGTAAGGTATCAATCAAATCCTAATAGTCACCTTTCCATTTTTCCCTTATATATACTCCACCATTCTCATACCTGAACACTCACTATATTTCTTATGATGGTTTCTTGTTCCCTTGATAAAGACTATCGTATTCATAAATATTCTCGTTATTTTTATAGTCATCAAGAACATAGTGATCATTATGGGAGAATATAGGCTTATAGAGTTTTCATTGTTGTCCATATTTTTCATTTTAATTTATCACATTATAATATTATTATATTTTTTAGTAATATTAAATAAGTTTTTTTAATGTTCTTATGAAATTTAATAATATTTCTATATTCCCATAATAAATTATCATTTAAAAATAAGAGTTTTTTTTATTATTATGAAAATTAAAATTTCGTCAATTAGATCCCCCCTCCAAGATATTGGGTACTTGATATTTGTATCCTATATCAAAAAAATTGGGCAATTATATTTCATCACTTATTGAAGATCCTAGTCTTACTATTTGAAATTTTGACTTCCCCACAAGACATTAATGATTTAGATTTTCATATTGGTTTACACTTGTTCCCTTTTATCAAGAATATTGATAGGTTCTTGTTCATATTATAGGATAGTTTCCAATTCAATCCCATTTGTTTAATTATATGTGTTTGGTGTGATATATTGTTTCTTGAAAGTGAAATGGGGTAGATTTCGTTAATAATATAAATATTTAAAGGCTGTGAAAACAGATAGGAAACTTCTTTAAATCACTAAAAATTCTAATGTGATTCAATGTTCCTTGTACTCAGCTTCCACTTATTTATAAATCCCAGGAATCCTCTCTATTGATATATTTTAAAGAATACATAATCCCCTTCATTAAACTCTATGTCCTACCTTAAATCCTTTATCAAATCTTAGTATTATTCATATGTTTCCATATCACATTTATCATCTCTTTAGTGTCCTTCCGAATTTATGGTCCCATTAATTTTTCATCTCCAACTTCATCCCAATAAGATAAATCTCTACACATTTTTGTATGGAGTTTTTCATAATGATCAATTTTAATACTCAAGAAAAATAAATTTATAGGTGAATTATAGAAGTGGAAAATGTTGGTCTCGACATCCTTGAGAATTAGTAAAAATATCCCTTAACATGTTAATGATATTTCAAAAATCCCCTAAAAATTGACATTTATTTTTGGATGATAGGTCTTGTTAATTTTTACATCAATATGAGTATCCAATTAAAGAATACTCAAAAATAAAAGTAAATCTTCAATATATAATTAAAAAAATTAATCTTTTTCCCCATGAATTCCAACAACTTATTGAATATATAGAGGGGAATGGTTTTAAAGGTATAATCCATATTATATATAGATAAAATAATAATATTTTATTAATATAACTTTATTACCCATATGGTATTGTTTCCCTTTGAATTATTAGTAGACCTTTTAACAATGCCAATATTGATAGTTTCCCACTTATATAGTGGTATTGGTAGGGGTTATAATACTAATTTGGTTTTTTTAATATTAATTTACTTTTTAACATGCCAAACATCATGTAGTATAATCATAAAACCCCATTTTCCTTTTATCTCACCCATGAATCAATGGATATTCCCATCAAAACCAATAAAACAGCTTGAAGCATACTGTGCAATCCTTGTAATTTTGATCTCATAACTCCCCACCATTCCATTTTTCACTTCTTTTAATTTACATATTTCCCTTTCTATTCACATATGATTTGGAAAATGGAAAAAAAATTTGAATTTATTTTTTTTCATTTCAACAAATCCATATCCCCCACCTCATTCATTGGCATCAGGTTCCTAATATGTGTACATCCCTAATCAGCTTCTCCTTCTAAGAGATATACTAGACAAGAACCATTCATGTACTCATAACAATTGATTAATTAAAATTATTTTCAATAGTATAAATACATTAATTTTTTATTATTTTATAAACGGTTCGACTAAATTTGATGGTTTTTTATTCCAAAAGAACTGAACTACAAGTTGATCTATCCTTCGTGCAATATACTCAACATCATTTATGGTATTATTTATTAACTAAGGAAAATGATTTTGTATCATCATGATGTAATCAACTCTACTTCCCCCCATGTTATGAATTTCATCACCACATTTTCTATTGTATCTATTATCTACATGAGTTTTGCTATTTTTTACCATATTTATAATAGGATAAAATATATATGAGCATTTTGTCACTATTCTAAAACATATAATTATAATTATAAAGAAAATATTAGTAATCTAATTTTCTAATAACACATTTATATTATATTATACATGAATATTAAAAAAATATTTCATTGTCTATATATCTTTCATAATTGAGTATAATCATCATGTTATCAAAAACATAATATCATCAAGGAGTATCAATCCAGTTGTACAACATGGAAAATTTTTTATGTACCATGTATATGTTTATTAAATACAAAATGATCCCTCTCAAGGTTACTACCCAATTGTATATATCTATTAGAGACATACTTACTTATAGTATCAAAAGAAGGATTTCATTTCTTGAAAATATCTTTGTCACTAAATTACTAAAATTGTATAATTTTTTCATATACTTTGACTTATCCCAAATGTTTTTAAAAATTAATTTTTTTTCATATATTATATATATAACTAAACTATATCATCGATTCCAACTATGGAGACCATCATTTTTAGTAAAAAAAATTCTAAAAAAATTCCTTAATAATATATCACATTTAACTTCAAATATTTTTGTGAGGATTATTGTCTTGGAAATTATTCATTTAATACAATAGATATATAATGAAAAGATAAAATATTGTTAATCATATTTAATGGATACATTATTATTCCATCATAGATCACATCACTATATGTGATTTCATAAGAAAATAAAAAAATATATAAATGTTTTTTCACAAATCATGGTGTGGGATTTACAAAGGAAATAGAACATGATAGATAATCATGTGTAAAATATGAGTGTATAATAATAATAATATAATAAATAATAATTATATGTGGCTGCAATAAAAAATTAATACACTCATAAGAATATTTCAAAGGCTCAACACCAAGGATTCATAAATAATATTACCAAAGTTATTAACCAATGTATCGAAAAACATGTCGTCTCTAGAAATTAATTATATACAAAATAAATTAATTATAAATCATATAAATCTAATCAGATGAATTAAATTATTTGTTCCATATATTTCATATATCATAATAAATATTTTCATCAATATCCTATGGGAATAAAGACTGGGTTTCATATAAAATCATCGAGTACAAAAGTGTTTAAAGGCAGCAACTTATAATCATTTTTAACCCTTTGGATGGTATTGTGAGTTTAGTGCATACAAATGCCAAATAAATTGAGTATAATTATTTCTATACAATTATCATAGAATAAAAATATGGTTGTAGATTTATAATATAAAAATAGAGGCATGTAATGTCAAAGAATGATTTCGAAATATAATAGTTATATAAAGTGGTTGATGGATTGTTATTAATGAGAGACAACCAATGTATTCTTTTCATAGAATAATAATTTGATAGTAATGGAATGATCATATGTGCATGAGATCAATATAAATTTGAAATTATAAGGCTAACTACAAAGGGTGTACATCTATAATAGGAGAAATAAAGAGAATACCTTACCTTATGAGGTATCTTCTAAAAGTTTTAGAGGAGTTCCATTAAAACATATAAACTCCATGTAAAGGATTTGTAGATGGATAATGGGGGGATAATTATTTTTCAATATAATACAAGTGTAGAATAATGTAAATTTTCTTTTTTATTTATAGAAAATGTGAGAGGACAATTTTTTAATTCCTAAATATCGGCCTTAGAAATCATGATTATGGAAAATAACAAATCATTTTTGTACTAATGGTTATTGATCATGGTTTGTGAAATCGACAAGGTGGTTGTTGACATATTTTATATTCAGAAGTGTAATTCAAAATTTTAAAATAATTTCAAAATGGGAAAATAATTTTTCTAAAAAATATTTTTTAAAATTCCTTATCTTCCATTTCATACATCAAAAAATTATATATAGATATAAAATTTATTTTCAATTCAATAAAATAACATGTATTTAAAAAATATATAATTTTTTCTTGTATTAGTTTATTTTAAATATTACATCATTATTACATATTTATGAGGTCATAAGGCTTATTGAAAACACATATTGGCACTTTTACAATTCTCTAAAAAATAAAGTATTTTAGAAAATTCTGACAATTTCACCCTGCACTAATTATGATATCTTGATATAAAATATAATATTTACTTTAAAAAATTTAATAACTATGATAAATTTTTATTTTAAATAAAAAAGTCTATTTATTATAGATTTTATGACATAATCAATTTTATTACACTTATAAAAACCTACTAGGGATGTTATATAATTATATTATCAATCATAATTATATAAATGTTATTTTATAACACTATTTCATGAAAATTAATTTTATTTTAAATAATTATTAAAATAATTTATTTTCCCAAAACACAATTATGAGTTATGTATTTGCGGAAAAAGTTCTTCAACAAATTAATCATATATTTATGTGTATGCTGTTAAATAAAATAATATTTAACATGGGATTGAATTAACCAATATTTATGTTTAGGAATAAAATTACACCTTTATAATAACAACTTATAGATACATACACTTTATTACATTAGCTTACACCCTAAGATTATGTTTTTCTATGGTGATAATTTCATAGGGTAGCTTTATAACACCCAAGATTAAATTCAAGGAAGTTAAAATTATATTTTCATAAAATCATAATAAAATGAAAATTTTAATATTTCATGGGAGAACATTATAATTCTATTAGACAAATATGGATTTTATATTTCAAAGTTAAATTAAACCAAGAATTCGTTTTTAAAATTTTCCCTTTGAAATATGTTTTCTGGAATAATTAAAAAGGTAGTATTTAACTAATAATCCTTATATATATAACAATATTTTATAATATTTATAACTGACCATGTATAGAATATATGTTTATTAGAAATAATTTTAGGATCATTTGGAGGTAAAAAGAGATTCTTTTAAAAAACTATATTTTACTAATAAGAATAATGTCTTTCCAATTAAATTAATTAATGTAATATTTAATGATTAAATTCTAAAATAAATTTTATAGAATATATATATATATATATATGAATTAAAATCAATATAAGGATTATTTCTAGTCATATAGTTAATACAATATCATCTAATTCTTGATAATTTATTTTTGAAAAAATGTACTTCAAAAAAATTTTTGGTTTTCTATTTATCATAAATTAATCCACTTATAAGAATTGAACATGATAAAAATAAATCTATTTTAGCAATAACAATGATATATATTTTTAACAAGTTCAACATAATTTGTTTTCTTGTTGAATAGTAAAGAGTGTAAAGGAAACTAATTAACACAAATAATGTTAAAACGTGTTTTCAAGGGGTTAACCCCAAAAAATAATTGTAACAATGACCTAAAAAATAATAAAAACCCATTAGATTATTTATATTTTAAGCTAAAGATATCATATTTGTGTAATTTCCATTATGAGTCAATTTTTTCATGAACATGACCTGAAAAACCATTATAAATAAGAAAATGTGTGCCACTCACCTCAAATTTAAAAGGGAGCCTCCCTAACTCACACTTTTACACCTCTTATGGAATTTATATAGATAAAAACATACACTACTATCTCAAAAATATCCTTATAATCATTTTTTTTCGGACTTCCCAAAATACAAACTCTGTGTTTCTAAATAAGAGATCCAAATGAGATATTTAAACCGAATGTAATCATCATCACTAAGATGTTTTTTTACATCTAAACATACCACATTTAGTTGTAATTTAATAATTAAAAAATAATAACACCAGTATAATAAATATGTTGATATGTTATTATGTTTACTGAATAATATTATACTTCTCCTCTACTATCAAATGGGAAATGAAATTATCGAACTTTTCTATATGGGACTATCGTTTGGAAAACCGATGTGAATCATTTTCTATCACTGCCCCTCATGTATGTATATAATGATATATTTACTATATATATATATAATATTTAACACATAAATAAAAATCCATAATTATAATATAACATATACATTTATACAGTCAAAAATATAAAAAGAAGATAATGTCGCTCATTCATACGTGTGGACTACCACATCCATGAAGCAATCTGATTATTATTCATTTTATATTTACATAGATGGTAATAATGATAGATATAACTAATAAAAACAATATATATGAAAAAATAATTATTTTATAATAGTTAATTACTACTTATATTTATTTCATTCAATCTTTATCAATGTGAAAACAACATTCATGTGTACGTATAACCTACCTTCTCCATGAACGGTGTAATTCATTTTCCTACCAATAACTTTTAATGGGTAACTATATATATATAATATGATTTTTATATGATTTTTAATATTATGGGGTATATATAACCGTGAAAAAATTACAAGGATAGAAACTATAGGAAAAAACATACATGAAAAACAAAACGGTTAACACAAAAAAATGATGAAATTAATCAATAATTATTGATAAATGGGTATTGAAATGTTATAATTGGATCATATATGATATTATAAGTATGTATAAAATAATTTTATAGATGTATTAAAATTTTAAATTATTATTCAGGAAGTTAAAAACACAGAAAATTCAATTCAAACATGAGTTAAGGGTTTATTTCGCTATATCATCATTATTCTGGATTGTTTATGTTTAAGTCACTACTAATATAATTATTTTACATTTCTATATTAAACATAACAGTTTTTATTATTTTCTGACAATTTATATAAATAAAAAATTTCCATTCATTATTCTATCTTCAGGTACTCAAGATACAAAAGTATTTTTTTAAGGGAAAACAACCTTGTTTATATAGGTAGTCAACAATATTTAACTTTTGTGTCCATATTTCCCATAAAATGTATAGAAGAATAATATTTATATTATTAAATTATTTTTTAATGATATTTTTTTCATTTTTTAATTTTCAACACATTTTTTAAAATAATTTTTCTTATCATTTTCAAAATGTTCTACTTTTGAACTTGTTACAAAAGTCTGAAAGAAATTTTTTAATCTTATAAACCATGAACATAATTACATAACGTAATCACTAATCATTTGATTGAATACTCATTTATGAGTTTTGGAGATTTATTTTAATGAAAATAACTATTTTAATATCTGAGAACATTTTATATTTGGAATATGTTATTTTAAAATGAAAATGGATTTCTTTCAAGATGTCATAGGGTGATTTTTTAATGTATATTAATCTATGTCAACATTATTAGGTTGATATTATTCTTTAATAAAGTTATATTATTTTTATGTGTTTCTATATATTACAATGGGCAACTTTTTATTAATTTTATTAACTGGGAAATTATTAACATTTTGTATGCTAGTTTTCAATTATGAATGATAATTTTGGTAATGTTTCACCCATTTCATATGATGAATTAATTAGACTTAGTACGTTAAGGGAATGGATCACTATATAGAATCGATGGATTCACATGTATCATGATATGAACTATTTTAGTAAGTTGGTGTATACCTTACCGATTTATGTATATAGTCTGGGAAAATGTCCATAACGACATGATTATAATATACATAGTTATGTATTTAAACATTATTAAACTATTTATTATAATATATTTGATTATTTATAATGTTATGTAATCAATGTATTTATTACCCATTTATGGTTTTATTTATATGACATATTTTATTATTCTTTATCTCTACCATATTATTCATATTTTATTTACTTTATGATAGCCTCTATTGTAAAATCTCTCTTACTGAGCATCTGAGCTCACCATTTGTAACGTTTTCCATTCCCCATGATATAAAGATGGGAACTATGAATGAAATAAAATATTTACTATAATAAATAATAATATTCTCATTAGAATTTTTATATTATATTTTATATTTTCAAAAGTATTATAAAAATAATGAATGTATCTCATCTCTAAAGAGTATTTAACTATTTGATCTTTCATGATGGATAACTTATTCTTATGACAATATATTATAATAACCAATGGTTCTAGGCGACTTGAGTTGAGTTGTTATATTCATATCACATTATTTTGGGTAGAAACGTTGGGAAAAGAATTTATGAAATCTTATATTATGGAGTATGACCCTATAAATTCCTTTTAAGAATAATATAAGGTTATGGTAATATCAGAATGTTTTTTATAGTATAAATTATAATGCTATCTAGAAATTTATCCCTTTATAGATACTATAATTGTGGATGGTTTTATCCTGGAGGCTGCCAAGGGAAATAACCACAAAAAGTGTTTTTTTGAGAATATGTCATCAAATATTCTGGTTCATGGTGAGTGTTACATTATTACGCACCATGATTGACATTCATGTGGGATATGATTGGGTTTATTAATATTTTGTTTTTAGGCCATTATGAGGTATTTGAAATTACTATTATGATTTGAGAATATTCCAAAATAAACCAAATTTATGATTCGTAGAGTATTTATGCATAAAGTTTTTATTTTAGAACCATTTTTCAATAATTTTGATATTATATATTGTGTTTTATAATATTATGATCCAATCTATTGATTTATGTTATTTGAAATATTTCATAGAAGAAGTAATATAAATTGTATCAATTCACATAATCTTTGAATGGATTTCCCTCCTAGAAAATATAATTAAGATGAAGTTAAAGATCAATAAAATATTACTATATTAGGGTTTCTGACTCAGGTTATGACCAATAACATTCCTCATGTGGAGCATCCTACTATTCCACAATGTGTTTTAGTAATGTTTGCAAACTCTATACGTTAGCAACACGTATCCTTCAATAGTAATAAAATTTCATTTGTATATTGGAAATGCATAAGTTCTTTAAGGAATATATTTATCTTTTTAAGAAGTATTGAAAGGGGGAATGTTTTATTCAGATTTTATTATCTAACATAGGATGAAGATCAATGGTGGTAAATGTAACACCCGAGACTTTTATGAGAAATATTTTGTTTTTATGTTATATAAATCATCAAAGGAATCTTTCACTACACGCAACACTATCTTGGCTTGCTTTACACACAATTGCGGCCTTCCTCGATAGTTTGCATCGTACGCAATACCGAGTTTCACTAATCAACGATATGCTATTAAAATATTATTAAAAATAGCCGTTATGAATAGTAATAACCACTTTTTGAAATTTTGTAAATGGACTTCATTTTTGGATTCGGAATATCGAAGTTATATTAGGGTGAAATTTTGTTACTTTTCGGATAACATTCATATTCTGATGAATAGTGAAAATTACAAAATTTTAATTAAAACAACATTTTTAATCGAAATAATTAAGAGTGATAAATTATTAATTTGAGTGGTTTTTAATTATATTTAAAATATATTTTTACAATTTAATACAATGTTGTTCATTGGATGTAATTTCACATTTAAACCAGACATAAACATGTGTCAATCTTTTGATATATATTATCTCTTAAAAACACGCTATTTGTCTTGACGACGGTAATTAATATTTAAATTAGTTTATGTAACTGATATGTTTTGAATTTGGTAAAATAATCATCATTTTAAAATTCATAATATCAAATATATCTTAGGCCTAATTTTTGGTATTTTATTGGAAACATTCATTTTTTGATGAATAGTGAAACCACTAAGTGGTAGTTAAAAAAACTGAATTTTTCCTAAAACATAATTTTACCGCTTCTGTGAATGGAATTTCAAAAATCCGAGAGACACGGTTAATATCAAGGACTAAAATGTGGTTCAATGAAATGAAAATAATTTTTGGTGAATAGTAACTTTTTACTTTTTTTACCACGGTTAAAAGTAAATATGGTAATTAAGGGTAAAAATGATATTATTATTAACCTAACACATGTCATAATTCTATTGGTTAAGTGTAATTCTACCAAAAACACCCTTAGGAATAATATATGACCATTTATGCCGACTTGGATTAGATTAAGACATTTATTATCAATTTATTTACAGAAGGGTTAAAATAGTTAAAATCAAAGTTTAATAACTAAAGAAATTTTAATATAGGGTTATACATAAGATAAATTCGAATATAAATATTTATTAGAAATATAAAATGATTTCCTACATAATCGTATTTTATTTTTAATTTTTAGACTTAAAATAATTTAATTTATTTATGATACAATGATGATGTAGTAATTATCTTATTAATGAAATATTGACATAATTGATGTTATAAATACCCAAATAAATGTAATTTGAGACTTTTTATGAATTACAATAATTTTATATGTTAATATGACATGTTAGTATTGATTTAATTAAATGTTTTATAACTATTCATTCTGTTATGATTTTCACAAAAATCAATTACCAAATACTGTCAAAATTGACATAAAATAGATTTTAAAACAAATACTATATTATTAATTGTTATTTTATTACTAAAAATATATGGTTCGGCCCAATGACTTAGATAAGGTTATATATATTAATAATAAACAACTTGGGGTTCGTTTGGCTTGATATAGTAAGTTTATTAACCTTATAGTGTAAGAAAATAAGAAGACACCGTAAAAGTTAAATTATCTAACTTAAAGTTAAATCTAAATGATAGGGTTAACATTGATAACTAAACTTGTCTAAATTCTATTGGATGATATTATTTCGACCCATCCCCATGTTATCTTCTAAATATATCAATTTGGACCTATTAAAAACCGAATTTGACTTTATAAAAAAATAATATTTTTTGTTATTCCAAAGGTGCCCCTCTCCTCCCTTATAAAAGGGCACCTCCTCCCTCTCTTCCCCACACCACTTTGAGCCTTCAAGATCGGCCAACCCCAGCCAATATCTCCTCTACACTTCCCTAGAAACATTCTAGAGGTCCTGTTATTCTTCAAAGACCAATTTTAGTGCCCTAAGAGGAGATCTCAAAGAGGCGCTTCAAAGAGGAGGTAATGTCTATTACCGATTCTTTCGACATTATTTCTTCTTCCACTTATTCATCATTAGTTGTTTCATTATGAATTAATAACATCAGTATCACTAATATACCGATATGTTATTATAAGTACGAAACAACCCTATTTCACCATCTATCCATCCTACGGAAAACGAAATCACCGCGCGTGTGTACGTACGGAATACCGTCTCCACGCCGTGGTGTAATCTATTTTCCACCACCACCGTACATGGATGGGTATAATGGTGAAAATAATGACTATATATGATTATTGTAAATTGATATTGATTCTGAAATAGTATATATACACTCCAATATAATTCCCCGGTCATGGGAATGATATCATCGCTCGTGCGTACGTACGAAATACATGTCTCCACGATGTGATGTGACACGTTCTACATGATCTTCATTGCATAATGATTATATAAATGAATTGAATGAATGAATATGATATATATTACACTAATACCATTATGGAAATGAGGTATCTATAAAGAAAAATAATAATTTATTTTACAAAAGACAGATAAGAACAAAAAGTAATAAACACCCGAATAACAAGTAGTAATGAAATATTACTAATAAGAAGCTAATAATATGACCGTATATGATATCATAAAAATAATTATGATTCTATAATAATTCAATAAAATTATTTAAATCATTATACAGGAGGTTCAGACACTTACATAGAAAATCAGACTTAAGGTAAGGGAAAATCTCGCAATCTCAATTTTTATTCGAGATTGTTTATACTTCAGAATTTACTGGGGAGTATTTTATCATCCACATACATGTTTACTCAATATGTATTATTGTTTCCATCAACCTACAATTGTTTAAATCCAATTTTAAGCTTTGGTGAGTTTTTAGTAAAAGATATGAAAGGAATCTTTTGTCATTTTTTGAACGATGTACTTTTTGACTTTTCTGACAAAAGTACGAGAAGAATGTTATTTTTAACTTATACGGCATGAATGGATTTTTATAACATTATTTCCCAGAATCTTCCTTTACAGTTTTTCATGTTTATTTTTAATCAACTTCTTTTAGTTCAAAATTGTATGACATGTTAAGAATGGAAAATGTTTTTGAAGTAGAAAGGATATTTTCCTCAAGAATGGAGTTCAAGTGTTTTATCAAAATTATTTTCCATCTAATATAATATAGGGTTCTGTTTCTATCCCTATTATTACATTGATATGATTATGTTGTGATGGAATTATTTTAATGAATTCCTTTATCTTGTATTAATTGTTTTATGATGTCATGTTATTTAAAAATCCCATTTTTATTACGTAGGTTATGCAATGATATATGGTTTATGATTTTGTGGCACACATATGAATGGTATCATTATGAGATGGGTGGGACCTATATCTCCCTCAAATGAATTGGGTAAAGATTTTATATCTCATGAGATAGTCATGGCTAGATCGTCAGGTTAAACCGGTTCAGTGAAATAGGACGGAAACAAGGAGTGAACTCAGTTCAAAAATGGACTTTGTCCACTAAGATAGTCTTGGAAATGTGTCTTGACTAATAAGAAATGATTCTCTATTATTATGTGTGTATGCCACAAAGTTTCATGTTTTGTGTTATGATTATTTGGATTTCATTTCGCTGCTATGATTTATTCCATGTTATGAAATTATGCTCTCTTTTGCAGGTTAAGATTTCCAAAATGTTATGTTCTTATGAATATGATGTGATTTATGTTTCTTTTGTTTACCCTTACTTAGAATTTGAGCTCACCCTTTTGTATGTTTTCTTTCCCTAGGTCCGGAAGAAGGTTATTAAGTAAGATATGCTAAAAGGGACTATATATATGATGAAATAAATGGGAGACAGTGTAGATACTTTGCGAACCAGTTGTTTATGTTTCCGAATTTCCAAATACTCTATACCTATACAGTCCTTTCATGGTTTTGTTATATGTTTTAATATGTATGCTTAAATTTTTAAGTAATAACAATGTATGAAAAGTGTGGGTCGTTATACTTGGTATCAGAGGAAAGGTATAGTCAACCTTTGGAAACTAGGATGTGAAAGCCTTAGTAAGAACCCTAAGGATAATTCTATGCATAGAACAAAATCTTAGTGTTTTAGAAATGACCATTAATAACCTAGGATAAGACCTTAAGTGTGAAATTTTATTCTTGATTATGTGGTTTTCCTATTATAATTAGTGTTTCTCACACTATTCTTCTTGGTTTAAGTCAATGGCTGGAACCCGAAGGAACCGTGTTAATGCGGAATGCAACAGGAAATGCAATGATTGTCCCCCATAGAGACCAAACGTTATGGGAGATGGAATGAAAAATCTTGTAGCAATGCTCACACCACATTCTCAAGCTATGAATCATGAAGGACTTCCAAACGATCAAAGGAAGGAGCAATATTCTGTTGAATCCTTCATGAGGCAGCGTCCACCTTCTTTCAGTGTGTCTATTGATCCATTAGTTTCTGAACAATGGATTAGTACTACTGAAAAGATATTTTCAGTTCTTCAATGTTCTGAACATGATAAAGTCATCCTAGCAGTGTATCGTTTGGAAGGAGATGATGATAAATGGTGGAATCTTATTAATAATATTAGGAAAAGGGATGAAATTGAGTCCATGGAATGGGACGAGTTCAAGAACTTATTTTTCAATAAGTACTCCCTCGTATTCTCCGAAAAAAGATGGAGAAAGATTTTCTTGAACTGAAGCAAAAGGATGATGAATCTGTTGGTACCTATGAAATTTTTTTTACAAGAATTTCAAGGTACGCTTCTGGTATTATTATCCAACCTGAGAGTAAGATCGATCAATTCTTTAGTGGCTTAAAACCAACTCTTCAAAGGACATTAGCCATAAGGGACCTCAATAGCTATGAGGAAATCGTTCGATGTGCTCTCAAAGTTGAGATGGACATTGGAGTAGCCCATCAGTCCTATGGTTTTGATAAGAAGAGGAAAATGGAATTCAAAGGAAAATCTAAAGAGCACACTGAAAAGAATATGAGCATTCCATTATGGTCAAAGTGTGGAAAGAAACATTGAGGGAGTTGTCTTAAAGGGACATATAAATGTTTCAAATGTGGAAAGGAAGTTTATTGGGAATTTGAATGCCGCAACGATGGGACGAAGATGTCTAATGATGAAAACAAAGTAAGGGACACACAGAATGAACCTACTACACATCAATGTTTCAAGTGCAAGGATATGAGGCATTAGGCCAATAAATTCCCTAATCCAAGGGTTGTTGATGATGATCGACGTCAGAAAAATCTTAAGGCTAAAGACAAAGGAAAGTCACATGCAATTTTTATCAACGATGTGGAGTACGATAACGATGTGGTGAAAGGTACACTTACCATCCACTCTAAAGTAGAAAATGTTTTATTTGATTCTGGATCCACTCACTCTATTATTTCAGAAGAATTCTTTAAGAGTATCACTGTATTACCTCAACAATTAGATGTTGAGTTACCTGTGACAACACCTAATGACACAACAGTCGCATAAAAAGTTTATAATTCTTCCCCAATTGAAGTTTGTGGGAATGTTCTTCCTACAAATCTTGTGATCCTTCCTATAGTATAATTTTATGTGATTCTTGGCATGGATTGGCTTTCTTTATATGGAGCTCATATCAATTCCCAATGAAGTTAAGTCACATTTCATATTCCAGATCAATCTATGATTGTCTATCAATGCAAGGATGAACATAACCTTACAGTGGAAATTTATTCCATCTTATGGGTCTTGATTCCACTGAATGAAGGTTATTTATCTCAAATGGTTGGTGAGAAACTCACAATTAATAATATGCCCATTGTACGGGAGTTTGATGATTTCATTCAGGAGGAATTGCTGGGTCTTCCACCAAATCGTGAAGTTGAGTTTTCAATAGAACTTGTACCGGGTTCTTTGCCTATTTCAAACACACCTTATAGAATGGCCCCAATTGAGCTGCAGGAATTGAAGAAGAAACTCCAAGAGAATCTTGATAAGGGATTCATACGCCCTAGTGCGTCACCTTGGGGAGCACCTGTTCTATTTGTTAAGAAGAATGATGGATCAATGAGACTCTTCATTGATTATCGAGAAATTAACAAGATCACTATCAATAACAAATATCCTCTCCCACGCATTGATGACTTATTTGACCAACTACGCGGAGCTCAATACTTTTCCAAGATTGATCTTCGTTCAGGGTATCATCAATTAAGGGTCAAAAGGGAGGATATACCAAAGACATCTTTCCATACAAGGTATGGACACTATGAATTTATAGTGATGCCATTTGGTCTTACTAATGTCCATGCTATCTTCATTGATCTAATGAATAGATTATTTAGAGGCTATCTTGATCAATTTGTGGTAGTCTTTATAGATGATATTATTTTCTATTCAAATAGAAAGGAATAACATCAGGATCACTTGAGAATTATATTGAAGACCCTGAGAAAGGAGAAGCTTTATTCCAAAATTACCAAGTGTGAATTTTGGCTTCAAAAATGTTTCATTTTTGGGTCACATAATCTCAAAAGAGGGGATATCTGTGGATCCAGCAAAAACAGAGGTTATCGAAAGATGGTCGAGACCAACAATAGTAACTGAGATCCGAATTTTTCTTGGTTTGGCTGGATATTATCGACGTTTTTTGAAATATTTTTCAAGATTATCTAATCTACTCACAAGGTTGACTCGGAAAGGAGTTAAGATTGTTTGGACAGAGGAATGTGAAGAGAATTTCAAGGAGTTGAAAATAAGGTTATCCAGTTCACCTGTGCTCACACTTCCTTGTAGTAGAGAGAGGTTTGTGATCTACAGTGATGCATCCAAGAAAGTGTTGGCGTGTGTTCTTATGAAAAATGATATGGTGATAGCTTATGCCTCACGAAAGTTGAAAATCCATGAGCAAAATTACCGAACACATGATTTGGAGTTAGCTGCGGTAATCTTTGAATTAAAGATTTGGAGGTATTATCTTTATGGAGAAAGGTGTGACAATTATAGTGATTATAAAAGTTTAAAGTATATTTTCACACAAAAAAAGCTGAATATGCGCCAAAGAAGATGGTTATAACGGATTAAGGATTAAAACTGCTCAATCCATTACCACCCTGGGAAAGCAAACAAGGTGGAAGATGCATTAAGTTGACAAGACCATGCTATCTTATCGATGATGAGGATCACAAAAGATCCAATATTTATGGATTTACAAAGGATGTACCTTGGAAATTTAATGGAAGGGGGAAAATCGTATCTTTCTCAACTGAATGTTCAACCATCTATACATGTGATGATTAAAGAGGCACAAAAAGAAGATGTAGATTTACAAAATAATTTGAGAAATAATCCTGAATTCAACCTTAATTGTGATGGGATAATAATGTTCAAGAATCGGGTTTGTGTTCCTCCCGTCCCAGAATTAAAGAAGGAGCTTCTAGATGAGGCTCATAGTTCTTCATTCTCTATTCATCCTGGAAACACAAAGATGTATATGGACCTAAAAGAGTACTTCTGGTGGGATGGCATGAAAAGCGATGTTGCTAAATATGTCTTTCGATGCTTGGTTTGTCAGCAAGTTGAAGCTGAGAGACAGAAGTCTAAGGGGATGTTATAACCATTACCCATACCCGAATGGAAATGGGAAAACCTCACTATGGACTTTGTCACAGTACTTCCTAAAACATCCAAAGGCAATAATGTTATCTGGGTCATAGTTGGTCGTCTTATAAAGTCTGCACACTTCATTGCTATTAGAGATGATTTCTCTCTGGATCAGCTTGCCACGATATATGTAAAGAAAGTGGTAAGATTTCATGGAGTATCACATTCTATTATATCTGATTGGGATCCGAGATTTACCTCGAAGTTCTGGAAAAGTCTTCAGCATACTCGGGATACAGAGTTGAGTTTCAGCACTGCTTATCATCCTCAGACAGACGGTCAGTCTGATAGAACAATTCAAACTCTAGAAGATATGTTGAGATCCTGCTCTATGGATTTCAAAGGTTGTTGGGATCAAAACCTACCTTTGGTGGAATTTTTTTTATAATAATAGCTTTCACTCCAGTATTCAGATGGATCCTTATGAAGCCCTCTATGGAAAGAAATGCAGGACTCCAACTTTCTGGGATGAAGTTGGGGAAAGAAAGCTATTAGGACCTGATCTTGTTGATGAGATGGCAGAAAAGGTCCGATCTATTCAAAAACACATAAGAGCAGCTCCGAGTCGACAGGAAATTTATTCCAACAACCGAAGAAAAGACCTACAGTTTGAAGTGGGTGATAAAGTGTTCTTACAAATATCTCCCTGGAAGAGGGTCATGAGATTTGGAAAGAAGGGGAAGTTGTGCCCTAGATATATCGGTCCTTTCGAAATACTAGATCGTGTTGGAAAGGTAGCTTACCGATTGGAATTTCCACCGAATCTCTCTCAAGTTCACGATGTGTTCCATGTATCTCTCCTGAGAAAGTACAAACATGATCCTTCACATGTACTCAGCTCTGAAGTTGTACCGCTGGAGCAAGATCTTTCTTATGAAGAACAGCTGATATAGATTCTAGATCATAGTGAAAAAGTCATACGGAACAAGACCACTCGCTTGGTGAAAGTTTTATGGAGGAACCACCAATTATAAGAAGCTACATGGGAGCTTGAGGATATGATGAGGGAGAGGTATCCTCATCTTTTTGTTACAAAGTGACGAATTTCGAGGGCGAAATTCATTTTAAGGGGGGTAGAATGTAACACCCGAGACTTTTATGAGAAATATTTTGTTTTTATGTTATATAAATAATAAAAGTAATATTTCACTACACACAACACTATCTTGGCTTGATTTACATGCAACCACAACCTTCCTCGATAGCTTGCGTCGTACGCAATACCGAGTTTCACTAAACAACACTATGCTATTAAAATATTATTAAAACTCGCCATTACGAATAGTAATAACCACTTTTTGAAATTTTGCAAATGGACTTCATTTTTGGATTTGGAATATCGAAATTATCGTAGGGTGAAATTTTGGTACTTTTTGGATAACTTTCATTTTCTGATGAATAGTGAAAATTACTAAATTTTAATTAAAAACAACATTTTTAATCTAATTAATTAATTGTGATAAATTTTTAATTCAAGTGGTTTTAAAGTATATTTAGAATATATTTTTACAATTTAATACAATGTTGTTCATTATATTTAATTTCACATTTAAACCAGACATAAACAAGTGTCAATCTTTTGATAGTTATTATCTCTTCAAAACACGCTATTTGTCTTGATGACAGGAATTAATTTTTAAATTAGTCAATGTAACTGATATGTTTTGAATTTGGTAAAATACACATCATTTTTGAATTAATAATATCAAATATAGTTTAGGCCTAAATTTTGGTATTTTTCTGGAAACTTTCATTTTTTGATGAATAGTGAAATCACTAAGTGGTAGTTAAAAAAACTGATTTTTTCATAAATATTAATTTTACCGCTTCTGTGAATGAAATTTAGAAAATATGAGAGACACGGTTAATATCAAGGACTAAAATGTGGTTCAATGAGATTACAATAATTGTTGGTGAATATTAACTTTTTACTTTTTTTACCACGGTTAAAAGTAAATAGGGTAGATAAGGGTAAAAATGAAATTATTATTACACTAACACATGTCCTAATTCTATTGGATAAGTTTAATTCAACAAAAAACAAACTTATTAATAAAATATGACCATTTAGGCCCACTTGGATTAGATTAGGACATTTATTATCAATTTATTTAAAGAAGGGTTAAAATAGTTAAAATCAATGTTTTATAACTAAAGAATTTTCAATATAGGGTTATACATAAGATAAATTAGAATATAAATATTCATTATAAAGATAAGATAATTTCCTACATAATGGTATTTTATTTGTAATTTTTAGACATAAAATAATTCAATTTATTTATGATACAATGATGATGTAGTAATTATCTTATTAATGAAATATTGACATAATTGATGTTATAAATACCCAAATAAATGAAATTTGAGACTTTTCATGGATTACAATAATTTAATATGTTAATATGACATGTTAGTATTTATTTAATGAATTGTTTTCTAACTATTCATTCTTATATGATTTTCACAAAAATCAATTACCAAATAGTGTCAAAATTGACATAAAATAGTTTTTGAAAGAAATGCTATATTTTTAATTGTTATTTTATTACTAAAAATCTAAGGTTCATCCAAATGACTTAGATAAGGTTATATATATTAATAATAAAAAAATTGGGGTTCTTTTGTCTTGATATAGTATGTTTATTAACCTTATAGTGTTAGAAAACAAGAAGACATGGTAAAAGTTAAATTATCTAACTTAAAGTTAAATCTAAATGATAAGGTTAAAATTGATAACTAAACTTGTCTAAATTCTATTGGATGAAAGTATTTCGACCCATAACCACCTTATCTTCTAAATATTTCAATTTTAAGCTATTAAATACCGAATTTGACTTTATAATAAAATAATATTTTTAGTGATTCCAAAGGTGCCCCTCTCCTCCCTTATAAAAGGGCGCCCCCTCCCTCTCTTCCTCACACCACATTGAGCCTTCATTCTAGGCCAACCCCAACCAATATCTCCTCTACAATTCCCTAGAAACATACTAGAGGTCCTGGTCTTCTTCAAAGACAATTGTTAGTTCCCTAAGAGGAGATCTCAAAGAGGCGCTTCAAAGAAGAGGTAATGTCCGTTACCGATTCTTTCAACATTATTTCTTCTTCCACTTCTTCTTCTTTAGTTGTTTCATTATGAATTAATAACATCAGTATCACTAATATACTGATATGTTATTATATGTATGAAACAACCTTATTTCACCATCTATCAATCCTATGAAAAACGAAATCACCGCGCGTACGTACGTACGGAATACCGTCTCCACGCTGTGGTGTAATCTATTTTCCATCACCACCGTATTTGGATGGGTATAATGGTGTAAATAATGAATATATATGATTATTTTAATGTGATATTGATTCTGAAATATTATATATACACTCCAATACAATTCCACGATCATGGGAATGATATCATCGCTCGTGCGTATGTACGTAATACCGTCTCCACGATGTGATGCGACTCATTATACATGATCATCATTGCATAATGATTATATAAATGAATTGAATGAATGAATATGATATATATTACACTAATAACATTCTGTAAATGAGGTATCTATAAAGAAAAATAATAATTTATTTGACAAAACACACATAATAACAAAAAGTAAAAAACACCCGAATAACAAGGATTAATGAAATATTACTAATAAGTAGCTAAGAATATCACCATATATGATATCATAAAAATACATATGATTCTGAAATAAGTCAATAACATTATTTAAATCATTATACAGGATGTTCGGACACTTATAGAGAAAATCGGACCTAAGGTAAGGGAAAATCTCGCAATCTCAATTTTTATCCGAGATTATTTATACTTTAGAATTTACTGGGGAGTGTTTTATCATCCACACACATGTTTCCTCAATATGTAATATTGTTTCCATCGACCTACAATTTTTTAAATACAAATTTACCCTTTGGTGAGTTTTTAGTAAAATATACGAAAGGAATCTTTTGACGCTTTTCCTACGAGGTACTTTTTTACTTTTCCGACAAAAGTACGAGAAGAATGTTTTTTTAACTTATACGACATGAATGGATTTTTAAAAAATTATTTCCAAGACGCTTCCTTTAAAAGTATTCAAGTTTAATTTTAATCAACTTATTTTAGTTTAAAATTGTATGACATGTTAAGAAAAGAAAATGTTTTTGAAGTAGAAAGGATAATTTCCTCAAGAATGGAGTTCAAGTGTTTTATCAAAATAATTTTCCATCTATGATAATATAGGGTTATGTTTCTATCCCTATTATTACATTGATTTGATTATGTTGTGATGGAATTATTTTTATGAATTCCTTTATCTTATATGAATTGTTTTATGATGTCATGTTTTTTAAGAATCCCATTTTTATTACATGGGTTATGCAATGATGTATGATTTATGATTTTTTGGCACACATATGAATGGTATCATTATGAGAATGGTGGGACCTATATCTCCCTCCAATGAATTGGGTAAAGATTTTATATCTCATGAGATACACATGGCTGGAACGGCAGGTTAAACCGGTTCAGTGAAACAGGACTGAAATGAGGTGTGAACTCGGTTCAGAAATGGACTTTTTCCACTAAGATAGTCTTGGAAATGAGTCTTGAATAATAAGAAATTATTCTCTATGATTAGTTGTGTATGACATAAAGTTTCATGTTTTAATTTATGATTATTGGGATTTTATTTCGCTACTATGATTTATTCCATGTTATGAAATTATGCTCTCTTTTGCAGTTTAAGATTTCCAAAATGTTATGTTCTTATGAATATGATGTGATAGATATTTCTTTTGTTTACCCTTACTAAGCATTTGAGCTCACCATTTTGTATGTTTTCTTTCCCCGGGTCATGAAGAAGGTTATTAAGAAAGATATGCCAAAAGGTACTATAGATATGATGAAATAAATGGGAGATAGTGTAGATGCTTTATGAACCAGTTGTTTAAGTTTCCCAGTTTCTAAATACACTATACCTATACGGTCCTTTCATGATTTTTTTATATGTTGTAATAATTATGCTTAAATTTTGAAGTTATAAAAATGTATGTAAAGTGTGGGTCGTTATAGTATATGATTAAAAACACTATGGATGATGAGGAAATATAAATCATTTAATGGATGGATTTTAAGTGTCGTTTAATTGAAAATTATTTTTTTAATAATATTGAATGGATATAAAGAGAAAATTATTGAGGAAAATAAAAATATAAGAGTAAAATGTTATTGATTATGAATAAAAAATTAAAGGCTACCAAGGAATATTTTAGAGTACATACGTAACAAAAATTGTAATATTATCATTTCTTTTTAGGAAATATTCTGATCCTATTGGGGTCACTTGTCTCCAAAACCATCTCATGATAAATAGACATAATATCATGATCTATCAAGAATGAGAAATAATTATACAATTAATATGAACTCAATAGAAATAAAGATAATAAAATGTTGGGTAAGTACTCTATAAAAACTAATACATAAAATTGAGATTAGGAAAGGGTGGAATTTATAACTTGTAATAAATGCGGAATGAAATACTATGGAACATTCTTGTGGGGAATAAGGGTTTTCTTATAGTGTGGAGAGAAAGTTCACCAGGCTCATGATTACAATGGAATGAAATAATATTCACAATTGAATTATTTGGATATGAGTATATAGGGAACTGTTGAAATTATTTTCCCAAGAAACATGTGATTTTCCCAAAACAAATACAGGGGAATAAGTCCAAGCGTATACAATCACAATAGATAAGGATAAAGGTTATAAAGATGTAGTTGAGGGAAATTTATCTATAGCATCAATTTTAACTAATTATTTATTTTATTATGGATCTTATCTCTCTTTTATATCTTCAATGTTTTCCAAAAAAGTAGATATTTCCCTAAATCCATAATAAGAGAAATATAAGTTATGACTCATACTAGATCCTCACGATAATAGGGTTGTGACATTTAGTAATCAATACCATATCTAAATGATCCATATTTGATGAATATATAATAATACATATAATTGAATAAGTTATAATCCTTGGTATGCATTGACTTTCAAAATATGGTGAACTTATTTATTACAAATAGAAAAAACAACAATTCTTGATGAAGAAGTGGAATTATATAACATTAGAAGGGATACTTTATTATGTGAATCATTTCAAGATCAACCAAATATATCTATTTTTAATGAGATTCTTGTGGAAGTAGAGTAAATAAAATCTATTAATGTAAAGGTAATAAAAACATTGAAGATATACTTATTATATAGGAAAACATTGATGTATTTTGTTAGGGATTATATGTACATCATCCAGGGTATAAAGTTGAATTTTAGAATTACTTAATACATGGTACAAGAGCAATATTGAAGACTCTCAATATAAATCTCACTATGTAATTTGATGTGTAAAATAAATAGGTTGAGGAATTTTTTGGAATGGGATTTATACAACCTATTATTTCACATTGGGGAGCCCCAATTCTTTTTAAATAATAGTTATGGATCTATGAGGTTGTACATTTATTATATTGAAATATACATTATTACAATTAGGTAAAAGAATCATAGAACTTTTATTTATGAATTATTAGGTCAAATTCTTGTGTCTCAATATTTTTCGTAGATTTTAATTCTTTAAAAGTATAATCAATTTTGAGTCATGAATGAATATTCCATGAAGATATTATTTCATATATGGTTTGGGAACTAATAATTTATAGTAATTTCATTTTCATTGACTAATTTACCCATATTTTTATGGATCTAATTAACAGTGCATTCAAGTAATATATTTCTCATTTTTTATAGTATCTATTGAAGATATAATATTGTTCTCTAAGAGCTATTAGAACTATGATAATCACTTGAATATAATTCTTGGGACACTTATAAGAAAAATAATATATGGGATATATATTTTGTGTAATGTATGCTTTTAGAATGTTTTATTTATTGGTAATATTTTCTCATAGGTTGGAATCTCAATTGATAATGGGAAGACAAAGAAAATCCATGAATGACCAATATCAATGAATATAAACAAGATATATAGATTCATTGGTCTTGAAGGTTCTTATCGATGATTTATTCCAAATGTTTCTTGATGGGATAACTTATTAAGCATGATTACTAGTAAAGGGGTTTGGTTTATGGGGAAAAATAAATATGGGGAATATTTTGAATTGTTTATTATGAGATTTGTGAATTATTCAATTTGGAATCAACCATCATTAAATGATGGATTATATATATATAGTGATACATCAAATAATAATAAAAAATTAGTCCTTATAAATAATTATAAAAGTAATTTCTTTTTCATGAAAGATGTTAAATACTCATGAACAAAAATATCAAACCTAGGATATTGATATATAAACTATAACTGTTTCTTTAAGGATATGGATATATTAAATCTATGGAAAAAATATTTAGATATATATATGGATAAAAATAGTTTGAAATAAATATTTTCATAGAAATATCACAACATGAGGAAATTTTGGGGGCTCATGTTACTAAAGGATTCTGATTTCTTAATACACTATCAACTGGGGAAAGAAAATAAGGTAGTAGATGCATTAATCCAGAAAATCATGGATTCTATTCAAATGTGGTGGTTTAACTAGATACTATGTTCATGTAACTAGTAAATATAGATATGGTAATTACTAATAAAGCGTATAAATTACTCCTTTTTTAAATGACTACCAAACTATCTTCATTGGAAAAAACTAAAATCTCACAACCTCATGATGAATCATTTCAAAACAATATTAAATATATAGATAATGAAATATTATAATACTTCATATATGATGATGGCAATATATAACATTTAAATATGATATGTGTTCTAAATATACCTTTGTTAAATGAGGAATTATTATATGATTCATGTAGATCAATTTTCTCTAAATGCCTTGGTATCACTATGATGTTTAGAATTTTGCGGGAATATTTTTTTGGGCTAATATAAAGTGTGGAATAGGTGATGATGTAAAAATATTCATACTTTTTCATTGGGTTAAGGTTGAGATAAACCATCTAATAGTTGTCATGAAACCTATACATATATTTATGTGGAAAATGGAAGAAATTAAATGATATGTTTCCACTGGATTACTAAGGACCCCACCAAATAATTATGTAATATGTGTTATTGTTTAATTCCTTAAAAAATTTCATATTTTCATACTCTAAGATAATATTTACCTCTAGATCACCTTGAATGTAGATATATTAACGTTTTTGTAAGAAATTATAGCATACCAATTTTAATTATGTCTGATAATGATCCTCGTTTTACATCAAGATTCTAGAAAATTCTTTAGAAGGCTCGGGATATTGAGCTTCATTTGAGCACCGCTTATCACCCTAAAACTGATGGATAGTTTGAAAGGACTATTAAAACAATGTAATATATTTATAGGTTATTCCCACTACAATTTAAAAGTATGTTGGATAATTACTTACCGTTGGTATACTTTACCTATAATAATATCTTCAACTGATGTATTTAAATGGGGTTGTTTGAAGAATTATTTGGAAAGATATGTCGTACTCCAATTTTTTGGGATTAAGTATCAGATTACAAAAATATAGTCCTATAACTTGTTGAGGATTCAATGAAAGAGGTATAGTCCATTTAGACACATATTAAAGCATATTAAAGTAAGAAAATATGTTATATTTCTAAATGAAATTGTTATTTGTAATTTCAAGTGGGAGATCACATGTTCCTAAATATTACTCCATGAAAGGGGTTTATAAGGATTGGTAAGAAACAATAAAAAATTCCCATTTACATTAGACACATTTTTTTTTGAATAATTAGAGTTGTGGATTTCAAATTGGAAATTCTACCATGTATCTCAAATGAAAATCATCTGTTCCAAATATCATTGTTATGTAAGTTTATGTTGGACACAATTTATGTGCTCAACTATGGATAAATATAATTTTAAAATTTTATAACTTATTATGAAGATTATATAATGATTCTTGATACTAAATAAAATGTAGAAATTAATTGGATTCATTAATAGGTAATTATACCTATGAGATATCATAAAATGGCGAAATGAATGTCAGAATCACATTATATTATAAATAAGAACCATCATAATTTTTTAATAAAGTAATACCCATAAAATTTTTTAGGGTGAAATTTTTGTAAGATGGAAGATTATAACCCCCAATTCTCAATTATAGTAATTTATTATTCTATTTTAATCAAACAATAGTACAAAATACATTTTGATAATTCATTCATAAAATCATAATTTAAGGGGATTAATTTCAATTTTGAACTTACATTATCAAAATAATACATGTTTTTTTTGAAATATTCTCATTTTAAAAAAAAGTTAATGAATATTTGGAATGTAGTATTCAACTATTCCAACTATTATTTATAATAATACACTTAAATAACCATGAAATTACTATCAACATGATATAAAAATGTATTATATCTTTTAGAGGTGAAAATGGATTCATTTCATAAAACATTTATTTTTAAAAAAATTAAGCATAATATCTTTCCATTTTAATTAATTAAAATAATTTTCAACTATGAATGATTAAAATGAAATGTAAATATTACATATCTTACCATATGAATTAAAATCCACATAATCATGATTAATTATCATATAATTAATTTGATATCATCTTATGCTTGAAAAATCTATTTCATGGAGAACTATTTTTCAACATGTTTTGCGAGTTTATTTATTAATTAAATTATAGAAATTTTGTGAATTAAATATGATAAAATAAATTAAACATTTAGAACAAAAATAATTAATATTATAAAAAAATTAAACTTCATTTTTTTGTATATATAAGTAAAAATATTAATAAATATTAATTATTGTGGTTAATGATAAAATCAGTTTATTAGGGTGTTAAACTAATAATATGAGGGATAAAATGACATAAAAACTTTCCTAAAATACATTATGTGGTTATATATACACCCTAACCTTATCACCATATAATATGAGACATTTTGGAGCCATTTTACTAATAATATGACATTGAATTATTTTAAAACAATGAAAAATTACAAGTGCCCCACTCCCTCTAATTTTAAAAAGGAACCTCCTCCCATAAATATTTCATACCTCTTGGGACATTTATCTAGAACAAAAACTACCAAAATGAATATTGAATATAATTATCCACATTCAATAGATAATTTTTAACACAAAAGATCAACCATATCGTTCATAATATGCGATCCAAATGAGGGTTTTCTAAGCAAAGGTAATTGTCTTTACGAAGCTGTTTCTTTCTGCATGTTCTTTTACCACCTAAAATTATAACATAATAACTCCTTTTTAATAAAAAAACTACATACCATATAATGATATATTATCATGGGTATGTTATAATATTTATCCATTATCTCTTCCATCAAATGAGAAATGAACCCATTGATCGTCTGTAAGATGGGCTACCACCTCACGAACCAATGTACTTTGTTTTCCATCACTGCCTATCCCAAATTTATATAAAGATGGATATAAATTATATATATCATATTTAAATAATTATTATATATTTAATTATATTATCAAATATATCATCTTACCTTCCAATCTTTTAGAAAATTATAATGTCTCTTAAGTGTACTTGTGGACTACCACCTATATGGTGTAATGTGATTCATTTTCCATTTTTTATTGATATGGATGGAAATTAAGATAGATTTAATTAATATAAATGATATAATAATTATTTACGAAAATTTATTTACTATTTACCATTCTTGTATTCCATCTATATAATAAATAAAATAGTGTTCATGTGTACATATGACCTAACATCTCCAATAGTGATGTAATTAATTTTTTTATCTATATAATTTATGGAAAACTATAAATCCAAATATAACGGATATATAGAAAATTTATATCATTATAAAATTTTAGCAGATTATGAAACCATGATCAATTTTCAAGGACTGAATCTACTAAACTAAAAATTACATGGAATGTGAAACGTTATACTCAAAAAAAAGGTATTAAATAAATAATTATTGAGATTTGAGAATTTAAATGTTTCATTTGGATGAAATATGATTTTATAATTTTTTATATGGTTCTGGAGTAGAATAATAATAAATTTAAATTAGAATATAATAGGATAAAATTAATTACAATTCAATTCAAACTTTAGGTGAGTGATCATTAAAATATCACAGCATTATTCAAGATTATTTGTGTCTATGCCTTCATTGGGATAAGTAATTCATATTTAGATATTTAAACCATTAAATTTTATTATTAAAGAGTTAGTTTTTTAAATTAAAATTTTCATTTTCATTTTCAACTCTTTATATAATCAAGATACCGAATTAATTATTTTACTGAAAACTGGCCTTTTTTCTTCCATGTAGAGAATCATTCTCCTCCATGTCCATATTTTCCTTAAAATTTTTAAAATAAAATTTTTAACATTAAATAATGATTTCTTAAATACATTTTCACCCACGTTTTAAATATAACAATATTTTATAATTGGTGTTTTTTTCATTTTCTGAATGAGTTACTTTTGACATTTTTATACACATGCAAAATGAATGTTTTTTAACTTATATGGTATAAAAAAATTCACCACCAGTATACATTCTCATTAATTTTAACATTCCTTTGAAAGATTACCGTTTTTTTAAATTAATTTTTTTTTTATTTTATTGAAATAAATTATATTTCAAATAAGGAATTTCAAAACAGAAGGTTTATTTAACTAAATAAATCTTCTGGCGACCATTTTAATGTGTATTCATACATGTCAATATTATTTGATGAATATTATGATTTAACAAGTATTAATTGTTCTAATACCATCCTTTATATTAGCCTTTATAGATTATGATTAATTTTATTGATAGTAGAATTATTAAAAATTTGAATGATTATTTTCCAATGTCAGGGTTTATGTTTATTACGTTTCACCCCTTTATGTAATGAATGAATTTGAAATTTTATGTGATAGGGGACCCTAAATTTCCACAAAATTCCGCGTAATGTCTTGTGAGAGAATACAGTTTTTGTATTTGGAAGATGAATTATATCTTGTAATAAGTTTTATTGGAATAAATCCTTGATGGTAAGATTATGATGTAAGACAATATGAATTATATAATTATGAAACTAGTTATTATTTTCCATATTCATATTTATGTTTTTTTGTTATATATAGATTTAGTATACATTTAATGGTATAAGATGTATGGAATAATTTATTGTTTTTTATCTCTACCGTATTTTTCTTGTATTATTTACTTTATTATAGGTTATGTTGTATGATTACCCATATTGATCATTTGAGATCACCCTTTATTATGATTTACAATCCCAGTGATATAAAGAATTGATCTATAAATGAAATCATTAATTTAATAGAAGAGAAAATAAGGTTCTAAAAGGAATTATATTATAATATTTTGTATTTTCTAATGTAATGTAAGAATAATGTATATATATAGACTCTAGTGACTATTAAACAATATCACCCATGATTTTCATACATAAGAATTACATATTTAATGACGAATATTAATAACATTTTATAAGTACACGCATGAGGACTACATAGGTTTTGTGTCCTTGGGGACTAGATATATAATCTTTTTATTTAAATAATAATATTCAATATCTTACACAAGGAACTACCCATATAATACACTAATTAAACATACCACACTTCAACCATTTATTAATAACCTGGGCAATGGAAAGATAATAAAGGGTGAGGTAAAATGTTCCATATATGTTAACATAGGAGATATATATTATTGAATATATAAAATAATAATATAATAATAAGGGTATTCGATTATGACCATTATTTGGAAAGTTTATCTAATCTATCAATGATCATTTACATGATTCAATTCATCAAACATCATAGTTCATAAGACATCAATCATAATTGAAATCAATGAACATGATCCTTGAAATAATTATATAGACATATTAATGTTTCAAAAACATATACATAACATTGTGAAAATTTAAAAATTGAAATTTTTTCACTCATTAAGTTATGGAAATGAATTCAATACCTTTTAAAATCATCTGGACATGAAATATATGTACACATATAATCTTATGGATATATAATTTAGGTCTATGCATGAATTTATTGACATGAAAACTATGCCATCTCTTAATCTTATGGACATGAAAACCAGGTCCATACAAATAACAAACCTTCTCTTTATTTCACAGTAATACATGATTAGTTACAAAATATTAAAATTAATACAACTAGAATCATATATATATATATATATATATATATATATTTAAATTGGATAAATTGAATAATATTTTTAAATAATAAAAGAAATAATAATTTTTTAAAACTTCATTAACATGCTAACATTTAAAATTTTGAGGGATAACCTAGGTACATACAATAGAAATAGATGAGGTATCAAGAACATTAAGGGAAAAAACATCGCATAAAATGAAGATAATAATATATTTTAGAAAATAGGTATATAAATGGGGAATAAAAAGACTAGGAATCACAAACATGAAGAATTATACATGATATTACTTGATAATAATAAATGAGGCATTGGAATTGCAGCAACAACATAGAAAATTGAATCATAAACCTAGGTCAAGGATAAAAACCAAGAAATAATGATGGAGAAGTACCATAAATGAATCTGGTTTACCCTATTTCCCAACAATATGTCGCATGATACTAAATATCCACATTGAATTTGAGCGATATATAATTTCGGGCTCACCTGTCACTCTCATTTCATTCTCATTCTTATGTATGTCATAAAAATAATACAACCCTAATTCATTCATCGTCATATTTTATTCCACTATAAAGGATTATGGAATATGTTCAGGCATGTCCCAGGTCAACTAATTATAATTTTATTGTGGTAGAAACCATTGATAGGAAATTTGTATGCTATTCAATAGAAAATTGTTTTGTCATGGAAAATCACAGTGAATATTCAGCCTCATAATGACATCACATTAAAATTCATAAAATCGGTTATAAAGAGATAAAGGGTATCTAATAATTTTTATAAGAAATGTAATGTAATATGGATATGTATTCAGATATCCCAACATTATGAATTTGAAATATAGTGCACAATATAATAAATAAACTTGAATGAATTAGCGAATGTGAGGATCCCATACTAAATTTCAACATGATAACGGGTGTATATGAAGGGTCATGGGAGGGAATAATGAGAGTAAAATGGGACTATAATAATTTATAAAATTAATTTACGCTAAGGGATATACGGAATAACATAACCCTTCATTATGAATTGGATATAAAATTTATAAGATAACGAAGATTCGGGAATAATGAAGATAAAGAGAGTATCCCTTAATAAATTTAGGCCTAGTGACGGGTGTATATAAAGGTTCATGGGAAGGAATAATGAAAGGTAAAGGGGTATATAGTTATTTATAAATGAAATGGATAGCATGTGGGTATGTAATAATATATTACTACATTAGGAATTGGAAAAAAGGTATAAAATAAGGAAGATTCCTGAATTAGAAAAAATGAGAGAGAGGACTCTTTCCTTGAGAGTGTGAAATCAAATGATTGGTAGGGGCTTCGTGAGAGACCTCGGATACCTTGGAATGCCACTATAGTGGGTAGGGAATATTAAAAACATTATACTTGTAATTTTATTAAAGAAAAGTGGGAAATTGTGTCACGAACCGACCCTACCCAAGCTCGAGTCGCAACTACCCGAAGCCCGCCTCCAAAGGCCAGGGGCTGGCGACCAGCGCCAAAGGCACAACAACTCGGGGAGGCCTTTTCCTAAGTACCTGTACACACACACAGCACACTCAATGAAAAAGTTAAAAGTAAAAGGGAAAGTAAAGTTCAACTGCTATAAACAACCACAAGAGTGCATCGACCTCTAAACAGTACAAAGAAAGTGTTGGAAGTAACTTGAAAAGAAAAAGGGGCAAACATGTGCCCATCCAGAAAGTTGTCACAACCCGGCAATAGGTAAACAAAAGTAAATAGTTGGAAGGGTCCCCCACTTGGTACCCTACTCTGACCACCAAACGTGGTCCACGCTCTTGAGCTCCTAAGCTCCAGTAAAGTCACACTCCACCTGTCTGTCATCTGCAAGGGAACACAAAGTGCGGGAAAAGCCCAAGAAGGGGTGAGTATTAAAATACTCAGTCGGATACCCTGAAGGCTCGAGGGAGAAACAAAGGAGGTACCAAAGGGTGAGTAGTAGGTATAATAAGAAAAAGTAAGGAGTACAACCGAGACTACAGTAGAGTAACAGTAGAGAGTCCATCTCAACCCAACAAGAGGAATGAAGGTAGACTCATCCAGACACAAGGAGAAGGAAATGGTGAGAAGACAAAATCCCGTCGAGTCTTCGCTACCTATAGCTGAAGAGTAGACTCGTCCAGCCACGAGAAGCTAGACACAGAAAGCACGTGGCATACCCCGAGCGTCTTTTCCTCTCCTGGAAGGAGAGTAACCAGAACAAATAAGTGGGTACATGAACAAGGTATATACGTATACATATGCTCATCAAGAACCCTGAACAGGGTTGTAAAGGGATATCAATCCCGTAGCTCAGCCCAAGAAAGTGAGTAGCCAACAGTCCCACAAGTAAACACCATTGATGCCCATCACCCCACACGTCTGTCCCAAACTAAATGTCAAGGGCTTAGATCACCGCACATCGAAACTATCCGCTTTGGGTGGCACTGACTCCCCCACACGGTTTTAGGTCGCGTCGCAAGGACGCGTCTTGTTGGGGAAATTTCCCCTCGTACTTGAGAGTTCTAGGGGAACGTCAAACCAAACCACGTCGTTGCCTCGCAATCGAGAGGTCTGTTCAAAGTCAATGTTGTCACATCAATAACCCATAAAAACGAGGGTCTCGTTCTGGTAGTCACGGAAGAAAGCCATAGACTACCCTAGTAGAAAATAATGAGTCTGAAATGTCAATGTGTGACCCACTACCCAGCCCTGGTGGAGGTTAAATCCTAACTAGATATCGGGTGACCCACTGGCCAGCCCTGCTGGAGGGTAAACCCTAATACATCATCAGTCGAAAAACTACCCAGCCCTGCTAGAGGGTAGACCCTAAGAGGTCGTTGGGTGACCCACCGCCTAGTCTCTACTAGATGGTATACCCTAAGAGTGTCGGGAGACCCACTGCCCAGTCTCTGCTGGAGGGTAAACCCTAGAAGTCACTGAGAAACCCACTTCCCATTCTATACTGGAGGGTAAACCCGAATGAGTCGATGAGCAACCCACTGCCCAGTCTCTACTAGAGGGTAAACCCAGAACTACTCTGGCCATTCCTACTGGATGGTACAACACTAGCCAACAAAACCTGTAGTTGGTATCATGAAATTTCCCAACTCCAGAACAAAACCAGGGGAAACCACTCAACCCTGCTGATCTAAACCGTAGTGAACATGAGGACCCTCTATGTCGTGAGAGGTCAAAGGTACGCAAGGAAGAACACAGAACGCACATGGGGCCACACAATGTGTGGCCCCAATCCAACTCCGACCAAGCACACAAACATTCTCAGGTATAAACAACCACATGTACCTCCCAGCGTTCTTGCGTACTCACAACGTATGTCACGTCTCCAGCCCAAAGGCTAACATGCACACGACCCCCAACGTCAATGTGAAGGTGTAATCGTATCAACTCAAACATCCCACCTCAACGGATGAGGCACAGACAACCACAACTCTTCAAGCATTACATCACTCACACAGGAGTGCAAGTGATCACATGCCAAGGGTTCGCTTCCGAACACATCAAGAAGAACTTCCACCGGAGTATCTTTCATGCTTACACATTAAATGAGACCTCGAAATAGACTCTGCACATCCAAACCAATCACACCGTTTTAATCCTCGCAGAAAAAACACGCGAGATAGACTAATTATTCACCCGAAACGGTCAACCAGTGAATATGGTACAATTCACTATAGCCAGCCCTTGTGGATCCCACAACAATATACCAAAACTGAACAAATGGATCACGCCACTGCGATCCCCTTGGAAAAACACACAGGATTGGCTACTCAATCGCCCAAAATGGACACCCAGTAAAAAAAGGTACTATTCACCATAGCCAGGTCAGGTCGGACCCACACAACATCCCTGAAAAAGGTCAGGCGAATTTCACCATCACAATGCTCTCAGAAAAACATGACAAATCTATTGCTTACATGCGTGGATCAGATTTCTGGAGAAAAATCTGTGTTCCAACATACTGAACATGAGCGGTACTTCATGGGACCCGCATCCCGGTTCCAAAGCACTGCCAACGGATCACACCATTGTGATCCTCTCGAAAAAGTACACAAGTTCGACTAATCACTTGTCCGAAACGGACACCCAGTGATAAAGCTGGAAATCACCGTCAACTCCCAAAACAACCCCCATGGGGCCCGCCCCATCGTGCAGAATTAAAGCGGGAAGATTGCACCATTGCAATGCCCTCATAAAAAACACCCAAAATCGACTATTCACATGCCCTGAACGGACGTCGGATGAAAACATTACAAAAATCTGTGTGCTGCTCGAAAGACGGGTCGTGGGGCTCACGCCTCAACTAAAGGCTTCGATGCATGAAAACCCTATGGAAAACTCCTCCACGACGTCAGGGTCGCAATGCCAATGACGGCGCTCAAAATGAACATCATATTTGTTTACACCGCTCAAGACAAAAACCCATGAGAAAAATGCCCATCCACTTAACATCGTGTCGCGCCACCGAAGCTAATCGTTTCGTGAATTAATCCCTTGAAACCATCTCAAAAATATTGTCTCAATTTAAGGGATGTGTCGTCGCAGACGACGTCCAAATCGGATGCCATGTGGATGTTTTATGATATACATAAATCATTTTCATAATAATTATTATAATAATAATATTATTATTATTATTAACTTTTTTTTATAAAACCTAGACCAGCCAGTTGGCCGGTCTCAGCGCATCACCTAGAAAGACCCGTAGTTCTCTGGTCCTTGCTCCCCCACCCTCGCCCTTTTTTTGTCTCCTGAGTCAACTCGGCTAGAAGGTCGGGTCTTCCGCTTCACGTTCCCCCAACTGGCGCCGCTGATGACCCCCGTGACCCAGCTGATGCCGCCTCGCCTGGGGGCCACGCCGTCCGTGTTTCGCTGTGCCCGAGAGCCCCATCGTCCACATCTCCCTATTCCTGGGAGCCCCGCTCGGCCTCAGCGTCTCCATCGCCAGGCCTCCCTCGCCGCTCGATCTCACTGAAGATCCCTCGCCGCTGCGCTCGACCTCACCCGTGGTTGCGAAGCCGCTCGCCAGGCTGCCTGCTCTGCTGAAGATGGCCCATGCCACACCACCAGCCTGTGGCCACCGCCGTCCGCCACTCACCCGGACCTCCTCTAAAGCCCACTTGCCCCGACTTCCATGTCCGTTGTCGAAACCCACCGATAGTCGTGCTGAACCTTCAGAAAGGCCTTGGACCGCCGGAAGAACACCCTATAACCCGCAGATTTCGGCGGACGATTGTGACCGCATAAGGTTTCGGATTTTAAATCCGTAACAACCATTGGAAATATCGGGATGTATACAACGCAGTTACGAGATTCTCTTAAAAAATTTGAAAGAATAAAAATTCTAAAAATAGGATTCAAAGAGGGGTACAGAAGTAACATTTGAAATGAAGAACTCCAACTTGCAGGGGCGTAGCTCGGCGCTTCGCGACCGATTCTCCTTTGTCGGATCTGCAATCACCTTAGAGACGAGGGCTTGAGGAGAGGGAGGTCTTCCTTGGTTGCTCCCGAGTTCCCCCGCCAGAGAAATGGACACGGGTGGTATGGAGTAGGAGTTAGGTTTAAGTAATGTATTAATTAAAATTGTAATTAATCCTTAATTAACCACGAAAAGACCCACGTACAAAACTCTCGACAGGGTCATGTTTAAGCCTCCACAAGGATAAAAAACACATTATGAGCACAATGGTGGTTTCAGAATTTGATTCTGAGATTCTGTTTGAATGTTATATAATTTAACGTCTGAAGCCGCTAAATTACGAAAATTCCCCTGGGGCCATTTTTCACTGACGGCCCGCACCTGTGAAACTTCTACCCCTACGTTGGAAAACGACACACTCTGGACTCAACAGTACCCTTGATTTTCCAATCTGAGCCACGATTTAATATATACTTGAGTTTAACCGTTAAACAAATAAATAAATTTATTTATTTATCCATTTAACGTTCTGGTAACATGTGAGGGGTCCAAACATCCCGTGCCGACATGCTTTATGTCGTTCCTAGGGTAAACACCCCATTTCTGACCCATCCGTACACTCAGATCTCTAATCTAAAACACTGTTTATGAGTTATCCCATTTATTTGGCGAGCCCAGTGTGAACGCACTGAAAATTTAATTCCGGCCACACCGGTGCTCGGAATCGCACGCCGTCTAAAGGCGCTTCTCTAGAATAATATCAAGAATATTCCAAAGTCTTTTATAGCAAAAAATTGGGTTCGTACATCATTCCATACTTCATTCTTTTTTCCCCTAAAAGAAAAACCAGGGAACAACTCAGGGTACTAAGCCCTCACCTAGCTCTCCCGTACCCAGAAGAAGTCATGCAAAGTGCCGTGTCACCACACACAGACCAAAGGATTTGATCTATTCACGTGAGGTCTGCTCTCACCGATGAAATGCATAGGGGCATGCACACATCTTCATGGGTATGTCACGTGGGAGACGTCGTGCACCCACTACAGACATTGGGGTTAGGGAAAGGCGGTAGAGAACCTCGCCATCCCTTCGTACGGTCTCAAACGGTCTGGAGGACCTCGGGGGGTAGCTCACCTCCCCGATCAAACCCCTACATCGCATGTTGTGACTAGAATCACTGCTTGGAACTGGGAAAAAGCTCGGTGATTCCCACCATCAGAATATTCATATGGTGAAACACCCAAGGATATCTATTTACAAAAGGGTTCATAGTCAATGTCTCGCAACCAAGACTCTCTTTCAAGCTCGGAGGGAGACGGAGTCGGCACCATCAACTAACGAAAGGTCCCACACATTTTACCTTTCTGACACAGGGATACACCGATTCCTGCGTGTCACCCTGGTAACAAATCAAACAAGGAGCTGGGAGAAAATAATTTCACACATATATCTACCAATTATACTACAAAATTTAGAAGAGCTGTAGAGTGTACCTCTTACCACCTCATGCTCTGCATGATTGTAGACATCCAAAGCTCGCGGCTGTCCGCGGTCCCAACTATCAACTCCCAGAGCCTGACGTGGACCGCCTAGTGGTGATGAGAAGGCCTCGTAAGTTCGTCCCCCACTACCATCCCCTCCCACTCCTCTATTAGAATCACCTCTATGGGAGCTACTTTAATCACGACGCTGCCTTTGCTGTGGTGGAGCACATGCTGCCTGCCTGAAGCTCTCTGCATGCCTGGTTGGGAAGTCCCATTCCAGGTGACCTTGCCCATCACAAGCATATAATTGACTCTCTTTGGGCTGTACTGGTGCCCTTTGGTGACACTGTGGTGTGCGACCATGCCCCTGAGTCCGGTATTCAGAAATACACCTGCGTTGAGGTTCTTCTTGCCGAAGCCCGCTATCTGCGGCAGACGTCTCAACTCCAACGCGCCTACTGCCACCACCAACTCTAGAACGTGACATTAATCTCTCTGTCATCAGCACCTTCTCTATCACCCCGGCATATGTGTAAATTCCCAAGGGTACTATGACAACACAAATCTCTCATGCGGAGACCCTGCTCAAACTTCCGCGCTCAGATATTGTCGTCATGGACCAAGTCCGGGTAAAAGCGTGCACTTTCTGCGAAACTAGTCGCGTACTCGGCCACCGTCATCCCTCCCTACTAAACCTGCAGGAGCTCCTAAATCCAAACGGAGCATAAGAAAGGGTAAAAAACTCCTCATGAAACAACAACTAAAAGTCACCCTTTGAAAGAGATGACTCGTCAAGAAACTGAGTCATCAGACTCCACCAACGCCAAGCTGCTCCACGAAAATTGTTGGCGGCCAGAGCCCCCATAAGATTCGTCAGCGTCTGCACAAGCCTGAAAAGGAAAACCACTGTCTCCAGCAAAACCTCTGCTTCCTGAGGGTCTAGTTAACCAATGAACCTTAGCGGTCTCTACCGCTAGAACTCATGATGTGTGCTCAACCTGCGCTCAAGCCCCGTCTGCTCTACTGAAGTTGTCTGTTGTACACCATGTGGGGGTGCTGCTTCCATCCCACCCAGAGAAAGGGGATCACATGATGGGTCCTGGACTGAGGCCTCGTAGCTCATAGGGTCGTCGTCATGAACCAAAGCTGGTATCCTGGCTGGCTGTCTTCGCGGAAACATCATGAATATTATCACGTAGTGTCGCGGTCAAATGAGCATATATGTATATCACAACAAAAACAACTATGGGGAGTTGACTCAAGAAGGAGAGTCAAAGACTCAATCTTATGTGATGCACAAACCAATTTTCCCTGCAACAAGTGTCTAAACATGCCGAGTCGACGTTCAGGTTATCAGGGTCCTGGTGAATGGATACGTCTGCCGCCACACCATCACTGGAATCTCTGGCCGGAAATCCGCTCTCGAGACACGTTTACATTATTTCCCTAAATACCAACTAATTCCTTTTTAGGGATGTCCGAACAATGTCCCAAGGAACTAACCACCTTTGATTCCACTTTTTCACAACCCGACCCTACCCGGGCTTGAGCCGCAACTACCACAAACCCGCCTCTGTAAGCCAGGGGCTGGTGACTAGCACCGAAGGCACAACAACTCAGGGAGGAATTTGCCAGAGTACATGTACACACACATGCAACAAACTCAATGTAAAAGAGAAAAGTAAATGGGAATGTAAAGTGAAATTGATATAAACAACCACATGAGTACATCGACCTCTAAACAATACACAGCAAGTGCTGGAAGTAAACTGAAAAAGGGGAAAACACGCGCCCAACCATAAAAGTGCCACAACACAGCAACATGTAAATAAAAGTAAATAGATGGAAGGGACCCCCACCTGGAACCCGACTCCGGCCACATCACGTTGTCCAAGCTCATGAGATCCTAAGATCCACTGAAGTCACGCTCCACCTGTCATTCGTCTGCAAAGGCACACCATGATCGTGCAAAGCCCAAGAAGGGGTGAGTATAAAAATACTCATTAGGATACCCCAAAGGATCGAGGGAGAAACAAATGAGGTACCAAAGGGTGAGCAGTAGATAGAACAAGAAAAAGTAAGTATAACCGAGAGTGTACTATAGTAACAGTAGAGAGTCCAGCTCAACCCAATAAGAGGAAAGAAGGTAGACTCGTCCAGACACAAGGAGCTAGAAACGGTGAGAAGATGAACTTCCCGTTGAGTCTTTACTACCTATAGCAGGAGAGTAGACTCGTCCAACCACGAGAAGCTAGACACGGAAATCACATGGCATACCCCAGGCGTCTTCACCCTTCCTGGAAGGAGAGTAACTAGACCGAAGAAGTGGGTACTAGAATAAGGTACATACATATACATATGCTCAACAAGAAGCCTGAACAAGGTCGTAAGGGGATCTCAATCCCATTGATCAGCCCAAGAAAGTGAGTATCCAATAGTCCCAGAAGTAAACCCCATCGATTCCCATCCTCCCACACGTCTTACTCGAACTGCAAGTCAAGGGCTCAGATCACTGCAACTCGAATCTATTCACTTTGGGTGGCACTGACTCACCCGCATAGTTTTAGGTCGTGTCGCAAGGACACGTCTCGGTGGGGGAAGTGCCCCTCATACTTGAGAGTTCTGGGTGAATGTCAAACCATACCACATCGCTGCCCCGCAGTCGAGAGGTCTATTAAATGTCAAAGCTATCACATCACTGACCCGTACAAACGAGGTTCCCGATCTGGTAGTCATGGAGTTAAGCCACAGACTAGCCTAGTAGAAAGGACTGAGTCTGAAATGTCAATGGTGACCCACTGCCCAGCCCCACGGAAGGGTAAACCCTAACCAGATATCGGGTGACCCACTGTCTAGCCCTGCTGGAGGGTAAAACCTAATACATCATCAGGCGACCCACTGCCCAGCCCCAATGGAGGGTAGACCCTAAGAGGTCGTCGGGTGACCCACTGCCCTGTCTCTGCTGGAGGGTAGACCCTAAGAGTGTCGGGGGACCCACTGCCCAGTCTTTTCTAGAGGGTAAACCCTAGAAGTCAGAGAGAAACCCACTGCCCAGTCTCTACTGGAGGGTAAACTCAGAACTACTCTGACCATCCCTACTGGATGATACAACACTGGCCAACAGAACCCGGAGTGGGTATTGTGAAACTACCCAACTCCAGAACAAACCAGGGGAAACCACTCAACCCTGTTGATCAAAATCATAGTGATCCGGATGACCCTCAATATCGCGAGAGGTCAATGGTACGCAAATCAGAAAACGACATGCATATGGGGCCCACACGATGTGTGGCACAATCTAACTCCAACCAAGCGAACACACATTTTCAGGTACAAAAAACCACATATACCTCCCATAATTCTCACATACTCCCAGAGTATGTCACATCTCCAGCCCAAAGGATAACATGCACAAGGCTCCCAATGTCAACGCGAAGGAGTAATCGTATCAACTCCAACTTTCAACCTCAACGGATGAGGCACGACCAACCAAAACTCTTCAAGGATTACTTCACTCACACAGGAGTGCACGAGATCACACTCCAGGGGTTCACTTCCGAACACAGTAGAAAAAATCTACCACTATAGCATCTTTCATGCTTAATCATTAAATGAGACCTCGAAAGAGACTCTTCACATCCAAATTGATTGCACCGTAGTAATACTTGCGGAAAAACATGCGAGATAGACTACTTATTCGCCCGAAACGGTCAACCGGTGAATATGGCATTGTTCACTATAGCCAGCTCGTGTGGGGCCCACACCAAGATCCTGAAACTGAACAAATGGATCACACCATTGTGCCCCCTTGAAAAAACACACGGGATTGATTACTCAATCGCCCAAAATGGACACCCAGTGAAAAAGGTACTATTCACCATAGCCAGGTTGGGTGGGACCCACACCACGTCCCCGAAAAAGGTGGGGCAAATTGTGTCATCATAATGCTCTTGGAAAAACACGTCAAATCGACTGCTTAATTTCATGGAATGGATGTCCGGAGAAAAAGGTTTGTTCCAACATACCGAACTTGAGCGGTACTGCATGGGACCCGCATCCCGGGTCCATAATGCTGCCAACAGATTGCATTGTTGCGATCCTCTCAAAAAAGGATAGAAGTTCGACTAGTCACTTGTCCAAAATGGACACCCAGTGATAAAGCTTGAAATCCCTACCAACTCCCAAAACAGTCCCCGTGGGGCCCGCACCATCATGTGGAATTAAAGTGGGTGGATTGCACCATTACAATGCCCTTGGAAAAAACACTCAAAATCGACTATTCGCACGCCCCGAATGGACGTCTGATAAAAAGGTTACAAAAGGTTGTATGCCGCTCGAAAGAAGGGCCGTGGGGCCCACGCCTCACCTCCGACTTCGATGCCCGAAAACACTCTGGAAAACTCCGCCACGACACCAGGGTCGCAATGCCACTGACGTCGGTCAAAATGGACATCGGATATGTCTGCGCCGCTCAAAACAAAAACCCATGAGAAAAATTCTCATGCACTTAACGTTGTGTCACTCCACCGAAGCCCCTCGTTTCGTGAATTAAACCCCCTAAACCATCTCAAAAATTGTGTCTCAATTTAATGGACGCGACGCCGCAGACGGCGTCCAAATTGGCCACCCTGCGGATGATTTATGATATACTTAAATCATTTTCGTAACGATAATAATAATAATATTATTATTATTATTATAAACTTGTTTTTATAAAACCTAGATTGGGAAGTTGGCTGGTCTCAGGGCGTCGCCTAGCAGGACCCACAGTTCGCGGGTCCTTGCTCCCCCCCCCACTTGTTTTTGTCCCCCGAGTCCACCCGACAATATGGCCGGGTCTTCCGTGTCGCGCGCTCCCACCTGGTGCCGCCACCGACCCCCCGTGACCCGACCGATGCCGCCTCACCTGGGGGCCCCGTTGTCCGCGGCTCGCTGCGACTGGGAGCCTCGCCGTCCGCACCTCGCTTTGCCTGGGAGCCCCGCTCGGCCTCAGCCTCGCCGTCGCCAGGTCACCCTGGACGCTCGCCCGCGGTGAAGCCCCGTCGCCGCAGTGCTCGGCCTCGCATGCGGTCGCTAAGCCGCTCGCGAGGCCGCCTGCTCCGCTGAAGAGAGACCACGCCGCCCCACAACCCTAAGGCTGCCACCATCCACCGCTTTCCCGGACCTTTACTGAAGCCCACTAGACCCGGCTGCCATGCTCCGCCATCGACACCCACCGGTCGTCGCGCTGAACCGTCGGAAAGGCCCTGGACTGCCGGAAGAACACCCTAAAACCCGCTGATTTCCGCAGACGATTACGAGCGCGTCGGGACTCAGATTTTAAATCCGTAACAACCATTGGAAATATCGGGATTCATACTATGCGCTTACGATATTCTATCTACAAATTGAAACCATTAAAACTCTAAAAAGGATTCAAAGATGGGTACAGAAATAAAATTTGAAACAAAGAACTCCTAATTGCAGGGTCGTAGCCCGGTGCTTCGTGAGCGATCTGCCTTTTCCGGATTCGCAATCACCTTGGAGAGGAAGGCTTGAGGAGAGGGATGACTTCCTTGGTTTCTCAAGAGTTCCTCCACCAGAGAAATAGAGATGGGAGGGATGGAGAAGGAGTTATGATTAAGTGAAGAATTAATTAAAAATTTAATTAATCCTTAAATTAACCAGGAAAAGACCCTTGTACAAAACTCTCAGTGGGGTCAAGTTTAAGCCTCCAATAGAGTAAACACCACCTTCTGAGCACAAATGTAGTCTTGGAATTTGATTCCAAGCTTCCGTTTGAATGTTATAAAATTTAACGTCTGAAGCCGCTAAATTACGAAAACGCCCCTGGGGCCATTTTTCACTGATGGTCCGCGCCCACGATACTTATACAACTCCTAGAGTAAACTGCATGCTCCGGACTCAATGTTGTGCTCATTTTTTCAATCTGAGAGACCGTTTAAGATATACTTGAGTCTAACCATTAAACAAACAAATATATATATTTATTTATCCGTTTAACGTTCTGGTAATAGGAGAGGGGTCCAAAAATCTCGTGACGACAAGCTTTATGTCGTTCCATGGGTAAACACCCCATTTAGGACCCATCTGTAGACTCGGATCACTGATCTGAAGCACTATTTAGGAGTTATCCCATTTATTTGGCATGCCCAGTGTGAACGCACTGAAATTTTAATTTCGGCCACACTAGGGCTCAGAATCGCACGCTGCCTGAAGGCGCTGCTCTAGAATAATATCAAGAATATTCCAAAGTATTTTACAGCCAAAAACAAGGTACTTATAATTTGGTCAAATTATATAGGAAATTAGTGGGGAATTCAATATTATTTTCCAATCATAGTTTTTTGAATCTATATAATTAAATAACCAAAACCAAAAACATCCTATGGTTTTTTTAAAGAGTTAATTAAAAAGGGAATTTTTCTATTATTTTATTAGTCCAAGGACATAACCTAACAAAATAATACCATTAATCATGTGGAAGTGATAATACCTTTAATGAAATGATTTTAAAACTATATATATATATATATATATCAATATTTTTGGAGGATTGATAAAGAATTTATAAAATTCATAAAAAAATTAACATTATTTTAAAGGTTAAAAATATATTTGGTCTAGAGTACCATTTTTAGTATTTACTATATCACTTTTGGGACATTATAATTTTATAATAAACACCATATATTTACACAATATTTATTTTTTACATAAAAAATTGAGTGTCACAGATATTTATGAGAAAATCACCATTAGATAATTCTAACCTTATGATTCTAAAAATAATATTCTTTAATAAAATTATATTTATAAATATTTTTATTTTTACTTTTAAAATGTGAATCATTATTAATTGAGAAATAAGGGGTTTTTTGACAATAATATTTTTTTAATCCTTATAAAAATTATATTTAACTTCATAAAATTCTTATTATAAATTAAATTTATCAATCCTAATTTAAAAATAATATTTCATTAAAATATATTTTTTCTCATAAATCCATAAATTCATCAAAAGGAATGTCTTAATTTAAAATTTTTATTACATAAAAATTTAATTTCTTTTTTATTGTATAAAAATATAATTTTCAAAAAACTAATTACTTAATAATCTATAAATTGAAGACAATAATGAATTAATTAAATCATAATTTAATTTAAAATTAAATTTTATTATTCATAATATTTGGGTGTTATTTATTTCTATTCACTATTGTGATATTTTTAGTTTTAATTAACCTATATTCCTTTTATTGTGGAAATTAAAATTTTCTACCTTTACTTTTCATTTTGTTCAAAAGATTAGCTGACCTTATTTCCTAATATTAGTTAAGATGGTTAAAAGTATGGTATAAATGGAATCAAAATAACTTCATACAGATGGATAGATTTAATATAATAAAAAACATTCAATAATGATGGATAACAATTTTCTGGAAAAAAACATTTTTTAAGGAAAATATGATTTCACTTTGACTCTAAAATGAGTGACCATAATTATATGAAATTAAATTCATGAATAAAAAAATTTAATATAAAAATTTAAATTATATATTTTCTCATTAATATTTATTTTTATTTATTAGAATGGTTCTATATGATTTATTTTAAAATAACTTTCTGAAAAATGTTTTTTTAATAAACTTTTACTAAAATGTAGTATAAAGATAATTTAAAAGTGACTAATTGAATTACATATATCAATTATTGTTAATATTAACACTAATAAAATTAAAAAAATAGTTTTACATTTACATTACATATTTATAAAAAAGAAGACAATTTTACATAAATTATTCTTTTTTACTCTTCAATGAAAAATCTATATTTTCTAAAAAATTTAAAAAAACTCCCGAAGTTGAATTGGATATGATGATATAAAAATGAATCTTTTACCAAATAAATTTTCTAAATTTTCTATAATATAATTTTAATATTAATTTTTATAAAAATAATTAAAAACCATTTTCGATGAAAATATATTTTTAATAAAAAAGGACATTACAAAAACATTATTGATTATTTACCATAAATTCAAAAATATATATAGGAAATTTATATATATTTTTGTTTATATATAATAAATTATTAAATCCTACGCATATTCAAAAATTTAATAGAATGTTTTAAAGTATAATATTTAAATAATCATTGTTTGTTTCAGTTCGGTGTTGAGTATCATGTATGCCATCGAACAAATTTTTTATTTTAAAAATATTAGGGCATTACATTCTTACCCCTTTAATAAATGTAATAAATTTAATTTATATATATACATGGTGATCTGTTTTTTGACAGAAGATAATATTTATTCTAAAAACTCACAACATAAAATGGGTTAATAAAATATCTTCTTGAAAAGAGAGAAAATTGTGTTTGAAGGTCATCACATAACTAGGCATCCCGGTAAGATATCTTTAGTGTTATATGAAAATTTTTAATTGGATGAGAAAACTAACACCAAAAAGATACTTTATTTAGATATTGAACATGGTCAAGATAATTTCAATGGTTATAGAACCATAAATGAATGATGGGTAAAATGACATCAATTCACCGAAAATGATCGTAATATGAAAAAAAATATTGATTAATTTACAAGAGTTAAGGAATCCCATTATTATATAAACATAGAAGAAAATGAAATTTATATTATTCAAAGTTATAATTTCAATAGTAAATTAATTTTCACTATAATCCTATCTTTTTTACCAAACTATGAGACTCAATATAGTATTTTTATTATTGAGAAATATAATAGAATTCTCACATAATATACCGAAGAATAAAAAGGTATTCCTCTTATTTCAATCTATATATGATAATAAAGGAAATATTTAGGTTTAATATTTGAAATCTATTAAAAAAATAAATTGGAATCCAATAACAGTAATGGGATAACTTATAAATGACACATATTTCATTAACAAATGAATTTCTAGGCTTTAACTTATGTTATCCATGAACAATTTCCTAAAATTCACTTCTATATGGATTTTTGTTCCCATAATAATGGTTTATAATGAGATAGTGAATTTACCAAATATTATTTCCCGGGAGTGTCAAAATAGTTATATAGCAAGGCCCATTTCACCATTTCCTTAGCGAGTCAATCTCAGTGCGGTATTTTTGGGTTTTACCCCTACATACATATATTTCTGCTACATAACCAATAGTAGTATATGGATAGGGAATTTGTTTTATGATAATCCACTTACTATATATTTACTAAAATTTAGGGATGTTTTCGTAAACTTAGTGTTATTCTAGAGGCTTTCCATACAGTTTTATAATCCTAATCCGAAAAATAACTAAAATTTTACTTTGATACCAAAAATAACAACCATTATTTTTATTTCAAATTAATAAATGATTTATTAAAAAATATTATACTTCATAAAAACTAGATGATTTATAATCATTTTTTTGGGGAATTGGGTTCATTACATAACAATTATAAATTGGAAAAAACATTATCTTTGTGGAAAATATCCTTAACGTGAACGTGCTTAAAACTACATGGGATAACCTGGGGACATTCATAAGAAAGGGGTGAGCTATCAAGACCACTAAGAGAATATACGTGGAATAACATGAATATAATAACACATGTTATAAAATATTCATATAAATATACAACAAAAATAGAAAGAATCATATGTATGAACAAAGATCAATGATATAACACGATAATCAAAAAGGTGGCAAGTGAAATGTGGGAAAACCACAAAACAGTACATCCTAAACATAGTCCACAAATAAAAACCAAGAAATAATGATGGAAAAAGTCCTATAAATTAATAATGATAACTCCATATACCAATATTATGACTATTAAGACTAAAATTTACCAAATTCTTGGGAGAACTATATAATTTTGAGCACTCATGTCACTTTCATTTCAATCTCATGCTTATATATTCCATAAATATTTGAAGACATGGATTCATTTGTAATTTTATTTTATTCCAATAAAACGGTGTGTGTAATGCATACATGTATATACAAATTCAATTATGTATAAGTGTATGAACATGAAAACCATTGATAGTAAATGTGTATTGTATTCTCTATATAATTGAGTTGGTATGGACAATCATAGTGAAATTTCAGCAACACTATAGTGTCACATTAAAAAACATAAAATGAGTAGATGAGTACTAAATGGAAATAAAATCATTTGAACAAAAAATAGAATGTAATAGGAATATGTAATTATAAATACCAATGTTAGGAATTATAAATAAAATGAAAAATATATTAAATAAACTTGAATGATGATGTGAAGATGAGGATCCCTTACTAAATTTCAACATGGTAAAAAATGTATATAAAGAATTAGTTGATAAATTATTTATAGTTAAATATGAATATAATAGTTTAAAAATAAAATGTATAGTGAGAGGATATGGAAAAACATATCAGATCAGTATTAATTGGATATAAAATATAGATGATAATAAAGAAACATGAATAAATACGGGAAGGATATCTTCCCTTATGAAATTATGGCTCAATAAAAGGTGTATATAAAGGTTCATGGAATGGATTAATGTTTGTCAAATGGGTATAACAACATTTATAAATCATATTTATAATATTGGGATATGTAATATCATTTACCACCATTATTAATTGTAATAAAATTTTATAAAATAACGATGATTCCAAAATTAAAAATATGAGAGAGTGTTCTCTTACATTGTAAGTGTGACTTTGAACGATTGGGAGGGGATTATTGAGAGCTTGAAGGCACCATGAGAGGAATATAGAGATGGTAGGAAATATTAAGGATGTTATATGAGATTTTTTAGTGAAGAAATGTTGGATCTAGGTTTGGTGTATATAGGAATTAAGTGGGTAATTTTCTATTATTTCTTTAACATAGGTTTTGTACTATATATAATTATATAAAAAACAAAAAAAATCACCATGGTTTCTTCCATTAAGTACCAGTTTTCAATATTTTATAAGTAAAAGGTATTAAATAAATAAATAACACACTTGATTATGTGTAATTGGGCCACACTCTTAAAGAACTGAATTTAAAACCATAAAATATTTTTATTGGTTTTGGAGGACTTGAAAAGGGTTTATAAAATTTAAAAAATAAAAATAAAGGCAATTTTTTAAAAGTTTATAAATATATTTGTTATTGGATACCAATTATAGTATTTATTAATTCAATTTTGGGTCATTATGCGGTCTTAATAAACACTATATATTTATATATTATTTAATTTTTACCTAAAAATTAGATTATCTCATAAAATTATGAAAAAATATACATTGGATAATTTTGATTATCTGAATTCAAAAATAATATTTTCTTTACCAGTTTTTCTCAATTTTATTTTATTTTCACTTTTAAAATTAAGAACCAATATTTATTGTGAAATGATGGTTTTTAGACAGTAATAGTTTTCAAAACCAAATGGAAATTACATTTGATTCCATAAAAATCATATTACCATCTAAATTTATCAATCATAATTTAATAATAATATATGATTAAAATAATATTTTCTTAATCCATTAATTAAACAAAAGTAATGTCTTAATTGATATGCCATATTACTTAAAAAATATACTTTATGCTTTGTCATATCAAAATATAATTTTTAACTAACATATTACATTATTATATACAAAGTAAAAAATTTAGAAATAAATAAAATATTATTTATAATGAAAAGGGAAAATAAAATTTCATACTATTATGGTTGCATTTTTCTGTGTCATTGTTATATTTTTTTATCCATAATTAACCTATTTTCCATCTACAATGATAATTAATATTTACTACATTTACTATTCATAATGTTTATAAATGTAGTGGACATTATTAATGAATATTAGTTATGATGATTAAAAATATAGTATTCATTTAATAAAAAAAACTCACCAATGTGTCACAATTTAATTTAATAAAAAACCCATAATCATGATAGAAGATGGTTTTCTGAAAAATATTTTTTAGCAAAAATATGATTTCACAATAACTATATAACTGGTAACCTTAGTTATATGAAATTAAACTAATATATATATATATATATATATGATATAAAATTTTTATTTAGATTAATTCTCATTATGATTTATTTTTAGGAATTATTATGGATTTACATTATTCATATTAAAATAGTTTTCATAAAAATTTGATTTTAATAAAATTTCAATCAAATATAGAATAAATATTATTAAAATGTGATTTATTGAAATAAATATAAGTAAATAATAATAATTTTACCTTTTAATAATATTAAAACAATATTAGTACTTTTATAATACAAAATTTATAAAAAAATATAATTTTACTTAAATCCGTATTTTTTACTATTCATTAAAAATATATATTTTCTAAAAAATCTCTATTTATCACACAATGTTAATTTGGATATTATGATATAAAATTGATGTTTATTTTATCAAATACACTTTTTAAAGGGTCTAGAAAATAAATAAAATATTTATTTTCATAAAAATAAATACAACACATTTTTGAAGAAAAAATATTTTGAATAACATAAAGAACCACAAAAAATTAAATGATTATTTAATAATAATTTACCATGATTTTTAGAACATTTATATATAAAAAATTATTTTATCCTACACATATGCACAAATGTAGTGTAATGGATAAAATATTCAAATTTAAATAATCATTGACTATTTATGTTCGACGTTGCATATCGTAAATGTCGTCGAATATCATTTTACCTTTTAAAAACTCAGGGAAAACAATTATTGAAATTACTAACATAGAATCAGTTTCAAGAATTACATATTAAATAAAGTGTTATCCATATTTACAAAATATATTAGAGGGTTACATTATGCAGGTTCCACCCATTACATAATGAAAATCATATTGATGGGTGAGATAAGATCAAATAACATTAATCATGTCATAACCAATCAAAATGAAATATGTTTTATAAACATTTCATCATTTCATAACCCATGGAAATAAAATGGGACTCAAAATAATTACACCAATTCATCACAACATATCCCATGGAAAAAGGAATCATTTTCATGGACAGCCTTTCATCATAATCATAAACCATACATAGAAATAATAAGCATGATATTATTGGATATTATACCAATTATGGGTTATGAAACATCAAAATATGTCATCTTTAATTGAAAAATAATTTAAAATATAACGGGGAACATTTCATGTGGAAAATAAACTTTTGACATTATAATATCTTAGTTAATTTCTAAAATAATCCTAATTATTAAACAAAAAAAATCCTTTTTAAAATATTGTTTTAAACATGTAAATTAATATTTAAATCATTTATCTTTAATGACATGAGGAAAAACATTTATTTTTTTTATTTTAAAACAACATTTCATTCACATTTTCAATAGAGTTCAGATGTACGACATTGAGAAAATTGAAAGAATATATTTTTTGAAACGTTTTCCTAAAAAGTAAAACCTAGGGAAAACTTTTATTAACAAATAATTGCAGTGTATTGCGAAAAAAGCGTAAATATTCTTTAAGAAAATACATTCATGGAAATATTTTCAAACAAAGTGATAAATAATGCTAATTTTCAGTAAATAATTATTTTAATCCGTTAAGTTAATAAATTGAGTATAAGTCAATAAAATGATTTAATATCCATAAACAACCAAATAAAAATAAACCTCTTGATTTTATTGAGGTATAGATCATAATATTTAATCATTATAATCATGATCATAAATAATTATAATAAACAATGAGATTATAGTATAAAAATTCTTACCCATTTGGTAACTTTATAATTATAAGCCCCCTAAATAAATTAAATTAATTTAAATAATAAAAATCTTGAGAGTAATTATGTTCTTGATATAACATTTCAAATGATTAGTATATGCACTATAGAAAATAAATTAGTTGTGAATATTGATTATGGATCCACAAATTAAATGTGATATGAAAATCACTTACTTTATGACTGATTTCCTTTATATGAGTTTGAACCTCATATATGAAAAATATGTTTTATAAAGACATGTTATAACCATAATGATATATATAATACCATATTTTTTTAATTATAATATTTTATCACTCATTAAATTATAATTCTTTATTAAAGACATTGTTTCCATGCAAATTGTATTGTTTTTCTTGATTGTTTTGGTTTGGTAATTTATTTCCATATATTTTGATCACAATTCCATCATATCCAAAATTTTAATCATGAAATAAATAACATAAATATTTATTATATATCTATTTGTAGTCATCCAGAAAATAATGATATTATGAAATGAATTACACCATCCATAGGACTGTATGTCATACATATGCATGAATCATGTTTACATTTTTATACAGATTGATTCAATTAAATGTAAATAACATTCCACCATTGAATAATAATTTATATATCATTGTTAACATATATATTAATTAAATATATCATTATTATAATCTAATTATAAATTAAATGAAAAATGAATCACATCGATTAGTGGAGGTTGTAGTCCATGTATGCATGAATGGCGTAATCATTTATCCAAAAAAATGAATAGTATAAAGGTAGATGAGATATTATGATTTAAGTAGTATAATTATTCCCTAAATATCATATATATATAAAAATTAAATACATCATTGCATCCATTCCAGAGAGGTGGTCAGGGATATTGAATAACATTAATTCATGAGGTGGTTTTCAATTGAACACACGATCAACAGTTTCATTTCACATTTGATGGAGTAAGATGTGGATATAGATTAATCATTTTAAATAATAAAAAATTAAAAAAATATATTTGTTTTATTTTTTCATCATATTTGCAGAATATTTTAAGGAAGTGGAATGAGGAAATAATATAATGAACCTCCATTAAGAATGATAAATCTTCTTCAGCCGGCCACGTTATGTTAACACCAATATCCTTGTTAGGAGAGTTTCCCAATAAGTCTAATACCTTTAGGATTTTGGTGTGGAATTAGGGATGTTTTTTTGGTAGGTATTTTCAAAACATAATGTATTTTTATGTGATAATAAAAGAGAAGTGGAGGTTCCCTTTCATAAGTGAGAAATAGTGGCAGTTTTTTAAATACCACAAATTATTCAACAATGGAAGTAATTATTATGAAATGTTCCACCAAAATTGATAAATAATCTATTTAATGAAATATATTTTCTACCCACACACCCAACAATATAAATACACATTTTTAAAGAATTTATTACCTTTACATCTGTGTTTACATAGTTTTACAATTTCATTTTTCACCATGGTAACTTGTATTTTTTACTTAGGTAATTTATCTTTTAAGACTAAAATAAAATTATCTATATTATATAATTTATTACCACTAATTATAAATATTAAATAATTTATTTTAAATAAAAATCAATTATTTGGAAAATTAATTTTATCACAAGCACAAGTAATGTGAAAAACCACATTTTTATAATAATCGTTGTGATTAACATTTAATGTTTTTTATTCATTATTAAAAAATTTAGTTGACCTAATTTTAGAGTAATAGTTATTTTGACTCAAAATAACTAACCCACTTTATCAATTTCAATACTTTTATTTGCGAAATTTTAAATTTAAATTAAACTCGTAATTTTAATGATAAAGGGGTTTTCCAAAGAAAAATTTTCATAGGTATAAATAATTTTTCTACAAAAACTCAACATAAAATTGATTCCAATAAACAATGTTATATTAATAATAATATAATAATATATTTATAAATTTTAAACCATTAGAAAAATATATCATTGTTTTTTAATTAAACAAAAAGGTAATTTTTTAAAAAAAATTAGAATTTTTCATTATTCCAATAAAAATTAATATTTTCGTAAAATTATCAAAAATTAACTTTAATATAAATTTAAAATGTTTATTTAACAAATTATATTCAATTAGAAATATAATGTTTTCAAAAAATAGAAGAAATAATTTTAAATTAAATGTGAAAAATGCGACAAAATCAAATTATATAAAATAAAATTTTTTAGAATAAAACATGATTTAGTATTATCCAATTATTAGAATAAATATTAAGTGAATGATAAAAAAATATTTGATATATTATATAGAAATATTTTTAAAATAATTCACCAATAGTTATTGATTTAATTTAGTATGAAAAAACACATGGCAATCATAAAAACAATTTTTTTACAAACAAATTTTTTTAACCTCATAATAATTTTGATTTTCATTTATGAGAAATTGATAAACAAATGTATTTATTTTATATATTTATTATCCATGTAATTTTAATAATTAATTTATTCTAATTAATACCTACCAATCCTCTAACTAGGTGATAAATACCATTTTAAATTATAGTATTTTAATAGTATATTGTGGTTTGTTTAAACTCGATGTTGTGTATAAAGAATCTTATAAAATAAATTAAATTAATTTGAAGATAATAATTTATAAAATTCTAGGATGTTACATTATCACCCATTTATTAAATTTCAACCTAAAAATTCAAACATTTTCTTGGTAATAAATTAATTTACATTTAAAGATTCTATTATTAAATGATACATCATAAAAAAGTTTAATAAAAATTTCTCTTGGAATGATGGAATAGAAAATATGAACATCATCTAGGATAATACATAACTTTGTTTTAAAATAGGATAACATTACTAGGAATTGAAAATATAGACATGAAATAAAATTAATTCCTATATATCATTGATCAAAAAAATAAATGATCATTAAAATGTTAATGACCACTAAATAATTAACTAATGAGGTGATAAATGTTCCATAAATTCAATTAAAATGAAGGAAATAGGATGAAAGTATTGTTTCAAGATCATTTTCCAAATATTAAACAATTTTTATGTGAAAATATACTTGATATATTTCTTTCCATTTCATAAGCACAATCTCATCCTTTTTTGGTACTTCAATTAATTTCCACTTCATATCCTAGTTCTAGGAATTAATATTCATAATGATGTTTTCATGCTTGAAACACAAAAATAAAAAATAAATAGATTATAAAATCCATAAAATATTTATGATTATTTCTCATTTATCTAAATATTTCCTAATACCACCATTTTTAGAAAAGGTTATCCCATATGGATAAATAGAGACTGTTAAGTTATAAAATATCAACAAGAACACCTATAGTTCACCATATCACATTCTATAAATATTTACCCTTAAGTACTCTCCAATATTTCCCTAACCAAAATAGAATAAATAATATTAGAATGATTTAATCTCACAATCATCTGTGATCAACATATCAATTATCTAAAAATAATTTTAATCACTCAAATGTCATAAACCAAAATTTTTATAACATAATAATTTCCCAAAAATAATTTCCCAATAAAATAAAATATACTTCAAAAAAGATAATTCACACTTTATTAATTAATTAATATCATATATTAGGTAAAAAATCTGTTATAATATTTGGTGTATCATTGCACTGATAGATGAACAGATGTTGATTCAAAATATTAAAATTGATTTCATCATTCTAGATTCTATTTAGAGAGAGATAGTCAATGGTCATAATCACATAAAATTTTACTAAAGGATTTATAATAAGATTTGTTATTTTGAATATTCATAAAAACTCATAAAATTTATTCTCATATCTATATTTGATGATAAGCGCTCTCGAATTATAATGATTTACTTCATCTGTTGTAATTTAATAAGATTATCATTTTCAATTTAATTTAGATGTTATTGCATATATTTATCCACATTAGCTATTCGATTATGGTATTGATTCACATCATTTATAAACACCATTAATCTATAAAATTTATATCTAGGTGATGTATTATTTTATCCCTATCTTCATTAGATAACCCAATTTGGTCAAATACTCTAAGTGGTGGGGTGAGTTAAGGAATGGCATATTGAAACTACATTAACATTGTATCTTTTTTCTTCAATGAAAAAAACAATTATCTATTTATTTAGTATCAATATATGAATTTAAATTAAATCACGTACATTACACATCAATTTTAATTGGTTTACCCTCACTCGGTTATATTCAAGGAGCTTACAACAACGATGTGCTAAAGTGCCAAATCCACTAAATCACAATGGAAATTTCAATGTTATGTATAGATCACATCTTTTCCCATGATCAATACCTTTAAAGTTTTGTGTGACTTCTCAATACATTCATAGGGGTCACTCCCAATGTATCTTTCTCTTGATCACTGGTGGTGGAAAGTATCATCATATTCCTCTTCCTTTACTCACTACTCTTGGAAGTGATCCACACACAATTTATGGATTTTTAGTTCCCTTAATTATCTCTATTTAATTCATCCACCAATGTATGTAGATGGTCTTTTTTATGTCCCACTTTCATTCAATAATCAATAACTCTTTACCACAGATGTATTTGTAAACTTGAAACTTTTCAAACATCCCTAGGGTAACTTTATATCTACACGATTCCTTACAAAACTTTTTCCATTGCATAGATAACCTAGTTGTACACAACTTCTTTTCTATTCAAAACTCACTACATGAAGTCAAATCTCTTCGTAGGAAAAACTCTTTACTTGTGCGGAAACTCCATACTTGAGCAGAATTAACTACTTGTGTGATATAGAGATCTTAATTTACTTAGTGTTGATAATACTATAATGAGGGTCACTTTCTAACCCTTATCATAACTTGTACAACATTTCCTTAAGAATTCAAATCCATTAATGCAAGCATATTTCACACAAACTCAGCTTGCAAGGAAAATTCTTAACTTGTGTGGGTATAATTCATTTTCTATATTTTCATGTACTGATTTTTAAAAAATTATGGCACACAACCTTCCAAACAACCTTAAAACATGATAAAAACATCCACTGTCAAAAAAACATTTCCACACACTCTAATATTTATACCCATAAATTTGAAAAACATTTGGAAACATCACCACCATGTATAACATATTTTTGTAACACGTATATATTATAAATTCCTTTATCATGGATCCTTGTCAACATTGTTTTTCAATAATATCTTGTGAATTCTGCAACTGACCATGGACTCCTTCTTCATTAATTAACACAATCAACCCAAAAATAAAACAATGTTACCTTTGGAGATTTTTTCCCAGCTTCAATCTATTCCTTGAATGACTTCTTCGCATTACTTACATAGTATTTTTCCCCAAGGTTAGTTTTCCCATACTTGAAAAATATTCTTATTCCTTTAAGGAAATAACATGATTTATCATTTCATCATTTCTATCAAGTAAGAGGTTAAAACATTTTCTTAATTCAATTTTATATTCCACTAGAGATTTCATGAGACTCGATCTTTTTTTAATTATCACAAAAAATGGGGGATTCCAGCTTATATTTATACTATTAGTACAAATCAAACGATTTATTCATAGCTTTAAATATCCTTTATAATGAATTCATGTTTAATACATGTTCCCAATCCACTAAATAATTAAGATATTTTGATTTTATGGATGATTATTAAACCCTAATCATTAACTTCATGAAATGAAAATTTGTTTCATATACACAAATTGATTGATCATCCATCTACTTAATCTTATGGAATTACATATCCTTTTTTGTACATAAAATATTATTGAAGTAATTACTAAAAATATACTTTTAAACACAACACATTTTTTGGATTTAATTTCATCATCATCCCTCACATTCTTAGAAAACTTACACAATTGATATACTTCACCTTTGAAATGAGTAGTGTCATGGACAACACTTTCATGGTCCAACAACAAAAGAAAGAAAATAATATTTTCACTCTCATGGGTCCATTTCATAGAAACTAGTTGATCATAATTCATAGATAATGATTGTGTACATTGTAACGATAAAGATTTAATGGAATGTTTCTCCCTAATTGGTAAATTTATAAGACTTACATGACCGGTGTTACCACTTATATTTTGAGAGACTTGAATGGGAATAGTAAAAAATATATTTCATCCGAGCATATTATCCATTTCATTACATAGGAGGGTATTTATAGCTTTGGTTGTCACATTCATTGTTCACATGACTCATTCATGTTCAATCCATTTACTACAAATGGAAATCATGTTATGTTAAACTATAATCCTGACTATGAATATAATTTATAGGATGTCTAATAATGAAAACATGTTTGAAATTGTTGACAACTTAGGTTTTACCCAGGTCGTTAATGATCATTATATATTCATATCCTTCATAATGGTTCATAATGATAATATGAATTAACCTAAACATATACCCTGATGGTGACAAACCAGATTCAAACTAAATGGGAACTCACTATGAACTAGAATAATGGATGGTGTATAATCTACAAATACATTTTGTGGTTATTGACCCTATATGAATCTATTCCAAAATGACATCCACATTTAGTATACATATATATATTTCTATTTAGGTAAATTAAAAATTATCATAATTACAATTTATATAATATTTTTTCCTACACTTAAACTTATTCGTAAGGTTTTCACCAAAACACTTGAACTGTAATCTACAAAGGATAACTAAAAACATCCCATAATACCAACTATATTAACCCATGTTTTTATATATAAATATTATATATATATATATGAATAAACAAAATATCTCAAAAATAAAAATAAGTGGACTGTAAAGGATTAGTTTCATTGGATACAAAATAAAATGTCTTATTTTTTAGTAAATAGCTTTAACATCTCCCCCAAAGATGTTCCCACATAGTACTCTTATTTGAAAAACCCTATATAATACATTTATTCTTAACATGAGTATCCGAAACATAATAATGGGTGATATATAAATATCACCCATAGTAAAAATTGGAGATATAAATTGATTAATATATGAAAGAATAATGTAAGAATAATGGTATGGGATCTTGGACATTACATAAAATTTTAATTTTGAATCTATAAAAGATCATATAAATGATCCATAGAACAACTCATAGTAATTTATAAGACATGAATCATAAATTAAATTAGTGATCATGATCCATGAGGTCTTAATATAAAAATACGTTCATGGAATTAACAAAATATTATAACATTACGAATCTTTTTAAATAGAAATTGGATTACTCAAAAAGTTAAGGACATGTAGTCAGGACCTCACATAAACTTATAGACATTAAAAAAATTCCATGCATAATATTGTGGACATGAAATTGAGGTCCATTCACGAACTTATGCACAAGAAAAGCAGTTCCATTCACAACATGTTGGACAGGAAAATAAGGTACATGTATGGAATTGTCAATAGTAAATCAAGTTCTTGTATAACATATTTACTCATGAGTTATCAATTTTAATAGGTATTTATAATTATGTTCCCACATATAACATAAAAAACAAAATATGTGTGCCCTATTATCAAAAAACATTCACTATAAAAAAATATTATCTTTATTAAACATTGATATATGATTTAATTTTATTCAATTACACTTAATACAAACCAAAAGATTTAGAAGTCTAGTTTCATTGGGAATTAGTTAAATTTAATTATAAATTTAAACATGACTTAAAAAATATTATTTGAAAACATCTTTTACATGCTTGAGCTTAAAACTGCATTGGATAACCTGGGAAAATACATAATAAATGGGTAATCCATAATGCCTATACAGGGAATAAGCATGAAATAAAAATAAGATAATAATACATTTTAGAAAAGGAAAATCAATGAGGCATACTTGAACAAGAATAATAAGTCATCATATATCATGATAATCATTACATGGGAAATGTGCAAACAACTTAAAACTGTGTATCGTAAACATAGGTCAAGGGTAACCTACCAAGAATTCATGGTGGAGAAATTTTCAGAAAGGATTCTTGTATTCCCATCTCCAAACATGATGTATCATTATAATAAACATTAACTCATGCATTGGATGTCTAAATATTTATGGGTTCACCGATCACTTTAATTTTATTCTCATTTTTATGTGTTCCACATAGATCAGAAAACATTGATTCATTCATCATCATAATTTAATACAAGATAATGGAGTGTGAACTACATACAAGTACATCCCTAATAAAATGGTATATGTTTATAAAATTGAACACCCTTGATAAGAAATGGGTATGGTATTCACTACAAAATTTTTTGGGCATGGAAAACTGAGTTGAATATTCTGCATCATAATGGCACAACAGAAAATTTAACAAAATGGGTTGATGAGACAGAAATGGGTCTCTACTAATTTTAAAATGATGTGGAAAGTAATAGGGGCATGCAAGTACATTTACATTCATATAAAATGATAAAAATAAGTCTTATGATAATAAATAAATTTGAAAATAAAAAAGGGGAAAGGATACTTACAAACTTTTGGCATGGTAACTGATGTACATGAGATGGATTAATTAGAAAAAAGTAATTATATAATCATTTATTAATAATTAGTGAAATATGATGTAGGGGAAAATTTATACCCCATAATCATTAATTGAATATAATAGGGCACAACAAGATAGATAATCTTTCGTAAATATTATAAAGGAAAGAACCCTTACTTTAGTGTGTGGCTCCAAAATCTTGAAAAGGGGCCTCTTGAGAGATTGAGGGGCCATGGGAGGATTCTAGAGAGGGTACGAAATATTAATGATGTGATCCTTGTATTTTTAGAGATGATAAGTGTGATATTGGGTGGGATTATATAGAAAATTATTGGGGAATTCTTTAATACTTCACGAACATAGGTTTTGGACTCTATATAATAAAATATTCCAAAACCAAAACTTTCCCTTGATTTTTCCAATGATTTATTCCAAATTGGGGAGCAATTAATAAATTTATTACAAAAATTTATGAAAATATTAAAATATTTCCCTTTATTTTGTGGAAGTGAGTAACTCTTTTAAAGAAATTAATTAAAATTATGAAATATATTATATATTTTGGAGGATTCATAAGGGCATTATACAATTAATCAGATAAACTTAAAATAATATTATTTTAATTTTAAAACATTAATTTGGATGAGGATAAACATTATATTATGTATTAAATAATTTTGTGACTTTATTCTATCATAAAACACACTGTATATTTATTTGGTATTTAATTTTCACCCGAAGATTTGATTGTATAAAAAAAATTATGTAAAATTCTTGATTTGATAAATTTAAAATAATAATTCCAAAAATAATATTTATTACAACTAATTTTTTTTCTAAATATTATACTTTTCACTTTTAAAATAAGATTCAATATTTATTAAAAAATTCATGGTTTTTTAAAAATAACAGTTTTTCATCCCTTATAAAAAAGTACAATTCACTTCATAAAATATATATGAAAATTTACCAATTATAAACATTATTTAATAATAACTATTTATGAAAATAATATTTATCTCTAATATACATTATTTCATCAAAATAGATCCCTTAGATCATTTTGAATATCACATGAAAATATAATTTGTGTTTAATTGAATTCAAATAAAAATAATTTATAATGTAATATAAAAAATAAAGTTAATTTGTTATTATATACAATATACATATTAATATGATTAAGGCCTTGATACATATCACTTTATTACACTTCTGTACTCCCAAAACGTATGTCTCACGATGGTGAGACTTTTGTGGGGTTGTTCGGTGAACATGGTTTAGGCATTGATCTCGATGAGATTGAACTCCTCCAATAAACGATTCCACTCATGCTTTTGTTTTTGGATCCTAGATTGGGATTGGTAATGTTAAATGAACAATAATTTTATCTCCCACATAATATCTAATAAATGGGCTTCATAGGGTACTATCCTACAAGATGAGGTCATCACATCCTTTTTCTATGTCAATTAGATTATTTAAACCCCTATATTTGTACCAATCATGTTATCAATGTTTAACAGTTATATTATCAATGGTAATTATTCTTAATAATCTTTTGAATCCAGTTTTATATAATTAAACAGAACAAGTGATTTTTTTGTTACCATTTTACATAATAAAACATTATATCATTAGAGAGTTTTATTTATAATTGTCTGGGTTGTTACAATCTTCTCTGCTTGAGAAATTTCGACCTAAAAAGTTTCATTTAACCCCCCTTAAAATAGAGAAGGGTAATTATTTCTCATAAATTCATTTGGTTCTCACATTTTTTCTTTAGACTTGTGGTTTCTACACAGTACTTTGAAAAGGATTATTGTCTTATTCCGTAGATCTTTTCCTTTATAATCTATGATCTTCACCAGATGTTCCTTATAGGAATGATCATACCCAAATGTTACCACCTATGGATTGATTTCATGTGGATGTTCATGTATATATTTCCTCAAGAGTGATACATGTAATACATCATTAACTCGAGGTTGGTTAGGTTGGAGTGAAATTCCATAGGATACCCCTCTAATGCGATCAAGGATCTCAAATCGGCTAATGTATATTCGACTAAAATTTACATTCATCCTAAATCAACTCTATTTCATTCATGGATATATGTGGGGAAATACCATGTCTACAACATCTAACTCTGAGCATCCATAATTCTTTACTAAATGATCTTATCATTTTCTACTATTTCCTCACCCATTTCAAAACCTAGTAGTTTTTATTCCCCAAATACATCCATGAATGTGGTTGTTCACTACCTATTCCCATAGAAGGATTTAAATGGAGACATGCTGATGCTCGGGTGGAAGTTTTTGTTGTAAGAGAACTCAACCAAAGGAAGATGTTGATCCCATTCTCCTTGATAGTCAATTTCTAATTCACGCAACATGTCCCCAAGTGTCTGCATAGTCCGCTTGGATTGGCCATAAGTTTGAGAGTTATAGATCATGACTATGTTAAAATATGTATTCATGGAATACTGGAGACTCTTCCAGAACATAGAGGTTAATCATGGGTCTCAATCATATAAAATCAATAGTGGTACATCATGCAGGCAGACCCATACCCTAATGTATATATGTTCATGTAGATATACTGAAAATTATTCTCATATCATATTGAAGTGTGTATTATTTGTAAGAAGATCCACTAAAACCCATAAAGCATTATATACACTTGATGTATTTGGTATATTTGTCAAAAATTCAATGGTTATGTTTTCCTCTTTACATGTAGGTATGGTTAATAGTTGAATCATCCACATTGATTTTTTTATTTCTAATTTCACTTGATAACATAAAAGACATCTTGATGTATATTCTATAATCTATTTCTTTATATTATCCCACCAATATTGTTCTAAGATATCTAGATACATATTTGTGCCTCTTGAGTGGATGGAGAAGGTTGAGATATGTTAATCTTATAAAAAAATCCTTCCTTAACTCATGATTTTTTGGTACACATACTGATTACCCAAATATCACAACAACTTCATCGTTAACATTGAACTCCAAGGATCTCCATTTTCATATAGCTACCACATTCTTCTGAATTCCCACATCAACTATTTAAGCATCCTTTAACCTCTCTAGATGAGATGTTTGAGAAGTCATTTTAGAAAGGATTGATGATGGTCTTTCCTTTATGATTCCCATGTTTATCTTTTACAAATATAAGAATATTGGATCCCTCTCAATTCTCATAAATGAAAAAAATTAGATCATTTCTTCCTATAGAATTCACACTATTTCTTTCTTTCCCATGATGGTTGTTGAATGAGTAATCATTGTCTTTAATCACCTTCAACCATCTTTTTGGGTATATATTCATCTCTTTCTATGTGAATATATTCTTGTTAATTTTTTATCCTTATATATTTCATAGTTCTCCCCAAATATATAGTTCCACCAATTTTTTAAATAGAAAATAATTATATCCAACTCTAGATCATGTATTTTATAGTTCGATTCATGAACATTAAACTACATTAATGCATAAAAAATGACTTTATCAGTTTCTTCATCACATATACCAGCCCCTTCTTCGAAGAATCATTGAATGCCATGAAATGATCCCCACTTGTTGGTAGTGTTAGTACAAGCATAGTGATAATCCTACCTTTTAACTCCAAAAATATCTCTCCACATTCCTCATTACAAGAATAATTTACACCCTTATGTTTTAGATTAGTAATATGGTTTGAAAATCATGAGAAATATGTCAAAAAATACCTATAATACCTAGATAACCTAAGGAAAGCATAGATATTCTTCTATGCTTTTGGACTCATCCATCCATCAATTACATCAATCATTGATGTTTTCAAAGATATCCCATTTCTTATGATGATATTACCCATGAATGATACTTCCTTTAATGATAACACTCAATTATTATTCTTTTCATTAATATTTTCCTTTCATAAGTACTTTACCATATTTTTCAAATGTTCCTCATGAACCTCTTTGATTTTAGAGTATATTATAATATCATTTTTATAGTCTATCAAAACAAATTATAATACATAAATACTATATTAATCATGTCCATGAAGATTTATGGAGCATTAGTGAGTCTAAAAGGCATCACAATGAACTCATAGTGCTCATATCCTATCTGAAAAAGAAGTCTTGGGGAAATCCTCATTCTTCACCATAACATGGAAATATCCAAAACACAGATATACCTTGAATAAGTATTGTTCTCCACGTAGCTTGTCAAACAAGTCATCTATCTAAGATAAAGTATACTTCTTCTTTATCATTATCTTGTTGAGTTCATGATAATTGATTGAAAGGTGAATTGGAACATCATTCTCCTTAATGAAGAGGACTGGTGCACCCCATGGTGAAGAACATCGGTGTGGGAAACAATTATCCACATTTTTCAGGAGTTGTTTCATTAGCTCTTAAATTTAAAAAAATCTATTCTATACATATTCTTGGATAATTGTAACACACTAGGTATAAGCTCGATTGAAAAATCAACATCTCGGCTAGGAGGAATACTAAGAAATTCCTCAAGAAACACATATGCGTATTCCATCAAACTGGGAATGTCTTCAAGGATGATTCCTTCCTTAGACACAATCATTTGATTTATATATTCCTCTTATTGGGAAATAATATTCATACATGAGATTATGGTGCTAAAGAAGATTCATTATCCTCCATGGAAATGTATACAATCCTTGGTCGATTCCCAATATGGAGAGTGATTTAATTCTTGTGGAAATTTATGTTGTCTCTATATTAGGAAATATAATAAATTCCCATAATTGAATCAAATTACACAAAATGGATTATGAAAAGGTTCTCCAGGAAGTTCACCCCACTAACATTGGCAGGGGAAGAGTTATATACTTCAGATTCAATTATTACCCTATTTTCTATTTTCATTTAAAGAACTACATCCAATATTTGTGGTGGTGTTTTGTCAGTTCTATTAAACAATCATGATATTATTTAATGCATAGAAACATAATTAAAATGTATGTTCACTATTATTGAATGAATAACTATTGTACTTGTCACCACTTCATTTTCAGGATTCACATCAGTTTTAGTGATGGAAAATATCACCCTTATTACCTTGGAGGTTGTTGGTTGTCATGAAAAACCCATGTATTAACAAATATATTTAAAAAGATCCTAGGTTCAATGATGTTGTAGAAATAAATAATACACTGAGGGTCGATCAGAGCATTCCTTTCCACCATCATAGTAGCATGTTTCTCATAGAGGAAATCATGGGTTAGGTGCCCATCCTTCATGAACAAAAATTATTTCCTCATCCCTTTCAATAAATTTCTGGGGTTCTTCATTCTACACCTGTTACAAGTAGGGTGTTTGAATTTCGTCGAACCATTATGTTTCTCTATCGGACTGGAAAAATTAAACTCTAATTTCCAAATCATATCCCCATGATAACCCTAAGATTTTACAATCTATATTTCAACATTGATGAAACATCAGAAAATTTCATCATAGCTATTAATGTCATGGATCACCATCGAATTCTATAGGCTTGGTTTTATACCACCAAAGAAGAATTCAACATTTTATTCGAGGTAATGAAAACATAAGAGGCTTACCATGAATTTATTATAATTTCTTCCTCATACACCAAAATAGATTTGTTTTATTTTTTCCTTAGGGAAAGGATATCCCATTCCATATAATGATGGATAATGTGAGGAAAATATTTATCAAAAATCGTTTTTTCTGAAATCCTTCCACCCCATTATCCCAATCTCATCCTCATGATTTGTATTTTTTATCAATATCCACCACTAATAAGCTTCACCTTCCAATGATAAACATCCAACATAATCTTAACTTGTTCAGAACATTGAAGGATAGATAAAATATTTTTAATGGATTTAATCCACAATTCTTTTATTAATGTATTTTGTGACCTATTGAAAGAAGGATACCTCTGACACATGAAACACTTTATTTCATATTGTTTTCTCATTGGGGGGTGTGGGAAACTTCTACTAATCCAGGTTTCTATTCAGAAACTGAGTCAGCTGAGAGAGTATCATTATGAAGTGAATGATTCTAGCTCTCATCGGGTAGGGCATCTTATTTGGGATGTCATCACATTTCTCTTCACATAGATTGTTAACCTATTTCCTCTTATTTTTAAACATTGGATAAAACAAAATGAAAATTAAGGAGAATTATATTTAAATTATAAATAGATAAATGGGAATATAATGACACTGAATGTATAACTTATAACTTATATGTATTTCCATAACTTACGGATTTCTAGGCCTCAATATTTTTTATCCATGATCTATTTCATAACATATTTTGTTATGGTACTTTTTTAATCCCTTTCATAATGGTTGTGTAATTATCTTATGAATTACCCATGAATATCCTATAGGTGTGTCAAACCAGGTGTGATGAAAATCCACTTTTTGTGAATCAGGTTACCCTGAGTCTTTCTAGGAACATATTTTTAGAGTTGTCACTCTTATGTATATATGTTCCATAACCAAGTCCCCTTGCAGTATACATACAATTAAGTATTTTTCATCAAAAAATACTTAATCTATAATAACAAAAAATTTCGGAAGTTTTCTATTACTTAATCTTATCCATAAGTCCTTCATTATATTTTTCTAATCCTAATCCCAAAATTACTAAAATTTTCCTCTAATACAAACTATAACAAACATAATATTTTTTAAACATTAATGAATTATTTAATTACACAGAATTAAACTTAATACAAACAGAATTATTGATAACTATAGTGTATTTTTGAATTAGGTACATTTCATTAAAAATTTAAACATGAATTACAATTTATTTATTGAAAAAATCATAAACATGATTGAGAGTAAAACTACATTGGATAACCAAGTGGAAATATATAAGAATTGGGTGAGCCATAAATCCTAGTAAGGGAATAAACATGAAATAAAATGAAGATAATAATACATTTTATTCTTGTAAAATCAACTAGGAATACAGGAACATTAAAAATAACTCATGACATATCATGATAATCATAACACTGGAAATTTTGCAACAACATAAAAAACTACATCATAATCAAAGGTAAATGATAAACCTACAAGTATTAATGGTGGAAAAATTCTCATAATTTAATCATGTATACCCATGTCTCAACATGATCTATCATTACATTAAACATTACCAAACACTTTGGAGTTCTATATAATTCTTTGGGCACCCTTCACTTTCATTCCATTCTCATGCTTAAGTGTGCGACATAGATCATAAAACATGGATTCATTCATCATAATAATTTATTAAATGATAAATTTGTTTGGAATAAGTACATTTAAGTCCAAAATGAAAATGTATATGTGAATAAAAGTGAACACCCTTTATAGAAAATTTGTATGTTATTCACTACAGAATTGGTTTGGCATGGAAACTACAGTGAAAAAGTAGCATCATAACTCTGTCACATAAAAATTCATAAAATGGGTTGATGAGAGTGAAATGGGTTTCTAGGAATTTTTGAATTAAGTGTATTGTAATATGTAAATTTAAGTATATTTAAAAAAAATATAATTATAAAAATAAGGTATAACATAAAAAACAAGATTGAAAAAAAGGTAAATGATTCTTACGCAATTTCGGCATGGTAACGCGTGTACAAGTAAGGGCTTAAAGAAGGTGAAATGGGCATATAATCATTTATAAATAATAAGGAAATAATTGGGGAGGTGATAAATCCAAACCCATCATTATTAATTGAATATAAAATGTTATAATAATATAAAGAAACTATGTTAAAAATTATAAAGGAAAGAAACTTTACTTGTGTGTGTGGCTCCAAAAGCATTATAATGGGATTGTTTAGAGATTGGGGTGACTTGGGAAGATAATAGAGAGGGTTGGGAAGATTAAAAACGAGATATAATAATTATTAGTTAATAAAAGTGGGATATTGGATGGGATTATATAGTAAATGAGAGGGGAATTCACTAATATTTCACAATCATATGTTTTGGACTATATAACTAATTATTCAAAACAACAAACCTTCCAATGGTTTTTTCTCGTGGTTTTTTCCAATGTGGGGAGTTGTAATTTATTTTATTAGGAAAATTTAAAAACATATAAAAATATTAATCATTCTTACGTGGAGGTTAGTCATTCTTTTAAAGAAATGAATTTAAAATCATAAAATATATTATATATTTTGGAGGATTCATAATAGAATTATAAAATTACTAAATTGGACATAAAATCATATTATTTTTAATTTAAAACTAATATTTTTTATATTAAACTGAATATAGAGTTTGTTACATAATTTATGGGTCATTATGTTGTCATAAAACACATCGTATATTTATATGGTATTTAATTTTCACAAGAAAATCAGACTGTCTTATAAAATTATAAAAATTGACCATTGGATAATTTTGATTATATGATTCAAAAATTAATATTTAATTTTTCTAAATAATTTTATAAATATGTTCATTTTCACTTTTAAATTAATATTTTACCTTTATTAAAAAATGCTTTGTTTTTTTACAATAACAGTTTTTGAACCCTTACAAAAAATCACACTTTACATCATAAAAATTATTTGACAATTTATAATTAATAAAACTTATTTAATTACAAGATTTTATTAAAGTAGTATTTTTTTAAAAAAACAATAAATTAATCTAAATAAATACTATAATTATATTTGTATATTACCAGAATAACCAATTTGTATTTAATTGAATCAACTAAAAATAATTTATAATGTAATAATAAAAAAATAAAATAAATTACTTATTCTATAAATTATACATATTAATATTTTTAAGGACCTGGTACATATCTCTTTATTACACAGGTGTAATCTCATAGATTAAGGTGAATAGTGGTGATACTTTCATGGGGATGTTCGGTGAACATGGTTTGGGATATGATCTCGATGAACTTGAACTTCTCCCACAAATAGTTTTTCTCAATCTTATGTTTTTTGATATCAACATTGATTGGGTCAAGGTAAAATCCAACTGATGCTATCTCCATTGGAAGCTCTAATAAATGAGCTTCATAGGGTACAATACTACAAGATGAGGCTATCACATCCCTTGTCTATGTCAAATGGATTCATTAAATCCCTATATTTATACTAGTCTTGTCAATAATATTAAACAATTATATTATCAACAGTAATTATTCTCAATTAACTTTGTAATCCAATTGAATATAAGAAATCAAAACGATTTCAAATGTTTTATATAACTATATTACATAATAAAATATCAAATTACATGGTAATTTTATTTATAAAACTTTTGGTGATTACGTTAACTATTTCATTACCCATGAAAATTAAATGGGTTTCATAAATATTTCTTCATGTAATAACCCATGTAAAATAAATGGGCTTCATAATCATTAAATTAATTTATCGTAACATACCCAATATAAAAATTAATTGGTTTAATAAAAAAAATATTTCATAATAATAACCATCTAGAGAAATAATATGGAGTATATCATTAGATATTATCCCCAATAATGTTAGTAAACAACAAAAGATGTCATATTAGTTTGAAAATTATTTTAAAAGGTCACATGGAATATTTCTTTATTAAAATATACATTTCACTATCAAATGACATATTCAAAATCTAAAACATTCACCAATAATAATAAAATTATTTCCAAATAACATTGGAAATATGTCGGGGAAGCTTTAGATAATTGAGCGGTCATAAAAGTGGTAATTATAGTTCATATCATACATGTTAAAATACAAAATAATTTTAATTTGGGGTAAAACTAAAAACTACCATTCTAATAAAATGAAAATAATAATATTTTTAAAAATAAAATAAATGTAAATCATGGGTAATGGTGTCTTTAATAAATAATTAGTGAGTTGTAAAAATAGTCTTGAAAATAATTTTTTAAATTATGGTCATGAATGTGAATTGACTGTTTACCAAGGAGAGAAATAATTTTTATTTTTATTAAAAATATTTTGTCTGTATCATTAGTTAATAGAGAGTATAAAATGATTTTAAAATGATTTAATATCTTGAAATAAAAAATAGGAGATGAAAACTAATGGGTTTCCATAATGATATATCAAATTATATCAACATAAAAGTCATAATCATAAACAATTCTGATAAACTATGAGATTGTCACATTAAAAACCTTTCTATAGTGGAATATTTTGAATAATAAGTCCCATAAAAGAATAAAGTCAATTAAAACAATAAATATAATGAAAATAATGAAGATAGTTATATAAATTTTGAATGGTGCAGTATATAAACCACAAAAAGGAAATGATTGTTGATTATGGAATATTTTTCAATGAAGAAAAAACGAGATAAAAACCATTATCTCTGGTATTATTTCTATCATATGTGTTCAATGTTTATGAATAATAATTATATAATAATTATAAATATATTCTTGAAAAAAAATATTTATCGTACCATTTATTCTGTAATTATAATTTTTTATCACTTTTTTATAGGCCACTCTTTTGTAATATCATTGTTTCAAGTTATAAGTCCTTTGTGTTACATGTATATTTTTGTTTCATAATTTTTTTCTTTTACATTGATCATGGTTCTATCATATATAAAACATTAATCATAATATTAAAATAATATATATTAATTATATAAATATTTAAATTCATCCTTATAATATGTAGATGCAGAATTGAATTACATCATTCATTGAGATGGTAGGACATATATATACATAAACATTGTTTCCATTTTTAGTGAATGTAATTAAATAGAGGTAAGATTTATTTCACATTTATATAATAATATTTATACAATATATATTCAGTAAGTGTATCTTAATTATCATCCATGTGAAAATTAAATAAATTTCAAATCACATTTATTCATTGAGAAGGTTATCCACATATACGCATGCACAACATTGTCATTTTAAAACAAATTCGATTGTTTTAAGATAGATGAGATATATAAATTATAGAATTATAATTATTCTATTAATATAAATTATATATAAATAAATAAATAATTATATCATCCCTGAGTAGTGGTTATAGATAATGAATTACATCAGTCTGTGAGGTAGTTGAAATCTGTACAAACGATCGATATTTTTGTTTCCCATTCGATTGAGGAGAATATGAATATATTTTTTTCCATTAAAATAATAATATATTAATATATATAAGTAATTTTTGTTATTAATTAATCATATTTTGGGAATATTAGAAGGTTTAGTATACTAGATATAATAGAAATGCTCAGATAAGAGCAATACAGCTTCATACAACCACTTTAGGTTAGCACAAAAAATATTCCTCTGAGGGATTCCTAATAAAGAAATGCAATCTTTTTTCTATGGAGGGAATTAAGGAACTGTTTTTATTTTTTATTGGTTGAACCAAATAAATTTGGAACTATGAATGAAATTGGTGAGGGTGTTTCCTTTTATAATTGAGAATGATAGGAATTTATGTAAATACACAAACCTATTAAATAATGGGAAGTCATTCGCAAGACATGGTCTAAAAAATTGATGAACAAGGTATTTTAGGTAGTATATGGTAGAAAAACACATACACCACTAAAAATGAAACTTATTTTCAAAATGTTATTCCCATAACCTTTATGTTTAATTACTTTTACAATTTAGGTTTCAACTATGGTAACTAGTTTTTTTAACTATGTAATTGTTTCTTCAGTATTGAAAATAAAATAACAATTATTAGGTAAATTGTTCATAATGAATCTAAATATTAAAAAAATCAAATAAAAAGCCTATATGTTTGGAAAATTAATGTAGACACAAGCACATATAACACACAGATCCCTATATTAGTCTTAATATACCTAATTATTTTTTAGTCATTTTATTATTAATTATAGGCATCAATTATGTTAAAAATATTGAATAATTTTTATTATTTTTATTATAAATATGGAATTCATTTATTAAAATTACATTCATATACTGTTTAGAATTTAATATAAAATTGAACATATAATCACGATGAAAAATAGGATTTCCAAAGAAAACATTTTCATAAGTATAATTTTTTTATCTCATTACTCAATAATAAAATTGATTAAAATGACATAAATTAAACAAATAATCATAAAATATGTCAAATTTTAATTTTAAAAACATTTTAAAACTAAATGGTCTGTTTTTAATTCTATAAATGAGTAGGGATATTTTTAATAAATATCAATATTTTTCCTTATTAATTGAAAAATAAATATATTAATAAAATTATGAGAAATTAACTCCATGATAATTTTCATATTTCCATTTAAAAATTTAATTTTGTTTATTCAAATAATGTTTTCTAAAAGTGTAAAAAAAATTAAAATATGTGCAAAAAACATGTTGAAACTACTATTTGTATGAATACAGTTTTTAAGCCTAAAGATTTATTTATTTTATCCCATATATAGAAACAATATTAATATAATAAATCATTTTATATTATATAATTTAAAACAATTAACTAAAATCAATCACTAATATTTATTAATTTAATTTATTAAGAAAAAAACACACTGTGGGAATAAAAATTGTTTTATTTGGAAAATATTCATTCACTTCTAGATGTTTTTTAGTTTCATTTATAATAAATTGATAACCATTAATTTTTTCCCATACATATTTAAATGATATACATTTCCTACAATTTTCATTCATATTAACAACCTCTTATCTAATGGCATGAAAATAAAATTCATATTAAATAATAATATTTTAGATGTATAATGTGGTTTGTTTGAACACGTTATTTCATGTAATTCAAGTTATCAAGTAGATTAAATTTATTTAAAATAAATACATCATAACATATCATGTTTTATCATAAACTATTAGATCTTTTAGTATTATATCTTTTTTTCTTATTCTAATGTTGTAAAAAAATCACTCGTTCTGGGATACTAATGTCAGGGTGTTACATGATCAATTAAAATTTCTCTACAGGTTATCTCCACTAAATTGAACATTTAATTTAATAAATTCCACTGAAGACTTACTATTTGAATATCTACATGGCCTTGGTCAACCGAGAACAACCATAATTATACCTCCCTCCTAGGTTCTACTAAATGGGATTCAAAAGGCATGATCTAACTATTTAACTATATCGTTTCTCCCTTCTAAATAAATTATATCTTTCCAGTACATTTTATATGTTTTTATTTTAATGGAAATGTAATTTCAAATCATCATAAAGACTAATAGCCATGCAAAATACTAGTCAAGTACCAAAAAAATTTAAAGGTCACCTTTTCCATTATACTATATATATACTCCACCATTCATATACCTTATTACTCAAAAGTTCTCATACAATGGTTCTACGCATCACTTTTTATTGTTTATCAAATTATTAATTCTTATCATTCTTGTTGTAGTCATCATCGTAGAAGTGGGCATTATGGTTGATTTATCCCAATGTAATTTTCTATAGTGTGTGCATTATTATTTGTCATTTATATTCCTATAAAATTTTTAGTTGTGGTATTATATATAACTTCAGGATTTTTAATGTTCTTATGAAATGAATTTGTTTTTCTATATTCTAAAAATAAAAAAGTCATTATAAACTAATATTTGATCTCTTAATAATAGAAATTAAATTAATATTGTTAATTGAATGTTAAAAATAGTGTCAATGTATTCATATTACTTTTTTTGTTGGGGGAATCATATATGGTGATATAACAGGTCATAACAAGGGATAAGAATTTTTGTGCTTATAAGAAAAATATATTTGGTTGAAGACAAATTTACAAGTGTTGTGGAATTGTGTATATTGCTACTTTTTTATAATTGAGCTATTTTGATAAAGTATAATATTTTTATTTATTTTTTATTTTTTTAAAATAGAACACAGGTTCACATGAAATATATATTCTTATGTGTATTTAATAAATACGATTTAAACATTATTTATATAAATTAAAACAATAAGAAAAATTTATTTTGTGTTTCTATAAATAATATATCACTAAATATTTATCTTATATCGATCATGTAATTTTTGTGATACATTTCTCAAGATAAAAATAAAATTATTCAATACACATTAGTATGAAAATATAGCCCCTAAAGTGGGTAGTATGAGTATAGTTACACCCTCACATGGATAGAACCTTGGATATGTGTGTTCGCATAAATTATCTTGTTTTATGTGGGTATGTATTCATGGGTCATTCATTAGGATCTACAAATTACAGTGTATGTATAATCTACATATTAGGATTGGATCCTCTTGATGATAATGTGTAATATAGGGTGGTGAGATTCAAATATGATATGATAGTAGGAATCCCCTTCACCTAATTCCTATCAAAACATGTTTTAGTATTCATTATTATAGTAATACTGTGATATGTGATTCTGAGTAAATGATACCCCAATTGGTTTAATTAGGAAAAAAGATTCTTTGAGCTAATGGGAGCATCGATATAGGCTTCATACAACAAAAAAACACTAGTGTGATGAGTATCCATTTGAATAAGCAGTTAATGGGTGTTCCTTGGGTCCCTATAAAGGAAAAATAATAAAAAGTCTATATAATAGATCTAAATGATATTTGAATGGTAGTGATGTGGGATTATTAACATGGTTGATTAGTCTTGTGATTCTAAAGACAATTTTATTCAACATATAATTATATGATTTGATTTGGTAAAATATAATAAAAGAATTTATTCTTGAATATAGACTAGAGATTATAACTATCAATAACGGTTGACAATCATTATGATAAAGGTTTTTTAGATCTATTATTTCTATAGGGAAAAAAATGTTATTTGTTTTACATGATATGTGTAATATGTGTAACTAGTATAACATTATATCGATCATGAAAAAGTTATATTGGTTATCCATTTTTTTTAATGATCAAACATTAGTATAATATTGGAAATATCTATTAATGTTTTTTGAAAAAAATTATGAATTGCGAGATTAAGTAACAGAGGCCATGTGACTTCTATGGTTAGATCATGATTATTATTTCCATTGAATATTAGCTATATTTAATGTATCTTATTTCAAATATTAGGATGGGAAAGTATGGGTGTTCATCACAGAAAAACCATATGGTTCGCATGGCCATGAGAGGTTCTTGTCTGATTATGATAGGGTTTCTAATTATTTAGATCCCTATAAACATTAAAATATGTTATCAAAATATCCTTTTAGGTTTTAGTAAATGACCAGATACTTAGAATTGTTGAGGTATGAAATTACCAATGGATAAATATGAGTTTTTTCCTATTATACTAGAGAGAGATAAGAGAGATATACCTTATGATGATATGTTCTACATGGGTATTTTTTAAGATAATTTATTGATAATCATATACAAACTAACTTGAGAAGAATTTTCTACTTGGTTATGACCTTTATGGGAGATGTAATTATCATGGTATCATCATAAAATGATCTCGGTATCTATAGGGAGAGAAATAAGATAATATGGTCAACTTATGTGGGTGTGAGATGTAACCTATAAATGAATATAGAGGATGGCCAGGTGAATAAAGAATTATTTATAACAGTAAATGGTGAAGTATCTCAACATGTTCATTTATGATGTAAAAGAATGTATCAATCATGATGGTGATGTAATAATAGTAAAAATAACCAAACTTCTCATAAAATTGTTTAAATCATCATTCTAATTGAAATTCAAGAATCAGTTGGAATTAATTTGGTTCACCAACTAATAGATATAAACATAGTTAAATAGGTTTTTGGTGTGTAATATTATAAGTTTTATCAAAATGTGGTTTTATAAAGCATAATGATTACCTCAACACTAAGTAGATTCATATGGGATGGGTCAGTTGGGATGAAATGAGGGTTGTTCATGAGTATTGATGTTTAGGTGATGAAAAAATCTTAAGAGTGCAGTGATCCTAGAAGTATAATACATGGGAGGCTTCGACACCATTAATTATTTTATGTAACAAAACATATCGGTGGAATAGTATAGTGATCATCAAGGATTACCTTTCAGGAAAACCTACACAAGGGGTGGTTGATGTTTTAATTAGAATTTTAGCTATAGTAAGGAAAGTGGTGTATAATTAGTATATAAATACTATATTTTCTTATTTTTCATCATAATTATATATGATTTAGGCTTAATGATAATAAAGTGAAATGAATTTTGATGAATCGATAGGTGTTCAACAATATACATGGATGAATTAGTACATTTCTAATATAAAGTTGTCCATGTTTTGACATTAGGAAATTAAAGATACAATGATAGAGGATTCCACTGTATATAAAAATATTGAGAAGACATGAACTTGAGGTGATGTTTCATGCATTTGATAGACTCTCGATAATAATAATATGAACTTTAGGTGTGTGTGGATAGGTGACGCATGGTTACAAAACTGAATGAATAATAGTTTCAAATAGTCAAGAATAATCAATAATTATGAGTTTAGTAGGAGTTATTATTTTTATATTCACATTACCAGGTTTATAAAAGTTTTTTTAATAGATGTGATTTTTTATCACCACATTGCAAAAGTCATTAGTGAATTTGAGTAAAACTGATGTGGTAAATTATCTGTTAACACTACTCATATGTGATCAACCATGATAAAAGAAATTTGAAACATTGTGTATAATTCAGAAAATAAATGGTACATTTAATATTAATTAAATAAATGTGAAGTCTAAATGAATTTATTTTGGTATTGGGATAAGTATTTTATGTATTGCGATTGTTTTTTAGTTGTGATTATTTCCATGATATTTATTCCTATGGGGTATCATATTGATTATTCTAAGGTGATGATGTGATAGTATCGGGATTGTTTATATTAAACAAAATAAGGAAATGATATGATCAGGCTACTTGTTAATAAATTATAATTCATTTTTATCAAAATTATTTTAACATACAATTAATTGGTGCATTTCTCATAGAATATTATTTCTACAATTAAACCAATTGGTTCATGGTGGCCCCCTTTCATTATGTAATTAAGACTTTGAAAATTCCATTTAATTAAGGGATAACGTTTTATTCTTTAACCACACTCTTGTGAGAATTCCATGGAAAATTTATCCAAAAACCTCTAGTTGGATGTGATTTATCAAAATTAATAACCCTATATAATGTATACATGGTTTAGATTCATGGTAGCATTCAATGTCCCTAATGATTTAAATTATTTTTATATGAAATATATCTAATTTCTTTACTTATTATGCAATACTATAATTCAAATCCACACACCTATAAAAATGGATATATATATATATATATATATATATTAGGTATCTAGTTGGATGTGACCCACTTTGTTATGTACTCACACGATTCATATGTACCTCAATGGATGTGTAGATGATATGTTTGATATATTTCAAAGGGTATGTTTTGCCGTGAAAAAGGGAGAGTTGGAGTACCTCCATGGGGATGATTAGACATTGTTGAGGCAATATAAATATATCTAATATATTTGTAACATTTATTTTTATTTGTTATATCTATTTTATATGATGTCCCTATTAGTTGATCAATACCTAACATCTAACTATGTATCATGACATGGATATTTTATTTTAACATGGTGTCATTTAGTTATTATGTCTTTACTTTCAATAAAATCCTATATTTTATTGATTTTTATACTTATTTATAATTTTTTATGGGATTTATATATTTTTATTTATTATGATAGAAACGGTCTAGAATCCCCATGACTTATTATTCGACCCTCACCAATATTTTCAGCCTCTGGAGAATGGGGAGGTATTCTTGTGGTGTTTAACACTCTATCACAAGTTGGGTAGTTAGCTTATTTGAAAATTTTTTAAAAAATTCAATGAAAATAGAATTAATTTAGTGGTATATATGGGAAGTAAAAAAGTCTACAGGAACATTGTATAACGAAAAAGTTTCCATTTCTAATATAACCATTATTTTCTTATGCAGGGAGGGGGGGTGGTGCGCGACGCCAGTGGTTCGGTGTTCATGGCCTTCACAGTCAGGTTGGGCCAAGGTTCCTCCCTACAGGTAGAGGCCCTGTCGATGCTCTTTGTTGTCACCCTTTGTGCTCAGAGGGATCTGGTCATCACTGAAGCGGAAAAAGATTCCATCCTCGTGCACAAGTCCCTACTAGATCAGGGGACGCCTCCTTGGTCGATCACCTATGCAGTCAGGAAAAGCCTTCGTTTACTTGGCAACAAAATTAAAATGGTTCACACATGGAGGGAAGGTAACAAGGTTGTTGATCACCTGGCTGCATAGGATATATCAGGCTTAGATGTCGTATGATTTCATACTATGGATAGATTGAAACCTGAGGGGGTCAACTTGATCAGAGCGGATGCCCTCGGCCTTCACTATTTCAGGCCTCCATAGCTCCCAACACAGGGGGCGAGGACGGGGCGGGGGTGGGGTGAGGGGGTGTGGGTGCTTTGGGGTTCTTCTGTGTGTTTTTCCTCTGTTATCTTAATAAACATTTAAATTTAAGGAAACAAATATAACCATTATTTTGGTAACAAAACTGCTTCAATAGTAATCTATTCATTTAAAAACATAATTGAATATTTCTATAATAGATATAATAATAATATAATTAAAATCATATCTTTGATATAATAAATTAATACATGTATGATATTATAAAAAAATAATTTTCAAATCATAGAACTCAAAGGATTTGTACATATGTAATCTAGATAATATATAATTTAACTTCTTAAGTAAAAATATTTAATTTCTTATGATAAATAAAAATACAGCAGTTACATAATTTATATATATATTTTGATAAAAATATTTCATTTATAAAATTTTATCATTGAAAATATCCAAGATCAATTTTATTCGTTAAAATGTTTATTTTTTATGTGAATTTATAAAATATAGTTTTAAATATATGACATAGTTATCAGATAAATAAAAGACATTCTATTGCATAAAGGGGTGGTTTTATAGTTCAATGGTTTAACTATATGTTCATTGTCTTAACATCAAGACATTTTTAAATTAAATCATTCATAAAATATATAATATCATTAAAAAAATAATGATAATTTCTAAAAAATATTATTCACAATAATATCATATATTATTTTATTTATAATTATGATATAACTATATTTCAATGATAATGCGTTAACATAATTGTGTTGACTATTAGGTCTAAGCGTAGTCTATAAATATTGAAGGAATTAGTTTGATTCCCCTATCTCCTAACATTTTGAATTTCCCACACATATTTTTTTCCCACCCTAAGGTGGTAGAAGGAAACAACTAGTTATCTAATATGATTTGTAGTGTTCATCATCTTGTAATGGTTTGGGGTTGCTTTCATGAAAACCATCCTTAATGAGTCACTAATTTTCTTACTAGACTATTCATTACAGTTCAATTCTTATAATCAAGGTATTCTATCTACTTTACATCAACATTTTCATATAAAAATGTAAAAATATTTTATAAAACATTAATTATATCTTATAAAAAATTATATTTGTTTAAATATATTTGAAAATAAAAAATAATAATCCAATAAATATATTTCAATAGTCCAATTTTTTTCCAAATGAAAAACTATTTTTGATGGTATAATTTTTTTAAAATTTTCCAACAATTATATTATGTTTTTAAATGGTTAAAACATCATGAAAATATAATTTTCTAATAAAATTATATTAGGAGTCACATGCATCAATATTATTCTTATCCTTATAAAAATATAATGTATTCAATATTTTTTTTCAAAAACACCCTCGTTCTTCACTTATAAATACGACATTCCTTCACCCTATTATAATCACATAGAAAATTAATAATTATTCTAATTTGAAAAAAAATTCTATATAGAATCTCATAAACACTTTTTGTGAGCCTTTGTCCCATCAAAAGACCATCTTTTGAATTATTAAGTAATATTGAATGGCGTAGTCTCAAAAATTATGTAATGATAATTATTAATTCTATTTCATATATTTTCTTCTTATTTCACCTTCTATATATTCCTAAATTAGGTAAAAATATATTATATCATAAATGAAATGTTATTTTTTTTAATAATTAATATAAATACAACATAAATAATTCACTCAATTTTCATGTTATTTTAGTTACCTAAATAGATAGTCATGTTAACCACCTATGTGGATGATTCTAATAAATATTTACATCATTTTTTAATAGTTCTTATGTTTTATTAATTATTTAATCTTAAATTAAAAATTAATTTCTTCAATGATCAATGTTGTTTTATTTTAAAATGTATAACTTGGAAATTATGTTAAATTAAATCATCTTGGCCCATATAAGTACTTTCTAATATACTATTATAAATTTTAATATTTATCATTTTAAATAACATATTTAACTCATAAAAATATTTAATTTTATAATTTAAATACCTCTAACATTGTTTAGATTATTCATAAAATATAAAAAGATATATAACTGAACTATTATACTGATGTCGAATCGGAACGATGATTTAAACACCATTATGATATCAATGTAATGAACATTAAAATGATGAGTGAATGATAAATTAGAAAATATGAATACTAATAATTTAATAAATCAAACTAATGTAATGATGAATAAAATTAATAAATTAAATTTTATTATGTAGGAAGTTAATGGAGCATCCTTAGCAAGTAAATACATTGTGTAAGGGATTATTTTCATAATCAATTATCTTTAAATCAAGTTCCCTATTCTTTATATATCATATTTTTTAATTTGTTAATTTTATGTGATTAAATAAACCTTTTATATTTTTCCTTTATTTTTATATTTTTCATTCAATTAATAATATTCCAACTTTGATTAGACCATATTTATTATATTAATAAATCTGTAAGGGGGTTCTCATTTGAATTCTATTTTTTTAATTTATGATTCCTCTTATTTATATATATTCCATTCCATGTAATTAATATTTTTTCCTATGAAAAAAATATAACTCTATTTTCTTATTCTTATTTAGATTTACATGTCCCTTTCTAGTTCCTTTTTTTAACAACATATGTTCTCATATTTTTATATATAGTTCACTATATCTATTAATGAGTAAGTTTTAATGCATAAATTTTAAAATTTTAATTAGCAACTATTAATGGTTTTTATTATAAAACACCATTTTATTAATTCATATATTAATTTTTGGGTTACATAGTTTGTGGATAATAATAGTGAAATGGAAATTAAATAGATAATATGAACTTTTTTTATAAGGAATTATATATAGTAGTATTTTTTGTGTTTTGAAATATGGAATGGAAAGATAGATTTTTTTTCCAAAATAGTCCAATTTTCTATGCCCCAACCCATGAGGTATCAAGCCATATCACAAACCCATGAAGGTCCCTCTATTCAAACAAACCCAAAGTGAGATCCCTTTCACATCAGAGGATCATTGGTAGAACATGAGTGCACTAACAAATTGGAGGAATGATTATGTAGTGATGGGGTGTCTCACTTGAACATGTTAGTGCACCATGATGCATGGGTTCCCCTATCCCCATACAATATCTCTAGGGGTTGAGGGGTGGAACATACTAGAATATGAAATTCCACCAAAACTGAAAAATAGATATTGTACACACATATTACCATAGGATAATTTTATAATTTCAAAACAAAAATCATTATATTTTAGTCTCATTATATTCCTCATTTATTTCATCCACGGTTCCAATGATACAACTGCATCATAGACTTACAGGAATCATACTCTCCATCGTGAATGTGCCAAAAAACAAAATATGCACTATAAGAAATAGTCACGACCATCGAAAGGGACTCTTAATTCATTATAAAATAGAGACTCACTACATTACAAACACAGCTATGCAAAATAGTAGAAATAGATAATCTAAAAAAGATTAATCTCTAAACAATAGGATGGATAAAATTTATTGGACACCTATGTCTCAAAAATGGAGATTGATCCAACAACATTATCAAACACACTGTGTCCTTTTCGAGAAGTCTCCATAATGAGAAGAGAATTGTTTCATCATAGGACCTCCACTATGATGTCGGTGGTGGGAAAATAGTATAACCATTGAATTTGATGAACAAATCCACTACAACCATAGCACCATTTCTACATTATTTCCATGTAGGGGGAGTAACTCACTAAATATGTCAGAATTAAGATAAATTATGGGTAGTATGTCCATGAATGGGCTTCACCACAAGTACGGTCCCCATGCCACAATATAATTTTGTTTTAAAATATAAAATTGTGATAATATTGGGTTATCTATAGTATTTATAGGCTTCCAGTGCAGAATATTAAAAAGATATATGTGTGGAGGCCTCACATGCCTCGAATGAGTTGAAAATAGCACAAAGTAATGGAATACTTGTCCCAATACAACTCTCCATCACAGATAAATAAAGATAAATATTTAAATAGTAAAATGAAGTATTATTTTTCCAAGAGAAAATATATATTGGTTTCCTAAAACATGGAGAAAAAATACAAAAGATAAAAATACTTGTGGGAAAAACGTGGCATTATAATTGAAAAAAGAGATTTATCACTATGGGAATTCAAAAATAAAATGAGAGATAGTACTTGGAAAGGGGTTCAATTTTGGGAAACATTAGTGGAACTAGAAATTGATTTGTGGGATATTGTGTGAAATTAGTGATAGTAGGTTATCATCTTATTCTCTCTATCCCCCATGACAGGTATGTGGGTGTCACAATATTTTCGTCCATGAAATGTATGTTACGGAAAGTGAACATTTTGTTGGGTACATTTTTAATAGAAATTTTATACGGTTTTTAACATGTTCCTATTGTGGGGGTGGAAAAATATTTCATAAGATAAAATAAAGTATAGTTTTTATCCTAGGATGCCTCCATATAGGATCACACAATAATAATTTTTTTTTACATAAATTTTGAGGGAAAATGGGGTGTTTTTGAAATTGATTTATATTGAAAAGAAAAAAAAACTAATAAAAGAAATGAAATATAAGAAAAATATAGACAAAAATAATTGAAAAATTTGGTTTTTATACTATTTTATGAGAATGGTGATCCACAAGGCTTCAATTCTATAATTAAAATTCTTTCATTCTTCTAATTTATCCAATTATTTTATGCTATGTTAATTGAAATGAGATTCAACAATCTCATCTTCTCACTTATTTAGTCGAATTGTAATGGTAAGAATTATCTATAAAATTTAGTAACATGGTATATAATCCTTCATATGTGTGAAATAGATGTATTAAATCCCCCCAATTTACATAGAAAATTCTCAATCAAGTATTTTTTATCCCATATAATGAAGAATTTGTTATACCCTTCTCACATGTACTGGAGATTGCTGAGTACTTCACCACTAAGAACATGTCTATTATAACATATATAAACAAGAACTTGTGGAGGGATATATTGAAAATTGACATAAAAAATATTAACAGAATATTATAAAATAAAATATGAATTCGCAAGACAATAAAAACCACTATTAGATTTTTAAAACCACTTCACACAAGATAAAAAATTATCGTATATAATTTATTGAAATATCTCAAGAATTACATATGTGAAAACCACTACATCCTCAATCACACTGAATTTTACCCCAAAATGTGAAGGGTGTCATTAATGAAGTGGTAATAATAATTCAAGAAAAAACTAGGAATAAAAAATAAACTAAATAAATAAAAATAAAATTTTATCTTATAGACTCATTCTGCCAGATGTTTTCTTCTGTTATTGTCAACCGGATGGTAAAAACATTACATGTTCCATTATCAAAAGTTATTATGTATTTTCTTCTGCATTTAACATTTAAATTGAACTTTTTTAGATTCATGTACAATAAGTGATATCCATGTTAATACATATAAAGTTTTATACCCATCAAATACAATGACACCTATTAGATTTTCACTCATTCAAGGGTTGCCTTAAGGAAAATATTTCTCAATTAATTTTAATGGGAATTTGAACATGTGAGTCATATTTCTAACTAATATAGAATGACCTCATTTAGTGTTTTGTATCATAATATATACCTCATTTAATTAGTTATGGACCATTCTGTCAACAAGAATACGGCTTCACAATGATTGATTTTTTTTGTATTGTGGGAGTTATAATGATCTATAGGTCCAAAAATATAATTTATATCCCCAAAAAATGAAATCCTGTAAAAAACACATGAATTAGATAAAAAAATATAAATTATGATCTAGAAATACAAGTAATAGAATACTACATAATTTTTAGAATTATCTAATTTTCAAATTTAATCCGAATATTCACCAAAAATACTAAAATGATGTAAATAATCTCAAATTGATTAAATAGTTGGGATTAAATCATTAAATACATAAGAACATTAATTAAATTATTATATCTATACATTACTATAATCATTGATATTGTTCTCTTGGAAAAGTAATCTTCATTATCAAATCAAAATTCAATACACATATCCATGAGAACCAGTAATTTAACACAAGGAATCAAATGATCTCATGCCTCCAAAAATAAAATAATTTCATGTTATCCCTGCATATAATTCAATATATTTCCACTTAATATATCTACTTATACACATGAAACAATTACATCACTTTAATTTTCTCTTATAACAAAAATGTCAAATTTCAACAATGTCTTTATCATCCAAACCCATGAACGGGTCACCATAGGATTGATATATTACTAAATATCCATCCAATGTACATTATGTTAATGTATTTATCATTTGGACTTATCAATTTCTTGTGGGTTTTGGATGGTATGTTTTTTATGGGAAAATTATAAGGAAAAATAATGGGGGATTATCTTTTTTTTTTTGAATAAAAATAACATGATTCTAATATCCACATGAGTATAGTCTCATCTTCACCCCCCTTTATAGAAAATCAGCTCCATCATCATGATAAGACAAGTATGTTTTCAACCAATTCTTCATTTAACCAGAAACAATTTCAATCTTATCATATAAAATTTTTCTTGAAATATCCAGATAGGAGCAAATTTCATTCTTTATCAGATTATTTAGAAAGGAAAAGCTTCATTTATCATGAATTATCCATAAAGGCACATCTTTAGAAAGAATTATTTTTAGTAGATAAATCAACACTTTTGAATTTTATTTTCCACCCAAAGTATCACCAAATAATGTATCTCAATACAAGACAACATCCCACGTACTTAATTTCAACTAGATTATTAAATTCCATATCAAGAGTATGTTGGATTGGGGAAATTGGATTATAATGTTGCTAACATAGTAAATTGTTTATGAATTATAATGGCTACAAGGAATAAATTTTCAAGGTAGCCCATTATAAAAAGGATTCTCTAGAAAATTGTGCACTAAACCCAAATAAATTTCTTAATAATTTAATACACATGTACCTCAAACCCTCAAATGTTTATATGAATAAACCAAATTATTGTTAAAGAAGGCATGGTATGGTTCTCTCAAGAATCTATGTGAATAAAAACATCATGACAAAAATGCTTTAGAAGCCTCAAATAAATGTGATTTCAATGATAAATATAGTTAGATGTGTATTGGGATTCAAAAATCATATGACTTTTAAGGAAATTCCCAATTATTTAATCTTCAAAAAATTCATTCTCATCATTCATTTAAGCTCAGTGACATGGGATTAATTATTTCACTATCTGAAATGGGTTCAAAAAATCCAAATGATAATCATTTCAGCTCAAAAGTTTCACAATCACACAAAAATTAAAAACCAAATATTTTCTTTTTAAAATAGTTAACAAAAAAAATGAAAATGTTGAACTAAAAAAGTTCCCTCCCCCAAAACATTATGTATATTTCTTCCAAAATGAAATCAAGTGGAGTTAAAATATAATTATATTATTAATTGAATCACAGCATAAAATAAACTGCTAAGGATAGGTATAACCTAGATTATTGGAAATGCAGAGTTATGTTATGCACATAATTGTTGTACACATTAAAAACTAATCCAAAAGAAAATAAAATGTCATAAAATGCTTTTTACAAAAATATAATATTAATAAAGTGGTAAAAAATGATAGATCTTTCATTAATCCATTGAGAAGGACCTAGGTTTTTACTACCTCCATATTGGTAGTTTTGGTCGGTTATCAATAATATGATGGTGGTTGATGTTTCTTGATCATGAGATAAGAAAAAATATTCATCCCATCTATCAACTATTCATTTTTTAGGCCACCATGGATATAGTTTTCCAAATCCACCCCCATGAAAATGGGTAGCTTATTTTATGTTGGGGTTAGGATAAAGAATGTGTCATTCTCTTTATTGTTTACCACTTCCAAAACCTCTTCTTCATTCACTATTGATTTCTCATAGTATGCAAGATAAATGGAATAATCCAAGAAAAAGTCATAGTGAAAATATATTTGAACAAAATTTAATCAAGAATAATCAATATCAAATACATCCATTTAAAAGTAACTATCGGGTTTCACATTTTTCTCAGGAAAGACCACTTTGGTAACCTCTTTAACTCCCTAAAAAGGTTTTCATCATGTTCAGTGAGATCCATATGTTAATTATCAAGTGGATGTTATTTTTCTTCTCCATTAACCAAGGGAACACAATTGTTGGCCAAATCTAAAAAATTATAATATGGGGAGGTAATACTCAATTCTGATATAATAAAATCGGAATGAAAATATTTTTAGTAAATATTATCTCTATGAATTTTTTTCTTCCATTACGAATTCAGTGGGAGTTTACTCAAGTAGTTTATTTTCATTAAATAGAGGTAGGTATTTAGGATCATATATCTTTTCATCAAATTCAACCACTTAAGTGTTGTATTCCATCCACGACTTTGGCTATTCAACATTTTAAGGAATAAGTGGAATAAGTAGTTCTTCAAACTCATTCTAGAATTCATCCAGCTCTTACTGATCTCCGACACGTAGCTCAATATGAAATTATTTTTTCTTAGCCTCCTCATGTAAATGATTAGGTTTTGGTTTCTCCATCAATGAAAAAACATATTAAATTACTAGTTCAACTTTTCCCTTCCGTTATTCTTTATCTATTTGAAGTTATTTCATCTGAAAAATATGATAACCATTTTCATCTTCTTCTTCCAATTCTGGTCAATTATTCCATGACATAAATAAATAATCATTTGAAATAATCATGTATTTTTTTGGTTTTTTAGAAAATAAAAATGAGTAAAGTATTTACAAATAGAGTTTTTGAATTGCCTCCCCAAAAGAAGAACTATGTTTTGACAAACACCTGTCGTGGGGTGTGGGAAAAAATTATTTAATATGTTAAAATAAAGTTAAGTGTTTAACCTATGTTTTATATATAGATGAGTGCAAACAAATCAGGGTTGTTACTTTAGATTTGATGGAAAATATTGTGTTTTAGAAAATTTTAATTTTTAAAACAAAAAAAACTAAATAAAAGAATGAAATTTAATAAAAAAATTATTAAGAAAATATTGATAAATCAAGTGATTTAAAACTATTATATGAGAATTTTGATCAGTTTTAGGGTTGATCGTCCAATTTTAATATTATCATAATTCCAATTTATCAAATTCTATTATCCTAAGTACATAAAAGAGAAATTTTATAATCGCTTCATCTCACTACTTTCATTAAATGGTAATGGTAAGAATGAAGTACAACAAAATATTATCTTGCTATACACTCCATCTGATGTGTTATAGAGTTGTAGAGAATACCCCCAACTTACTTAGTTCATTCCCAACCAGGTATTATTTTTCCCAAAAATCACCAATGTGTTATACCCCTCCTGCACGTAATAGTGATAATAGAGTAGTTTACCACAAATAAATATTCTATTCCATCATATATAAACCCGAAACTAGTGGAGGGAGACATTTCTTTTTGACCAAATCAATAATTAGAATAGAATATAAAATAAAATATGACGACACAAGATAATAAAAAACTATTAGAATTTGAAACCAATTTCACATAAGAGATAAAATGATCATAAACCATTAAGTGAAAGAAATCAAGGCATATAAAAGGTTAACCCACTCCTTCCCCAATCATATATATTTTTACACAAACATGTTAAGGATATCCATAAATAAGGGGATAAATAATTCATTAGAAAACTATGAATAACAAAAGTAATAAAAGAAACAAAATAAATATTTCTCCAACAAAATATGTCTACCAGAAGTTTGCTTCAGTTTTTTCAACCACCCAGGTTATGTACCTATCCAGGCTATGTACATTTAAATAGTGTGCAACCCACACGGTTTCTAACCATGTACTCTACATGGCCATGTTCCTTTACAAGGGTATCCTGGGTCAAGTACTCGATTACACGGCTGAGACCCAGTACATGGATTTTACACAATTGAACAAGGAATTTAAATAAAAATAATAATACTTACCAAATGGTAAGAACATATCGCGAGTCACCATGAACTACACGCCATGTATCATGGTTTTCCTGAACAAAAAACCTCTAGATTTCCCAAACCCCCTTTTTCAATCTAAAATCATATGATCATGAATCTATGGTTCATAAGAAAGAATGATAGGGAATTAAATTTAGAAAATTTAAAATATAATGGGTTATATGAGGAAAAAGTAAAATTACGACTTATGGGTGGAAAACGCCAATGTTTCTCTCAAATCTATAGTTCATGGTTAGATCACATTGATCCAATGTGGTGAGATATTTGCAGAAGTACCCCATTTTCTCCTTATATTTATTCATCTATATCTCTACCTTTATGTAAAAGGATATATTAAGGGGGAATCTACATGGATTGTGTGATAAGACATATGTATGAATGGAAAATGAAGAAAATAAATATAAGAAAAAGAAAATAAAAGGGGAAAAAAAGAGGCCTCGGCCATCCCCAATGCCTAATTCAAGTTTATTCCATACCTAGGAAGAACTCTTGATTCTAGACTCAATGGTTTAAAATAAAACACAATCTAATTCTCATTTCAAAATATATCATCCAACGAATCTACATGAGTAATTTGATATCTATTTTATTAATTATTAAAATTAATTAATCTTTTAAAATTATAAATGATTTGAATTCTACCAAACTCATTTTCTAGGGTAAAAAACATATTATGTGTCTAATAGAGCCATCATAAAAATTATCTGAGATCATATGATTTAGAAAAAATTCCATTTTTCCCTTACAATAATCTGAAAAAAAAATTTATGCTAATAGTTATACTTTGGAAAAACATGTGTCCTTACAATCTTCCCACCATAATTTTTATGATCCCTGATAAGCCTAGTTAAATGAATAGTAGACATTCTCTTTACATGTGCATTTTCACAACCATGCTATCATGACTACCCATTGACCAGCCTCATAGAATCAACAACTTCCTTCTACATGGAAGACATTTATCTATGACCAATTTGGTGCTCCCCACCACATGAATACCCTTATCATCATCTGAAATACAAATTCTCAAAACAACGGATGATGGTAAACACCAATGTTCAACTGAAAATGAGGACTTCCACTATTAAATGACCAATAGTGAACTCTGCATCATATGGATTACCTGAAACAACTCCTCGAGCTCAATATTACCAGGTTTCCTTCCCAAACCAGTAATGAAAATTTAATATAAAATACTACTTATGTAGTTTCGACACTCTCTCAACATACTCAATATGAAGTTAAGATAGACCATAATAGTCTCTAACATAAGTAAACTAATATTCTAAAAAGGGTTTGTATATCTCTCTTTGATCCATGATCATATCCATTAAATCCTAAATAGTATTAAGTCATATGTCCACTCTCTTATGGTACCCCATTCATTATTGATTTCACCTCTACCAAAAAGTATCATTCATCACTTAACCATAATTCTCGGTAAACCAAGTCCATGAAAAGTCATGAAAACATCGGTCCTCAGCTCCCATGTGGCCACTCACCAATTTCCAACTAAATGGTACCATGAACAATCGGCATATAACTTTACAACCTGAATCATATTCTAGAAATTTTTCCAACATGATACTATGTTGAATGTGCTACATAGCACATAAGTCTTATTAATCTAGAGGCTCCCTTGTAACTCCTCTTCAAAATTTGGCACCTCACCTACGCCATTCTCTATTCCATGAAAACACTTTACACAATATCATTCCTATCACGAGAATCTAAAAAGGATATCACAACATTAGGAACATCTAAAACACTTGTTGACAGGGCTAGGCACCCGAAAAATCCTACTGATTGAAGCCAGTTTAAAAAAACAAGCACCCAAAGAACTTTTCAAAATCTAAAGGCATCAACATTCCTATGAAAAAAATAAAGAACCTAACATGCCTAAGCCATAAATTAGGATACAAAAAATATCACTACCTAAAATAAAATAAAAAAACATGGGCCAAACTCTCTAATATAGTATTCCTTCGATTTTTTTTACCAAATAAGGGTCTAAGTCAAAACTATGTGTCTCTAGGTCTCCCACCTAGAATTGCTGAATAAGTCTCACAAATGGGTCGCATGGTCAGAACACCTCTCCCAAAATATCAAACCTCTATAAAAAAGGTAAATATTACAATTTCCTATGAGTTTAATAACGAAAATCATGTCTCACAAGGCCCTGATCCTCACCAAGGAACTATAGAAGGAACTGATCCATGGTTGTTACTACACCAACATAGAAAAATATTGAACTTACACTCATCAGGTATCTGTAAATTATAATAACCCACGGAGGTCCAGTTCATAATGAAATGTCCTTGTACCTGTTGACATCATAATATGTGATCTGACTAGAAAACCACAACGAGATAAAAACCCCCAAAGCGGGTACATCAGAAAGGCATCACATTCCATATTGACCTGCTGGGGTAACTGCACCACTCGTGAATGAGGACTGAGTCCTAATACATGAAACAAAATGCCTCAATGTAGTTATGCATAAGCATCCATTAGATTAAAATATATATATATATAGGTAACTATACCCAACTAAATAATCCCCAGAAATATGTAATATCACAAACTATCATGCATATATAATATGAATACTACATTCCAAATATGACACATGACACCCCTCTTTCCATTGTAGGCCATGAGTCAAACTCCATCACTAGAATCTTCCCAATTGACATGATCCATAGATATATTATAAATCATAAAATCCACACAACATGTTCATTAATTAAGATTAAAATATTATTCACCTATAACACTACATATCAAAACAATAATCTCGTACCCTGGGAAAAAGGACTTCTTACAATAACAAGTAATATCAAAGAACTAGTATGATATCCATCACTAGTTCAACCACATTATTAATACTCATTTTTTCAATATCTCAAATATAAATGGCCATGAAAATAATAGGTCTAGTACCACAATGTAACATCCTAGAAAATTTCCACAAAAAAATGCCTCAATCTACTGGGTTATGAGGCCTTATGTTCACCTTCATGTACTCTAGAGGCTACTGTCTAGTAGCGAGGGCCTAGGTTGTGATAGTGGGGAGACTATTCCAAGACTATAATGTATGAAAATTACAGAACTAGTTATGTATCATACACTTAAATAAATAAATTGAACATGAAGGTATTAAATAAGCTGAAATAGAACATGTTTTAACAATAAATGAATAATCTATAAAATCTTGAAAAAACTATTCTAGGTATAAAACACTAATCACCCACTAGTATGAATAGTGAGATAAATAAATATAAGTGAAGCTAAAATTAAAGTACAAGGCTCTACTACTAACTCTGATCCATTCTATGTATCAGTTCACTAAACACTATTGAACTACACCAGTCCGAATAGAAGAACCCACTAGAGTAACTCTGATCGATCAAGAAACACTAGGCCTCAGCCCTATCCACCATGAAAATAGTTCTCAACCTAAAAATAATACTTAACGTCTACATATACATGGATTTTCATGTGAAGTGGTGATAGATAATTTCAGTAGGGCTCCCTGATGATGAATTTGTAAAATATTTTATTATAAGTGTATACAAAATCAAGCGCTCAGCCAAGAATGGATGTAAATAAAAAGATAATTAGAACCAAACATGAAGCCATAGTCAATTTTAGGTCCATAATCCTGACCAAATTGGATATTTTGACCATGGATGTCTATATCTACATATTTATACATGTATAGTCACATACATATATATATGTACATAAATATGAATATTTCTGTGTAACATAAACTAATAACATTAAACCAAGTAGTAGACAATCATTTTTATGTAATCATAATATCCTCAACATCCTATTAAATTGAATTTATCTAGAAATCATGCCACTCAAGTCACATATCATTATGTCAATATCTAGGACTAAAATCCCAATCGATATATACATGCATCATCCAACACCATAAATTTCTCTTAGAAAGCTATGTTACCACAAGGGAATACTCATCATAATCTTATATCACTTGTACTCACCACCAATAACTATAAATAAGAATTAAAAGGGACAAATCAATACATAATGCCAATGGATACTGATCTAGTCATCATGATTCCCTGGCCAGGTAAATTTATTCCAATTTCTATGATTGAGGTCCCATTCCATCGGAAATAATGACATTCAGCACTCAGATAATCCCTAATAGGTTAGCCCTTAGGTGATATGTAAATAGAAATAACCAATGAGACTCCATGAACCACTCTTGAGTCTTTAATAAAAGAGATAAAAATCATATGTATCATCTGAAAGAGTTTAAACATTCTAATTATCCAATGATGTGATATTCCATACTCAACCTCACGGTAAAATAACCAACATGGTAGAGCATAATAATCAATATCTATTGGGAGAGTGTAATCACCCACAAGTATAATTACTATGGATTTAATTCCCATATATCATAGTAGTTGGCTCGATAGTATGAGTCTAGGAAAAACCTCTATATATCCAAATAATATAACAATAACATATATAAGTACAAACAGGCTCAACAACCATGACATATTTAGTACCTACGGGTATCTAACTAAATAAAAAAAATATGTGGATCTAAATCCAAATAATAGTAAATAATGTCTGGGAATCCCAAAGAGCTAGAAAAGTCAACGGAATAATGTATAGGAGTATTAAATGAAATAAGGATGCCTCTAACCTTTGTCAATGTCCACCATCATGGAATCACCTTTGGCAGACATCGATGCATCAAAAATCTTCATGGGATATAGAAAAAAGAGTGTGGGTGGAAAATTACTAAAACCAACACTAATTGTAACATCCCAAGTAAGTAATGAATAATAGATATTTTTATCTATGTCTATTAATGATTAAGATAGTGTTATAGAGGCTTAAAATGAAAATAAATACAATCTTATGCATGGAATAGACTAATATTCTTAAAAGATTGTTTTACTGCCTTTTGATGGAAAACCATTTTTGAATCTATATTTTGACAATTTTATAAACTATTTTTGTCAAAATAAAATTATTCTTTATGATTAGGACATCAAAATTTACCTTGTGTGAATTTTTGGTATTTTTCTGACAATGTTCATTTTTTAATGAATAGTGAAAAATACTACATTTTACATCAAAACTGCTTTTTAATCTAATTTATTTATATGATTAGATTATGTTTTGAATTAATTATGAAGTGAAATTAGAATATATTTTTACCATTTTATCCAATGGTGGTCATTGGAATCAATTTCACTTTGAAATTAGACTTAAACTGGTGTCAATCTTTTGATACTTATTGTTTTGTAAAAACACGTTATTTGCTCTGGCAGTGGGAATTAATTATTGAATTAATTAATGCGACTTATATGATTTGAATTTTGTAAAATGGACTCCATTTTTGAATTTGTAATATCAAATATAACTTAGGGTGAATTTTTGGTAATTTTCTGAAAAACATCAATTTTTGATGAATAGTGAAACCACTAAGTCGTAATCAAGAAAACTGATTTTTCAGTTAAATGAAAGTTTACCACTAATGTGTATTGAATTTTGAAAATCCGACATACATGGTTGTCATTAAGAAGTAAAATGTGGTTCAATGAGATTAAAATATTTTTTTGGTGAATAGTAACTTATTAAGTTTTTAATCGCGATTAGTGGTAATTAGGGTAGTTTAAGGTATAAATAATGCTTTAATAATAAGAAATGACCTATACACATGTCCCAACCTTATTGGTTGTGTCATGGCCGACCAAGACAAGCCATGGGTCATCTTGGGGACCCCATGGAGACACTTTGGTTTGGAAATGACATAAATAGATTTTTATTAAATGTTAAAGTAAAAATGACACAAACAAGAGATGTTTTACGAAAACAATTTTTACATGGGGTTATAAAGACAATATTTTTGATTATAAATATAAATTGGAAAAATAAAAAGATTTCCTACATCATAGTATTTTTTTTTATGATTTTTAGACATTAAATAAATTAAATTATTTATGACATAATAATGATGCAGTGATGACATCATTATTTGACGATTTAAATAAAATGGAAAGATAATGTAAAATCTATGAACTAAAAATGTCTAAAACATATTGTATGAGTGGATTTCTAAGCCTTATCACCTTATCCAAGAATTATATCAATGTGGGACCTTTTGAAACCGAAACACATTTTCAAATAAAGTAATATTTCATTACTTTCCAAAAGTGCCCCTCCTCTCCTCTTATAAAAGGCCCCCACCTCTACCTCATTTCACACACTCCTCAAGCCTTTGGCTCGGCCAACCCCTGCCCATTTACTCTCTCCACATCCCTCTCCTCATCCTAGAGGATTCCCTTTGGCCATAATCCTTTCAAAGGAAGCCTTTAGGCTCAAATCAAAAGGAGTTACACTTTTAAAGGTAATTCATTCTCTCATGTTCATTTGTTTTATTTTGCTTCTCCAACCCCCTAAACTCTTTTTATTTACTTATTTTGTAACAACAACAGTATATCCAATATACAAGGATTTTGTTATAATATTTATTTGAGCTACACTCTCACACAACTACATCAAATGGTTAAAGAACATACGGTTTCCGTGGATGGAAAAATTCTGCCTCCCGAAACGATGATTGTTCAAACCTCATTTAACACCTTCAAAGATGGCCATTATGATGTCACTATTTTTATATATGATATATAATATGTTTATGTTTTCCTTAAGCTTCTGTTTTTTTCATTTTGGGCATACCTTTATGGTTTCCATTATGGGTAAACACGATATCTTCATTTTAGGAAGTGCGGACTACCGCCCCCTCAAAGTGATTTGATTCGTTAAATAACATATGTGGGACATATAAAGGATGGAACTATGATATTATATATGATATTATACTGGAATTATAATATACCTTTATATCATTATGATTCTGTTCTATAAAATACGAAATAGAAATGAAAGTAGCGTTCATGCGTACGTACGGCTTACCGTCTCCATGAACGGTGCATTTCATTTCTTACCTCTAAATGATTATTTAATATTATAAATACATGTATGTACTGGATATATATGACATATATGATATCTACATCATGAATACCATTCTGGATATAATGAACCTTTGACGAAATTAACAACATGTAAGTGTAAGAAATCTATTTTTGACTTAAGAACCAAATACCGACAAAATGAACATTATTAACTTAACTGATTACATGATGTTCATAACATGGTATAAAAGGAATAATGAACTTGAAAAAGATTCATAAGAAAGTAGAGATTAACTCAAGTTTATTATTCAGGAGATTAAAGAACGGTCGGGTCAAGTCGGATACGAGGTATGGGACTTCGTCTCAATCTCCTTTCATTGAGGCATATTTTATTTTATACACAACATTATTTTATACGGTGTATAAACTCATTTGACTTTTACGTTTATTCAAAAGGAATCTTTTTTATATGAAGCGTTTACTAAACTACAAAAGGGAATGTTTTTGTCGTACGTATGCGGCGACAACGACTTCTCCGCCGTCGTGACCGTTATTTGAGTTTCGGCTTCCTCTACAAGCCATACCTTCTTTTTAAAAGAAAATTAAATACCATGTTTTACTTTTCTTTTATTTTTGTATTGAAAATGGTTTTCATAATGTTTTTATATCAATGGGTTGTATTGATATCTTGTGATTGAAATGTGGAAATTTTATGTTTCCTTTATGCATGTTTTATGTGATATGATTATGTTATGGTTCTTGGGAATTATTATGAAGACGGGTGGTTCCGTGATAAACTAAGGGCGGGTGAGCCCGTTATAGCTCTCCAATGCATTGGGTAACGCGAAGGAGTGAAACGTTAAGGTTTCTCCGAAGAGATTTTAGGGAATATACTGTGATGGGTATTCCAAACGTAACCAAGAGGGTTACTCCCTATGTAAGAATGTTATGAATGCCTCAAGTTACCTTTATGTCTTATGATTTCTATGATTTATTCATGATTTTATGAGGTATGTTAAAGTGCCTATGTTTTATGGGTAAAGTATGATTTCATTCTTATGTATATATGAAATCATGTTTCCTTTCCATGTTTTTTTATAACCCATACTGAGTTTTTATGCTCATCCGAAGTTTTTGAAATGTTTTTCACAGGTCAAGGGAAAGGTACATGATAAGATGATAGAGTCAAGGATGTGTCAAGAAATAATCCATGTTTTATTTTAAATGTGTTTCCATTGATGGGAATGAAGAATACTATCTTTATGTAACCACTTTGTTTATATGTGGAATGTAATGCAAGTTTTAAGATCTAATTCTCTAAAACTCTAAACCTGAAAAGATCCTCAAAGTGTAATCTTGTAATAACTCAAGATTAAGTATGGCTTAAGGCTGGGGCCTTATAGTTGGTATCAAAGGTCGGTTTAGATAACATTAGGAGTTAGAATTCTATTAAATGATTATCCAAATATATATTTTTTTCGAAATGATATAGCATTTAAAGATTACCATGTTGCTTCATCTAAGACATGTTTGTTCAGAATGGTTTTCCGCAGAGGAAACAGGGAAGCAGTGCTAGGAAGGCATACAGAAGGAAATAACCTTCCGAATCAGCATCCTGAGATGGTCGGAATTGGAACTGAACAGTTTGTTGCAGTAATGGCACAGTTGACTCAAGCGATAAATGGCGGTGGTATCCATGCATGAGATCAGCCAGATCAACCGCAGAGGAACATGTCAGTGGTGAAACATTAATGAGGCAAAATCCACCATCATTCAGAGGATCATCTGACCCTGTGCTAGCTGAAGGGTGGATTAAAGCACTGGAGAAGAGTTTTGATGTCATGGGGTGTTCAGACAATCAAAAGGTTAGTCTTGCTATTTACCGTTTGGAGGGTGAAGCAGATCAGTGGTGGTCTATGGTTAAAAATATCAGGGACGCCGATGGGATTTATTCTCTTGACTGGGATGAATTCAAAGGTATGTCTATTGAGAAGTATTTTCCTAAGGCTGTTCGACTTAGGATGGAAAAGAAATTCTTGGAATTGAGGCAAGAGGAAGACTCAGTGGCTGCCTATGAAGAAAGGTTCACTCGATTGGCAAGGTATGCGCCAAATTTTATCCGAGACCTTGATAGTAAAATCAATCGTTTTTACTCAGGATTAAAGCCAAAATATCGAAGGGCATTAGCTTATCGTGAGTTTAAAAGTTATGAAAAGCTTGTTCGATGTGCTAAGAAGGTGGAAATGGAGTTTGCCGATGACCAAGTGTTCTATAACAACCAGTAGAAGAAGAGACCGAGGTGGCAGGAGAAAGGTAAGAATTCTTCAAAAAAGTCTGATGGTAAGAGAACTAAGTTTCCAGTTTGTGATAAATATGGCAAAAGGCATGCTGGGGAATGTCTTCTGAATTCTGGGAAGTGCTACTGATGTGGTAAGATAGCACATAAGGCTCGTGATTGCACTAAAAAGGATCAAGTTGAAGGTAAGAACAAATTTGATTTACTGTTAGTGAAATGTTATAAGTGCAATGAGATGGGTCACTATGAAAATGAGTGTCCGACAAGGAGCTTGAGTGATGGGAAGCAGTTAGACTACAAGCAGAAAGGGGTGGTGAAATCCTTTGCAACTACTTCAGCAGATGTCGGGCCATCAAATGAAGTTGTATCAGGTACTTTGTTTGTTTTTTCAGATTATGCCAGTGTGTTGTTTTATTCGGTGTCTACACATTCTTTCATATCTAAAACCTTTTCTAGTAAAATGGGAATACCATCTCAAGAAATGACTCATGAACTTTTGGTAAAAACACCTGGGGGAAATGTCGAGGCAAAAAGAATTTATAAGAATCATCATATCCTAATCTGTGGAAAGAACCTACTTGCAAACCTTATTGTTCTACCTCTAGTAGAGTTTAATGTTATCCTGGGTATGGATTGGCTCTCTATTTACCATGCTAAGATTTAATATAGAGCTAAAGAAGTTTCTTTTCATAAAGACTTTCAGTTTTTTTACCAGAATGAACCCTTACTTTGGATAACATATCAAGAGGCCGAGAAACTTGTAAAAGATGGAAATGAATGTTACCTTGCACACGCCGTTGAAAATAAAGGAACTGTTCAGATTAATGATGTGCCAGTGGTAAATGAGTATCCTGATGTTTTTCCTGATGAGTTGCCTGGAATAATACCAGATCGGGAAGTTGAGTTTACTGTTGACTTAGTTCCTGATGCTAAGCCAATTTCAAAACCCCCTTATCGAATAGCACAAATTGCACTTTTAGAGTTGAAGGAGAAATTGCAAGATTTATTAGAGAAAGGTTTCATTAGACCTAGCACATCACCATGGGGTGCTCCTGTTTTATTTGTTAAAAAGAAAGATGGTTCTATGAGACTTTTCATTGATTATAGAGCCTTGAATAATATCACTGTTAAGAACAAATATCCTTTTCCTCATATCGATGATTTGTTTGATCAGATCCAGGGAGCTCAGTTTTTTTCAATGATTGACTTGAGATCGGGGTTCCATCAGCTGAAGGTAAAGGAGGCAGATATTCCGAAGACTGCATTCTGTACGAGATATGGCCATTATGAATTTGTAGTAATGCCTTTTGGGCTAACCAATGCACCTTCTGTATTCATGGACTTAATGAATAGAATTATTCATGAGTTCTTGGATAAGTTTGTGGTGGTTTTCATTGATGATATTTTGGTGTTTTCTAAAAGTAAAGAGGAGCATGAAAAACATTTAAGGGTTATCTTGAAAACCTTAAAAGAAAAGAAACTGTATGGGAAATTCAGAAAGTGTGAGTTTTGGTTGCAACAAATATCTTTCCTTGGTCACATTGTTTCTAAAGATGGAATAACTGTTGATCCTGTAAAAACAAAAGTTGTGGAAGAATGGCCGAGACCCACAAATGTAACTGAGATTCGTAGCTTCCTTGGTTTGGCGGGCTTTTACCGAAGGTTTGTTATAAATTTTTCACGGTTATCTAGTCCAATGACTAAGCTAACTCGGAAGGGTGTTAAGTTTATCTGGACAAAAGAATGTCATGATTGTTTTCAGGAATTGAAAAGAAGATTGGTGAATGCTCCAGTTTTGGCACTACCTTCCAGGAATGGTAAGTTTGTTATATACAGTGATGCATCATTGAATGGACTTGGTTGCGTCCTAATGCAGAATGATCAAGTAATTGCTTATGCTTCACGACAGTTGAAAACTCATGAGGTAAATCACCCTACACATGATTTGGAATTAGCTGCTGTTGTTTTTGCTTAAAAAATTTGGAGGCATCATTTTTATGGAGTAAAGTGTGAAATATATACTGATCAAAAAAGTTTAAAGTATATATTCACTTAGAAAGAGTTAAACATGAGACAAAGGAGATGGCTGGAATTAATCAAGGATTATGATTGTACAATTCATTACCATCCGGGAAAAGAAAATAAAGTGGCTGATGCTTTGAGTCGAAAAAGTAATGCTTCATTAACAATGTTGCATTTGGAACGTGATACTTTGGTTAAGGATTTTATGAACTTTGGCATAGAAGTTGTTGGTGAAGGAAGTCCTTCTGTTTTTTTTTCAGGTATTAGTGAGATCATCTCTATCAGATAGAATCAAGCAAGCACAGAAGCAAGATAGTGAGTTGCAGAAAAAGGTAGAGCTGGTTCAGAAAGGTAAGTTGCCTGAATTCAACATTGATAGTGATTGTGTTTTGAGATTTGGGAAGAGATTGTGTGTGCCCTGTGATTCACAGTTGAAGAGAGATTTGTTATGTGAAGCTCATAGTTCTCCGTTTTCAGTTCATCCGGGCAGTACTAAGATGTATAGAGATCTACGGGAGTATTACTGGTGGGATGGAATGAAAAGAGATATTGCTGATTTTACTGTGAAGTGTTTGACTTGTAAACAGGTTAAAGCAGAGCGGCAGTTACCAAAAGGGATACTTCAGCCTTTACCAGTTCCAGATTGGAAATGGGAGAATATATCCATGGACATTGTTGTTGGATTACCGAAGACATCTCGAGGTAATAATGCAATCTGGGTTATTGTTGATCGCTTGACCAAATCTGCTCATTTCCTTGCTATACGAGATACTTTCTCTCTTGATCAACATTCCCGTTTTTATCTTAAAGAGATATTCAGGTTACATGGAGTTCCTCTCTCCATTGTATCGGATCGTGATCCCAGGTTTACTTCTAACTTTTGGAAAGGCCTTCAGAAGTCGTTGGGTACTGAATTTAATTTTAGTACAGCTTTTCATCCTCAATCAGATGGGCAGTCAGAACGAACAATTCAGACATTGGAGGATATGCTATGAGCTTGTTCTATGGATTATCAGGGAAGTTGGGGCCAACATCTTTCTTTGGTTGAGTTTTCATATAATAACAGTTTTCATTCCAGTATACAGATGGCACCATTTCAGGCATTATATGAAAAGCAGTGTCGAACTCCAGCTTTCTAGGATGAAGTGGGTGAAAGAAAGTTGATGGGACCAGAATTGGTAGAAGAGATGGCAGAAAAAGTTCAGCTGATTCAGAAACACATGAGAACTGCTCAGAGCAGGCAGAAGAGTTATGCGGATAACCGGAGGAAGGATCTATCTTTCGAGGTAGGTGATCATGTTTTTCTAAAGGTTTATCCTTGGAAAAGTGTGATGAGATTTGGTAAGAAAGGAAAGTTGAGTCCAAGGTTCATTGGACCATACGAAATTCTGGAGAGAGTTGGATCAGTTGCATACCAAGTGGCTTTACCTCCGAGTTTATCTCAGGTACACAATGTTTGTCATGTTTCGATGTTGAGAAAGTATATGCCAGATCCATCTCATGTTTTGAGTCCAGAGGTAGTTCAGCTGGAAGAGAACCTATCTTATGAGGAACAACCGGTCCAGATTCTTGACCACAGGGAGCAGGTGTTACGGAATAAGGTGATTCAGAAGGTAAAGGTTTTGTGGAAAAACCACATGATTGAAGAGGCAACATGGGAATCTGAAAATGCAATGAGGGATAAGTACCCCCATTTATTCGATAAGTAAATAAATTGCGGGGGCGAAATTTTCTAAAGGGGGGAAGGATGTAACATCCCATGTAAGTAATGAATAATAGATATTTTTTTCTATGTTTATTAATGATTAAGATAGTGTTATAGAGTCTTAAAATGAAAATAAATACAATCTTATGCATGGAATACACTAATATTCTTAAAGGATTGTTTTACTGCCTTTTGATGGCAAACCATTTTTGAATCTATATTTTGACAATTTTATAAACTATGTTTGTCAAAATAAACTTATTCATTATGATTGGGACATCAAAATTTACCTTGTGTGAATTTTTGGTATTTTTCTGACAATGTTCATGTTTTAATGAATAGTGAAAAATACTGCATTTTACATCAAAACTGCTTTTTAATCTAATTTATTTATATTATTAGATTATGTTTTGAATTGGTTTTTAAGTGAAATTAGAATATATTTTTACCATTTTATCCAATGGTGGTCATTGGAATCAATTTCACTTTGAAATTAGACTTAAACTGGTGTCAATCTTTTGATACTTATTGTTTTGTAAAAACACGCTATTTGCTCTGGCAGCGGGAATTAATTATTGAATTAATTAATGTGACTTATATGATTTGAATTTTGTAAAATGTAATTCATTTTTGAATTCGGAATATCAAATATAGCTTAGGGTGAATTTTTGGTAATTTTCTGAAAAACATCAATTTTTGATGAATAGTGAAACTACTAAGTGGTAATCAAGCAAACTGATTTTTCAGTTAAATGAAAGTTTACCACTAATGTGTATTGAATTTTGAAAATCTGACATACATGGTTGTCATTAATAAGTAAAATGTGGTTCAATGAGATTAAAATAATTTTTTGGTGAATAGTAACTTATTAAGTTTTTAATCGCGATTAGTGGTAATTAGGGTAGTTTAAGGTATAAATAATGCTTTAATAATAGGAAATGACCTATACACATGTCCCAAACTTATTGGTTGTGTCATGGCCGACCAAGAAAAGCCTTGGGTCAACTTGGGGACCCCATGGAGACACTTTGGTTTGGAAATGACATAAATAGCTTTTTATTAAATGTTAAAGTAAAAATGACACAAACAAGAGATGTTTTACGAAAAAAAATTTTACATGGGGTTATAAAGATCAGATTATTTATTATAAATATTCATTGGAAATATAAAAAGATTTCCTACATCATAGTATTTTTTTTATGATTTTTAAACATTAAATAAATTAAATTATTTATGACATAATAATGATGCAGCGATGACATCATTATTTGACGATTTAAATAAAATGGAAAGATAATGTATAATCTATGAACTAAACATGTCCAAAACATATTGGATGAGTGGATTTCGAAGCCTTATCACCTTAACCACGAATTATATCAATGTGGGACCTTTTGAAACCGAAACACATTTTCAAATAAAGTAATATTTCTTTACTTTCCAAAAGTGCCCCTCCTCTCCTCTTATAAAAGGCCCCCACCTCTACCTCATTTCACACACTCCTCAAGCCTTTGGCTCGGCCAACCCTTGCCCATTTACTCTCTCCACATTCCTCTCTTCATCATAGAGGATTCCCTTTGGGCAGAATCCTTTCAAAGGAAGCCTTTAGGCTCAAATCAAAAGGAGTTAAACTTTTAAAGGTAATTCATTCTCTCATGTTCATTTGTTTTATTTTGCTTCTCCAACCCCCTAAACTCTTTTTATTTACTTATTTGGTAACAACACCAGTATCTTCAATATACAAGGATGTTGTTATAATATTTATTTGAGCTACACTCTCACACAACTACATCAAATGGTTAAAGAACATACGGTTTCCGTGGATGGAGAAATTCTGCCTCCCAAAACGATGATTGTTCAACACTCATTTAACACCTTCAAAGGTGGCCATTATGATGTAAATATTTTTATATATGATATATAATATGTTTATGTTTTCCTTAAGCTTCTGTTTTTTTTCATTTTGGGCATACCTTTATGGTTTCCATTATGGGTAAACACGATATCTTCATTTTAGGAAGTGCGGACTACCTCCCCCTCAAAGTGATTTGATTCGTTAAATAACATATGTGGGACATATAAAGGATGGAACTATGATATTATATATGATATTATACTGGAATTATAATATACCTTTATATCATTATGATTCCATTCTATAAAATACGAAAGTGTTCATGCGTACGTACGGCTTACCGTCTCCATGAACGGTGCATTTCATTTCTTACCTCTAAATGATTATGTAATATTATAAATACATGTATGTACTGGATATATATTAAATATATGATATCTACATCATGAATACCATTCTGGATATAATGAACCTTTGACCAAATTAACAACATGTAAGTGTAAGAAGTCTATTTTTGACTTAAGAACCAAATACTGACAAAATGAACATTATTAACTTAACTGATTACATGATGTTCATAACATGGTATAAAAGGAATAATGAACTTGAAAAAGATTCATAAGAAAGTAGAGATTAACTCAAGTTTATTATTCAGGAGATTAAAGAACGGTCGGATCAAGTCGGATACGAGGTATGGGACTTCGTCTCAATCTCCCTTCATTGAGGCATATTTTATTTTATACACAACTTTCTTTTATACGGTGTATAAACCCCTTTGACTTTTATGTTTATTCAAAAGGAATCTTTTTTATACAAAGTGTTTACTAAACGACAAAAGGGAATGTTTTTGTCATACGTATGCGGCGACAACGACTTCTCCGCCATCGTGACCGTTATTTGAGTTTCGGCTTCCTCTACAAGCCATACCTTCTTTTTAAAAGAAAATTAAATACCATGTTTTACTTTTCTTTTATTTTGGTATTGAGAATGGTTTTCATAATGTTTTTATATCAATGGGTTGTATTGATATCTTGTTATTGAAATGTGGAAATTTTATGTTTCCTTTATGCATGTTTTATGTGATATGATTATGTTATGGTTCTTGGGCATTATTATGAAGACGGGTGGTTCCGTGATAAACTAAGGGCGGGTGAGCCCGTTATAGCTCTCAAATGCATTGGGTAATGCGAAGGAGTTAAACGTTAAGGTTTCTCCGAAGAGATTTTAGGGAATATACTGTGATGGGTATTCCAAACGTAACCAAGAGGGTTACTCCCTATGTAAGAATGTTATGAATGCCTCAAGTTACCTTTATGTCTTATGATTTCTATGATTTATTCATGATTTTATGAGGTATGTTAAAGTGCCTATGTTTTATGGGTAAAGTATGATTTCATTCTTATGTATATATGAACTCATGTTTCCTTTACATGTTTTTTTATAACCCATACTGAGTTTTTATGCTCATCCCAAGTTTTTGAAATGTTTTTCACAGGTCAAGGGAAAGGTACATGATAAGATGATAGAGTCAAGGCTGTGTCAAGAAATAATCCATGTTTTATTTTAAATGTGTTTCCATTGATGGGAATTAAGAATACTATCTTTATGTAACCACTTTGTTTATATGTGGAATGTAATTCAAGTTTTATGATCTAATTCTCTAAAACTCTAAACCTGAAAAGATCCTCAACGTGTAATCTTGTAATAACTCAAGATTAAGTATGGTTTAAGGCTGGGGCCTTATACTAATGTCTCCACCCCATGGGATTACATGTTCAAAATGGGTTTTAAGGTGACACCCACTACCATATCTACCCAAACCCGACAGACTATCTCATGGTCGGTGAAATAACATGAGCATTCTGGGTCCCTTAAATCAAAACACTAAGAGAAATCCTTCTTAAGATCTTTGAGGAAACCACACAAACATTGGAATCCTACTCTGGATCCTTAAATGTAAAGGTAAATATATAATCCTATAATGGATCCTATAATGGATTGAAAATGGAGGCATCATACCAGGGGTCCTTTGAATGGTTCTCATGAAAAGGAATCTTACATGGGACGCTCAAGATGACGTAAGAAGTTGAGGCATCTGACATGGGATTATCATAATTAAAAAAAGATAAAGGGATCCTTAATGGGACTCTATAAGTCGTAATCTATGTAGAGGAACCCCTTAGGGGATCCTTTTTAACCATATATAAGATATATTCATCCTACATGAGATCATCTAGGTCCCAATGTAAATAGATTGATGCTACAGGGGTTCCTAGATGACAACTGGTCTCCTGGACTCTTAGGCCAAAATGGAACATTGTATTAGGGATATACCATGAAATGAAATTCTACAAAAATTGGATCAATAGAGAGAGTTCATGGATCATCTGAAAATATATCTCACTCTCAGGATACACTGAATAGAAAAAATTGAAGAGGAACCAATTCGTTAATGAAATTATGGAAATGCCACTCAGTAGTCCTCAAAACACCTTACACTTCATAAAATTTTGATTTACGAGAATATATACTCATAATTGACTACTCATGGTTTAAATAATGAGTCATGGTTGAAATATATACAAAATCCATCATAAGGGTTACACAATAGGAGTATATGATGTGTTACCGTGTTACAGAGCGTGTACCCTCATGGACCCAAGTGGGCGTGTACTCCGACCGGCATGGGTGTTTAAATGCCCCAGATACATAGGGATCAAGTAGAGTACACTGGGAGTAACAAAAATGGGGAACCTTCCAATGTCCCTCAACTAGCATAGACATTACTTGGCCAAGATGTGTACTTCTACAAGGCATGTGACCCTCTCGTGGTTTGGTCAATGTACATTACATGGTTATGTGCCACTACTATGGCATAATTGGCAGGGTATTTAGCTACAAGACTGATGCCAAATTATCATTGTGTAAACTCCAGTACATGGCGTGTACTTAAAAACATTATATTCCCGAAACGAGAAGAATGCATTGTGTTTCACCATGAAGCACATGCTATGTTTCTAGGTATTCCAGAACGGAAAATTTCTATATCTCTTAGAAGCCCAATTTTTACCCCCAAAATATATTAGTCAGGCCTCTGGGGGGGCCTATGAAAAAGGAATAGGTCTTTATATTATAAAATTGGAAAATATATGGGGCTATATAGATAAAACTAAAAATGATATAACATTAGACCAAGAAAACTGATGTTTTTCTCAAATCCACAGTCCATAGTTTCCATACATCGATCTAACTTGATGAGAGATCCACATCAATACCCACTTACCTCTCACACACTCTATCATTGGCGCTCCATCTCCCTTTATATTTTAGGTTATGTTAAGGGGTATGCTGATGTTTTTGAATGATAATTCAAAGTGAAGAAAGCAAAATAATAAAAAAAAAATTGGGAAAAAAATAAAACAATAATAAATGAAAATAAAATGGGCCTCAACCAGCCCTCATGCCATAATTGATTTTATTCCATACCTAGGAAAACTCATCATTTATGACTCAATAGAGGATATATAATCTCATTATAATTCTTGATCTAAATCATATCTCTAAATGATCCATCACGAATAGTTAAATATTTAAATTTATAAATATTAAATATTCATTTTTCCGATAAAATTCAAATATATCTAAATTAAAAAAATCATTTAATAGGTTAAAAACCATATTCAAGGACCAAAAAAGTTGTTAGAATAATTATTCGAGATCATCTTATAGGGGATGAAGAAAATTTTTACAATCATAAGTACTTGAATGAAAAAATTCAAAATTCAACTCAACATTCCAATCCTAGAAAACACCGGTCCTTAAATAAAAATTATGTCATTTTATAAATTTAAGAGATTTTTTTTATGATATATAAAGTCAACTAATGTTTTCATTCATTTAGTAGATGAAAAAATTGATATATCCCCCAATAATACTTTAGGATATAATTTTCATGGTCGTAAAGTTCTACATTCCAGTGCATTTTTGGCTATTAGACATGGATGATGAGAAGACCCAAATTATTTTTCAAAAACCCATTAATATAAAAAGGGATTCCATTGGTTGATCTATAAAATTTCGAATTATTATTGGTATTTAGGGGTGAAGAGGTAAAATTTAACATTCATCAAGTTACGAAAAATCTAGTAGGAAATGGTATTTAGTTGAGAGTGTATTAACAAAAATTAGTTAAGGACACAATCATACATTAAAAAGGGCTAATTTATATATTGTAAAAATGTAATTATGCTCTAAAAAGTTAGAAAATAAAATCTACATGCTAGTGGAAAAATCTAAATATAGCGGGTGAAATCATGTCCAAAAAGGGTTTAAATTGGTTCAATAAGTTTGGGTAGTTAGCGAGCTTCTATTTGATTATTTGAGAAGGTATAAAACCCATCATATTTTTCCCATATACATTATGGGACTTTTAGTTAATGTATGGGTAATATAGGTTTCTAAAAAATGTGTAGTTCTTATCTACATGCAATAATCATATCTTTGACCATTTTTAGATCTAAACTGGGTAACCACCTTCTTACCCTCAATCACCTAACATTGAGATATAAGGTCGAGCTAAATGAAAATATCCAAAATTATTTCAAGTGGAAACAACAATTTTTTATACTTTTCTATTTTAATTTAATCATTTGAAATAGTTTAGGTAGTGAATTCAATTAATTATTTTTTAACATTCATGGGAATGATATGCACATTCATTGTTCATCATAGATTTTAACGTCCATGATGATTAAATTTCCTAGGAATCATAAATCATTAAAATAGAACAAAAGTATATCATAAAATGCAATGGAATTATGATTTAATTTTTAGTAATTACTTAATAATTTAATTCATATATTATTTTAATCTTTTTAAATAATAAATTCATGCCCATATCTATATCATTTACTACTTTTATAACTGATTTTTGAGATTATTTAAAACCCCAAGACTTCATATTATAATTTTTAAATTAATGGAAAAAACATACATGAAGTAAATTAATGACTAGAGAGAAACATATTAATTTGAAATTATAAAATAATTATTTTTCTCTAAAATCAAATAATGTGGAGAATTATAATATATCTTTTATTCTCTGATTTTATAAGTTGGTATAGATTGATTTTATAGGGTAAAAAATTTCATAAGTGATTTTATTAATATTAAATTATATTATTCCTAAGTGGTTTCTATGTAAAATATTTCCAATATTTCTTATTATGTTTCCTGATTGAAAATGGGACATGATACCTAATATTATTTTATTTTGATGATTTTAAAATGATGATTATAAAAATTTACTAGAAAAATGATTGATGCATTTTGGTTTTATATAGCCATTATCCTTGGGATGTGACTAACATTAATCCACCATTAATGTCTTAGAGACCATGAATGGATTTTGATAGGAATAATTCACATTTCGTGAATAACTATATATTCCTACACATACATTAATGAATTTCATGATTTTCAAAGTTCAAGTGATTCGAAATTGTGATTTCATATAAAAGGGAATTTTTTGAGATGGTTGTTTTGGGTATATAACTAGTATATTGAAGATAATGTATATATCATTATTTACTATTTTCATTGTTCATCCATCTAGGAAAAAGTAAATAATGAATAAATGTGGGTTGAGTTATGGAGGGTCAAAAGTATCCATCACATGGCCAATGATTTTTATCATTTGGGATTAGGTGATGGATGTGATAAATATCCTAACTCCATTTCCAAATAAATAATAAGTAAAGTGAAATTTGAATATTAACTCATTAATTTTCCTTTTTTTATCATGGACTGACTAGTTCTTAGGAATTGTGCGAAAAGTTATAAATTTTTTAAGAAGATAAATTCATTAAATTTACATTTTTTATCATGTTTAACACATAGAAATTAACCTCAATTTTGAGATTAATTTTTTATAAATAAATATCTTACCATCACCTAACCTAAAAATATTTAGATCTATATTTATAATTCACATTTATATTTAGTGATGTTTTTCTATACTAAGTGGTGAAAGTAGATAATTTTCTTGTTTATTTTTTTGGTTCATATACTCAAGGTATGAGGAAAAATTCAAATTTATTTTACCATGAGTGGTGAGAGAAGAAAAAAATTGTGAGGTAGATTATACAATGGCATGTAAATGATGATTGATTAAAATACATGATTTGGATATATGATAATTTCCATCATTTTTATTTATGAATTTCAAATGCATTATGTCTAGTGAGGAGTTGTAATCATATTATATTTGTGAATTTAGGAATTACATAGATCCATAAATAATTATTTTATCTCCTTGATTTATAATATATATATATGTATATATATAATTGGGCTGTCATTTTGAATTCATAATTTATATTTTTACTTGAGGAAATCATGGATTAATTTTTCATGATTTGATGAGCATGTTTCTATGTATATATTTTTATATTTTAATTGATAATTATCATTGTTTTTTAGTATAAATTATCAATGTATTAATTCATCATATTAATTTTTGGTTGATTTATATTTTGGGAAATATATATAAAAAGTAAATTAAAGATATTAAAAATAAATGATTTATAATAAATTATTCATGGTAATATTTTAGTTTGTTGTTAAATGGAATGGTAGAAATGAATATTTAGACAATAAATGGTCTAATAGTCTATCCTTCAACCCACAAGACAACAACACACATAATAGGCCCATTATTGGCCTCCTAGATAGTATCTAATCAATATATCTTGCCCATAAAAGATAATAATAGGTAGAAAATGTGCATACCAGTGCATAGGATGAAAGTCCATGTAATGGTGGGATGATTGTTTTACTATAATGGGTTGGCGTTAGGCGGTTCATGAGGTCCTTCGACCCTAATAAAACTTTTCAATGGATAAGGGGATGCACTTAGTAAAATTTTAATGGAAAATAATCACTAAAATATTTATGGAACCATAGTGTAAAAACCTAAGTTTTTAGAACGGGTCAAAATCACGAACCTGTTTAAATTTTTTACTTGATCCTGAGAAAACTGGGGAAATCATGGAAGTTCGATAAATTTTTAGACTACACGTTGTGTACTCTAACTTACACAACATGTATGGGTTAGGAGTATTAGAAATGTGCTCATCGAGTACATGTCGTGTGATGACCATGTAGAAATATCCTACTACACAGCGTGTAGTGTTTATCGACACGTTGTGTATGGGTTAAGTGAGTATCGACAATGAGCTCGCCGATTACATGTCGTGTGATGACCGTGTATAAATATCCTACTATACTGAGTGTAGTGTTTCTCATCACTCCATGTATAGGTATGGAGAGTATCATCCATGGGCTCACCGAGGACATACCATTTGATGACCGTGTAGGAATTTCCTACTACACATCATGTAGTGTTTCTCGACACACTATGTAGCCTTCTTTCTGCATACCAGCTAGGGTTCAAGCCATGTGTCAACCTTTGTGGAGAATCCAGGCCATATGGCTACCTCCTCTTATGTCAGAGTATGGACAAGGCTACTACACAGTGTGTAGACCTTTATACAGGTCATGTAATTTTTTTTTCATAAAATAAAGAGGGTCACATCTTATTTCAAAAAAGCTCTTTTTTTCGGACATCAGAACTGCTCCATTCCGAAAACCCGAAGAACATACCTAGCCCTTTATTCTTAATCCTGAGTTTTTTCTTCAAACCATCAGTGGATGTGGGATCACAATAGCGAATCTAAACCCACACATCATATTCCGTTATTGATTCTTTGCTTCACGCGTCGCAGTTTCCATCTGAGTGGAATTTCCAATATTTGAAGGAAAGGTAAATATAAAAAGATCTACATTGAATTGTAGCACAATATCGTACGTTCATATGTCTATCTGTTTCAAGAAGATGGTGCATACCTTCTTCTGTGTTTTCATCGATCTTTGGGTAGCGCTGGTTAATGAATTTATTCGTGTATTTTTAGAGAGACCTCGTTTTACCTGCTATTTTATATTAAATTGATCATTAGACATATGGGATGACTTTTTGTGTTCCATTGTCCAAATTTCCCTGAGCAGGGCTGGGCGAGGGGGTGATTCTCATTTAGGGCATTTCGACTGGGGGTGCCAAAATGATATAAGTTGATTTATTTGGTTAAACTGGTGAGTTAATTGGTTAAGTGATTATATGAATTCTTCGAGGATTCCAAGACCTTGGTCATGGAATAGGATAACACCTAGCCAGTGTAATTCAACCGTTTAGTTTGTTTTTCCTGATTAAATTATTTCTTCTGAGAATATGTATATATGTGTTTTTTATATTGCATATACTGGAACCATCAAGTTGTGTAGGGAGTGGCCCATATATTCATGAGTGATGATGATCATATGTTGGGCTTGGTCTTGGTTTTATTGGGTGGTTCTAACCATGGGATTGGATGTCAAGGATGTCAGCTTGAGGCATTTGACTGTCAGGTTGGGCAAGGCCCGGTTTACTTGGATGGTGAGGTCGTCGGACACGAGCGGCATGGTCATAGGGACATGAGGTGTCAGAGGTGTTGTGGCTTGAGTACTATTTTAGTGATTACCACTCACCCAGAACTTTGAGTAGTGTGCACACATAGAGACTCTATGATGAGGTGGTTTTTTACCACTCGTGTGGGTACAATCCCCCATTATTTGTGGTTTAAGTAGTATTTGTTTTGGGGTGCTTTCCATTGGAAGCCATGTGGAAGGTGAGGATCCTTCGAGGGATATCAGTGAGGCTATTGGGTTGGGGGAAGAGGCTCACCATTATTTTAGGGTGGACATCAGTATCCCTCTAGATACTTATTTGAGGTCAGATATCACTGCCCCTTAGGTTACTTATTTGAGGGTAGACATCATTGTCCCTTCAGTTACTTATTTGAGAGCATACATCGTTGTTCCACTGGGTTACTATTTCTTGGATGTGCCTTCGGGATGTCAGTACTTGAGACACACAGTGTTAGAGGGCACAAGGTGGCGGGATACAGGACAGAGATTTCGGCATTCACCGAAGTAGGTGACACTCCATGGTGGCTGTTGAACACTAGTGGATTTTGTTATGTTTGTGTGCATCATACTGTTTACTGTTTTCCTTATAAATTCATTTCTTGTTAAACACATATATTAGGTATTCACCATTTAGTGGTATCCTACTAAGATTCATCTCACACCCTGCACGGGCCCTATGGGATGCATTTAGACATTATGGATTTATGTATAGGAATGAGGTCAGCTTCCCAAAAAAGATAGTGTTAGCTATTGTAAAGAGATGGTATGGACCTTGAGGTCTTGACTAGTTGAAGTTTACTTTGTTTTTCTTTTATTATTTTATCCACATTCTTACTTTTTTTGTAGTTATAGTTGGTTAGCCATTGGTACCATTACATATGGATATGTATGACCTATATTGGAGGTAAGATTGTTGTTCAGTAGTATTTATAAGTGATCAACATGCTGTTATGTTTACTTTCCAGTACTATTTTTTATATTTACTGCTTCCACTATTTATCTATATTGACTATGCTTCCTCTATGAGGGTCTGGTTCAAGTATGCAGAGTCATTTATTCTGCTGCATCTTTATTATTCTACTAAGACCAATACTGTTATCATCCTCCATGAGGTTATAGCCTCCCCGAAATACCTATAAGACCCATGCTGCTAGTCGCTAACCTTTTCCGTTCGGGGAGGTGTTCCTATAGTAGTAACACCCAGCCCTCTTAGTATAGTTTGGGTGGTTGTTTGGGTCTGAGTTGTTACAAAGTTATATCAGTGTATTTTTTGATAAGGATTTAGTAGTAGTGTTTTGTTGGCTACTAATGATATTGATACTTCTCTTTTATTTCTAATGGATTTACTATTTGAGATATGGTATCCTGAAGATAGGCTGCTACCAGAACTAGATTTTTAGCTTGTTTTTGGGTTCCTGAAGCCCCTGGTATGAGTGATGGACCAATTTTCCTTGGGTGGGAATTTTTGTTGTGCTTTTGATCAGATTACAGTTTATATGATTTCCACCTCATGGGCTCACATAGTGTGTGATGTTATTTATTGTGATATGTGACCCTTGACCAAGTGTGGTAATGGAGAATTGGACGTTGGCCTGGTTTGGAAAGGCGTGATTGTTTGGATTTTGATAGGCACAATTTTTGGGTATTTCAATTTCACAACTGAAAGTATGCTTTTTGAAGTGATATTTCCATGTGAATATGATTAATTTCCATGCTATGTAAATAGGTGAAATTCTTGATAGAATTAATTTTTTATTGCGATGTGCTATGACATGATTTGTTTATTTGTAGAATTTCATGTGGAAGGATAATTGGGTCTGGCTTTTATATGAGCATACATGTAATATGGTTGAGGTGATTTTGATCAACAGGATTGGGAGACTCGGTCGTCGGTTTGAGGAAATGTTAGTTGTCGGGATGGGCATGGCCCGAGGAACTTTTGATACATGGATCTATTAAGCGGTGGGTAAGGAGGCCATGGGGTCGAGATTTCATGGGCATGGGTCATAGTGGGGGAGAGTAAGGGTAGTAGTAATGCACTGCCTTTTGCTGTTTTTCCTACCTTCATGATATATTGTTATATATATATATATATGGCATATCTGACCATTTATAGTATTCAACGTGATCCTTTAGTTGACTCAGATAGAGCATCGGGTGGGAGACAATATAGTGCCACAAGAGCAGGATCAGGATCAGGATCGAGTGCAGGCATAGCATGAGCCGCATGTATAGGCTCAGGCACAGGATCAGGTTCAGGACCCAGTGTAGGTAGGATAGTATCTAGGGTTGGCATTGTTTGGACCATGGCTCGATTAGCAGCTCCAATCAAGCATGATAAGTGTCTTCCAGGGGATCGAGAGAGGTGCACAAGGTACATATCCATCTATGAAATATCTGAAGCATGCATTCTAGTCACATATCCCACCACTTTTTCATGGTGAGGTTAGTCTGCAGGCGGCTGAGAATAGGATAGATAGCATGCTGATTATTTTTTAGCAGCTCGATATGCCTCCAGGGCATAGGGTCATGTTCTTAGCGTACATGCTAAGTGGACCATAGAAGCGCTGGTGGGATGTACAGGTTCTGGCTCGTAGGTATGAGGCACTAGCATGGAAAGACTTTGAGGAAAGGTTCTTCGAGCACTTTTACCTAGAGACACTTAGAGCGGAGAGAGCTCAGGAGTTCCTGAGTCTTCAGCCGGGAGACATGTCTGTCATGATCTATGCAGCTACATTCACTGAGTTTTCATGCATTTCACCTGTTATGGTAAGCGATGATGCAGAAATAGTGAGGCACATCAAGGATGGCGTATGACATTCTATTTGGATCTAGGTGAACATATTCAGGCTGGGTTATTTTCATAGGTGGTGAATCATCTGATCATAGTGGAGGGAAACCAGAGGGATAGGCTAACGGTTGGTTGAGCGAAGGCTTCTGGTGATGTTTCAGATAGCAGTAGATGAGGATGGGATGAGTTTTAGTAGGTTAGTTAGATCAAAGACTCATCTAGACCACCTCATATAATTTTTTCAGTGGTTTTCTTTCATTATGGGTATCCAGGACAAGTTTGGGATCAGTTTGATAGGCCTCCAAAGGAGTTTCAGGCATGTGAATAGGTCAGCCGTCTGGAGAGGTTCTGCAGGTAGTCTTCTCACACAGCTGGCTGACATGGGCCAGGAAAGACTGTGGAATCAGGAGTTGGTTCAGGTTTGGTACCAGAATAGGGTAGTTGAGTTTCAACGACATTTGAAGGATGTGACAGAGACAGTGGGACCCAGCTGAAGGGTCAGTGGCTGGTGACTAGAGTAGCACCGTAGGGAGGTCAGGCAGTAGGTAGTCGTACATCAGGCTAGGTGCATGCCTTGGAGCTGCCAGGGGCTGAGTAGGATGGTGAGCCAACGAAGGTTAGAGGTACACCACGGGAGTTGCCGTGATTTCCATTTTTTTTGGCATGAACTGTAGAGACATGTAGGTTTTGAGTGTACACGATGCACATGACCTATGTGGACTACCTAGATGTTAGTTAGAGGTATTGGCACTATATCAGGTGCAAGATATATATATATATATATGATGTGTTGCATCAAGGGCATCAATGATGCAGGTTACATAAGGTTCCATGGGCATTGTGGAATAGGGGATGCAAGTTACCTAATTTTCTATAGGCATCGGGGAATCTAGAATGTCAGATACTTGAGGTGCTAGGCACCAGGTTTGTTTTGAGCGTCCATGGGATGTCATACCTTGTATAGGTGGACACCGATACAGTGCAGGTTACATTGGGATTAGGAAACAACATGGGAGCACCAATGAGGCGTAGGGGTGAAGATACGTCACAAGAGGACCATGTGTCAAGAAATAGGTTAGTGAACCCTTACGTTGTGTGGTTTTGATGGGCTGAGACCGAGTTAGGAAATTTTAAAGGTGTAGAGCCAATTAGGAATTTACCCAAACCATTGAGACTGGGGAAGTCTTGGTTAATTTTATCAAGGTGGAATGTTCCATGCCATCTCCAGGTTTTGATTGATATCTTGAGGACAAGCTATGTTAAGGTGGAGAGATTGTAAGAACCTGAGTTTTTAGAATGGGTCAAAATCTTGATATTGTATTAGTTTTTGACTTGTTGATTAGAAAACAAGGAAAATTTGGGTTGTTTTGGAAATTTCTAGACTACACGTCGTGTACTCTAAAGAACATGTCGTGTATGGGTTAGGAGAGTATCATTTGTGTTATCGCCAAGTACATTTCGTGTGATAACCATGTAGAAGTATCCTACTACACGGTATGTAGTGTTTCTCGACATGCCGTGTATGGGTTAGGCGAGTATCGGTCGTGATCTCGCCGAGTACATTTCATGTGATGACCCTGTAGAAATATCCTACTACACGACGTGTAGTGTATCTTGGCCCGTTGTGTATGGGTTAGGCAAGTATCGGCTATGTGCCCTTCGAGTACATGACGTGTGATGACCTTGTAGGAATTTCCTACTACACAATGTGTAGTGTTTCTCTACATGTCGTGTATCCTTCTTTCTGCGTACTGGATGGGGTTAAAGTCATTTGTCATCCCGTGTGGAGCATCCAGGCCATTTGGATACCTCAGCTTAAGTCAAAGTATTTATGAGGCCACTACATGGTGTGCAATCCGTTATACATGCCGTGTACTTTTTTTCAATTAAGTGAAAGAGAACCACATCTTATTTCAAAAAAAATATTCTTTTTCCCTGATTTTTGAACTGCTTCGTTCAAAAAACCCGATGAACATAACTATCCTTAGATTTCTCATCCAAGATTTGTTCTTCAATCCATCGATGGATGCAGGATAACAACAGCAAGGCTAAACCCAAGAACACTGTTCCGTTCTTGATTATTTTCTTCACGCATCATAGTTTCCATCATAGTGTAATTACCGGGGTTCGAGGGAAATGTAAATAGACAAATATTGACATTGAACTGGATCTTGATATCGGATGTTCGTATTTCTATATGTTTGAGGTAGGTGGTGCATACCTTCTTATGTGCTTACATGGATAAATCGGTAGTGCTGCTTAAAGAACGTATTCGGGTATTTTGAAAGAGACCCCATTTTATCTGCTATATTATGTTTAATTGCTTATTAGACATATGGGATTCCATTGGGTGTTCCATTTTCCAAATTTCCTTGAGCAGGGCAATGTGAGGGGGTGTTTCTCATTTTGGGACATTTTGGCTGGGGTTGCCAAAATGGTATAATTTGATTTATTTGGTTAAACTATTGAGTTGATTGGTTTTGTCATTATATAAATTGTTCATGGTTTCCAAGACCTTGGTGCTGGTATGGGACAACACCTTGCTAGTGTAATTATACTATTTAGTTTGTTTTTCTAGATTAAAGTATTTCTTCTTATAATATATATATGTGTGTGATTTGTGATATTGCATATGATGGAACCTTCGAGTTGTGTTGGGAATTGCCAATATATTCTTGAGTGATGCTGATCATAGGTTGGGCTTGGCCCGGGTTACATTTGGTGGTTATAACCACGGGATTGGGTGTCATGGACACTGTCTTGAGGCAGTTGACTATTAGGATGGGCATGGCTTGGTTTAATTGGATATCGAAGCCATTAGGCTTGAGCTGCATCGTCGTAGGGACAAGAGGTGTTAGAGTTATTGTGGCTTGGGTACTATTTTGTTGATTACCACCCACATGGAACTTTGAGTAGTGTTCACACAGAGAGACAGTATGACGAGTTGGTTTTGACCACTCATGTGGGTATATTCCCCCATTAGTTTCAGTTTAGGTACTATTTGGTTTGGGGGTGCATTCTATAGGATATCGCGTGGAATGTGAGGAGACTTTGAGGGATAGAAGTGAGGCTATTGGGTTGGGGGAAAAGGCTCGCTGTTATTTAAGGGCAGACATCGCTATCCCTCTGGTCCCTTATTTGAGGGCAGACATCGTTGTCCCTCCAGTTACTTATTTGAGGGAAGACAATGATGTCCCTCTAGTTACTAATTTTAGGGAAGACATCGTTGTTCCTTCAGGTTTCTATTTATTGGGCGTGCCTTCGAGACTTTGGTACTTGAGACACCCGGTGTCAGGGGGCTCATGGTGCTGAGATACATGACAGAGATTCTATTGTTGGCCAAAGTAGGTGACACTCACTGGTGGATGCTGAGCACCAGTGGAGTTTGTGTTCGTTATGTACATCGTATTTTTAATTGTTTTCCTAATAAATTCATTACTTTTAAAACACTTATATTTGGTACACATCGTTGGGTGTTATCCTAAAAAGATTAGTCTGACAACCATCACAGGCCCTTCGAGATGCGTGCTGAATTCTTGGATTTATGTGCAGGAAAGAGGTCAGCTTCAGAAGATGGACAACATTAGCTATTGTATGGATATGGTATGGTCCTAGAGGTCTTTCCTAGATGAAGTTTACTTTTGTTTTGATTTCATTCTTGTATCGGCATGCATATTTTTTTTGTAGCTACAGTTGGTTATCCATTAGAGCCTTTTCATATGGATATGTATGACCGGCGTTGGATGTGTGTTTGTTGTTCAGTAGTATTTACAAGTGATCCACATGTTGTTATGTTTTCTTTCTACTATAGTTGTATATATTTATTACTTATGTTGTTTATCTATAATGATTGTGCTTCCGCTATGCTGGTCTAGTTTGAGTCTGCTGAGTCATTTATTCCATTGCATCCTTATTATTATACTCGAACCAATTCTATTATTATCCTCGTAGAGGGTATAGCCTCCCCACTAAACCTATAAGACCCTCTCTACTAGTAGTCAGCCCTTGGCATTCGTGGAGGTGTGCCTATGGTACTAACGCCTGACCCACATAGCACTGTTCATGTGGGTGTTCTAGTCTGGGTCGTTACACATTAATTTTAAAATATATATATATTTCTTGATAAAATGTGTTATATATTATATTGAACCTAAAAAAAACTATATCTTTTTAATAGAGACGTGGTTTTTATCGATTGTAAAGGGAAATATGACCATGTGGATTCGACCAATATATGACCATTTCTCAAATAAGACAATTTTTTAATATGAACATTGGAAATTATAACCTTGGTAATAAATATAATATTTTTTAAATTATTAATGAAAAAGAATAATTAATGTTTAACGGATAAGCGATGGCCTCAACCAGTAGTGTCATGTTCTATAAATCCCATTTGTTAGAACTTGATAGGGAGGCATCATCACCAGGGTTTTTTCATGATCAATCCCAAGACGAGGTTCAACATGTGAAGATATAATAAAATATAAATCATTATAATTTTATGTTCGTGTAAATTACCAATCAGTTTATGTTAGTCGAGCTGCCCCATGAATCTATCACTATCATACACAATTACCTTCTGTCGTACATTGGTGTTAAAATTAGTTACATTTATATGAATTATTTAAGTGTAATTAATTTTTATAAATAAAATTTTTCTTCCATCAATTCAATTTTAAGAACAGTTTTTCATAATAAAATATAGGTCTAATGTTAATTGAATATGATCAATGGAGTTGTCAAACATAAATTATACTTTTTAGAAAATGTAATATTTATTATAATAAATTGAAGTATTATGAATAATATTTATTTTAAAGAAATATTATATGATGAACAATATTATTTAAATATAAATTATAAAATATTTTTATTATTGCCCAATGTTTATATTTTTTAGAATTTTGACAATGCAATATTAGCCAACTATATTTAAATAATAAATTATTTATTGTATTTAAAAGTTGAGATTAATTTTCATAATGAATCATTATGATAAAATAAACATAATTATTGATGTTGGCATACTTAAATTAGGTTAGTGTGAAATTATGATAATTTCATTAAATACGTTATTTTTCTAAGAATAGTAAAGATACAGTTTTAGGATTTCAGTATGTTTAATGAATTTGTAATTATGTTATAATTATGTAATAATAAATTAACATCATTAAATGTACTAAAATATGTTATATTATTAATATAAATTATTTTAATATATTCTAATAATTTACATACATATAAGGTACTTTCCAATGTCTAAAAGGGAAACTTTGTCTTTAAAAACATTATTTTGAGGAAACATTACATTCCCATACAAAAATCAATAATAAAAAATGATTATTAGTTATTATGGGTTAAAATAACATAAAATATGTCAAAAATTTCCAAATCCATGGTCAGGTCCCTAGTTTTTTATTTTGAAAAACCGCGATTTTCATGGCCTATATTTGGACAATATTAAAAAACCCTCCACTTTTGATAAAATCGTCCACGCATTTCACCATTTTAATTAAATCTCATTACATCCACCCAGAATTTCTATTTGTATAACCTCTAAAATATCTCCCATGGTGTCCTCAGGGCTCAAGGTTCAAATAAACAAGTTATAGGGGTAACCCTTTAGTTTAGGGGAATTATCTTTCTTTTCTCTTCAATTCTAAATCCTATTTTTTCAAATGTCTTATTAATGTTGTGATAACACTATTTAATTACCCTTTTGTATGTACCATTACAATAAAATTATTTTTTATGAATGTATAACCTTGTATCCTCCCATTTTAATATTTTTCTAAAACCATTTTTTATACCCGTTATGCTGCCAAATGTATTTCTAAAATTTATCCCTTCTCTTTATGAAATTCTATTTTAATTTATTTTTTGTGAATACCCAAAACTATTTATCTTATTGAGTTATTCCCTTAGTTGTAGATTTTATTTATTCTATTTATGTATTTACATGTACAAAACCAAATTTCTCTTTCGTGTGATAAAGATGATGTAATGGAAATGTATTTAAGAAATTTTATATTCTACGGTTTTGATAAGAATCCCAATCATTATTCTCCACAGGTTAATAATGAAATGATTGATTATAATTTATGTGGGTAAAATTAATTAATATTTATGAATTTCATTCTTGATAGTGCTCCAATTAATTGGGTAATGAATTTAATCTATAAAGGTGACATGCTTTATAAATCCTTGGTGAATAAGCTTGGTAATTTTCATTTGTGACACCTCGGTGACAGACCTTAGTGGTATGTTTATGGATGTATTATTTAATTATAGAAATTAAATTTCCATGTTAGTAATCATGAAATTTATATTATGTAAATTATCATGATACCTTTATAATCCCATAATTATATCCCTCATGTTGCTGTTGATATTCCTCAAGATCACATGTAAATGTTTTCCCTTTTTTGGCCTTATTCTCAAACTTTTCTTCTCATTTATGCCCCTAGGTTATAAGATTTGGTAATTTTACGTTGGATGAAGCTATGAAGAAGCCATTATAGTGTATTATAATAATTTTTTCAATTTTCATTTATTTTTTACATTACATTATTGAAAAGAAAATTTAAAAGATCCTTTGTTTGTACATTTTACTAAAATGTTTTTATAATAAAAATGTGGGATTCCATAGTTAGTATCAAAGGATATGTTAGTTATTGTCAAAATAAGATTTGAAAAAATTAGGAGGAACCCTATGGAAAATTTTAATGATACAAAAACATCCTAGTATTTTGAATATTTATTAACTATGTTATATTTTTGTAAATAAATCTCTTTCTAGATACAAACAAGAGGTTGCATCTCTAGAGAAAATGTATACATTGGTAGGAAACAAAAACACCTCTTTGACCTACACTCTAATTATAAATTGATAATGTGACTTTCTTCCGCCCTAGTTTGACAGTCATGGGGGATATGTTTAGTTAATAAAAATATTTTTATGAACAATTATGATGGACATAAAGAAAATTTAATTGTTGTTTAAGAATAACATATTTTAGAATGATACTTTGAGTCATAAAACTCTTTAAGAATTATATGATTAATCAATTAAATATGTTTATCACGGTGTTTTTCTTATTTTAGAAAATGGAAGGATATTAGTTGAACCATATAAATTCTATGCTCAATGGATGACGTGCTGACGACCCTATGATGGAAACCAGAATAGAAAAATCATGAGAATTATGAATCAACTATCTCGAGTAGTGAGTAATAACATGAATAATGTAATGGAACCAGATTCATCTCAAAGGGTAAAAATTTGATTACTTCATGCATCAACTAACACATTCTTTCAGTGTATCGATCAACCCATTGAATTCTGAATAATGGATAAGAGAAAAGATGTTTTATATGCAACATAATTCAGAGCTAGAGAAAGTTAACCTAGTAGTATACATCTTAGATGGGGAAGTTTATCAGTGGTGGAAACTAATGAAAATCAAAAATACAAAAAGAGATATTTATGATATTGAGTAGAAATAGTTCAAGGTAATTATTTTGAAAAATATTTTCCCCGTCTGATCAGAAATAAAATGTTGAATGAATTCGTAGAACTGAATTAGAAGTTAAATAAATATGTGGGAGGATATGAGATAACATTAAAAGACATGTATGATACACATATATTTTATACGTATCCTAAGGTGATAATTGAATTATTTTTCGGTGGAAAAATACCACATCTATGAAAGAGTCTAGAAAATCAAGTCTTTGATAGATATGGGGAGATAATGAAGAGTGATATGAAGGTTGAGATAGAGTTTAGAGGGAAAATTTGGTCACATATATCGGATGAAATGAAGTGATCTATTGATCCAAACGCAGTGAGAAACATTGGTCACATAAGAGTGGCAATTAATGTGTAACTCACCACATAGAAAAAATGCGGGAAGAATCATTCAAGGAACTAATTTCTTAGAAGTGTAAAATGATACAAGTGCAGACGATATGACCATTTAGCTCATAACTATTGGAGTGACTTGAAGAATCCACTTATCAACAAAAAATTAGAAACAGATGATAGTGTAGGCATAGCCTAAATTCCAATGCTTCATGTGTGGAAGGCTTGTGAAACATTCCAATCATTGTCCAATTAAGAAGATAATGGATGGAAATCACCATCAACATCAATGAAGTCCAAGGGAGAAATTTTGGGTATTTTCTATAATTACATTTGAAATATAATCTCAAAATGATGTGGTGGTAGATACATTCGTTGTTATCTCATTGTCAATATGTACTTTTTTGTTTTTTTCTGCGTATTACATTATTTAATCCATGTTTGCAAATAATTTAGAATCAATACTTGAGATTCTATAAGCAGAGTAATCGTTCCAGACTCTAGGATGGATTATCCATTAATCAATAGTGTGTATAAACTCTTGAATTTACTTTGGAAATCACAATCTTATCAAAAATATAGTAGTCGTTCCTATTTTTGAATTTCTATGTATAATATCGATGGGTTGGATCTCAAAGAATACTAATAATATCAAATATAAAAGAAAGTAAATATAAGTACTCTACAATGGAGAAACTATAGTTATTTTCCACGGAGATATACCCTAGCCTATGAATTGTCTAAAATCATCTCACATTGACTTATTTATAGGTATGATTCTCGAAGACGGATAAGGAAATTAATGTTTGATAGTATATAATTTCTCCATAATTTTGGAATACAAGGACATTATAGGTGAAGAGTTACCTAGACCTCAACTATAAAAATAGTTAGGTCTCCCCATTAAACTTATTCCTGGATCCAAGATGATTTCAAAGACCCTATATAGAATAGAAAATTTGGATTTGGAAGAATTTAAGAACCAATTTCAATATCATTTTGAGAAGTGTTTTATCTAACTAATTATGTCTTAATGGGGAGAACATAATATCTTTGTGAAGAATAAGGACATATCAATGTGTCCATGAATTGAATATAGAGAACATTACGGAAACACAGTAAATAACATGTACCCTCTCCCAAGGATTGGGGATTTATTTGACCCGATTCATGGGGCTCAATTATTCTCTATGAATAATGTTTAATATGGTTATCATCATTTTAGGGTAAAGAAAAAAATATATTCCAAACAAAAACTTATAATCAATAAATGGGTATCGTGAGTTTTTTTATTCCCTTTTGCCTGACTAATGCTACTATGATATTTATAGATTTGATGAATATAGTCTTTAAAGACAACCATGATAAATTTTTTGTGGTTCTTTTTGATGATATTCTGATATATTCCAAAAGTAATTATATAAATGTGAAGTATATAAGGGTTATATTGAAAAATATAAGGAAGTAAGAGAAATTTGGAAAATTGAGAAAATTTGATTTTTTGTTGAAAAAATATTCTTCTTGGGGGAACATTATAACAAGTGATGGAATCTCAGTTGAACCTTCAAAGAGAATGGGTTTTTAGGATTGGCCTCATCCTACAATAGTAATTATGATTAGTAGTTTCCTTTATTTATATGTATATTAATGTAGGTTTGTGAAAAAAATAATTACTTTCTAATCCACTAACCAAGTTAACTCAGAAATAGGGTATCTTCATCTAGAAAAAGATGTGTGAAGAAGGATTTGAAGTGCTGATGAAGATTTTTTCTACTGCACCGATGTTAAATATACCCTCTATTAGGGACGAATAAATTATTTTAGTGATTAATCTATTAATTGGATTGGGTGAATCCTCATTTTAAATGACAAGGTGTTTTCTTCAGAATCTCATCCTTTAAAGCCTCATGAGAAGAATTTTCCAACACTTGACCTAGACCTAGTTGTAGTTGTTTTTTATCTAAAAATGTTGAGACACAATATTTATTAGTTGAAATTTGATATATACATAGACCCAAAATTTTTTATTTATATATTCACATAGAAGGAATTTAACTTGAGACAAATTATATGGTTGTAAATTCATAAAGACTGTGATGGTTCTATTCGCTATCACCTCCGAATAGAAAACAATGTTGCAGATTAATTAAGTAATAAAGTCGATGTAGTTTTGTTAATGATACGGATTCAATTACATCAATTTATCAATGAATTTTTAAGGAAATACATGGTAATCGTGTTTAAAGGGAAATTATCAATCATATACCAAATGATTTCAAAACTATATTTAATAGAGAAGACTAATAATGCTCCATGATACGAGATTTTCTAATAAAAGAATATAGATTCCATGAATAATTGGAAGATTCTTTAGTTTAATTTTGATTAAGAAAGTGTAATGAAATTTTATACAACACCATGTGTCCCTCTATTCTAGAAATAAAGAATGAGATTATGGATGAGTCTCATAGATCCAAATTCTCCATAAAACATTGAAGAAATATAATATATAGGGATATTCTTGATAATTATTAGTTGGATAACATGAAAAGGTAGATTTATGACTACACTATAGGGTTCTTGGTGTGTCAACAAGTTAAGGCCGAGTGACAACTTCCTAAAGGGATATAGAAACCACTCCTCATACCAACATGGAAGTGTGAAAAGTTTACTATGGACTTTGTCACTGGTCACCTGAGAGCATCCAAATGAAATTTGGTTTATAAAGGACCAGCTAACTAAGACTGCCAATTTCATTGCAATTTGGGAAGATTTATCACTTGTCCGATGTTCCAAGATATAAGTAAATGAAGTGGTGAGGCAACGTTGGGAGCCACATCCTATCATTTATGATCTAGATCCAAGGTTCAAATCTAAATTCATGATATGTCATGAATATAGTCTAAGTACTTAATGGAATTATAGTATGTAATATCACCCCCAAAATAATGGCCAATCTATAATTACTATTAAAACACATGATAATATACTGAGAACATGATCAATGTATTTTAAATGTGGATGGGATCAACACCTCCCATTTGTTAATTTCTCAAAAAACAACATATTCCACTCGAGTATTCAGATTTCATCCTATGAAGATCTATATGTTAACTGATATAGAACTCATACATGTTCGGATGAAGTTGGTGAGAGAAATTGGATAAGGCCTGATCTTATAAAGATAATTTAGAACTGGTTCATGTTATACAGTAACACATTAATGATTCTCAGAGTTGAATGAAGAGATATTCTTATAACTATTTAAGTGACTTGGAGTTTGCGGATGGTGATAATGTTTTCCTTCGAATATCATAATGGAAGAGAATCATGATGTTGGGAAGAATGCAAAGCGTATCACTAGGTACATTGTCCCATATGAAATCATTGATCTTATAGGAGAATTATACTATTGGTTAGCACCTCCAATAATATTGTTAATTTCTGATTTATTCCACATATCTCTCTTAGGGATGTAGAAACCTGACCCCCACATCTATTAAATCCTAATCTAATCAACTAGAACATGACCTCTCTAATCAAGATCATCTGTTGTAGGTCATCGACCGTAGATATAAGGTTATACACAACAACATTACCCACCTTGTCAAAATATTTTATAGGAACCATAAATATGATTAAGAAACATTAGAACTAATGTAGACAATGTGACTGATGTTCAAACATATTTTATCTACTGAGAAAATGTGTTAAAATTTTAGGGTTAAAATTTCTTAATTGTGGAATAAAATAACAACCTAGACATTTCAAAATGATATTTTTTTCATAATAAAATTTTTGTTAAATTATATTGACCATAAAAAAACATTTCCAAATTAATATTTAAGTGGTATTTATTGATTTTAGAGGAGAATGTGTCGATCGATATTTGACTGTTATATGGTTGTTGGTCATATATGACAATTGGTAAATGTGAAAATTTATAAATATAGTCTTGGTAATAAATAAAACATTTTAATAATTATTAATGACATTAGATAATTAATACAAAAATGAGAATCAATGGTCTCAATCCATACAATCATTCTATATGAATCTCATTTGTTAGAAATTACGTGGGAGGTAGCACCATCAGGGTTCTCCCTTGACCAAGCCCATGATGATCTTTAGCAAGGGAAGCTACAACTAAATCACATATCTGAGAAGTTGATGTTACTGGAAATTATCACTCAGTTGATGACATGAGAGCCTCCCATTAATCTATTAACATTGCACACCTTACCCTTCGGTCATACATGGGTGTTATAAGGTGTTACATGTATAATAATTAGTTATATAAAGTGTAATTATATTGTATAATTAATATTTTCATCCCACTAATTCCATTTTCCTAATATTTTGGATTAATAAAATATATGTTTAATTGAGTTGGAATTTGATCAACTGATTTTTCAGACCCAAACTGTACTTTTTTTAAAAGATATAAATTTTTATAACAAACCAAGGTATTATTAACAATATTTATCATAATGAAATATTTTTTTTAAAAACACTCTTATTTAAATATAAATGATAAAGTAATTTTTTTATTTAATTGAAAATTTTTATGTGTTAGAAATTTGAATATGCATTATCAACCCATTATTTATTCAATAAATATGGATTTTTATATTTAAAAGTTAAAACTCTCTTAAATATAGAATTATTATGATACAATAAACAACATTTTTTAAATTGGAATTTTGAAATTATGTTAGGGTGTTTTTATTATGTTTTTTTAAAACATATTTTTTATATTTCAATAGTAAAAACAAATTTTTTGGTTTTCGATAATTTAAATGAAATAATAATAATGTCATAATGATGCAAAAATTAATTAACCCAAATCCATGACCCAAAATATTTTATTTTATTTATATAAATTATTTTAATATATTTTAATCAATTTCCAAACCTATAAGGTACATTCCAATGTTTAAAGTTTAAACATTGTCTTTAAAAACATTATTTGGTAGAAATATAACTTTCCCATACCAAATGAAGTAATAAAAATTATTCAAGATTATTTTGGGATACAGAAACATAAAATATGTCCCTATTTTTTAAAACTATGGGATAAAACTATGGTCCAGCCCATGGATATTCATATCCTACAAAATAGTTTTCCAAGGCCCTTAATTATAAATTATTAAAAAAAATCCCCCAATATTTCTATAGATACCCCCACATTTCTCCATTTCCATTCTCCCTAAATCCATCAACCTTGTAGATCTAGTGGTTTTACATACCATGGATCCCCAATGTTTTCTTTAATCCCATAGGGTTCATATTCTCATTGTTTTGAAGTAACAATTAATGGTAATAGAATTATCCTTCTTTTCTCTTTAATTCAATAACCTCTTTTTTTATGTCATTAAAATTTTATATTCAGTCAAATTAATTACCCTTTTTTCATATCCTTAGTTTTTAATTATTTTTTATCAAATGTATACCCCTTTCCAATCTAATTTTAACATTTTGAAAAAAAAACGTTTATACATGTTATATTGTCGAATTAATGTCTCCAAATACTATCCTCTCCTAAAAAATAAACTTATAATTGATTTTTTTTGAATACCCAAACCTTTTCATTTTATAGGGGTATTTACATAGATTTCAATATGATTTATTTGATTTGTTAATTTACCCATAAGAAACCCAGTTTTCCATTCTGTTGTCCAAAAATGTTGTCATGATAATGTATTTAAGAACATTTTACACCATGATTTTGAAAAAACCCATTATTATTTCTCCATGGGTTATTATTTAAATGATTTATTATGATCTACATGGATAAAATTAATTATAAAATATTAATGGTGCTCCCTGATAGTTTCCTAATGCATTTATTAAATAATTTAATCTCTACAGATGTCATGTTTTATGATACCTTCCTGAATAACCTTAGTAAAGTTCATTTATGGTACGTTGGTGAAAAAACATGGTGATATTCTTTCGAAAAGATAATTTACACGATTTATCTATAATTACTTTTTATGAATCGTGTTCCTTTTAATATTTTACACATCATGATCCTTTCCTCATTCCATGATGATCTCCCTCATGTTCTTATTGATATTCCTAAAAATCACATTTAAATGGTTCCCTTTATCAAACTTATGGTCACCCATTTCCCCTGAAGTATGTCGCTAGGTTATGAGATGTAGTAAATGTATAAATTATTAACCTATAAATATTTCTTTCATGTGAATTGGAATAATTTTTTATTTTTTCTGGTATTTTGTACCTTAATTCAAAGAGACTAAAATTTACATGTTCTTATATTTGTACAATGTCATGAAAATATATGATATAAAAATCACGGATGTCATAGAATCAATTTAGGATGTCTGTATTACTATTGGGTATTATGAACTTGAAAAACTATTGCATTTCAAATCTAACCATGTCATCTTCATTGTTTATTTTATCCATGCCTCTGCCAATTACATTTCTCTTTGGACCACTAGGAACCTCTATATCCACCATGAATATACTATAGGAGTATATGATTTACTGTAGGAATCTGATGTGGTCATAGAAGCAGGGCTTCTGATCCACTATAAAACAAGGCTAACTATGATTCATACAAGGAAATGGGGAGTTGTGTACAAGGAATTTTGAACCAAATAAAATGTTTTCTAACATCCAATAGCCTCTAAATCATGGCCCCATCCATCAAAAAATGGAAGAGTGATTCAATGACATAATTAACACGATATAATGTAATCACTGAGGACTAAGAATTAGGAGAATGATGACATGTAAAACCTCCACTATGATGTGGAGGATATATAAATGAAAGACCCAAAGTATTTTATCAAAGAGTACATTTTTGTCATAGTACCATGGCTACATCTTAGCCATGTAAGAGGAAGGAACCTATTGCATCCATAGAATATAGTTTCACCATTTCCATCACATATCACTAAATGGAATGTCCATACGGCCGACTTCCATACCCAATGCATTAGAGGTTATAACATAACCACCCATCTTGGTATTCACAGCACCACTCGTTATTTGGTTTATCACGTAACCAACCATCAAATGTCTAAGTACCATTAAAAAATCACAAGACATAAAAAAATATAAAGGAAAGAAAACATTTCCACATATCAATCATTATATATCACTTAAATATATTGACATAACAAATCCATTATCCAAACCATTTCAATACCAAAATACATAATAGATTATATGGTATTTATTTTCTTTTAAAAATATTATGGCTTGTTGAGGAAGACAAAGATAAAATAATACTCGCAATGGCAGAAAGGTCATTGTCACCATTTATGTTTAAAGAAACATTACTTATTGTCGTTTAGTAAAATGGTTCATAGAAAAAGATTCCATTTTAGTGAAATTTAATGTCAAAGGTGTTTATACAGTGTATAAAAGAAAGTCTTATATTAAAAAAAATATGCCTCAATGAAATGATATTGAGATGAAGTCCCTTCCATAGACCATATCCTTAGATTAAAGATAAATCAATTATATAAATTTGTGTTAAATATATAAATACACCAAATATAAGTGAATATTAAGTGTAAAAAAAACAGAGGTCATCCACGCATATTCATAGCACGACAACAAGACTTTTTGCACTATTGATTACGACACTCCCAGATGATATGCTAAGGATAATTTACATTTTCTTTACAAACAAATTTGAAATATTTAAATATAAGATGAGAGTAAATGACCTTGGTTAATCCTATAGTGTTTCAAATTAAAAATATGGTTTCATGATATTCTTTAAATGATTTTATGACTACTGTTACATACACAATGGTTTTTGGTTTTAGTCAAAATCCAGATTCCGAGGAAGTGATAGTAACTTTGAGCATAATTTACAAGGTGGGAACAGTGGTGGCAATGAGAAAAAAATGGAATTTTTATAGGCTTAAAAGATATAGCTTTCATTCCAAATCAGTTTTCTAAAAATATGATCAACAACATATATATTAACCAACTCATAGACTCAACAAAGAAAGGAAAGGTGATGAATGATTAGAGATCCAGTAGTGAAGACCATGGAGAAAAGAATCCTCAAATTCCATCATGCAGAAAATGTGGAAGGAGACACCCAGGAACGTGTCTCAATGGATCAAAGAAATTGTTTAAGTGTGGGAAAGAAGGACATAAAGTAAAGAAATAATGAGGGAAAATGAAGAGTACTATGGAAGAAGAAAAAAATGGTCCCAAGAATATATTAACAGTCTTTTTTTGTAAATGTAGGGGACCTGGCCATTACCTGAGTGAATTCCCTTTTCTATAGGATATTTTATTGGTCGAATAAGAAGCTATGTGGAAATAAAGGGTTAGATATATGTTTAAAAGTATTTTTGCTCCTTCTTGATGGGATAAATTTGGAATAATTTTCTCTTGAATTTGTAACCCTACAGTCTATCATGTGAAAATGATATTTGAGGAAGAATTATCTTTTCTCTTATGAATATAGTTATAAACAACCATTTGTTTTTATATGATCATTGGGTTTGAGGAAATTACAAGTTATTATATTTTGGGATGAAAATTCAAGGTATGATAGAACATTTGTGGTTAAATTTTGTTATGGTCATTTTGAAGGATTTATCCGATTTTGGTAATGTTATAAAATATTGTTTTTTAAAAAGGACAACATGCAGACCTTGTGACAACATGTCACATCTGACAAAGCTGTGGGAATCGAACCCACAACTGGAGTGCGATTGAGATTTATCGCCTACCACTCGACTATGTTAAGTCCCTGGTTAGTGTGCCTAATTATTTTTAGTTGAATGATTTTATTGATCAATTATAAGTTTATTTGGTATCTTATGTCTTTCCAATAAATACCCATATTATATAATATTTATTTGGTGATTAAGTGATATATGTTATTTTGGAAGACGTTCACTCTGTTTGGAATACTATATGCCAATGTAAAATAGAATACAATGGGATTTAATTTGAGGAGTAATGGTGTATTTTTATCTATGTTTTTATTGTGGATTTATAGTGATTTGGGTTATTTATGGAAATTAGTAACCTATAATAGAGAATATGTTATTAGGTTAATTACTTTTATGTATGAGACTTTAGGAGTAGTCTATGTCATTTGGAGATATAATTTAATTTGGAAGACTACATAACCAAATTATTTTATGTTTATTGTTTCAATATTAGTTTGTATTATATTGAAGGATTTTAAGGAAAATTGTTTATTTATTGGTATTTCTTTTACATGAGGGTATTGTTGGTTTAATTTTATAAATTAAGATTAGTGATTCATTCTCTAATGGAATATCCTTTTGAGGGATCATCTTCTATTGCACTAACCATTTTGGTTTTGATTCATCTCTAAAGACAATGTAAATATATATTTTATCCTTTGTAGATCATGTAATTTCATAGAATTTGATCCTAGATCTTCTGGTGTGACCAAGTCATCATGAATACTCATCGTTTGAATATATATATATATATATATATATATATATATATATATATATATATACATATATATATGAGTTAGTGGTAGAAATTTATCAAAGAATGAAACTCTACATAAAAAGTAAGTATATATCCTTATCTTCATATTCAATCTCAGAAATAAATTCCTCATCATTATTAAATGTAACTTAAAACAAAGAAAAATTTCCGTTTACTTTTCCTACTGGGAAACTAATGACCGTTTGTCCCATCAAAATTTTGTGGTTTTCTTATTTTTAACATTATTCTGATCATGTTTCTTATCCCTCTCCATCAGAAATTGGCACTTATTTTATCTTCTATATCTATTTTTTCCTACATGGAATCCTCGTATGGGTTATCCCAGGTGACCATTGTACTTCTCTTTATTTCTTTTAAAGTTATAGATTTATTGAACTTTTTTCTGATGTAAGACTTTCTATTATGTTCCCAAGACCAATTTTTAAAATTGCGAGGATGAAATTTCCAAAAGGGGAATAATGTAACACCCCAAGCATCCATGGTATGTTTCCCTTTGAATAATTCAATAGCTTGCGTTGTACGCAACTTCGAGATTCTAACACATCACGACCTATAAAATTACCCGTTATGAATAATAATTACCAAATTTTTAGAATTTATAAATTTTATCTTTCAAAATGGACTTCATTTTTGGATTCATAATATCTAAATTAGCTTAGGGTGAATTTTTTGTATTTTTCTGAAAACATTCAATTTTTTATGAATACTGAAAAACACTATGTTATTGTTTAAAAACGACATTTTATATAAATAATTTTTTATTTTATTTAAATTTATTTTATTTTAAAATAGATACATAATACCTATATAATTTCAATTTAATTAATTGGATTCAGTTTATAATAATTTATGATATATAAAAATTTTATTGAACTTTTTACCGTCTTTTAGCCACCTTCTAGGAGCATTTGAAAATTTACATATAACATAATTTTTCCGCTTCTGTGAGTTGAATTTAAAAAATCAAAGATACATGGTTGATATCAGTCTGTAAAATGTGGTTCTAAAAGATGAATATAATTTATGGTGAATTGTAATTTTTTTCTTTTATTTAACACAGTTAAAAATAAATTGAGTAATTAAGGATAATAATGATATTATTATTACAGTAACATGTGTCCTAATTCTATTTGATAAGTGTAATTCGACCATAAACAACCATAGGAATAACATATCATCCTTTAGGATCTCTTGGATAAGATTAGAACATTTATTGTTATTTAATTCAAAGAAGAGTTAAAAGTGTTAAATTAAATGTTTAATAACTAATACATTTTTAATATAGGGATACACATTAGATATAGTGAACTATAAATATTAATTGAAAATATGAAAATATTTCCTATGTAATGGTATTTTATTTATATTTTTAAGACATCATATAATTAAATTTATTTATGACCCAATGATGATGCAGTAATTACCGTATTAATGAAGGATTAATATAATTGATATTATAAATATACAAATAAATGTAATTTGAGACTTTTTATAAATTATAATTATTTTTTAGGTTACTATTACATATTAGGGTTGGTAATATGAATTTATTTTGAAGTAAAATTCTTATATGAATTTAGAAAAAACAAAATACCAAATAGTGTCAATATTGACTTAAAAGAGTTTTTAAAATAAATATTATATTATTAATTAATATTATATTCTTAAAAATATACAGATTGTCCAAAAGATTTATATAATTATAGTGGTATCATTAATTAACCACCTGGGGTTCTCTTGGAAGTATATATTATGTTTATTAACCATATAATATAAAAATACAAAAAGACGTGGTAAATGTCATACTATTTAACTAAAAGTTTAATTTAGAAGATAAAGATAATACAGTGACCCAAACCTATATGAAACCTATTTTTTAGTGTATTTCGACCCATACTCACCATATCCTTTAAATAATTCATTTTAGATCTAGTATAAACCAAAAATGATTTTATTATAAAATAATATATCTATCTTTTCCTAAGGTGCCCCTCACCCCTCTTATAAAAGGAAACTCCCCATTCTCTCTAATTCACACCATCAAAGCCATTTGGTTCTGCCAAACCCTACCCAAATACCCTCTCAACATTCCCCCCTTCATCCTAGAGGCATTCCTATAGTCTTAAAGCCATCCTAAGGATCCATATGATAAAATAAAAAGGAAGAACCCGAAAAAGAGTTAAATATTTCATCACCTATATCAAGTTCATTTCTTCTTCCACATCCTCTTTATTTGTTGTTTCCATTATAAAATAATAACTCCAGTATATTCTATATACTGTGATGTTATTATAAATATGGAACAACCATATACATTATTCTATCCATCCTTGTAATGACATGTCACCATACGTGCATATGTACGGCTTACCGTCTCCATGTCGTGGTGTAATTGTTATTCAATACATTTTTATTATGATGGGTATAATAATGATGCATAATTTATGTAAATAATAAATATAACATGATAATGATTCCATCTCTATGATATACCTTCCAATTATATATTATTTTAATATCAAAATAATGATATTTTCGCTCAAGCGTACGTACGGATTACCGTCTCCACGAACGCGATGAGATTCATTCCCCATCGTAATCCATTAAAGACTAATTTTCATTGGATTATTAAAAATAAGGTTTAAAGAATTAATATCATTTTGAATATGAATAAGATACATCCTATTCATAACAAATACTACTTATGAAACAAATAATATAAAGGAAAATGAATCAGTTAACACCCGAAACGACAATAATACAAAAATATTATTAACAAATAAATATTAAAAGATCATATATGATATCATATTAATTTATATGATTCCTGTATAATTTAATAACAGTTATTTCACCATTATACAATAGTTTAACCTACCCTAGTCCAAGGAAAAGTATAATGTAATGGGTTTATTATCTCACTATTAATTACATGAGATTTCCAATGTTCGCCACTTATTTATTAAATGTGGTGTATTGTGTACTTTCATTTGAAATATGTATTGTCATTATTTTGTTTATATTCAAGAAATTCTGTGATTAATTTTGTTTTTTTATCTTTTGGCCATACAACTCAATTGATTACAATGAAGTAAGGGTTTTCATCTCACTTAATATTTCCATGAGATTCATGCCATACTACCACTATTTATTTTTCTGTGGTGTCTGTACTGCCCAATGATTGTATTTTTTGTGTAATATACTTTAATTTATGAGCAATTAAATCTTCATTTTTTGATCCATATTTCATGGGATGTATGTTTCGTAAGTTACCAAATTGGTAAGGGAATTTTAAATTTCTATTTCCACTCATTCGGACTTACGCATACTTCATTGATTATTTTACTCCATGATTATGTGAGGAATCACTATTTATTATTTGTGTAGTAATTTACACTCCCCTTTTTGCGTATATACTTTTGATACACAAAATCACTCCATTGATAAATTCTCAAGTCATCTATATCAACTTGAAGAGATTAATTTTAATTGAATCTCTATTTATAGAGTTAAACATCCAATTCATTGGTGTTGTTTTTACAAGAATATGTGTGAATGTCATCTAAGTTATTTACACTGAATATTCAAAAATATTGAGTGTATTTATATTTTTCACACATAATTATGTCTTTTATTAATCCTAAGCCTAAGGATACTATCTTTATAAGAGATTTCATCTCAATTTACATTCCATTGAGACTTATTTGTTGTTATATGCCAATTCACTTTTATATGGTTCACATAATGTACTTTGACATAGTATATCATGGATCCCTTTATTCCCATGATATTATAATGTTTTTATTACCTCAATAATTTTTATTCAAGTGTCTCTATTTTGGTTATGAACTCTGACTAAAATATCATTTTAAAATGTTTTAATGATTTATTATTCTAAATCTTTTTATTAATGTCCATGATTTAAAAATGGGTTTAAAATTTTATTTATATGGACATTAAAGTTTTAGAATTAAAATTCCTTTTAAAAGTTTCAATTTGGTATGGGACACTTTGATTCAAATTCTATTTTAAATGACTTCTTGATAAATAGTGATGTATTTAAATGTTTTCAAGAAAAAGGGGGATATTTCCCTCAAATAGTTTTGATGATTATTTTCATCTATGTCAATATCATTCGTTATTCCCTATTGAGGTTGATCTATTATAATAAAATATATTATATTGTGTTTAATGAGTTATTTTTGACTGTGTATGTGCTATTTTTATAACATTCATGGTTTGTGGTTCAAATATTGACATTTTCTATTCTAGTTTTAATATGAATGTTCAGATTATGTTTCAACCTTTTCATATTCGGAATTCATTGGACTTAGTAAGTGACAGGTGGAGTCCGCTATAACTCCTCGATGCATCGGTAGGTCTAATGAGACAAACTAGTGTCTTGGTATAGGGCCATGACAAAATCTTATTTGTTGTCTTGTCACAATCCCTTGACTGTGTGGTTATGAAAGTCTGGCATTACGCATTCTATCATTATAAAAGTGGATACTGATATTGCATCTGATTATTAGACTAGTAGAATATCCATGTGAATATGTAAATGGAATTATTTGATATTAGCTTTTCCATAATATACTGAAGTTCACATTTAATAGTATTTTTTTAGTCTTATACATTAACTTAAATTTTTATACTTATTAATGAAATTTTTCTCTATATTGTTATCCTTATTGAGCATCTGAGCTCACCCCTTTCTATGTTCTATTTTTCCCAATATGAGTAAAAGTATATTATGACTGACCTGAAGGGATAGTCTATGGTATCTCATTGTTGTCTATGGAAATAATGTTGTTGTAGTTTTCCATTTTATGATGTATTGTAATCCTTATGAATGTATCTAGTACTTCAAAGGATACTAACCTAATCGGTCTTTCGAGACATGAACTTTTGTGATCATGAAAATGATACGTAGTAATGCATTAACTTTGGGATTCTGGAGTCAGGGCATTACATTTAATAATTATTTTGGGAGGTTATTATTCCCTTCCATTTTTTAACTAAAATCTTCATTTTTCTATTACAATCACATTATTTGTGACCTTCTTTTCCACAATCAAAAAATATTCTTGTTCCTCTGTGACATTCACTTAGGTGTGTCTTTCCACATCTTGACTCAAATGAAAGTGAATATTCTTTCCTTTAGGGTATCTATTACCTAAACTCCTAGAAAACATTATTTTTCTCTTCCTTGGTGAGTTTGGGAGTTAGTTAAGGTACACGTTGTTAATTATGTTCCGGGAAAAATAGATTGTCATGATCACAACATATTTCACTCCAGCAATCATCCCAATAGACCTCTCATTAGAAAATAATCCATCACATTCCACATTAATGAAGTTCTTTCTGGTTCCCTCCATTGACAAAAACTGGAAGCTCAGTGTGAGCATTACTTATCACAGCATAAAACCACATAGTAATGAAAAAAACTACTTATAAGATTTCTAAATCATGAAAAATTAATTAATATTTGACTCACAAGGTTATTCATTGGTTATTCATATCCAACATAAATTTAAATTCTTCATGGTGGTTTTTAAAGTGTTTGTTAATTCCCAAAGCATATCCCCAAGGATTGTTAAATGAGGTGTGGACCAAGGCCCGTTTTCATGTACCAGATTTTTCCATGTCAAGAAAGGAACATATAATTAGAGTTATTACCCAAAGGTACATATCTTCGAGAGCCACATCCACTTATAGTATCTAAACAAGGATGTATTTCTAAGAAACCACCTGTTCTATCCTTTACAAAAATTCTTGGAAATTTTCCTCGAATTTTTCTTACCCTTAGACTTATAACTATACAAATCCATAGGTATTTCACTAAGCTTTTCATATAATATATTCCAAAGGATGACTAAACCTTTTCTATGATAAAAACTGTTGTGAAATTCACTTTTCATACATTAACATTACATACCATTTACATAGTACATAAAACATTTTATAAACAGACACCCAAAGAACATACCGGTCTAGTTCCTTTGAAAACATGGAGACCTAAAAACTGCTACATAAGTGAGAAACATTATCTTTCACTCAATTCATCTTAACTATCAGGATTTTTAAATACATTAAACATAATACGTATCTTCATAACATGGTGAAGGGAACATTAAATGGGGGTGAGATAAAATTCTATTTATCTATAATTAGGGGACATATGTAATCATAATCATGAGTAAAATGGTATGTTAACATGAGAATGAAAACATATGATAATACCATTCATAACAAAAAATAATAATCATGAATCATGGAATAAATAATTGAAATTCATAAGACATTAATCACAAATAAAATGAATAACATAAGCCAAAAAAATATAACATAGGAATGAAATGTGTAATTTAGGTAATATAATAGTATAAAATATCATTTCCATAGTATCAAAGGTGTCACATTCTAGATCATCTTGGTATTGTTGGTTCAATCCACATACAATCTTGGTAGTCATGGATTACTCTCATGGCCATCTTAGTACCATGAGTTCACTTATGATACCGTATTGGTAGTCCTGGTCCACTCCCATGGCCATATTAGTAGTCAAGGATATTCCCAATACCATCTTAGTCTATCTAGTGAGATTTAAATCATTACCCAATTCATTAGAGAGAGATATAGGTCCCACCCATCTTATAGTGAAATCATACATATATCTTCCAAAAGATCATAAGTAATATTATCTTAACCCATGAAATTAAATTTGTATTATAAATATGTTTTCAAATAATAACCAAAGGAAAACGATATCCTTGATAATATTTTCATCATTAAAATAACCAATGAAAAGAAGTGGGTTTCAAAAGCATTTAACCCGTTAAATAGAAATGGGTTTCATAAATATCATGCGATAAAAATCTAACCCATTTAGAGAATGAATGTGAAAGTAATCACTGAATAAAATTCCCTAGAAAAGAATGAGTTACACCAATGAATGTTATCTTATATGGGAAAAACATTTAAAAGATATTTTAAAATAATTACCTTAGGAAAATATCCATTATTCATTGAGAAATACTTATTAAAACATAAAACTTTTTTGAAAAAAAATTCATTGGAAATTACATTGAAAACATATATAGGAGGCATTAAAAACCATAAAAAATGTTTTGTTACATTTTCCATGAAAATGGCCTTAAATGATCTTTTAAAAAAAATTTAAATTATTATTTAAAACACTATTTTTGATTACATTAGATTTTCGAACGAAGCAGAGATGGACATATTTTACAAAAAAATATTATTTTACCTATTAGAGAGTGGAAAATGGTAGTATTACATGAGTATATCATGAATAACCATACGTAAAATAATCAATGAATTTCATTGATAAATTTATCATGATATTTCATTAATTGATTTATAATCATAAATAATATCAAAACGCGATGAGATTGTATCAATAAACACTTATCACTTGGTGAATTGGGATCATACTCTACATGTTAGAAAAATAAATCAAAGGAGACTTAAAATGTAATTAAAATAATTATATTCATGATATTAATAGTATAATCGATGTATATAAACTTCAAAAATAATTTAGGTTCATAAAAAATATGAGTCTCAAAGAACGAAAATTCAGAAAAACCTTTTTTTCCATTTTGGTATCTTTTGAAACAAAAAACAATTGAAATAAAGATCATAAAATTGATATTATATAAACATTTAATTTAATAATAAGACAAATAGAATAAATAATTTACTAGTAAATACACCACAAAAATATGTGACTGTTTATTAAGTCATGTATCTCATATATATAATAGTGAGATGAAATATCCTTACCTTGTTTCTTGACTCTCTTAATACTCGTAAAAAAATCAAATATAATAAATAAAAAATTATTATAAATCCATCACATAACATTATTATTATTTCTAATATAATATATTGTCTGATTATGTTTTTATATTATCCAATTGTTAACAATTCTATGTTACGATTACACTTCGGGTAATATTCACTTCGTTCTTTGCATGTGTCTTAATTTGTCATATATCGTATCGTTATACTTATATAATGATCTCCTTAATTTAAAACATGATTTAAAAATAATTTATATTTATTATAGTTTTATAATAATAATACTTATAATATATAAGTAGGAAACCAAATACACTATTCATTAAGATAGTAGGTCATACTTACACATGAATGTTGTTTCTGTTTAAATTTTTATTGATCGAAAGAAGGTAAATGACATATATATTTATATATATTTATTTGATAATTATATTATAATTAATAAAACATATATTTCATATATTTTCACTAAAAATCATCAATACAGTCCATGTAGTTTTTGAATGAATCGCATTGCTTTGAGGGGGTGGTAGTCCACAATTATTGAAACGAAATTAATGTATTTACACCAAATAGAAATTTTGAAGATATATGTTCTAAAAGAATAAAATTTGTTTTAAGAAATAATAAATATAATATATTAAATATATAAAGTTATTATTTATCATAATTTCCACTATGAGAGGTGGTAAAGGAAAAATGATCAATCATCATTTAGTGAGGTGGTAGTTCATTGTGCACAAAAATAGTATGTTCGTTACACATTAGATAGAGGTGTGTGTAAGGGCGGGTGAGCCCAATATAGCTCTCCAATGCATTGGGTAACGCGAAGGAGTGAAACATTAAGGTTTCTCCGAAGAGATTTAGGTAATATACTGTGATGGGTATTCCAAACGTAACCAAGAGGGTTACTCCCTACGTAAGAATGTTATGAATGAATAAAGTTACCTTTTATGTGTTATTATTTCTATGATTTATTCATGATTTGATGAGGTTTGTTAAAGTGCCTATGTTTTATGGGTAAAGTATGATTTCATTCTTAGGTGTATATGAACTCAGGTTTCCTTTCCATATTTTTATAACCCTTACTGGGCATTTTATGCTCATCCCAAGTTTTTGAAATGTTTTTCACAGGTCAAGAGAAAGGTACATGATGTGATGATTGTGTCAAGGATGTGTCAATAAAGAATCCATGTTTTATTTTCAATATGTTTCCGTTGATGGGAAGAATGAATATTGACTTTTATGTAACCACTTTGTTTAAATGTGGAATGTAATGCAAGTTTCATGATATAATTCTCTAAAACTCTAAACCTGAAAAGATCCTCAATGTCTAATCTTGTAATAACTCAAGATTAAGTAAGGATTAAGGCTGGGGCCTTATAATTGGTATCAATGGTCGGTTTAGATAACTTTATAGGTTAGGGTATTCTCTAAGCATAAGTGACAGTACCATAATGGATAGGATTTCAGAAAGAGTCCTAGTTTTAGATAAAGTGAATGAGTAAGTATATCTTAGTGTTTACCTTCCTCATTAGTACATGATGATTTTGATGATATACTCACACGGACATTTCTGTTTTTAGTCAATGGATGGATCTAGCAGGCACCAAAGAGACAACAGGTTTGAAGGAAACTGTGGTGGTTCTCTGATTAAGAGACTAGATAAAATGGAGGATTCAATGAGGAAACTCATGGTTGTTCTAAACCAAATATCAAGGAGTCATGATCAACCACTTGAACCTTGGTATGTTCTATAATGAATCATGTACGAAATGACCAATCTATGTGGAAGTTCAGGTAATATTTATAAAGGTAACCATTAGAGTTTATATGATCCTTACTTTTGAGGTAATTATGGGTTATTATATGATATGCTGGAAAATGAAAGGCATGAGATAAACATGAGTTTAAAATATTTTATGATCATTTTTGATGATTTTATCTCTTTTTGGGGAATGATTTAAGAATTATATAGTTTTGGAAAAAGGACAACACACAGACCGTGTGACTACCCGTCGCGTCGGACAAAGCTGCAGGAATCGAACCCACAACCAAAGTGCAACTGGTATTTATCGCCTACCACTGGACTATGTGAAGTCCCTGGTTAGTTTGACTGATTCTTTTTAGTTAGATGATTTTATGAATTAAGAGTAAGTTGATTTTGGGTTATCTATGGATATTTATTAACCTATCATGGAGGATATGTTATTAGGTTAATTACTTTTCAATACGATACATTAAGAGAAACTGATGTTGTTTGGAGATAAATGATACGATTTAACTTGGAAGAATATGTCACTAAATCCCTCAAATATTTGGGTTTCAATCTTAGTTTGGTTTACTTTGAAGAGTTTTATGGAAAAATATATTATCGAACGGTCCTCGTTGAACTTTGGGTTTTGTTGGACAAATTTTGGAGATTAAGAATAGATTTTCTTTTTAAAAGGGGTTATCCTTTTCTGGATTATCTAATCTTGTACTAGCCTTTTTGGTTTTGGTTTTCGTCTAAAGACATGGGACGTATATAGTTCTCTTTTGTGGATTAGGTGATTCTCTAGAAGTTGATTATTGTAATCTTAATGTGAACAAGTCTTCCAAAATACTCATATTTTGAAGAAAATATGAGTTTGTGTAAAAGTTGAAAGTCAACATGATAAGTGATTATGTTTCCTTATGAATAAATTACTCAATAAAAAGTAACTAAGAACAAAAATTTTGTCTGTTAACTTTTCCTACTGGGGAATCGAATACTGTTTAACCCATCACAAGTTTGTGATTTTCTTGTGGTTAACTTTCTCATAAACATGTTTTCTATCACTCTCTATCAGAACATGACCCTTTGTTTTTTCCTCCATGTCCATATTTTCGTACATGGAATCCTAGTATGGGTAAACTTAGGTGACCTTTGTACTTATCTTTTTTTATTTTAAAGTGATTGTTTTACCAACTCTTGTTCCGATGTGGGACTTTCAAAGATGTTTCCAAGCCCAATTTTAAAATTGTGAGGACGCAATTCTGAAAAGGGGGGAAGGATGTAACACCCTAGGTAAATAAAGAATATGACATCATTATATTCTTCCATATTTGTGAATCAAAAATTAATATCACTTTAAAGGGGATGCTATGCTCGATGGCGTACCCAATACGCAACAACGAGCTTCTTGGGAATCTTACGTTGCACTATAATAATAAAATAATATGATTTTAAATGGTAGTTAACGCCTAGCCGTTGTAAGGGTGGGAATGAACAGAACTAACTACCAAATGATTATATATTCTTGTCAAATATTTTTACTTTTTACAATAAATGTTAGAGGATTAAAAATGCGAATGAATCCCATTTTAAGCGTAAACATTCCAATATTCTTTAAAAGTTTGATTAACCGCCTTTTGATGGAGAACCTCTTTTAAATCCACTTTTTGACAATTTTATGTGTTATATTTGACATAATAAAATTCCTCTTTATAATCGGGACATCAAAATATACTTTGTGTAAATTTTTGGTATTTTTCTGAAAAAAGATCAATTTTTAATGAATAGTGAAAAATGTTGTATTTTAATTCAAAACATCTTTTTAATCTAATTTATTTATATGATTAGATTATCTTTTAAATTTGTTTTAAAGTGAAATTAGAATATATTTTTACCATTTAATCTAATAGAGGTCGATGGAATTAATTTCACTTTGAAATCGGACTTAAACTAGTGTCAATCTTTTGATACATTTTGTTTCATAAAAACACGCTACTTTTTTGTCAACTGGAATTAATTATTGAATTAATTAATGCAACTTATATGTTTTGAATTTTTTTAAAATAGAAATCATTTTTGAATTCATAATATCAAATATAGCTTATGGTGAATTTTTTGTAATTTTCTGAAAAACTTCATTTTTGGATGAATAGTGAAGCCACTAAGTGGTACTTATAAAAACTGATTTTCCGTTTAAATGAAATTCTGCCACCTTTGTGTTTTGAATTTCAAAAATCCGACATACAGGGTTGGCATTAAGAAGTAAAATGTGGTTCAATGGGATTAAAATAATTTTTTGGTGAATAGTAACTTATTAAGTTTTTAATCGCGATTAGAGGTAATTAGTGTAGTTTAAGGTAAGAATAATGTTTTAATAAAATGAAATGACCTAGACACATGTCCTACCCTCATTGGACGAGTCATGGCCGACCAATAAAACCCATGGGTCTACTTGGGGACCCCATGAAGCCACTTTGGTTGGAAAATGACATTAATATCTTTTTATTTAAAGTTAAAGTAAAAATGAGACAAACATGAAATGTTTTACTAAAAAAATATTTACATAGGGTTATAGAAATCATATTTTTGACTATAAATATTCATTGGAAAGATAAAAAGATTTCATACATCAATGTTTTTTTTATAATTTTTAGACATTAAATAAATTATATTATTTATGACATCATGATGATGCAACGATGACCTCATTATTTAACAATTTAAATAAAATGGAATGATAATGTAATATCTAAGACCTACACATTTCGAAAACCTTTTAGATGAGTGGATTTCGAACCCTTATCACCTTATCTTCGAAATAAATTAATGTGGGACCTTTAAAATCGGAAACTCTTTTGAAAATAAAGTAACATTTTGTAACTTTACAAGAGTTCCCCACCTCTTCTCTTATAAAAGGCCTCCACCCCTACCTCCTTACCCACACTCCCAAAGCCATTGGCTCGGCACAACTCTACCCATTTTGTCTCTCCACTTCCCTATATTACTCATTTAAGCCTCACATTGGGCATAATTCTTCCCAAGGAAGCTTTTGATCTCAAACCAAAGGGAGTTACCCGATTTGTAGGTAATATCTTCACTTGAGTCCTTTTGTTTTATTTTGCTTCTCCAACCCCCTAAACTATTTTTATTCATTTATTTTGTAACAAATACAGTATCATAAATATACTAGTATGTTGTTATAAGAAGGATTCGAGCTAAACTTTCACACACCTACATCTAATGGTTAAATAACAGACTGTTTCCGTGGATGGTGAATTTTGGCCTCCCGAAACGATGATTGTTCAACATTCTTTTAACACCTTAAAAGGTTTCCATTATGATGAAACTATATTTATATATGATATATAATATGTTTATTTTTTCCTTAAGATTCTTTATTTTTCATTTTGGGCATACCATTATGGTTTCCATAATGGGTAAATGCGATATCTTCATTTAAGGAAGTGCAGACTACCGCCCCCTCAAAGTGATTTGATTCGTTAATACCATATGTGGTACGTATAAAGGATATATTTAATAATATTATATATTATACCATACTATAATTAAAATACTATTATGTATCATTATGTTTTAATTCCATTAAATATGGAATAGAAATGGAAGTAGCGTTCATGCGTACGTACGGCTTACCGTCTCCATGAACGGTACATTTCATTTCTTATCTCAAAATGTTATGTAATATTATAAGTACATATATATAATGAATATATATGTAATATATTACATCAAAATTATGGATATCATTCTGGAATTATAACATATATATATCTCTCTCTCATTTGGTTTTAATTCCATTAATATGACAAAAAATGAAAGTAGCGTTCATGTGTACGTACGGCCTACCATCTCCATGAACGGTGCTTTTTGTTTTTTATCTCCAAATGATATGGAATAGTATGAAATTAATATTTACTGGATATATATGATATTTTAATCATTAATACTATTCTGGAAATTATTTACTTATAACTACATGGGCAATCTTTTTTCAAACAAGTTCATTTTTGACTCATGTACCAAACATCGGCAAAAACGTCTGATATGAACTAACATTAATAAACAATTATTATAATATTATAATATTTTATATGAACTGAATAATAATCTCTAAGTAGGTACTTCAGAAATTATTAATTGACCAAAGTTAATTATTCAGGAATATAAAGAAACGAACAAGACAAGTTGGACTTGAGGTAAGGGATCTTACTCCTCTCTTTATTTTTAAGTACACTCTTTTATGTCATTCCCTATAAAGATAATCTTTCTTGTTATTGGGATGTTATTTTATATTACACTTACTGTAATTTTTATGTTAATGTGATGAGAGACCCTATTCTCTCTCATCAATCCATTTTGGATGTTTTGAGTGGCGCCGTTAGGCTGCCGAATTTTCATAAGAGATCTAACCTCTATCTTTCTTTTTAAGTACTCTCCTTTATATCACTTCTTTTAATCTCCTATTTGTTATGTTGGGGGATGTTATTTTATATTCCTGTTTCTATAAACTTTAATTTAATATGATGAGATACCCTGTTTGATCTCATCAATCCATTTCTGTAAGTTTTATGTGGCGCCGTTAAGTTGCCGAGTTTTCGTAAGGGATTTTTCATCTCACTTTTATTCCCGTGAGATTTATGCTACATTTTCCACAATTTCCTTTGAGTGGTGTATGTACTGACCATTATTTTACTCATTGTGTAATATTATTTCATTTATGAGTATTTACATCAATGTTGTATTGTCCTTCTTTCACGAGGCGTATGTTTCGAAAGATACCCATGTTGGTAAGGGAACCTTTAACCCTCCTCTTTTTAAAAAACTTATTTTTATGGGTCTTTTAATTTACATATTGTTATGTTGGGATATGTTCTCATATATTCTTATTGATGTACATTTTATGTCCAAGTGATGAGATACCCTTTTTTTGATGTGACACCATTAGGCTGTCAAGGGAACTACTTAACCCAATTTCGATTTATTTGGGTTCAACATGTAGTTATTGAATATGTCATCCTTTGAATATGGGTGAATGGCCTTTGATTATTTTAGACTTAATATGCACATATATTTGGTGTATTCATTTTTCACCCATAATTGTGTAATTGATTTATCCTTAAACCAAGGATACCGTCTTTGTATGGGACTTCGTCTCAATCTCCTTTCATTGAAGAATATTTTATTTTATACACAACTTTATTTTATATGGTGTATAAAACCCTTTTACTTTTACATTTATCCAAAAGGAATATTTTTTATACGAAGAGTTTTACAAAACGAAAAAAGGGAATGTTTTTGTCGTACGTATGTGGAGACAACGACTTCTCCGCCGCCGTGACCATTATTTGAGTTTCGGCTTCCTCTACAAGCCATACCTTCTTTTTAAAAGAAAAATAAATACCATGTTTTACTTTTCTTTTATCTTGGTATAGAAAATGGTTTTCATAATGTTTTTATATCAATGTGGTGTATTGATATCTTGTGATTGAAAGGTGGGAATGTTATTTTTCCTTTATGAATGTTTTATGTGATACGATTATGTTAAGGTTCTTGGGCATTATTATGAAGTCGGGTGGTTCCGTGATAAACTAAGGGCGGGTGAGCCCGATATAGCTCTTCAATGCATTGGTTAAAATGAAGGAGTGAAACGTTAAGGTTTCTCCGAAGAGATTTAGGGAATATACTGTGATGGGTATTCCAAACGTAACCAAGCGGGTTACTCCCTACGTAAGAATGTTATGAATTCATCAAGTTACCTTTTATGTCTTATGATTTCTATGATTTATTCATGATTTTATGAGGTATGTTAAAGTGCCTATGTTTTATGGGTAATGTATGATTTCATTCTTATGTGTATATGAACTAATGTTTCCATTCCATATTTTTATAACACTTAATGAGCGTTTTATGCTCATCCCAAGTTTTTGAAATGTTTTTCACAGGTCAAGGGAAAGGTACATGATGTGATGATAGTGTCAAGGATGTGTTAAGAAAGAATCCATGTTTTATTTTCAATATTTTTCCGTTGATGGGAAGAAGGAATACTGTCTTTTTTGTAACCACTTTGTTTAAATGTAGAATGTAATTCATGTTTCATGATCTAATTATCTAAAACTCTAAACCTGAAAAGATCCTCAATGTGTAATCTTGTAATAACTCAAGATTAAGTAAGGTTTAAGGCTGGGGCCTTATAGATAGACATGGATAGAATGGAAAGCTAGTCAGGTTCAGTGATACAAGACTGGAACGAGGAGTGAACTCAGTTCAGAAATGACTTTGTCCTCTATGATAGTCTTGGAAATGAGTCTTGACCAATATGAAATGATTTTTCTATGATTATGTGTGTATGCCACAAAGTTTCATGTTTTAAGTTATGATTATTGAGATTACATTTCACAATTATGATTTATCCCATGTCATGATATTATTATCTCTTTTGCACGATAAGATTTTCAAAATGTTATGTTATTATAAATATGATATGATTGATATCTCCCTTGTTTACCCTTACTGAGCATTTGAGCTCACCCATTTGTATGTTTTCTTTTCCCCAGGTCAGGAATAAGGTTATTAAGTAGGATATTCCAAAAGGTATTGTAGATATGATTAAATAAACAGGAGACAATGTATGTTCTTCATGAACCAGCTGTTTATGTTTCCCAGTTTCTAATGACACTATACCTATACGGTCTTATCATGGTTTTGTTATATGTTGTAATAAGTATGATTCAATTGTGATTTAATAATAATGTATGTAAATTATGGGTCATTATAATTGGTATTAGAGGAAAGGTATAGTCAACCTTTGGAAACTAGGATGTGAAGGCCTTAGTAAGAACCATAAGGATATGTCTAAGCATAGAACAAAATATTAGTATTTTAGAAATGTCCATGAATAATCTATGATAAGACCTAATGTGTGAAATTTTATTCTTTATTATGTAGTTTTCCTATTATGATAAGTGTTTCTCACACTATTCTTATTGGTTTTAGTCAATGGATTGAACCCAAAAGATTCGTGTTAATGCTAAATATGACAGGAAATGCAATGATTGTCCTCTTGAGAAATCAAATGTTATGGGAGCTGGAATGAAAAATCATGTAGCCATGCTCACACAACTTTCTCAAGAAATGAATCACACAAGACTTCCAAATGAGAAAAGGAAGGAGTAACATTATGTTGAATCCTTCATGAGGCAGCGTCCACCCTCATTCAGCGGGTCTACTGATCCATTAGTGGATGAACAATGGATCAGTACCACTGAAAAGATATTTTCAGTTCATCAATGTTCTGCACAAGATAAAGTCATCTTAGCAATATATCGTTTTGAAGGTGAAGCTGATCAATGGTAGAATCTTATCAAGAATATGATGAAAATAGATAAAATTGAGACCATGTAATGGGACGAGTTCAAGAACATATTTTTCAATAAGTACATCCCTCGTATTCTTTGAAAAATTATAGATATGGAGTTTCTTGAACTAAATCAAAAGGATGATGAATCGGTTGGTACCTACGAAGAAAATTTTACAAAGATTGCATGGTACGCTTCTGGGATTATTATGCCACCTTAGATTAAGATCAATCGATTCTTTAGTGGCTTAAAACCAAGTCTTCCAAGGGCATTATCCATAAAAGACTTCAATATCTATGAGGAAATTTTTCGATGTTCTCTCAAGGATGAGATGGAGATTGGAGTAACCCATCAGTCATATGGGTTTGATAAGAAGAGGAAAAATGGAATTCAACGGGAAATATAAAGACCACACTGAAAAGAATATTACTTTTCCCTTAGGCTCATAGTGTGGAAAGAAACATAGAGGGAATTTTCTTAAAGGGACAAGTAAATGTTTGAAATTTGGAAAAGAAGGTCATCGGGCATTTGAATGACGCAATGATGGGAAAAAGATGTCTAGTAATGCGAAAAAAGAAAAGGATACACAGAATGAACCTCCTACACTTCATTGTTACATGTGTATGGAAATGGGGAATTATTCTAATCAATTCTCTAATCCAAGGGTTGTTGATGATGATCGACATCAACAAAATCTTTAGGCCCAAGGCAAAGGAAAGTCACATTCTATTTCTATCGGCAATGTGGAGTACAATAACGAAGTGGTGAAAGGTAAATTTACCATCCACTCTAAAGTAAAAAAATGTTTATTTTATTCTAGATCCACCAACTCTTTTATTTTTTAAGAATTTTCTAAGGGTATCTCCATATTACCTCATCAATTAGTTGATGATTTAGCTATGAAAACCCCTAATGGCACAACGGTCGCATAAAAAGTTTACAATTCTTCTCCGATTGAATATTGTGGGAAAGTGATTCCTGCAAATCTTGTGATCCTTCCTATAGTGGAATTTTATGTGACTCTTGTCTTGGATTTTCTTTCATTATATTGATATCATATCAATTTCCATATAAGGGAAGTCACATTTCATATTCCAAATCAATCAATGATCATCTATCGATACAAGGATGAATATAACCTTCCAGTGGAAATTTCATCCATATTATGGGTCTTGATTCCAATAAATGAAGGTTATTTATCTCAAATGTTTGGTGAGAAAATCACCATTAAGAATACACCCATTTTATGGGAGTTTGATGTTTTCTTTCCATAGGAATTACTTGGTCTTCCACCAAATCGTGAAGTTGAGTTTTCAATAGAACTCGTACCGGGTACTATGACCATTTCAAAGACACCTTATAGAATTGACCCAATTGAGTTTCAATAATTGAAGAGGAAACTCCATGAGAATCTTGATAAGGGATTTATACACCCTAGTGCATCACCTTGGGGAGCACCTGTTCTGTTTATTAAGAAGAAAGATGGATCAATGAGACTCTGCATTGATTATCGAGAAATTAATAATATCACTATCAAGAACAAATATCATCTCCCATGCATTGATGAATTATTTGACCAACTATATGGAGCTCAATACATTTCTAAGATTGATCTTCGTTCAAGGTATCATCAATTAAGGGTCAAAAGGGTGGATATACCAAAGTTGAAATTCCATACAAGGTATGGACATTATGAATTTATAGTGATGCCATTTGGTCTTACTAATGCCCCTAATATCTTCATGGATCTAATGAATAGAGTCTTTAGAGGCTATCTTGATCATTTTTTAGTAGTCTTTATAGATGATATTCTTGTCAATTCAACTAGCAAGGAAGAACATGAATATCAGAAGAGAATTAAATTAAATACCCTAAGAAAGGAGAAGATTTATGTCAAATTTACAAATTGTCAATTTTGGATTCAAAAAGTTTTATTTTTGGGTCAGATAATCTCATAAGAGGGGATATCTATTGATCTAGAAAAAACAGAGGTTATTGAAAGATGGTCAAGACCAAAAATAGTAACTGAGATACGAAGTTTTCTTGGTTTGGAAGGATATTATCGATGTTTTGTGAAATATTTTTTACGATTTTCTACTCAACTCACCAGGTTGACTCGAAAATGAGTTATGATAGTTTGGATGGAGGAGAGTGAAATGAATTTCAAGTAGTTAAAAAGAAGGTTATTCAGTGAACATGTGCTCACACCTCCTTATAGTGGAGAAAGGTTTATGATCAACAGTGATGCATCCAAGAAGGGATTGGGGTGTGTTCACATGAAAAACGATACGATGATAGCTTATTCCTCACGAGAGTTGAAAATCCATGAGAAAAATTACCCAACTCATGCTTTGGAGTTTTCTACGGTAATATTTGTATTCAATATTTGGAGGCATTATCTTTATGGTGAATGGTTTGATATTTATATTGATCATAAATGTTTAATGTGTATTTTCACACAAAAGGAGATGAATATGCACCAGAGAAGATGGTTGGAGCTGATTAAGGATTACGACTTCTCAATTCATTAACACCCTGGGAAAGAAAAAAAGGTGGAAGACGCATTAGGTCGACAAGACAATGCTAGCTTATCCATGATGAAGATTACAAAAGATCCAATATTTATGGATTTAAAAAGGATGGATCTTTGAATTTTATTGGAAGGGTAAAAATCTTATCTTTCTCAAATGAATGTTTAACCACATATACATGTGAAGATTAAAGAGGCACAAAAAGAAGATATAATTTTACAAAAGAAGGTGAGAAATGTTCCTGAATTCCACGTTGATTGTGATGAAATAATAAGGTTCAAGAATCAGGTTTGTGTTCCCCCCATCCCATAATTAAAGAAGAAAATATTGGATGAAGCTCATAGTTCTTCATTCTCTATTCACCCTGGAAGCACAAAGATGTATATGGACCTGAAGGAGTACTTCTGTTGGGATGGCATGAAAAGAGATATTGCTGAATATGTCTCTAAATGCTTGGTTTTTCATCTAGTTAATGCTGAGAGACAGAAGTCCAAGTGGATGTTACAACAATTACCCATAACAGAATGGAAATGGGAAAACATCACTATAGACTTTGTCACTGGAATTCCTAAAACATCCAAAGGCAATAATGTTTTCTGGGTTATAGTTGACCGTCTTATGATGTTGTCACTCATAATTGCTATTAGAGAGTATTTCTCTTTGATAATATTGCTAGGATATATGTAAAGGATGTGGTAAGATTTCATGGAGTACCACTTTCTATTATATCTGATCGGGATCTGAGGTTTACCTCGATGTTTTGGTGATGTCTTCAGTATACTCTAGAAACTGAGTTGAGTTTCAACACTACTTATCATCCTCAAATAGATGGTCAGTCTGAGAGGATAATTCAAACTCTAGAATACATGTTGAGATCTTTCTCTATGGATTTCAAAGTTGGTTGTGATCAACACCTAACATTGGTGGAATTTTCTTATAATAATAGCTTTCACTCAAGTATTCAGATGGCTCCTTATGAAGCTCTCTATGGAAATAAATGTAGAACTCCAACTTGCTGAGATAAAATTGGGTAAAGAAAGATATTAGGACCTGATCTTGTTGATGAGATGGAAGAAAAGATCTGATCTATTCCACAACACCTAAGAGTAGCTCAGAGTCGAAAAAAAGTAATGTCGATAACCGAAGAAAAGACCTAGAGTTTGAAGTGGGTGATAATGTGTTCTTAGGAATATCTCTCTGGAAGAGAGTAATGAGATTTGGAATAAAGGAGAAGTTGAACCCTAGGTAGATTCGTCCTTTTAAAATACTGGATCATGTTGGGATGGTAGCTTACTGGTTGGCGCTTCCACCGAATCTCTCTCAACTTCATGATTTCTTCCATGTATCTCTCCTGACAATGTACATACCCGATCCTTCACATATACTAAGCTCAGAAGTTGTAATGCTGGAGAAAGATATTTCGTATAAAGAACAGCCGATAGAGATTCTGGATCCTAGAGAAAAAGTCCTAAGAAACAAGACCACTCACTTGGTTAAAGTTTAATGGAGGAACCACCAATTATAAGAAGCTACATGGGAACTTGAGAATATAATGGGGGAGAGGTATCCTCATCTGTTTGTTACGAAGTGAAGAATTTAGAGGGAGAAATTAATTTTAAGGGGGGGTAAAATATAACTCCCTGGGATTTTATGAGAAATATTTTTGTGTCTTATGTTATATGCAACACCAAAAGAATTATTTCACTACACATAACATTGGCTTGTCTTGCGTTACACGCAATCGCGACCTTCCTCGATAGCGTGTGTAGTACGCAATTCCAGGTTTTACTAAAAAATGATATATTATTATGGACTAGAAATTATGAATAGAATTAACTACATTTTATATTTTATAAAATTATCTTACACATTTTCTAGAACATGGTATGAGAACAAAATAAATTTTTTGGGTAAAATAAGTATTATTCAAAAAATGCAGTTTTACTGCCTTTTGATGGAGCACCCACTTTAAATCTAGTTTTTGAAATGTTTATAAGTTCAATTTGACAAAATAAAATTTTTCTTTGGAATCAGGATATAAAAATTTACTTTGGATAAAATTTTCATATTATTCTGAAAACGTTCATATTTTAATGAATAGTAAAAACACGCTATATTTTTATTAAAAACATCTTTTTTCATCACAATAATTTATATTTTTAAATTATAATATTGAATGGAAATAGAATATATTTTTACCCTTTAATATAATTTATGTTTTAACATTAATTTTACATTGAGTTCATAGATAAAAACATTTCAATCTTTGGCAATGTTTTAACTTATAAAACCCTGTTTCTTCATAACTGGGTTAATTTTAAATTAATTACTGTAACTTTTTTGTTTCGAGTTTTGAAAAATTTATTCCATATTTTAATTCAATGTGTCTAAATTATGTTAATAGGATACTTTTATTTTTATGAAATTATGAATAGTAACTACGGAAATTATTATTTACAGCAGTTGAAGGTAAATCATGTAATTAAGGGTAAAAATAAGATCATAAAATTACCCTAACACCTGCCAAAATTCTATTGGATGACTAAAATTCGACCCATATCACTTAATGGTTGGAATAGATTCATTGTATGGACTTTAGACCCTGGAAAAAATTTAATTATCATTAAAACAAAAGAAAGTGACAACATGTCACTCTCTTAAATCTTATAAGTATAATAATTTTTATTCAGTGATAAAATTCATGAAACTTCGAACATGAATATTTTACAGAAATATATTAAAATTTTATACATCATGTGAATTTATTTATAATTTTTAGGGATTAAATAATTATTATTAAAGGTGTCACAATAGTGATGTTGAAATTATTTTATTGATTGAAATATCAAATAAATGGTTTTAAAAATATTAAAATAAATATTATATGAACTATTTAATGTTTTCCACGAATTTTCTAGATAATTATGACATGTTATGAATATATTAAATCTTTTATTTTGAAAATATATTCTGTGGGGATTTTATTTAAATTCAAATAAATGAATACTATCAAAATTGACACTTGTTATTTTATAAAAAGAACATAATTTAAAATTGTTTAAAAACCAAAAAAATATTTAAAATTTATAAATTTTAATATATATGGTCGAAAATGTCATAAATTATCCAATTACAGAAAATTTACAACACATAAGTAATTACTTATAACAATTTAAAATTTAGAATCTTATTACCACAAATAAATTAAATAGATTAAATAAGGATAATTCAAGTTCATGAGGTTTAAAATAAATTTCAAACATGTATAAATTTTATTTCATGATGATAATACAATTATATCTCATCTAATATTTGAATATTATTCATTTTTGGAGGTCTTTAAGTGGGTTATGATTTATTATAAATTAATATTTTTGAGGTTTCCAAAGGTGCCCCTCTCCTCCCTTATAAAAGGGCACCTCCTCCCTCTCCTCTTTACACAAATTTTAGCCTTAAATCTCAGCCAAACCCTTCCCATTACTCTTCTAGACTTCCCTAGTAATATTATTGAGGTTCTGGTCTTCTCAAAAGAACAAATCTAGTCCCTTAAGAGGAATTTTAAAGGAGGAACATCGAGGAAGAGGTAATCTCTTCTACCGATTATTTCAAGTTTCTTCCTTCTTCTACTTCATCTTATTTAGTTGTTTCATTATAAATTAATAACATCATTATCACTAATATAATGATATTTTATTATAAATATGAAACATCCATATTTCACCTTCTATCCACCCTACAAGAAATGAAATCACCGCGCGTGTGTACGGACGGAATATCGTCCCCACGCCGTGGTGTAATCTATTTTCCACCTCCACCTTACTTAGATGGGTATAATGGTGTAAATAATAACTATATATTATTATTATAACATTATACTGATTCTGATATATTATATCATCAACTCCAATTCCAATCATATAATTATGGGAATGATATCATCGCTCGTGCGTACGTATGGTCTACCGTCTCCATGATGTGATCTGACTTGTTCTACGGGATCTTCATTGAATAATGATTATATAAATGAATTTAATGAATAAATATGATATATATTACACTAATACAATTCTTTAAATGAGTTATCTATAACCTAAAAAAAAGGAATAAGAATCTATTCGACAAAACACGCATAGTAACATAAAGAAATGAACACCCGAATAACAAGTAGTAATGAAATATTACTAATAAAAAGATAAGAATATGACCATATATGATATCATAATAGTAAATGTGATTCTGTAATAAGTCACTGTAATTATTTAAATCATTATACATTAGGTTTGGATACCTACGAAGCATATCGTACCTAAGGTACGGGAAAATCTCGCAATCTCATTTTTATCTGAGATTGTTTATACCTCAGAATTTACTGGGAAATATTTATCAACCACATCCACGTTTCCTCAATATGTTATTTTATTTCTCCTACAATTTTTAAAATCCAATTTTACCCATTGGTGAGTTTTTAATAAAAGTTATGAAACAAATCTTTTGTCATTTTTAGTATGAGGTACTTTTTGGACTTTTTCGGCCAAAGTACGAGAAGAATGTATTTTTTACTTATACAACATGAATGGATTTTTATGATTTCATAGAACATTATTTCCATGAATCTTCCTTTAACAATTTTCAGGTTTATTTTTAATTAACTTATTTTAGTTTAAGTTTTTATGTCATGAAAAATATTTTTGAAGTATAAAAGATATTTTCTTCAACAATAGAGTTCAAGTGTTTTATCAAAATTATTTTCCATATAAGATAATACAGGGTTCTATTTTTATCCCTATTTTTACATTGATTTTATTATGTTATGATGAATTTTTTTTAAGAATTCCTTTTATCTTATATGGATTATGTTATGATGGTATGATGTTTATGAATCCCATTTTAATTACATGGGTTATTCCATGATTTTGTGGCACACATAAGAATGGTATCATTATGAGATGGGTGAGACCTATATCTACTTCCAATGCATTGGGTAATGATATATATCTTATGAGATAGATATGGCTAGAATGGCAAGTTAATCTGGTTCAGTGATATATGACTGCAACGAGGAGTGAACTCAGTTTAGTAATGGACTTTATCCGCTATGATAGTCATGGGAATGAGTCTTGACTAGTATGAAATGATTTTCTATGATTATGTGTGAATGAAACAATGTTTCATGTTTTAATTTATGATTATTGGGATTACATTTCACTACTATGATTTATCGCATGTCATGACATTATGATCTCTTTTGTAGGATAAGATGTTCAAAATGTAATGTTTTTATGAATATGATATGATTGATATCTCCTTCGTTTACCATTACTGATCATTTGAGCTCCCCCTTTTGTATGTTTTATTTTCCCCAGGCCAGGAAGAAGGATATTAAGTAGGATATGAAAAAAGGGACTCTAGATATGATTAAATAAACGGGAGACAATGTAGATGCTTTATGAACCATATATTTATGTTTACAAGTTTCTAAAGACACTATATCTATACGGTCCTATCATGGTTTGGTTATATGTTGTAATAAGTATGCTTAAATTCTGAAGTAATAACAATGTATGTAATGTATGGGTAATTATACGTACCCTCCAATATGAATATGCATATAACATGATGGGATTTTAATTTAGGAACTTGACTATATCTAATAATTTTTTTAAGATAATTAAATCACCACAATAATGATTTTATTATTGAATAAATATTCTATTTATATGATTATTTTATTCCTAGTTATTTTTTATATGAATTTTACTTATGGAAATATTATTATCCTTCTTTTAGATAAACATATTTTTTTTTAAATATGGTTTTGTTGCCTCCAATTAGTGGAAAACATTATGAAGTAAATAATACACATTTAGTATGAACCTATGATATTCTATCAATGAAAGGATAATAATAAAATCCCTTGGGAGTAAAAGTATATAATATTGGTCATGATATCAAATAACAGTAGACTCCCAGCTCAAATAGTTGGATTACAATTAAATATTATGGATAACCCTATTCTATGGAAAGAGATATGTTTCTCAATTTTATAAGTTTTATTTCGTTCTAGAAATTCTTTCTTCATTCATCTCTATAATATAGATCCCTTATCTATTTCCATTGGTATATGATAATTAAAATTATGAGTATTCAATTTATTTAAATGTATTGAATATGAAACGCTATATTTTAGGTTCTATTATTATTGTTATTATTATTACTATTATTACTATTATTATTATTTATATCTATAACATTAATGAGTGTTTCTATATTATTTTAAAAATATTTAAACAAGATAAAAAAATGTTCCTAAAAAGATATAAAACAAAACAAAGAAACTTTATTCATCAACAAGTTGTACATTACAACAGAAATGACATAAAAACAATTACATCACACCCTGGAATATTACTCACCATGGATTAAATATATTCATTGAACGTTCATAGATAAATAAGGTTCAGTATATATAAAAATATTCATGAATAGTAATTCTATAAGATCATATTCATCCTTGAGGATCAACAATATACAAGAAAAACATAAAATACAAAAGAGACCATCAATGGAGAATTCATTATGTAAACTTTATAATTAGAAATAACAAATGATCTTGTGAAGTGAGATTTAAATGGATGAATGATTTTTTACATTTACATATATGAATGAAATATAGTCATTTTAAATATAACCATTAAAAATATTTCATACAGAATATGGTCACTGTGAATATAGTCATTGTTTATATATCCAATAGGTATACCAAAATCATGTACCATTATGTTTTAAATTTGAAGGAATAAAACTATGAATGAAATAAAAATATGACATAAAAAATTTGATATATACATATATATATATATATATATATTAATTTATATGTTGGGTATAAATACGAATATTAATAGTATTAAAATATGATATGATGTTTATAAAAAATTAAAGAAAATATTTTAATCAAAATTTAATAATAAAATTATATTTTATAATATAAATAATTAATTATAATGTTATTTGTTAAAACAAATTTATAATAAAAGTAATATTTTTTCTTTTCTCAAATATATTTTGTGTAATGTATTATATATTTTATTTCAATATATTAAATAAACACTTATAAAATATTAAATATAATCTAGAATAGTAACATCTTGTAAATTATAAATTGATATAAAACAATATTAAGCACACTTAATGTTCAAAAAACATTTTAAATAAAATAATTTTTTACTTATATTTTATATTTTCATTAAAAGATAAATTGATAAAATTTATAATAATAATTAGATAAATATAAATTCATTTTATGATTTTTAATTTCAAAATTATCTCTTCATGATTTCATAAAATGTTTCTAAAAATATTAAATATTTATTGAATTGTGTAAAATATAATTTTTAAAAATAATAATAATTTTATGAAATTATTAGTATATATGTATAAATTAGAATTTTATGAAACCATTTTATAAAAAATTACATGTATTTTATATGTAAATTTATAATTTTTATAATGATTTTTAAAATTTTAAAACTAGTATTTGACATTTTAGAAATTAAGTTAAATTTTTCAAAAAAAATTATACATTATAAATTTAGCGTCTAGAAATTTATTTTTGTAAATTTTAACAATTGAATAAAAAATGGATTTAAATTTTTTAATGATTATGTCCATATTATATAATAAGGTTATTTTTTTATTGGGAAAAATTAAAATTTTACAAGGTAAAAACTAGTCACCATGGTGAAAACTATAATTGTAAAAAAGGAGTACCATATAAGGTAAAGGGAGAAAAATGTTAGAAAAATGTTTTAATTAGATAGTTCAGGTATTTATGTAACTCTCTGACCCCAAAGATCCCTGATATAGTGAATAATTTTATTGCATTTTCATATATACAAGCTTAACACCCTAGGGACCGATCCATTTAGCCGTTTTGGAAAACCAGAATACAGACATGATACCCATATTACATTGAGGAGTATAAAATAAAAAATGATACATAATAAAATGAAATGAACTAAATCGTTGAAATATCATTCAAATATGTATTCTTCATATCATAGGGAAAGGGAAAAAAATAAGGGTGATCTTAAATTATTAGCAAGGGTAAATAATAACGAATTCTGTCATGAATCAAAAATGAATAATCAATATTAAAAGAATTAAATATGATTGAATAATTCAATATAAATAATCACACAAGCTAAATACATGATGATGTCTATTCTAAGAAATCAAATAATCACATGATATAATAATAATAATAATAATAACAATAATAATAGTAAAACAATTCATAATGTTGGGCGTCTTCACTATTATGATCATTCCTCAATATAGTTACTGTCGAGATCTTTCCTCCAAATAAATTGAGCCCATGGGTAGAAAAACATCATATTTATGTCATGATATATTGTCATGAAAATCTACAACTATTTTCAATCAAACATAAAGGGTCTTTTTACCAACTAACACCATCCCATGTGACTAAAACTGCATCGAGTGTCTTATAGTAATCAGTCCCCAACCATTATGTATTGATTTAAAATATCCCCAAACCATTTATTTAATATCCAAAACATTCCACTATTTCAAATAATCTATTTAAATTTATACACAATATACCTTATCAAATATCTATATTGAATAAAAGATACGGATTTTTCAATAATTTCCCAATTATCCAAATAACTGTCAATGTGAAAACCATATATAAAAAGGCTATACAGTTTAGGAAATAATAATAAAATTTTCATGATAATATGTATATTTAAGATAAATGTAATCTTTAATTAAAATTATAAAAAATAAATGATTTTTCAATACAATGTTAACAATCCCAAAACAAAAGTGATATTACAAGGATAATTTTACCATTTTGAAATTTTCAATTAAAACCCCTTTAATGAGATAATTAAGATTAAAAAAATAAATAACTTAAATAAAAATTTTTTCATTATATTATATATCAAAACATTAAGTAGAATCAACAAACAAAAGAAATAAGTGGTGATTATGATGTGTGCCTCATGAATGAATAAGTGATAAAAGAATTCCTTACCCTGAGTCTGATTTGTGACGTGTGTATTTATCTTCTAAAATAATAAACATATGTGAATTATTTACTTTCTCAACAACCAATTTTATGTTTTTTAATACTTATAATTTAATTATTACAATGTTCTAAACAACAACTTTAAATAATAATGTTTATGGATGTTGTTTTGACCAAATTAAATTCATCTTTCAAAAACATATATGGAATGTCGAATATGGTCAAAGGTGTCATTATATTAGCATATAAAGAATAAAAATCCAAAATTAATAATCATATTTCCACATAATATATACTTTTAAACCCATTCATGAAATATGATTATGAAAAATGAACCAACATTACAATCATGGAGACAGTAGGTCGTACATACGTTTGAGTAATGATCCCATTATTCAATGTTCATTTTGGAAAGACGGTAACTAAAAATATATCATTCTATAATTATTATTATATAATATATGAAACATAATTTAATTATATATACTTATATATAGAATTATACTAATGTAAAATGATTCACATTTTGTTGAGGAGGCGGTAGTCGATACGTCAAAGAATGACTTTATCACATTTTTAGTGTGTGAAAGGGTAATAAAAAAATTATATATTATATTTACATAAAGGTAATTATATCATTAATAAAATATATATATTTCATTTATGTCACATATATTTAATTAAAATCATCCTTATTACATTCCTTGTAATTTGCGAACGTACCACATTGCTTTCAGGAGGCGGTAGTCCAAACGTTCACAAATAATGTTATAGTATTTACACCAAATGTAACGAATAAAGGCATGTGTTATATAAAAATTAAAGAAGAATAAAGACATAATACATATCATATATATCTTATAAAAACATTTTTTCTATCAAAATTCCCAACTGTTAGAGTTGGTAATGGAAAAATGGTCGACAATATATCTTGATGCGGTAGTTCGTCGTACATAGAAACGGTATGTTAGATACCCATTTGATGGATGTGTGTGTAAATGTAGATTGAAAATTTATCATAAATACATATCATTATATTAATTATAATAATTTATTATATAATCATGTAATAATAAGAAATGTATGGGTATATAAACAAATAAAACATAAATGCACATTGAAGAATGTTACCACTTTTTCGGGTAACTCCTTTTGGTTGTCACCAAAGGAAATCCTATTTTTTTTTTCAATTGTAGTCTTCTATGAATATTGGAGTGGTTTTGGGAGAATGTTTTAGCAGTGTTTTTATGATCCAATGTGGCATTAGAGGTGTGAGGAAGTGGGAAGGTTGAGTGCCTTTTTATAGTGGGGTGAGATGCATTCTTGAAAATACAAAAAGGTATGCACAATTAAGAGGTCTCCAATACATCAAGTGCCTAAAAATTTTCAAATAATGGATTAATGTACATTAATGGTCAATAGAGACCACCAAAATACAAAAATAAGTGAATTTTTAATTTTTTTTCATTCACTTCTATGTTTCTCTACTTTTTACATTTTAGTTTTTATTAAAATTATTGGGTTAATTCCAAAGTAATTTAAACATAATGAATAAATTAATGTGACATTATTTATAAAATATATACCCACAAAATTATAAATATTATGTATAAGTTATAAATTTTTTTGTGGGATGTAAATTAGTTTTAATACAAATACCTGTAACGCGTAGAAACACTACTATACCCCGAACATTACTGCAAATGTTTTAACTATCTATGGGTAAATATTTTAATTTTAATGTATCAATTAATACATAAATTGATAATATTTTATATTTATTTACATTTATAAATAAATTGGAATAAAATTTTATCTTTAGTATTTTTGATTATTTTTAATAAAATATCATTTAATATAAAATAACATTAATGTCAATTATCACATTATTTATTTAAATTGATTTTTAAAAGTATCAAGAAAATGATGGAATTTGGATATATTAAATAAAAAGATTTATAAAAAGATTTAAATATCTTTAAAATATTAAAATACAATAATTCAATCAAGTTACATCACTTTTAATATTTATTGTATAATTTATTTTATTTATTATTTACTAACTAATCGTCACCATATCATATGTAAAAAATTTAATATAACCAATTAATATCATAAAATTATAGTAAAATATTTATGATAAAATAAACTTATTTAACTTTCAAAATAATTTTTAAAACTAAAACTATGTAACTTTTTCCATACTATAATATTTATAAATGTTAAACGTAAGGAAGGTTCTTTTCTTGTCATTTTTCATAAAATTCTAACCATGCGTTTACATGGTCAAAATATTGACATAAACGTTCATTTTTACATGTTTCTATGTCATTTTGGTCATTAAGTTTAATGTTCAGTCCATTGTTAAGCTTAATTTTATAGTAATGATTGTAATTAATTTTATTTAATTTTACTAATATATTTTTCTAAGAAATAAGTGGATCATTATAGACTATAAGTATCATACTGATTATAAATTTTCGGCCCATTTTTTCAAATTCAATTCATAGAAGTTAAAAAATTAATTTTAATGATAATCACACAAACATTGTGAGAAAGAGTGGTTTTAAACTAAAAATGATCAATAGTTTTTTAAGTATTTATATCTAAATTAAATATAGAAATTTTTATAATGACCATAATTGTATTATTATATATATTATTTATCTATTTTTACTTGAAAACAAATTTAATCAAAAATTTAATTTTAATAATAATTTAGATGAAAAAGAATTTTTTAGCTAAAATGCACTATTTATCACTATTTATTAAAAAATTAAACATTTAAATAAATACCAAAAGTCCACCCAATTATTAATTTGACATCCCAAACAGAAAAATGAAGTTTATTTTTAAAAATATAATATATAAAAGTTTCAAAAAAATTAAAATAGTTGCGCCATTAAATATTGGTAAATATAAGTGGTATATGTAATGCAAGATTACTCAGTAGTGTATGTAGCGTAATCATGAAATCGAGTTTCATATAATGAAATAAAAAAATTATAATTAATTATAAAATTAAAATATGGTGATGTATTGTGGTGTTAAATTCTCCCCACCTTAATGAAATTGCATCCACACAATTTAAACATGATCTTGGTAATCGAGGGACAAATATTTTAAAATAATATTGTTAAAAAAACCACATAGAAAATAATATTAATAACATATATTCATGATAATAGGGAAATTATAATGATAATCTATCACAAATCTACGATTTAGAATCGAATAACATTAGTGAAAATATGGACATGAAAAAAGAATCAAACTATCATGTTCTGATGCACAGTGATAGAGAACATGTTTGTCTAAAATTTGATGAACACAATGTCATAAAGTAGGGTTATGAAAAAGATCATTGATATAATAAAAAAGGATTATAATGGGATAATTTATTTTAAAGGCATTATTAAATGTTCTTCATAAATCTTTCACCCTCTAAAAATATAAGTAAATATATGTTCCTAGAAACATAATCTTTTCCATTTATTACACATTGAATTAATTATACTTTATCTCGAAGAAAAATATGTAATATATAAATTTTTAAAACCACATACAATGTTCACCTTAATTAATTTCATAAAAGTTTAAAATTTCCAAAATATTATGATCTAGTACTTTATAAATAAGGTCACTAAATTTTCCAAATTGTACTTATCATTAGCCTTTTAATCAACATGAAGTATCTTAAAATTATAAGATTCCAATCATGTGAATTCCTTCCTAATGTATTCTCTTAAAATATTGTAACATCCATAATTAACATAGAACCTTATTATAAAGATGAATTCTTCATTATTCCTAAAGTAACACACATTATATTATATATATTTCTTATGTCCAAAAGTTTTATAAACTCTATCAATGATGGAATAAACCAACAAATAATTAATCACTTCCAATGTACTTAGTACTATCCAATTTACTCTATAAAAATAAATCATCTCTTTATTTAAAAAATGAATAATCAATATGAAAATAATAAAAGATTATTTAATGATTTCATATAAAAACTCACATGATATTAAAACATGACCACATATATTCTAACTAAAAAAATAATCACATGGAGTAATAATAATGAAAGAATGTGTAATTTTGGAGATCTTCACTATTAAAATACATCCTCAAGATTTTTAATATCAAGATATATCCTTAAGAAAATATTTTCCTATGGGTATAAACCCATATTTTTTAGTTCAAGATCTATCATCTTCATAATCTCAAACTGTTTGGAAACAAATGTAAAGTGTTTTTTCCAACTTACTTTGTCACATGAGACCATCGAAGCATCAAGGGGGTTGCATTAACAGGTCGCCATCCCATATTTATTTCATTAAAAATCACCCAAAAAATTTCTATAATGTCCAATACATTCATAATATATTTAATAATATATTTAAATTCATTCACGATGTTCCTTATCAAATATCTGTATTGAATACAATATACTGATTTATCAATAATTCCCTAATTAATCAAATAACTATACAAGTGAGAACCCTATGTAAAAATGGTATAAGGTTTTGGATATAATAACATTAATTTCATAATAATATGTATATTTATGTTAAATTTAATGTACCATAAAAATGATCATATGGACGAGTGTGTTCTAGAGAAACATAACAATCGTACAATAAAGGGATATTGCAATGATAACTCTTACCATATTGTAATTTTCAAGTAAAACCACATGGATCTTATATTAAAATTAAAACATTAAATAGAATTAATATAAAATAATTATTAATATAATAATTTAAAATGGATAGTATATTCTACACACAAAATAAATAAGTTTTGATTATGATGTATGCCTTGAGAAAGAAAAAGTGAAACAAGAATATCTTACATTTAGTCATAATGGTCATGTGTGGCTTTATATTCAAAAATAATAAACATATGTTAATTATTTAAATTCTTTATAAAATTTTTAAATATTATTATTACTATTTCTTTTCTTATTACAATGTTGTGTACACCTACTTTATATAGTTAAGTTTACGTCAGGTGTCTTTACCAACTTTGGTTCATGTGTAAAAACACATTGGATAGTCAAATATGGTCAAAGGTGTCATTATATAACAATATATATAATAATAATCATGAAATAATTATCATATATATATATATAAATTATACTTTTTTATTTAACCATTAATTATTTTTATGAAAAATGAAAAAATGTTAAAATTATAGAGACGATAAGTTGTACGTATACAAGAGTAACGTTATTACTTTTGAATGATCATTATGAAAAGAAGATAAATAACATTATATATTTCCAAAATAAATATTATATAATAAATACCATATTATTTAATCACATATACTTATATATATAATTATTATGATGTAAACAATATCACATCGCCTAATAGAGGCGGACGTTCACATATCGACGAAGGACATCATAACATTTTCAGTGTGTGAAAATGTAATAAAGAAAAAGATATTTTATATTTTAATAATGGTAAATATTTCATAAATATATTTCATTTATGTAATATATTTTTAATTAAATCCATCCTTAATACACCCCATTTAACGTGTGAATGTATCACATCGCATGGAGGAGGCGGCAGTGCACACATCCACAAACGAAGTTATCATATTTACACCAAATTAAAGACATATTAATATGTGATAAACAAAAATTAAATAATCATAAATACATAATAAATATAATTTATATTATATAAAAATAATTTTTCTATCATAATTCCCAAACATGAGTTGTGGTAAAGGAAAAAATGAATGACATCGTTTCGTGTTGTGGTAATTCACCGTACACAGAGACATTATGTTCATTACCCATTTGATGAAATTGTGTGAAGGGTTTGTTCAAAACATTAACATAAACAATATTATTATATTCATGATACGTTTTTTATTATATAATCAAGTAATGATATGAAATTTAGGGGTGGATAAACAAATAAAACATAATTTCACATTAAATAATGTTACATCTTTTTTGGGTAATACCTTTTGGTTTTCATCAAATTGCTTCATTAAATTGATATCTTTCCAATTTTTGTATTATATGTTGGTGGTAGGGGTGTTTGCATACTATTTTATCATAATTTGTTATGCAAAAACTGGCTTGATAAGTGAACATAAGTTGGAGGGGTGAGTGCCTTTTTATAGAGGAGGGGGTATAGCATTCTTGTAAATATAAAAAAGTAATGACTATTGTGAGGTCATAAATACCTCATGTGCCTATAAAATTTCAAATAATTTAGTAAATTGAAATTATGGTCAAAAAACGTCCAATAAAGAAAAAAATTATTTTTATCATTTTTTTCCTTATCTTCTATGTTTCCCAATTTTTAAATTTTTTGGTTTTATTAAAATAAATATTATTCTATCATTTTTATTTTTTCAATTAAGACTAAATTAAAGTATTATTTTTTTAATATATAGAGACACTGAATTTTGAATATCATATATAATTTTAAAAATATAAATCTCATGTGTTCATGAAATTAATTTCAAAACAAGCACATGCGACACGGAAAACACTATTTTAACCTGAACTGTGCTAACTATGTTTTCACTATCTATGGGTCAACAGGTCAATTATAAAAGATAAATTGGTACATAAATAGTAGATATTTTATATTTTTTAAAATTTTCAAATAAAATTAATTAATATAGGATTTTTATTAATATTAATTATTTTTTAGAAAATATCATTTATTGAAAATTAAAATTAATGTCGATTTTTACATTATTTACTTTATTTATGTTTTTAAAATATCATTACCATGATGGAATATAGATATGTTAAATTAAAATAACTGTAACGATATATATATTTATTCAAATATATAGTAAGACATTAATTCAATCAGTTTATGTCACTTTTAATATTTATTGAATCATTTGTTTAATTTACTATTATCTAAATAATCCATGTGTTTTCATTTGTTAAGTGTTTATCGTTACTAATTAATATGTAAATTTTATAGTTAATACATCATGATAAAAATAACTCACTTCACTTTCATAATTATGTCTATAACCTAAATTATGTATCTTCTTCCATAATCAAAAGATATATAAATGTTAATGGAAAGGAATATTCCTTTTTTGTCTTTTTCCATACATTACTTATTATATGGGTCACATTCATGATCATGTTCCCAAATAACTCATAAATTTAGAACCAAGATGGGATACGGTATAAATATTGGAATCCAATGGATTTTGAACAAGTGTATAGTTCATTTGTGACTTATCTTTAAGGTTTAGGCCCTTCTTAAACATAATTTTACCTTAAACATTGTAATTACGTTTAATTACTTTTACCAATATTTTGGGTCAAAAGATATGTTGATATAATTAAAATGTAAATATCATTCTTTTTACGACCATTTATTTCAATTTTTCTACATTAAATTCATAGAAGTGAAAAAATTATGATTAATGTTAATCCCGCATATGTGGTGAGAAAGTCGAGTTTTATAGTGAAAATGCACAAAAGATCCTTATGCATTTATATCTAAAATAAAAATAAAAAATAGTAATATTAACTAAATTAGATAAAAAATTAAAAATTTATTAATTTTTACTTCAAAAAAATTTAAAAAAAATTTAACACTAAAAAATTTTAAATGAAAAGGCAGTTTTCACCTAAAATGTAGTTTTCCACTATTCATCACAAAATGAAACTTTTCTGTAAAATAATAAAAATACATTCAAATTTAATTTTGAAATTCCAAATTCAAAAATGATTTTTATTTTTAAAAATAATATTTATAAAAGTTTCAAATTTTATTTTCAAAACAGGTGTTTCATTAAAAGGCGATAAAACTTGGTCTTGCATGTAATGGAAGATAACTTAGATTTGTGTCCAAAATATTATTAAAATTGTTTTAAATATCTATAAATCATGGAATGAATAAAAAATATATTCTAAAATGAAAAAATTAAATTACTTGGGTTTTACAGTTTATCTACCTTATCTATTATCCTATATATTATTTCTCAATTTTTGAGGCATTTTCCTTCTGAGTGACTTCCCACTGTTAATGTTTTTTGGGTATTTACAAAGTAATCAATATTTTTTATTTATAAATGAGAATATCCTCTCCTAATATGTAACGCCCCGACCCCAGTTACCCAGAGTTGATGCATTATTACATAACATTGGCATGATCACAAAAGATCAAGTCTCGATAGACCAATTAGTTCAGTAGTATTGAAAACACTAGATATATTCATAAGTCTTACATTACATCATAAAGTAAAAAAACTAAAACATAATCTTGTCTTCATATAACCTCATACTATATTTGCATATCATTTATAAATTACTTCTTCAAATCCTTGAAAAAATAAAACAGTGAAAAGCGTGAGATCAGATGCTCAGTAAGGATAACAATATAGCAGAAACTTTCATAAATAAGTATAAACATTTAAGGCAATGTATAACTAAAACAAAAGCCTTTTAAACTTGAACTTATGAATAATATTGAAAATATAAAATGAAATAATTCCATTTACTTATTCACATGGATATTCTACTAGTCGAATAATCACATGAAATATCAATAACCACATTCATAATGATGGAATGCATAATGCCAGACTATTATAACCACATAGTCAAGGCCTTGTGCCAAGACATCAAATTTGATTTTGTAAAGGCCTTTTTCCAAGACACCAGTTTGTCTCATAAGATCTACTGATTCAACGAGGATCTATAGTGGGCTCCACCCTTCACTTACTAAGTCCAATTCATTCCTCATATGAACAGGTTTAAACATAACATAAACATTCGTATTAAAACTAGAATACGAAACATAAATACTTTCTCCATAAACCATGAATTGTGTAAAAATAACACATCCAAATTCAATAATATCACAAAAACTTCCATACAATTTATAAGTTTTGTATCATAACAAATCAACATCAAATAAGCTTAAAATCCATCAATGGATGTTCACATAGATGAAATCAAAACTATTTGAGAGAAATATCTCTTTTTTTTGAAATAATTTAAAAGACACATAATTATAAAATAAAACATTTAATTTGAAAATATTCTTATAATATTTTAAGGGAAGCTTCGAAGATTTTAAAATGGTGGAAAATAGCCACACCCGTTGTATAAGTTAAAAAAAGACATTCTTACCTTAATTTTGTCGAAAAGGTTAAGAAGGACCTTGTTTGGAAAATGACATAAAGATTCCTTTATAAACTTCTTATAAAATGTAATAAAATGGTATAAAGGAATTTTACCCATATTCTGTAAAATAGTATGAATTATTTGAAATATATTTTTAAGAAACAAGGATTTGGATGATAAAGACGTCCCAGTAGATAATTACGTATAAACAACCTCGGATAATGAAGAGATTGTGAAATAAACCCTTAACTTTTACCTTTCCTTGATTGAGGGTGGGTTAACCTCCTATATAATGTTGAAATAATTGTTATTAAATTATACAAGAATCATATACATTAATATGATATCATATATGATCTTTTAACATTGTTTTGCTAATAATATCTTAGTATTATCGTCGTTTCAGGTGTTATCTTACTCGTTTTATTTTATATGTTTGTTACATAAGATATGTTTGTTATCCATAGGTTGTATCTTATTCATATCCATAATGATAAAAATTCCTTAAACAGTATTTTTAATCATCAAACGAGAATTATACTTGAATAGATATGATGGAGAATGAATGTCATCGCATTCGTGGAGACGGTAGTCCGTAGATACGTACGAGCGATAATATCATTCTTTTGATATTAAAATAATATATAATGTGATGGTATGTCATATATATAGAATCATTATAATGTTATATTTATTATTTACCTAAATTACACATCATTACTATACCCATCCAAATAATAATGTATTGAATAACAATTACATCATGACGCGGAGACGGTTGGCCGTACGTACACACGTATGGTGACATGTCATTCAAAGGATGGATAGAATAATGAATATGGTTTTACCATATTTATAATAACATCAAAGTATATAGAAGATACTAGATTTATTATTTTATAATGGAAATAAAAAATAATGAATAAGTTGAAAAAGAAAGGAACATGAAAGAGGGTGGTGAAAACATTACCTCTTCTTCAGGTTCTTCCTTTTGATTTGATCAAAAGGGCTCTTTAGGTTGGATTTATGATCAAACTAAATCCTCTAGGTTTAACTGAGGTAATTTTAGAGGATATTTGGGTAGGTTTTGGCATATCCAAAAGGCTTTGAAGGTATGAAGAAATTTTTAGAAGTGGTGTCCTTTTATAAGGGGGGGGAGTTTCTCTTTAGGAAAAACTTAAAGTATTATTTCTTTATAAATACATATTCAGTTTCTAAGGGATCCAAAGTGGATTATTCAAAGTATAAGGTGGGTATGGGTTGAAATCCTTTCAACCAATAGATTTTAGACTTGTTTGGGTCATTACATTAACCTTATGTTTTAGTTTTAAATCATAGTTAATTAGTATCACATTTACCGTGTCACTTTGTATTTTTATATTATATAGTTAATAAAATTACTATATACATCCAAGAAACCCCCAAGTGGTACATTAATGATACACCTATCATGATATAAGTCTTTTTTCCCATCCTTAGATATTTAGAAATTGAATATCAATTATTAATATAATATTTTTTTAAACACTCTTTTTTGACAATTTTGACACTATTGGTACATTATTTTTGTGAAAATCATAATAGCATGATTTCATCAAAAAAAATTAAATAAATACTAACATGTCATATTAACCTTGAAAATTAGTTTAATTCATAAATAGTCTCAAATTACATTTATTTTGATATTTATAATATCAATTATTTATTATTTCATTAATTGGGTAATTATTGCATCACCATTGTGTCGTAAGTAAATTAAATAATTAAATGACTAATTTTTTTTAAAAAAATACCATTATGTGGGAAATCTATTTATATTTATAATGAATATTTATAATTGAATTTATCTTATGTATAACCCTATATTAAAAATGTTTTAGTAATTAAACATTGATTTTAACTCTTTTAACTCTTCTTAAAATTAAATAAAAATAAATGTCATAATCTAATAAAAGTGGTCCTAAATGATAATATTTTATCCCTAAGTATGTTTTTGTTCAAGATACACTTGTTCAGTAGAATTAGTACATTTGTTTGGGTAATATTAATATCATTTTTACCCTTAATTACCTTATTTACTATTAACCGTGGTAAATAAAAGTAAAAAGTTACTATTCACCAAAATTATTTTCATCTCATTGAACCACATTTTACTCCTTGATATTAACTATGTCTCTCGGATTTTTGAAATTCCACTCACAGAAGTTGTGAAATTATGTTTTATATGAATTTCCAAATTCTCCTAGGAGGTGGGTAAAAGACGGTGAAAAGTTAAATAAAATTTTTATATATATAAAATTATTCTGAACTAACTCCAATGAATTACATTGAACTTATATAAGTATTATGTATATATTTTGACCATAATTAAATTTAAATAAAATAAATAGTTATTTAAATAAAAATTCGGTTTATAAGTCAGTGTTTTTTCACTATTCAAAAAAAATTGAATGTTTTCAGAAAAATACCAAAAATTCACCCTAAGCTAATTTCGATATTCAGAATCCAAAAATGAAGTCCTTTTTGAAAGATAAAATTTATTAAATTTTAAAAATTGGGTTTTACTATTCATAACGGCTAGTTTGATTGGTTGTGGTGTGTGTTAGAACTTGAAATTGCGTACAACACACGCTACTGTATTATTCAAAGAGAAGCATACTATGGAAGCTTGGGGTGTTACATAATATCCCATCACACCAAAATCCCCTTAGTTATAACTAGAATAATCCAAAACCTCCCATAAAAACCCTCTCCACATTAAGGATTTGGAGGCCTTCTCAAAAGTCTATCCAACAAAGACTTAATCCCCATCACAAAGAAAATATCTCAAGTAGGGAGGTATAGATTTATAATCACTTATTCATCAATCTTTTTACATTATTTAATTTATTATTTATCAAATTTATTATAACTAAATTTAAAATAAAATATCATTATCCTTATTATATTGGTAATTTATTATAATGATTTTATAATATTTAATCACCATTCCATTTTTCATAAGAAAAATGAAAATGATATTTGTGTGTTCTTCAGATACTGCCTCCACAAAATTTCATGTTTCAAATTCCTTAACCATTAAACACATCTGTTACAAATGATAAATTTATAAAATAATTATGGATTTTATAATATATTTCTGATTTTGAAATGATAAAATATATTATTCATTTTTCCAGTTCTATAGAAAATGAAATTACCTAACATGCATACATGTAGACTATTGACACTATAAGAAAGTTGATTTCCAAATTTATTTTAACGATATCCTAGAATATATGGTTATATGAATGGATTTAATGTATAACTATGGTTTTTATTATGCCATTAGGGTTCTAGTTGAAGAAATGAGACAACTTATTTATGATATGATCAACGAACAATTATCATTAATTCATTCATTTAAAACATGTGTACTGATTGAAAAATTATAATTAAAATTATTTAATATTTTAATATACATTAATTGATATAAATAATTTATAATTTTGATATATCACATAATAAAAACTAAATGATATCATCATGCAACCAGTGCGATGATATTGTAACTAAATAACCTCATAATCATTCATAATCATGGCATGTTCATGTTTAGGTCTATTTGACCACCCACTTGAACAACGCTATGAAATTATTTCATGGATGATTATGAAAAATAATTAATTTAATGTATCATATAAATATTTATATGATTATATTTGTTTATAAAAATATTAATCAATATTTAACCCATTAATTAGGAAAACACACATCATAGGTTGAAAAGCACTAAAAAGTGCCTGTTATTTATTTCATCTCCTTGGAAAAAGACTACACATGAATGTAAATTTAATATTTTTAAAAAATTATGATTCATCCATTACATTAAATTTAATGAACATAAAATTATGAACATTGGTATAAGAATTAATAACAATACCTCTATTACGAAACTATTTCAAAATGATCATGATTACCCACACTTGGCAAGGATAATTGGTAATAATTAACTTGTTTAAATGTATATAATAATGAAAAATTTATAGTATAAAAGAAAATGTATATCAAAATGGATCAATAATAGGTTATTTATATTTTTATGTTTGTTATATTGGATCATAGAGTGCATTCAACTAAGGAAGGAAATGAGATAAATGGTTCATTGTCTAAAAAATAATCTCTTGAGACATATTTCTTAATGTTCATGAGGACGAATTTAACATGTTGTGATTAATAAGTAATTAATATTTTTGATCATGTTTTTTTAATTAATCAGATTATTTTCTTTCATTAAATGGAGATAAATTCAAGATATACCAAACATTATAGTGGTTCTAATCAAAATGTTACTAAAACTGTATGGGATTCATTTCCAATATTATATTAAAATCAAGAATGTTTTTGAAAGATAATTTATCTGGGAATATATTTTTTCTTTATAAAACTCTATATATTTACATTTTATATCCATTTCATTTTATATATCTCCTCGATATATCATTTCTTATATACCCATATTTTACCCGAAGTGTTTCTTATAAGTGGAAACAACCTTGTCCCTTATTTTCATACTATAACCTCTATTTTTATAGGACCTAATTAATTATAAACATTTTCAGATTTCCATATCAATAACTAAATAATTGATTGATTTCATTTTATAAAAATATATATTCTTAAAATAATTTTAAATAAGTTTTCTATGTTTTCCTTAGCAGTTATTTTTATCAATATGTAAATAGAATATAACTTTGATGTTTATAATTTGAACAAAAATTTACATAATCATGATAATTTTATGTGATACAAATTTATAATAATTAATGGGTTTCTAAAAGAAAATCATACTCTCCCTTATTTATCAAATATTTATATCTAAATTTTTTACAAAAAAACATGGATTTTTCGTAAATTTGAGAATGACTTTTTATAATTATCCTCTAATTACTTTTTATATAAATACACATCATTTTATATGTATTATCTTGATCAATGATGTTATTATAATATAACCATGAACATAATTTCTCTTGATAGAGTGTTTAATGTCCTTATAATTAGGTTTAATGGTCAATCCCTGCCTTTTTCATTCATAATCATCCACTATGTATGATCCAAATTTATCACCCAATTCATTTATTTTGTGAATGCATTATTTTTTATTCATTTCATAAAAGTGTATACACCTAGGTGTCATAAATATATTATTTTGGAGAAACTATTAACCTACCTTCATATTCTTTATTTATATGTTTTTAATATTATATTCTTTATTATATTGATTGAAAGGTATTTACCTAGAAAATTACTTGATTTCATTGGATAAGCATTTATTTTCCATGGGATTTCCATGTTGTTCATATTGATGGAATTATTAATTATTTCCTTATTTGATTCCAAATGAAATAAATTTTCATTCCATAAGTTATGTATAATGTTTTGAAGGAGACCCATTTTTTTCATGGGTTATTAATTCTATAAACACGAATGATTTTATTTTGGAATGCTTTATGTAACCCATTTTATTTAAATGCACTATTTATGATGTGATATATGATTAAATTTATTTGTAACTCATAAGTATGGATGTTGATTGGTGGGGTCTTATATCTTTCTCTAATGCATTGGTACACATTTTATATCATGTGAGATAAGTATTCATAAATATATTTCAGTTTCTTATAAACGTGGTATCTGATAGTGTGATTCATGAATGTAATTTTCCATATACTATTCTTATGATATATTTCTATGATGATTTACATTTTTATGATTATTATCTTTAATGTGTTAATATCTCATGGTTCATTTTTATTGAATCATGTTTCTTCACTCTTGATTCATTTATTTTTTTATGAAAAATAATATTTCATGATATATGATCCATGCATTATTGGGTTTAAATATTATTATGTATATTGATTATACTCATGTGAGAATATTATGTTCACTTATTCTATTTGATTATCATACTTATTTTTACCATTACCGTGTTTTTGATCTCACAACTTTCTTTTGATTATATTTCCCTAGGTTATGATGATGAGTATAACACATAGGAAGTATAGGAAGGATTCTAGTGCAGCTTGATTAATGAGAAATATTCACAAGGGTTTTAAAATAAGTTTCTTATATAGGTTTCCCTCAAATACACTAAGAAGTTAATTCTTTGTATTATTTGATTATTTACAAGATGTAATATTTAACTTATGTAAACATTTTAAAATGAATTATTGTTGGGATTAGGTCACTATAATTAGGTTATAGTTAAGTTCTATGAATGCATTAACTGATGTTAGTGTTTTTGTTGTTCATTATATGAGTGTTGGATTCTGGAAACCCAACATTCTGATTTTCATGACATGGACCACTATGGCCCACCTACATAGAAGTAATCAGAGGTCGACTCCCCAATATCACCTCCAATTACCCATTGGTTGGAGACTGACATCGAGGCATATCCCGCACATGGGATTCCTTATCCTAAAGAACTAGTACACATGCTTATCTGTACACTAGTATAATGTATAAAAAAACAAATACATTAAATGCGTGCATAAATTCTAATCTCACATTAATGTATAATAAAATATTATGAAAGACCAAATTTACAAATACAAGCCCACAAAAATTGTAAATGTTCATAACCTACTCGAAAAGGGAGAATGCTATCAAAATGAAACTCATGGATCTATTTGTGGTCTATTTAAAATAACTGATATCCACCTGCTCTTTGTATACCTAGTTCTCTTCAAAAATCTTGTTGTCTATATAATAAATGAATCGTCCACACATATCCCATGTATAGGTGAGTATAAACATACGTAATAGGACCCCAACAGTCACCTAACTCAATGATTCAAATAGGGTGTCATCTCTAAATCATGAATGAAATTATAATACACAAGAAAACCTAGATATGATCAAGGATGACTCTATGTGTGAAGGTGAGGATTTACCTAAGGGATTCTATGACCTGATACATCTATGTAAAGCCTATGTAGGGGTGAGTATAAACATACTTAGTAAGACACCCAAAAATCACCAATCACAATGATTCTAAGATACATTTATGTATAAATCACAAATGAATAGATAATAAACAAGAAATCATAAGGGACTATAATCGAGGATCCAAGGTTACACTCATCTGGGAGAACTCACTCTTTGAATCTCTCTTAAAATAATGTCACTAATATGAGAGGTCATACTCATCACACAATTCCATGTTAGATTATGAAGGAACTGAGAGTTCCATATGATATATAAAATCAAATTGAAATACACCTACTTAAAAGAACATTTATTTTGATACACCTATAGGGGATCATACTATTGGAAAATTGGTTCCACCTGACCCTATCTTGATTATCCCACTATAATGTGGATCGAATGACTGGTTGTAGGTCACATTATACCAGAACCGACCTAGGGAGAGTTTAAGTAATAATGATCTAACATAGGGACTCATAGAAGAACACCATAACCAATCCAGGAAAGGTATCTTATATAGAATTTTTCTTTCAATATTCTTCACTATTTATACAAGGGGGAAACTAATGTTACACGCCCTAGAATTTTGGAACTCATCCATGCTTGATCATAAAGAGGGGACAAACCCAAAATAAAAGTGAATTTATACTTTAGAAACACACACCTGTTAATACTGAATACATAAAATGAGTCATAAGTAATATATACGAGCTACATGGGAATATGATATTTTCTAAGCCTAAATTCTCAGTTGTCTTAATTATGGGTCCACTTGACAAGTATTCTTCATAATTCCAAACATTGTTAGTCTGAATTTCCAATAAACTCCATATATTAAATGCATATATATTGTACCACTATATCCTCTACATAAAACGTGGGTATAATCCATAAAATCCATGTATTATTTGGAATAAACTATAGTTATATTTGCCTCACCTGCAAAAAGAAATATCCACATGATCCAGATCAGAAACCCACCAACAACTACCCTACCATTATATTTACATCCTCAATATCACACAAATTTCGCATATCTAATACTAGCCCCTAACCTATGTAAACAATCCTTATAAATATAGAGTCAAATATATTATGAAACTATTTCCAAGATATATTTAAATCACCATCCAAATGATTGTCATAGATGAATAAATAATGGGGGACAAAGGAAAAAACACAAAATTGAACAGCAAATGAAGGTTGTGTTCATTTTTCCATCAATTATTTAATCTAGTTCATAGGAAAGATAAAACAATTCCAAAAAAATATAAAATATCTCATTAAATGAAAGGGTAATATTTGATGTGTAAATCAAGAGGGAACAATCAATCAATTAATTTTTAAATAAATTAATTCAGGTTCATCCCAAAAATCAAAATTAGAGAATCAACCAAAAAAATCTGTTACATAGATTAGATCGATAATTAGAGGTGAATAAATCTATAAATATTTAAAAAGAAGTGTTTATTACAAAAATTTATGGATCCAAAGATCATTAATTTTATTTGTCTTTATTCAGGTAGAAAAATGCTCTAAATCCATTAATTTCCTAGCAAGGAAGAATGATAACTAGTCTGATGCGAACCAAATCACATATTACATAAGATATAAAGAACAAGGATCTTATAGATCTCTTATAAAAAAAATTTAATGGAAAAACATGTAATATAATAAATATTAGATAATTAATAGATGAAAAATGAGTCAATATCACATTGGAAGAACCCTTATAAATATCCTCCATGTCTTCCTCCAAATTTATCACCCCTTCCTAAAAAACAGACATCCAAATAAACTATAGGAATATATAAACCATAAAATGGAATGGAATGGTGGAGATTCACCATTACCTTGCTGATATTTGTATAACCACACCACACTGCTTTACACACCCACTGACCAAACCCTAGCCCTAGAACCCATGTAGATTTTGTTCAGTCATAGCCTCCACCATACCCTTAGTGAGGCCTTATAGGTTGTGGTGCACAGGGAGACCACTAGAAATCCACACTCAAAACCACACTTTTCATTGGGAATGGGGGCTAAGATCATTTTATAGAGTCCTCATAGATAAACCATGGTTTTGGTGCTACATGTGTCACACCCAAAATACAAAAACAATACGTAACCAGATAAACAACCATCACAATACATGTAATTATTCTTTGACTATTTGAATTTCTCTAAAAATATAATTTAAAATATTCCAAATCATTAAATAGTATAAATATAGTAATAATATTTTCCCCACCTCATGGATTTTAATCCTTAAAAGAAATAACCTACTTAAACATATGAGAGTTCAAATCTTGAATCTATTTTTAAAACTCCCATGAGATCTCATGGATGTACATATAGTTACAATAAATTTATACAGATGGAATTTCTCACCCATAAAGTAAGTTTTCATAGATATCCTAAATGTACATCGGGTACTTTTAGAAGGTATATACTTCCATAATTTCCAGTTCACCCCAATAAATGACATGTGATGGGTTTTTAATGTATCTCCTTGTTGTGAAGTATGGTATATTCCATTAAACTAGGCTAACTAATGTGTTAAGACCGAGTATTATGCCACCTCGATAACCCTATGATGTAACTAAAGAAGCATAATGATCATTGAGATAGCTTTACATAGTGTCCAAAACTAAAAATTCCCTACTAAGGTGACCCTTTAGGAATATATGGTCTCTCCAATCAAATATAAAAATGCCTTCTTCATCAATCTTCATAAGACATATAGAGGCTCTATGAAATCTGTATCCTCTCTTGGATGATCTGTAGATTTTTTTGCCATTACTTGGACTAAATCTATGTCCATAAGTTTTGTCTCCCCTAGATCCATCAAATATAATGCAGACCTATATGGTAATCTATAGAAGGCCTTTAATAGTTCCATAATAATATTAGAATGGTAAATATTTTAGTATGAAAACTACACAAAAGGAAGATGATCCTCCCACCGACAACATAAATCAAAAATGGATTCCCATTGAATGCACACTAGGTCCAATATGGTCAACTCAATATGTTCATCTTTAACAAGGTAAAATGTCATTCTAAACTATAAATGAGTCATGAAAGCCTCTTGTAACCTTATCCAAAATTTTGACATGAAGGGAGAATCAATATATATATTAAAAATTCATAGTCCTCCATGAATATGTATTATTACCTTCACATAAGAACACTCGAAACACTTTATGAAACTCTTCTCTCAGATGGCTAGGATGTTGGATACCTTGGTGAGTTAGTCTAATATCACCAAGATAAAACCATGTCCTATAGTTTATCATGGAATTCAAGTAAAAATACTATTAATATAACATATCACTTCCACTATAGAAGATCATGGTTTTGTTAGAAACTTACTAGTAGCTAATTCTTGGTCTTCACCTTCTGGAAGGTGATGTATCAAGATATGATCTCAGCTTAATTCCACTTGATCTGTGGCCACCAAAACTGACATTGAAGGTCTCGGTATATATTTACTACCCATTTATATATTTAAAAGGTTGATTTATTAAACTACCTCAATAACTCCTCCCACAAATACATTGGAATAATTATCCCTCCTCAAAAAAAAAAGATTTCATGTGCCCCACCTTTAGAAAATTCATCCGGAGTTTGTCGTATGAATATATTATCATGCATGGCCCCATAATTGCTATTTATAAATTTTTTCCCTAACATGATGAATAAGAGAAGGGTTAATAACCATTAATAAATGGTAATATACTAATCCCTCATCCATAAATTTCAACTATAAAGAGGTCAACTACTCTGTTTCCTTTCTCTTTAAATAAAAATGGGATTTCTTATGAAGAGAATATCACACCACATTCCCTTTATCAGAAGAATATAATATCTCAGAATAATAGTCATGTTGGGACTCTATTAATCATCTCTATCATAGGTTAATACATTTATAAGATAATATATACCTAAGACTATTGTGGTTATAATCAATGATGAATCGTTCTCCCATAAGAAAGTGTCCCAAAGACATTTGGCAGAAAACTACCATTATTATCTCCAAATCATGGACCCTTGACAGAAATAATAAATTAAACATTTTAATTTTCAATTTTTATGTTTTTAATCCCAATAAAGTGTTATATTATGGTAATGATCATATTTTATGTTTTTTTTTTAGGTTAATCAAAAAAATGGAAAATTTTGGATTTTAACTGTTTTAAATTTTTTTTTTGTATTTAGGATATAAATATTTATACTCTTATCCAAATTGTGAACTTATTTTTTTTAGGATTCTCTACATCTTTGGATTTATTTTATTCCTCTAGACCCAAAGACAAATCTACCATATAGAATACCAAAACTATATCACATGTTGGCACATGAAAACTATTCAAAGATCATCGTATTTTTAATTTTGGGACCATATATCCTGATTGGAAGGACCAAATACACTGCATCATATAGGGTAGATGAATAATAAATTTTTTAAAACTTCAAGGAGGGATTATATGTGGGAATCGGCCATTTAAAAGTCAATTAGTTCATTGGAAACCAGATATATGAAATATGGAGAGTCTTCCTGGGTAGAATAAATTCTCAACATAAAACGGACATAACTCTTTATACACATGTACCAATATGGTAACATATATACGAGACATGCACAATATATTTATGAATTTTTTTAATGAAAACACAATTCCGAAATCATCCATTTAATGGGGATAAAGTATAGATACTTTTGAAGTAAATTTATGGACTATTTTTCGAGGCAAGCACCTCCTTTCAAAATCATCCCATACCATCCAGTCCAACAATGAAGAGGAGATCTTCAGTAAGGTATCATGTTGCAGCATCTTCTTCCCCACCCCCCATTACTTTTTATTAACTTTTTAATGGATTATTATTCCCTATTAATCTCAACTACCACTACCATGTTGTGGTAAAAATATGAGTGATTGGGTAATGGTTGGTTTTATGTATCATAATTCTTGAGTTCTTGGACATAATTTGATGAAATCTTATTCCCTCTTCTATAATATTGTTTTCAATTTCAAATAGTAGTTTTTATTATCATGTAAAATATTATTTGGTTTCCTTTTTTACTATTGATTCTTTCTTCAGTAAATGATCATTATATCCCTCCACTAGGTAGTGGTTTATATACAATGGAATAAACTAGGTATTAGTTGTAAAGTACTTGACGATCGTCAGTACGAGTGAAAGGGGTATTCAATTTTCTTAATTGTTTAGGATTGACAATAGTAGATCGGGTATTACCTAACAAATTTTGGGAAATTAATAATAACACTATAACAAAAGGAATTATGGTGGACCAAACTAAGATCTTGGTATGTTTTTCCTCACCATCAACATTTGACCAAGGGAGTGAGATGAAACGATAATGGAATCTCACATTAATCAACTTAGTAGAAGAATATTGAATTAAATTGAATAGTGGTTTCATTTCAGTTGAAAAAATGATCCTTAACTTTTCACCCTTATCATATCATATTTATCAATCACATTATTTTCTAATTCTAATTCAATAATTTTCTTAATTTATATATTTTAATTCATTTCATTTAAAACCATACAATTTTGAATATAAAACATTTTTTCTCTAATTAATATATGTGACAAACTATTTTGTGTGTTCTTCCCTTCAGGAGACTACCAAAGAATAATAATTAAACTATTATTAGGTAATATAATTTTTTTCCCACACCCCATGATTGGCATGTGTCAAACTTGGAGTTATTACTGTGGAGCCAGTGCAACTTAAGAACCAAAACATTTTTTTTATTAAAAAAATGAATGATCTGTAGTTCAACTAACCATTTAAAGAAATTTGATGTAAAAAATTAAGGAAAATAAACACAATTAATAATAATAAACCTAACATGAATATTGGAGAAAATAAACGTCTCAGATTCAATTGAAAGTCTCATTTTTTACTCTGATCATGAATTCATGGCTGTAAATCCAAACCAAACCCTGGGAAATCTATGCAATCCTCAATTTCCTTTTTAAAATAACCAACTCATATAACCTACTACCCACAAATGATTTTTAATTTCATTTCAATGTGATTCATGTGATTCTAAAATATCATGGTCTTCCAGGAGAAGAATAAAACTGATACAAGAATAAATTCCTATTTACCTGCTCATGATTCAAGCCAAGAGGAGAACCTGAAGACCAATTTCAGTGGAGTTAATTCCACATCTCACTTAAATGAGTGAGAAATGAATTTTTGTAAAATCAAAAAACTAGGGTGATCAATGATTTGGAAGATCTAAAAAGACGATTCATGCATAGATTAATTCCCACATCCCAGAGGAACACCATTAAAAATGAGATTTATGTCATGTGAAAATCAATTGGAGAGGACATCGACGAATATTGTGAGTGTTTCATGAAGCTTTGTGCTAGCAGGCCATGGCATGAAATTTTGGAACACCATTTCCTTGTTTTCTTCTATGAATGAATTCTTGAAAATTATCTAAATCTAATGATTTCCTCATTTGGAGGAGCCTTGATTTAAAATTCACATGCATATGTTAGTGGTAGGATTAAGAATATTTTAAGAAACACACAATAATTTGGAATAATCAGTATGGGTAACATGTGTATATATGAGGTACAAACATATGATTCATCTGTGTTGATTAAAACCAAAGTTGGTGACCTCATATGTATAGTCCTTCAAATATCTATAACTCGTGAAAATGGAAAACATTAATCCTCTTAGGTTTTTGGTTTATGTTCTTCTTCCATTCATTATACTAACTAGTTTCCAAAGATATAGGGGATAAAATAATATGTTGTCTCCTTCCAACCAAGACAATTCTAGCATAATCAACAGCATCAACCCCAAGATCAACAAGAATATAGAAACTAACAAAACTTGGTTAGACCCTTAAATCCTAAACAATACCCCAATCCACCTCCCTACCATAAGAAATAATATAAAACCCACCACAATTCAAAAAACCCTTCAAATATCTATACCAACAAAAAATTTATACCACCAACATTATATACATATTATGAACAACCTTCCACCAGGGAACAACAATCAATTTAGAACCAACAGATAAAATTATGTTTTTAGGGGATTAATGAAAATTTGGAATAATTATCTAACCAATTGAAAAGTTTTTTGAATATATTAACCAATAATCTAGGGACTCTTCTGTCCTAGATAGTTCCAAATTTGAAAGATAAGGTTAGTGAAATACCAAAAATAAGTTGAAAACAACTCCCACATCCATCAAACCATGAACCTGAAATAATACCATCTATTCTGAGGTAGGTTGATGTATAAAATTGAATTTTTTTTAAAATTCCCCAATATGTAGAAAATAAAAAGGAGGAGGAGAAGGATAGGCTGAGTGAAAAATTATTAAAAATACAAAAAAGTGAGAATAAATACATTCACTCACTATTTCTATCAAGAATGATCGAATCAATGATTTTTCAAGAAGAAACTCTTCAAAAATAAATTCTATAATCCTTTTGAAAAGTTTAAATCAATATCCCTTACAATAATTAGTCCAAAAATTCCAAGGTATTGAAATATTTTGAAATATAATTACACAAAAAGTTGAAGACTTCATGGGAATGATAGGATCAACTTGTTAAGAAGTGTCTCATCCCTTATCACACCACAGTTTCCATCCAAATGTCAACATCCAAGTATGTTTTCCATTCCATGCACCATTGAATATTTAAATTTATATAATTATATATGTGATCTCAGTGCTTCAATTAATATATTTTATCACATAATATACACTTCTTTTTATATGGTAGACTTGAATACTAAAAGAGTGGTGGTCTAGCTTGCAAATAGATCCACAGTTTTCCAGGTTGATGTTCTGGAAGTTTTCCTTCTGAAATTAAATGATCATTTAATCCCTGCTGACTTTTATGTGTTGAATATCGAAATATATAGGAGCCCATCATAAGCAGATATTATTTTGCAGAGAAATTTATAAACACTATAGCCAAAATCATCATCTATGTCCATGAAGGGATACTCATCATGAATTTTGTGGATATAAATTTCCACTTTATTAATTTTTGAATCCATAGGGAACCCATCAAATGATCACTCACTATTTTCACTCTCGAATACAGATGGTGCTAAAAAAATTAAATAATTAGGTAAATGTTATGAATTATTATACATAGGATATAATTTTTTCCTTGAAAATAACATTGAAAATGTGATTGGAAAAAACATTGGAGAATCAAATTTCATGTTGGAAGAAGTGTGAAATATTATTTCATTGATGATTTTTTATATGATGAAGAAGATATTATTATTTCTTGTGTTCGGGAGTTCAAGTATTTGGAAATGTGGAATCTTAATTTAATTTTATCCCTTAATAATACCCTAGATTTATAATTGAAACCACTCCCCACTGATTTGAAATATATATACCTCATGGAGTGTGATAATTTACCAATTATAATTATTAATAATATATCCAAATCCTAACAAGAATCATTGATTGTGATTTTAGAGAGAATGTAAAATTTAAATGAGGGAGTTTATGTGGTATCCCTAGAATAAAGAAAAAAATATGATCATATATAATTTATCTTGAAGGAGATTCAAAACCATTCAGACATCCCCAAAGGTGGTTGTATACAACATTGATGAATGTTGTGAAGAATGAGACTGAGAATATCATAGAATCTTGGATCTTCTATCCCATTTCATTTCCATAGTAGGTTGGCCCCATTCAAGCAGTTCTAAAAAAACTAGCATGACCACTGTGTGGAAGGAAAATATTGAATTAATCCCAATGAGAATTCAAAAGAGCTGCAGAGTGTGCATAGATTTTAGGAAGATGGATCAGGTCACTCTGAATGATCATTTCTCCATCCCATTAATTGACCATATGTGTAACACCAAGAGATTTTTTGAAATATATTTTTTATAATAATTTGATTTTTTTTATTTATCATTTCATGCAACACATATAATAGTTATTATATATTGATATATAAGAACTATGTTTCTTTTAAATTTTAAGCAATGCTATGTTAATCCTGCACTACACAAAATATAAATGTAATATTTATCTATACAGAATACTGATGTCATATTACCTTTCACATAAAACTGACATTCCCCAATGACTTGTGTAACAAGTAAGGCCGAGTGTTAGTGAACAATAATATATTTATTAAAAAATATAATAATATATAACCTATTTATTAAATTATACTTTATGAATATTATTTACTATATTATGTAAATATATGGTTTTCAAAAAATATAAAATAGATTAATTGGTTACAAATTATTGATAAATTAATATAAGAACAAAGTGAATAAAAATGGACTATTTTTATAGAGAACTAATTTTTTTATCACAAAGTTATTTTATCCAAATAAATTAAATTAATTATAATTAGTGAGTGATATTTATGAAATATATATATATTCTATTCAATAAAATATTTTTTATACTCTTCTAATAGAATTTATAGGTCTAGGATAAGAATAGTACCAATATTACACATATAACCTATATTTTTACTTAGCAAATTTTACTTCTTTTTAATGGAGAACAAATTTTCTATATAAATTTTGGAAATTTTATAATTCTTATATGTCAAAATAAACTTCATATTTGAAATAAAATCATTATAATTATTGTTGGGTGAATTATTGGTATTATTCTGTGATATTTTATATTATAATGAGTAGTTAAAAATACTGTTGGAATGCCTCAAATGCCTTTTTTATTTAATTAATTTTGGGTAATCTACCTTTTTAATTTGGATGAGGAGGAACCTTTACATACCCCATAGGCCTAGTGGAACAAGGTCCAATACATGAACTGAAGTCCCATATGAATAATGCCTAATATATGACCTAAAAACCCAACCCACTAGAATATCCCATACACAACGTCTACGTTATTGAAGAAACCTATCTACCCACCTCACATTATGAATCATCTAGCATTTCCATATGCAATAGTGTATGGGGCTTAGTCTCGATGGTAATTTTTATACCCTCTCGTTTAATCAATGATGTTAGCTCTACACTATTGGCTTCTACTTTTCACGAAATCATATTATGGGGGATTATCTATGAGTTATCTAGGATGATTTATGGTCATTGGAATAAATTTCTCAATGAAATTGACTATAAAACGTAAAAACTTTTGAACATTTTTACATTGAGAACCCACAATGTCGTTCTATCTGTGAAATGATATTTAAATTAATTTCATCCAATTATTTTTTTGGAAATTGAAAAATGGATTCCCTATTTTTAATAATTATAATTTATAATTTCAAATAATGAAAACATATATTTTTACTAAAAATATTAGTAAAAGTAATTAAATTAATTTCCACAATTTTGGTTAAATTAAGATTAATAATGGACTAAACCATAACCTTAAGACCCAAAACAACTTATAAACTTTTTCCTAAATCCATTGTATGGAAAAAATATACCCTTTAACCTATTTTCAAGATATTGGATCCATTATTGGATCCACTTTCATTAAAAATACGTTGGTGGGGATTCACTTTTACAAAATATTACAAGGGTGCCACTCCATCTCCATTATAAAATGCCCCCTCTCCTATAACATCCTAAAAACTCTCAAGACACTATTTAGAGACCAAAATATCATTAAATAGATCCTAAACAGCCCTATATTACTCATTTAATCCTTCATTTGGGAATAAATTCTTCCAAGGAATCCCTTTCGTGCAAACCAAATGAATTTACCTGATTAAGAGGGAACACCCTACCTCAAGATCCATTCATTAATTTTATTTCTACACTCCCTAAAATATTCTTCTTATATGATTATATATACTCACAAGTATCCTAAATATACTATTATGTTTTATGAAAGCTTCTCAACTTACACATACATGTACTTCCATCAAATGTTTAACGAACATATTGTTTATGTTTGCGGTGAACTACCGCCTCACTAAATGATGATTGTTAATTTTTTCATTACCACATATCATGGGGGAAATTATTATGGGAAATATATTTATAAATGTTATATATAATATTTTTTAGGTATTTAATCTTTATTAATTATTTTACAAAATATATATTTTTACCTTCCATTTTTTGTTAATACGAAAATTTCGTTTGAGGAAGTGTGGACTACTGCCACTCAATGAAATGAGATTGGTAAAAACTATACATGGAATGTATTAAGGATGGTTTTAGTGAATATATAGGATATATATGATATAATAAATATAATTTAATAATTATATATATATATATATTTCTTTTACTTCCTTTCTTTCAACACGGAAATAGCGTTCATGCGTACATAGGACTTAACATCTCCAAGAAGGGTGTATTCCATTTCATTAATCTATATTATATGCATTATTTTAATACACTTAAACTGAATAAGAATTAAACATAAATAATTGTTAACATTCTTGAAATCATGATACAAGTAAAAGGATCAAATATATAACAATCTATGACACATGCAAAAAACAAACCAAATATTACGCGAAGTGAAACCTTAACAAAAAATTATTAACAAGTGGGTAATATAAATACATAATCAAATCATATATGGTATTATAAATAAATATATGGTCTTTGTATAGATATATAAAAAATTTATATATATTATATAGTAATTTAAATGAGAAAATGATAGTAAAGAAAAAAGGTAAAGGAATTTCATCGCTCTCTATATTTCTATGAGATCCATGCCTTATTCACAGCTCACTTATTTATTTTTGGTGTATATACTGCCCATGATTTAATTATTTTCCTCTTATAAATAAATATAAGGGTATTTACATAACCATTTTATTTTCTTTCTATCATGGGGTTTAACATTCAAAAGATACGAAATTGGTAATGTAATTTCCTCTGAATTTTCCATCATTGAGACACATGTCATATTGTACACCTATATTTTTATATGAGGTTTATAAACTGCATTTGATATATTATAACATGAATCTACTTATTTTTATGATATTTTAATGCTCCAAGTAATTTAATTTTCTTATATGGGGATAATTATTCATAGTTACCAGGTTTTAAGAATTTATTGAAATAATATCACTGTTTGTCGAGATGTTTTATGATCATGTTTTCATTAATGAAGTATTATAAACCATATTTCATGAACACTAATGAATTTTATGCTTTTCTAGTGATTCATTCTATGTTCATTTTTCGTACCATTTTTCCACAAATATTTATAGACGTTTACAATGGTTGTAAAATATGTTTTTTTGTTTCTAGTCCTAAAAAACTAACTGTACATTTCTTGGGATTGTATGATTATTTCTGAGATGTAATGATTACATTTTAATTTTTTAAAAATCGATTCATATCTATCATGGAATTCTATTAATGGTATCATAAAAGGGTTTTGTTATTTTTTTAGTATTATTTTAGTTACCTTGGGTGGAAGGGATAGAGATCCTTTGTTAAAACCGTAGGGGTGGGTCTAAATATAGGGTGATATAATAAAATATTGGTAAGGTCTTAAGTAGTTTATTTCCACTCAAAATATATTTTTTGGATAATTTAATATGTATGAATTTATGCAATAGATGAACCAACGTTTCATTTCCTTTAAAAATGTAGTTTTATCATTTACTTAATCATCACCTAGATTCTTGATGAGTGGGGAAAAGATTTTCTTCTGGTACTAGAGGTCATCAAGAATTCAAATGTCATTGTAAAATTAAGAGTTAGATAATTTCAATTGAAATAAATAGGATTCATTTTAAGGTGCCATTAAAAATTAAATTTCTTTTGTGTGTGGAACATTGTAGGCATCTCATTCAATAAAATAATCCAAGTACTAACTAAGTTGATGAGCATCATCGACCACCAAAACCATGAGGATAATAGAATATCTATTAAACAACTCCAACTAAATAGGATCCTCTTATTTAAGGTACACATACTGTAACACCCTGAGATTTTATGCAAAATAATTTTTTGTCTTATGTTATACGCCACTCCAATGGAATCTTTCACTACACACAACACTGGCTTGGCTTGCATTACACACAATTGCGACCTTCCTCAATAGCGTGTGTAGTACGCAAAATCAAGTTTCCCTAAACATAAATATATTATTATGGACTAGCCATTATTAATAGTATTAAATACATTTTTAATTTTATAAAATTATCTTACACATTTTCTAGAACATGGTATGAGAACAAAATAAATTTTTCTGGTAAAATAAATATTATTCAAAAAATGCAGTTGCGACGCCTTTTGATGGAGCACCCACTTTAAATCTAGTTTTTAACATGTTTATAAGTTAAATTTGACAAAATAAAAATCTTATTTTGAATCAGGATATAAAAATTGTCTTTGGATAAAATTTTCATATTATTCGGATAACGTTCATATTTTAATTAATAGTAAAAACACTATATATTTTAATTAAAAAACATCTTTTTCATTACAATAATTTATATGATAAATTATAATATTGAATTGATTAAAAGTATAAATAGAATATATTTTTACCATTTAATATAATTCAGGTCATTACCATTAATTTTACATTTAATTTATAGGTAAAAACATTTCAATCTTTGGCAATGTCTTAACATTTAAAACCCAGTTTGTTAACAACAGGATACATTTTAAATTAATTACTACAACTTCTGTGTTTTCAATTTTGAGAAATGGATTCCATATTTTAATTCATTGGGTTTCAATTATTTTAATATGTTACTTTTATTTTTTTTGATATTATGAATAGTAACTATAGTAATTTTTATTTACTACAGTTAAAGGTAATCAGGTAATTAAGGGTAAAAATAAGATTAAAAAAATAGCCTAACACCTACCAAAATTCTATTGAATGACTAAAAGTCGACCAATATCACTTAATGGTCGTAATAGATTCATTTATGGACTTTTTAATATAGAAATAATTTAATTATTATTAAAACCAAATAAAGTGACAACATGTCACTATCTTAAATTTTATAATTATAATAATTTAATTTAGCGATAAACTTCATGAAATATCGAAAATTTATCGTCTCTGGAAATATAATAAAATTATCTACATCATGTAAATTTATTTATAATTTTTAGGGATTAAATAACTATCATTAAAGGTGTCACAATAGTGATGTTGAAATTAATTTATTGACTGAAATATCAAATAAATGGTTTTAAAAATTTTAAAATAAATATTATATGGACTATTTAATGTGATTCACGAATTTTATACATAAATATGACATGTTATTAATCTATTAAATATTTTATTTTGACATATCATCTGTGTGGAGTTTATTTAAATTCAAATAAATGAATCGTGTCAAAATTGACACTATTGTTATTTTTTAAAAATAACATAATATAAAATTGTTTAATAATCATAAATATTTTTTAAATTTATAAATTAAAATTTAAATGGACTAAAATATCATAAATTATCCAATTATGGACAATTCACAACACATATGTAATTATTTATAACAATTTAAAATTTACAATCTTATTACCACAAATAAAATTAAATAGAATAAATAAGGATAAATCAAGTTAATAAGGTTGAAAATAAATTTTCAATATGTATAAATTTTATTGTTTGAGTATACTAAAACCCTATATCATCTAATATTATAATATGAGTCATTTTTAGAGGTTTTTAAGTGGGTTTTGATTTATTATTAATTAATATTTTTTAGGCTTCCAAAGGCGCCCCTCCCCTCTCTTAAAAAAGGGAACCTCCTCCCTCTCCTATTTACAATACATTGATCCTTATAGCTCAAAAAACCCATTGAAATTACTCTTATAAACATCCCTAGTAATATTATGGAGGTTTTGGTCTTCTCAAAAGATGAACTCTAGTCCCTTAAGAGGAAGTTTAAAAGAGGCACATCGTGGAAGAGGTAATATCTTCTACCGATTCTTTCAAGTTCTTCCTTCTTCTACTTCCTCTTATTTAGTTGTTTCATTATAAATTAATACAATTAGTTTCACTAATATACTGATATGTTATTATAAATATGAAACAACCCTATTTCACCTTCAATCCATCCTACAAAAAATTAAATCATTGCGCCTGCATACGTATGGAATACCATCTCCACGCCGTGGTGTAATCTGTTTTCCATGACCACCATACTTGGATGGGCATAATGGTGGAAATAAAAACTATATATGATTATTATAACATTATACTTATTCTGAGATATTTTATCTTCAACTCCAATTCCATTCATATAATTACGGAAATGATATCATCGCTCCTACGTACGTACGACCTACCGTCTCCACGATGTGATGCGACTCATTCTACATGATCTTCATTGAATAATGAATATTTAAATGAATTGAATGAATAAATATGATATATATTACACTAATAACATTATTTAAATGGGGTATCTATAACCTAAAAAAGATGAATAAGAATCTATTCGACAAAACACACATAAGAACATAAAGTAATGAACACCTGAATAACAAGTAGTAATGAAATATTACTAATAAAAAGATAAGAATATGACCATATATGAAATAATAAAAATTAATATGATTATTTAATAAGTCAATGACATTATTTAAATAATTTTACAGGAGGTTCGGATACATACGAAGCATATCAGACCTAAGGTAAGGGAAACTCTTGCAATCTCATTTTTATCCGAGATTGTTTATACTTCATAATTTACTGGGGAATATTTATCATCCACATCCATGTTTCCTCATATGTAATATTATTTCTCCAACAATTGTTTAAATCTAATTTTACCCATTGGTGAGTTTTTAGTAAATGAAATGAAAGGAATATTTTGTCAGTTTTAGTATGAGGTACTTTTTGGACGTTTCTGGCCAAAGTATGAGAAGAATATTTTTTTAACTTATACGGAATGAATGGATTTTTATGATTTCATATAACATTATTTACATGAAGATTACTTTACATGTTTTCAATTTTATTTTTAATTAACTTCTTTTAGTTTTAAATTGTATGACATGAAAAATGTTTTTGAAGTACAAAGGATATTTTCTTTAAGAATGGAGTTCAATTGTTTATCAATATTATTTTCCATCTACGATATTATAGGGTTATATTTATATCCCTATTTTTACATTGATTTTATTATGTTATGATGAAATTATTTTTATTAAGTACTTTTATCTTATAAGGATTATATTATGATGACATTATGTTTAAGAATATCATTTTTATAACATGGGTTATGCTATGGTATATGATTTATGATTTTGTGGTACACATAAGAATGGTATCATTATGAGATGGGTGGGACCTATATCTCCCTCCAATGCATTGGGTAAAGATTTATATCTCATGAGATAGACATGGCAGGAATGGCAAGTTAATCTGGTTCAGTGATACAAGACTAGAAAGAGGAGTGAACTCGGTTTAGAAATGGACATTGTATACTATGATAGTCTTGGGAATGAGTCTCAAATAATATGAAATGAATTTATATGATTATGTGTGTATGCCACAAAGTTTCATGTTTTAGGTTATGATTATTGGGATTACATTTCACTACTATGATTTATCCAATGTCATGATATTATTATGTCTTTTGCAGGATAAGATTTTCAAAATGTTATGTTCTTATAAATATGATATGATTGATATCTCCCTAGTTTACCCTTACTGAGCATTTGAGCTCACCCATTTGTATGTTTTATTTTCCCCAGGTAAGAAAGAAGGATATTAAGTAGGATATTCCAAAATGGACTCTAGATATGATTAAATAAACAGGAGAAAATGTAGATTCTTTATAAACCAACTCTTTATGTTTCCCAGTTTCTAATGACACTATACCTATACGGTCTTATCATGGTTTTGTTATATGTTGTAATATGTATGATTCAATTCTTACTTAATAACAATGTATCTAAAGTATGGGTTGTTATAATTGGTATTAGAGGAAAGGTATAGTCAATCTTTGGAAACTAGGATGTGAAGGCCTTAGTAAGAACCATACGGATATGTCTAAGCATAGAACAAAATATTAGTATTTTAGAAATGTCCATGAATAAGCTATGATAATACCTAAAGTATGAAATTTAATTCTTGATTATGTAGTTTTCCTATTATGATAAGTGTTTTTCACACTATACTTATTCGTTTTAGTCAATGGCTGGAACCCAAAAGAATCGTGTTAATGATGTATGCGACGGGCAATGCAATGATTGTCCTCCTGAGCAATCAAATGTTATGGGAGATGGAATGAAAAATCATGTATCCATGATCACACAACTTTCTCAAGAAATGAATCATGCAAAACGTCCAAATGAGAAAAGGAAGGAGCTACATTCTGTTGAATCCTTCATGAGGCAGCGTCCACCCTCATTCAGCGGGTCTACTGATCCATTAGTGGCTGAACAATGGATCAGTACCACTAAAAAGATATTTTCAGTTATTCAATGTTCTGAACAAGATAAATTCTTCTTAGTAGTATATAATTTGGAAGGTGAATCTGATCAATGGTGGCATCTTATCAAGAATATGATGAAAATAGATGAAATTGAGTACATGGAATGGGACGAGTTCATGAACATATTTTCCAATAAGTACTTCTCTCGTATTCTTTGAATAAAGATGGATAAGGAGTTTCTTGAACTAAAGAAAAAGGATGTTGAATCGGTTGGTAGCTACGAAGTAAATTTTACAAGGATTTCATGGTACACTTCTGAGATTATTATCCAACCTGAGAGTATGATCAATCGATTCTTTAGTGGCTTAAAACCAAGTCTTCCAAGGGAGTTATCCATAAGGGACTTCAATAGCTATGAAGAAACTTTTCGAGGTGCTCTCAAGGATGAGATGGAGATTGGAGTAACCCATCAGTCATATGGGTTTGATAAGAAGAGGAAAATGGAATTCAAAGGGAAATCTAAAGACCACACTGAAAAGAAGATGACTTTTCCTTTATGCTCAAAGTGTGGAATGAAACATGGAGGTAATTTTCTTAAAGGGACAAGTAAATGTTTCATATGTGGAAAAGAAGGTCATCATGCATTTGAATGCCGTAATGATGGGAAAAAGATGTCTAGTGATGCGAAAAAAGAAAAGGATGCACAGAATGCACACCCTACACATCAATGTTACAAGTGTATGGAAATGGGGAATTATTCTAATCAATTCTCTAATCCAAGGGTTGTTGATGATGATCTATGTCAAAAAAATCTTAATGCCCAAGGCAAAGGAAAGTCACTTGAAATTTATATCGGTGATGTAGAGTACGATAACAAAGTGGTGAAAGGTACACATACCATCAACTCTAAAGTAAAAAATGTTTTATTTTATTCTAGATCCACCCACTCTTTTATTTATGAAAAATTTTCTAAGGGTATCTCCATATTACCTCAACAGTTAGATGCTGAGTTAGATGTGACAACCCCTAATGGCACAACGGTCACATAAAAAGTTTAGAATTCCTCTCCGATTGAAGTTTGGGGGAAAGTGCTTCCTGAAAATCTTGTGATCCTTCCTATAGTGGAATTTTATGTGATTCTTGTCATGGATTTTCATTCATTATATAGATCTCATATCAATTTCCAAATAAGGGAAGTCACATTTCATATTCCAAATCAATCAATGATCATCTATCGATGCAAGGATGAATATAACCTTCCAGTGGAAATTTCTTCCATCTTATGGGTCTTGATTACAATAAATGAAGGTTATTTATCTCAAATGGTTGGAGAGAAACTCATGATTAAGAATAAACCCATTGTATGAGAGTTTGATGATGTCTTTCCAGAGGAATTGCTAGGTCTTCCACCAAATCGTGAAGTTGAGTTTTCAATAGAACTCATACCAGGTACTATGACCATTTCAATGACACCTTATAGAATAGACCCAATTGAGTTACAAGAATTTAAGAAACAACTCCAAGAGAATCATGATAAGGGATTTATACGCCCAAGTGAATCACCATGGGGAGCACTTGTTCTATTTATTAAGAAGAGAGATGGATCAATGAGACTCTACCTTGATTATCGAGAAATTAATAATATCACTATCAAAAACAAATATCCTCTCACATGCATTGATGACTTATTTGACCAACTATGTGGAGCTCAATACATTTCCAAGATTGATCATCGTTCAGGTTATCATCAATTAAGGGTCAAAAGGGATTATATACCAAAGACGATATTCCATACAAGGTATGGAAATTATGAATCTATAGTGATTCCATTTGGTCTTACTAATGCCCCTAATATCTTCATCGATCTAATGAATAGAGTCTTTAGAGACTATCTTGATCAGTTTTTAAAAGTCTATATAGATGATATTCTTATCGATTCAAAGAGAAAGTAAGAACATGAAGATCAGAAGAGAATTATAATAAAGACTCTAATAAAGGAGATGATTTATGTCAAATTTACCAAGTGTGAATTTTGGCATCAAAAAGTTTCATTTTTGGGTCACATAATCACAAAAGAGGGGATATCTGTTGATCTAGTAAAAATAGAGGTTATTGAAAGATGGTCAAGGCCAAAAATATTAACTGAGATATGAAGTTTTCATGGTTTGGCCGGATATTATCGATGTTTTGTTAAATATTTTTCACGGTTATCTAATCCACTCCCCAGGTTGACTTGAAAATGAGTTAAGTTAGTTTGGATGGAGGAGTGTTTATAGAATTTCAAGGAGTTAAAAAGAAGGTTATCTAGTGTGATCACACCACCATGTAGTGGAGAAAGGTTTGTGATCAACAGTGATGCATCCAAGAAGGGATTGGGGGTGTGTTATCATGAAAAATGATACGGTGATAGCTTATGCCTTACAACAGTTGAAAATCCATGAGCAGAATTACCCAACTCATGATTTGGAGTTAGCTGCGGTAATATTTTAATTAAAGAATTAGAGGAATTATCTTTGTGGTGAAAGGTTTGATATTTATACTGATCATAAAAGTTTAAAGTGTATTTTCACACAAAAGGAGATGAATATTCACCGGAGAAGATGGTTGGAGCTGATTAAGGATTACGACTGGTCAATTCATTACCACCCTGGGAAAGGAAACAAGGTGGAAGACGCATTAAGTCGACAAGACCATGCTCGCTTATCCGTGATGAGGATTAAAAAAGATCCAATATTTATGGATTTACAAAGGATGGATCTTGGAATTATAATGGAAGGGGAAAATCGTATCTTTCTTAGATGAATGTTCAACCATCTATACATGTGAAGATTAAAGAGGCACAGAAAGAATATGTAGAGTTACAAAAGAAGGTGAGAAATGTTCCCGAATTCCACATTGATTTTGATGAAATAATAAGGTTCAAGAATCAGGTTTGTGTTCCTCCCATACCAGAATTAAAGAAGTAAATATTGGATGAAGCTCATAGTTATTCATTCTCTATTCACCCTGGAAGCACGAAGATGTATAGGGACCTGAAGGAGTACTCCTGGTGGGTTGGAATGAAAAGAGATGTTGCTGAATATGTCTCTAGATGCTTGATTTGTCAGCTAGTTAATGCTGAGAGATAGAAGTCTAAGTAGATGTTACAACAACTACTCATACAAGATTGGAAATGGGAAAACAACACTATAGACTTTGTCCCTGGACTTCCTAAAACATCCAATGGAAATAATGCTGCCTGGGTTATAGTTTATCTCCTTATGATGTCGGCACACTTCATTTCTATTAGAGAGGATTTCTCTTTGATCATCTTGCTATGATATATGTAAAGGATTTGGTAAGATTTCATGGAGTACCACTTTATATTATATCTGATCGGGATCCGAGGATTACCTCGAAGATTTGGCGATGTCTTCAGCATACTCTAGAAACAGAGTGGAGTTTCACCACTATTTATCATCCTCAGATAGACGGTCAGTCTGAGAAGAAAATTCAAACTCTAGAAGACATGTTGAGATCATTCTCTATGGATTTCAAATGTGGTTGCGATCAACACCAAACTTTTGTGGAATTTTCTTATAATAATATCTTTCACTCCAGTATTCAGATTGATCCTTATGAAGCTCTCTATGGAAAGAAATGCAGAACTACAACTTTCTGAGATGAAATTGGGTAAAGAAAGCTATTGGGACATGATCTTGTTGATGAGATGTAAAAATAGATCTAATCTATTCAACAACACATAAGAGCAGCTCAGAGTCAAAAAATAAGTTACGTCGATAGCCGAAGAAAAGACCTACAGTTTTAAGTGTGTGATAAAGTGTTCTTAGGAATATCTCTCTGAAAGAGAGTAATGAGATTTGGAAAAAAGGGCAAGTTGATCCCTAGGTATATTGATCCTTTTGAAATACTGGATCATGTTGGAAAAGTATCATACTGATTGGCGCTTCCACCGATTCTCTCTTAATTTCATGATTTATTCTATGTATCTCTCATGAGAAAGTACATACTCGATACTTTGCATGTACTAAGCTTAGAAGTTGTACTACTGGAGCAAGATATTTCTTATAAAGAATAGCCGATAGAGATTCTAGATCGTAGCGATAAAGTCCTAAGAAACAAGACCACTCACTTGGTTAATGTTTTATGGAGGAACCATCAATTATAAGAAGCTACATGGGCACTTGAGGATATGATGAGGGAGAGGTATCCTCATCTGTTTGTTACGAAGTGAAGAATTTCGAGGGAAAAATTATTTTTAAGAGGGGGTAGAATGTAACACCCTGTGATTTTATGAGGAATATTTATATGTCTTATGTTATATGAAAAACCAAAGGGATATTTCACTACACACAACACTGGCTTGTCTTGCATTAAATGCAATCGCGACCTTCCTCGATAGCGTGTGTAGTACGCAATACCAGGTTTCACTAAAAAATGATATATTATTTTGGACTAGCTGTTATGAATCGTATTAACTACATTTTATATATTATAAAATTATCTTACACATTTTCTCGAACATGGTATGAAAACAAAATAAATATTTTGGGTAAAATAAGTATTATTCAAAAAATGAATTTTTTCCGCCTTTTGATGGTGCACCCACATTAAATATAGTTTTGACATGTTTATAAGTTCAATTTGAAAAAATAGAATTCTTCTTTTGAATCAGGATAAAAAAATTTACTTTGGATAAATTTTTCATATTATTCTGATAACGTTCATATTTTAATGAATAGTAAAACACGTTATATTTTAAATAAAAACATCTTTTTTCATCACAATAATTTATATGTTTAAATTATAATATTGAATGGAAATAGAATATATTTTTACCATTTAATATAATGTATGTCATTACCATTAATTTTACATTTAATTCACAGGTAAAAACATTTCAATCTTTGGAAATGTTTTAACTTTTAAAACCCCGTTTCTTAACAAAATGATTAATTTTAAATTAATTACTACAACTTATGTATTTCAAATTTTGAAAAATTGATTCCATATTTTAATTCAGTGTGTCCAAATTATGTTAATAGGATACTTTTATTTTTTTGATATTATGAATAGTAACTACAGTATTTATTATTTACTACAGTTGAAGGTAAAACAGGTAATTATGGGTAAAGATAAGATTATAAAATTAGCCTAACACCTGCCAAAATTCTATTGGATGACTTTAAGTCGACCCATATCACCTAATGGTTAGAATAGATTAATTTTATGGACTATAGACCATGGAAATAATTTAATTATTATTAAAACCAAAGAAAGTGACAACATGTCACTCTCTTAAATATTATAAGTATAATAATTTTTATTCTGTGTTAAAATTCATGAAACTTCGAACATGAATACTTTACAGAAATATAATACAATTATATATATCATTTAAATTTATTTATAATTTTTAGGGATTAAATAATTATCATTAAAGGTTTCACAATAGTGATGTTGAAATTATTTTATTGATTGAAATATCAAATAAATGGTTTTAAAAATATTAAAATAAATATTATATGAACTATTTAATGTTTTCCACTAATTTTATAGATAAATATGTCATTTTATGAATAAATTAAATCTTTTATTTCGAACATATATACTATGTGGATTTTATTAAAATTCAAATAAATGAATAGTGTTAAAATGGACACTATTGTTATTTTATTAAAATAACATAATTATAAATTTTTTAAAACTCACTAAAATATTTATAAAATTATAAATTAAAATTTATATGGTCAAAAATGTCATAAATTATCCAATTATGGACAATTCACAACACATAAGTAATTATTTATAACAATTTAAAATTTAGAATCTTATTACCACAAATAAATTAAATATATTAAAAAAGGATAAATCAAGTCGATGAGGTTGAAAATAAATTTCAAACATGTATAAATTTTATTGGATGATGATATTACAACCCTATCTCATCTAATATTTTAATATTATTCAATTTTTGTGGTTTTTAAGTGGGGTTAGATTTATTATAAATTAATATTTTTGATGTTTCCAAAGGTGCCCCTGTCCTACCATATAAAAGGGCACCTACTCCCTCTCCTCTTTACACAACTTTGAGCATTCAAGCTCCACAAAACCCTTCTCATTACACTTATAAACTTCCCTACTAATATTATTGAGGTTCTGGTCTTCTCAAAATACTAAATCCAATCCCTTAATAGGAAGTTTAAAGGAGGAACATCAAGGAAGAGGTAATATCTTCTACCGATTATTTCAAGTTTCTTCCTTCTTTTACTTCATCTTTTTAGTTGTTTAATTATAAAGTAATAACATCATTATCACTCATATAGTGATATTTTATTATAAATAAGAAACAACCCTATTTCACCTTCTATCCATCCTACAAGAAATGAAATCACTGCGCGTGTGTACGTACGGAATACTATCTCCACACCGTGGTGTAATCTGTTTTCCACCTCCACCGTACTTGGATGGGTATAATGGTGTAAATAATAACTATATACTATTATTATTACATTATACTGATTCTTAGATATTATATCATCAACTCCAATTCCATTCATATAATTATAGGAATGATATCATCGCTCGTGCATATGTACGGCCTACCGTCTCCATGAAGTGATATATATTACACTAATACCATTCTTTAAATGAGTTATTTATAACCTAATAATAGGAATAAGAATCTATTCGACAAAACACGCATAAGAACATAAAGCATTGAACACCCAAATAACAAGTAGTAATGAAATATTACTAATAAGAAGATAATAATATGACCATATATGATATCATAACAGTGAATATGATTCTGTAATAAGTAAATGACATTATTTAAATCATTATACATTAGGTTTGGATACGTACGAAGCATATCAGACCTAAGGTCAGGGAAAATCTCACAATCTCATTTTTATACGATATTGTTTATACTTCAGAATTTAATGAGGAATATTTATCAACCACATCCATGTTTCCTCAATATGTAATATTATTTCTCCTAAAAATTTTTAAATCCAATTATACCCATTGGTGATTTTTAGTAATCGATATGAAAGGAATATTTTGTCGTTTTTAGTATGAGGTACTTTTTGGACTTTTTCGGCCAAAGTACGAGAAGAATGTTTTTTAACTTATACAGCATGAATGTATTTTTATGATTTCATAGAACATTATTTCCATGAAGCTTCCTTTACAATTTTCAGGTTTATTTTTAATTAACTTATTTTATTTTAAAATTTTATGACATGAAAAATATTTTTGAAGTATAAAGGATATTTTCTTCAAGAATGGAGTCCAAGTGTTTTATCTAAATTATTTTCCATATAAGATAATACAGGTTTCTGTTTCTATCCCTATTTTTACATTTATTTGATTATGTTCTGATGGAAATTTTTTAAGAGGTCCTTTTATCTTATATGTATTATGTTATGGTGGCAGGATGTTTAAGAATCTCATTTTTATTACATGGGTTATGCTATGATTTTGTGACACACATAGGAATGGTATCATTATGAGATTGGTGGGACCTATACCCCCCTCCAATGCATTGGGAGAAGATTTATATCTCATGAGATAGATATGGCTAGAATTTTAAGTTAATCTGGTTCAGTGATACAGAACTGGAACGAGGAGTGAACTTGGTTCAAAAATTGACTTTATCTACTATGATAGTCATGGTAATGAGTCTGGACTAATATGAATTGATTTTCTATGATTATGTGTTTATGAAACAAAGTTTCATGTTTTAATTTATGAATATTGGGATTACATTTCACTACTATGATTTATCACATGTCATGACATTATGATCTCTTTTGCAGGATAAGATTTTCAAAATGAAATGTTCTTATGAATATGATATGACAGATATCTCCTTCGTTTACCATTACTAAGCATTTGAGCTCCCCCTTTTTTATGATTTCTTTTCCCCATGTCAGGAAGAAGGATATTAAGTAGGATATGACAAAAGGGACTCTAGATATGATTAAATAAATGGGAGACAATGTAGATGCTTTTTGACCCAGCTATTTATGTTTCCCAGTTTTTAAAGACACTATATCTATATGGTCCTATCATGGTTTTTTATATGTTGCAATAATTATGCTTCAATTCTGATGTAATAACAATGCATGTAATGTATGGGTAATTATACTTACCCTTTAATATGAATATGTATATAACATGATGGGATTTTAATTTAGGAACTTGACCATATCTAATAATTTTCTAAAGATCATTAAATGACCACCCTGATGATTTTATTATTGAATAAATCTTCTATTTGTATGATTATTTTATTCCCAGTTAATTTTTATATGAATTTTCCTTATGGAAATATTAGTATCCTTATTTTAGATAAACATAATTTTTTTTAAAATATGGTTTCGTTCACTCCAATTAGAGGAAAACATTATGAAATAAATAATACACATTTAATATGAACCTGTGATATTCTATCAAAGAATGGATAATAATAAACTCCCTTGGGAATAAAATTATATAATGTTGTTCATGATATCAAATAAAAGTACACTCCTAGCTCAAATAGTAGGATTATAATTAAATATTATGGATAACCTTATTCTATGGAAAGAGATATGTTTCTCAATTTTATAAGTTTTATGTCGTTCAAGAAACTCTATCTTCATTCATCTCTATAATTTAGATCCCTTATCTATTTTCACTGGTATATGATAATTAAAATTATGAGGATTCAATTTATTTAAATGTATGGAATATGAAACGCAATATTTTAGGTTCTATTATTATTATTATTATTATTACTGCTACTATTACTACTATTATTATTATTTACATCTATAACATTAATGAGTGTTTCTATATTATTTTAAAAATATTGAAACAGGATAAAAAAAATGTTCCCAAAAAGATATAAAACAAAACAAAGAAACTTTATTCATCAAAAAGTTGTACATTACAACAAAAATGAAATAAAACTAATTACATCACAGCCTGGAATATTACTCGCCATGGATTAAATATATTCATTGAAAGTTCATAGATAAATAATGTACAGTATATATATAAATATTCACGACTAGTAATTCTCTAAGATCATATTCAACCATGAGGATCACCAATATCCAAGACAAACTTAAAATAAAGAAGAGACCATCAAAGGAGAAATCATTATGTAAACATTATAATTAGAAATAACAAATGATCTTGTGAAGTGAGATTTAAATGAATCAATGATTTTGTACATTTACATATACGAATGAAATATAGTCATTCTAAATGTAACCATTAAAAAAATTTATATAGATTATGGTCACTGTGAATATGGTCATTGATTATCTATCCAATAGGTATACCAAAATCATGTAATATTATGTTGTAAATTTGAAAGAATTAAACTCCGAATGAATTAAAAATTTGACATTAAAAATTTGAAATACACACAAACATATATATATATATATATATATATATATAAATTTATATGTTTGGTATAAATATAAATATTACTAGTATTAAAATATGATATGATGGTTATAAAAAATTAAAGTAAGTATTTTAATCAGAATTTAATAAAAAAATAAAATTTCATAATATAAATAATTAATTAGAATGTTATTTGTTAAAACAAATTTATAATAAAAGTAATATTTTTTCTTTTTTTAAATAATTGTTTTGTTATGTATTATATATTTTATTTCAATATATTAAATAAACACTTATAAAATATTAAATATAATCTAGAATAGTAACATCTTGTTAATTTTAAATTGATATAAAATAATATTAAGCACACTTAATGTTCAAAAACAATTTTAAATAAAATAAGTTTCTACTTATATTTTATATTTTAATTAAAAAAATTGATAAAATTTATAATATTAATTAGATAAATATAAATTCATATTATGATCTTTAATTTTAAAATTATATCATCATGAATTCATAAAATGTTTCTAAAAAAATTTACTTTTTATTTAATTGTGTAAAATATAATTTTTAAAAATAATAAGACTTTTATGAAATTATTAGTATATATGTATAAATTAGAATTTTATGAAACCATTTTATAAATGATAACATGTATTTTATATGTAAATATATAATTTTTATAATGATTTTTTACATTTTAAAAATAGTATTTGACATTTTAGAAATTAAGTTAAATTTTTCAAAAAAAATTATACATTCTAAATTTAGCATCTAGAAATTTATTTTTGTCAATTTTAAAAATTTAATAAAAAATGGATTTAAATTTTTTAATGATTATGTCCAAATTATATAACAAGGTTCATTTTTTTATTAGGAAAAATGAAAATTTTACAAGTTAAAAACTAGTCACCATGGTGAAAACTATAATGGAAAAAAGGAGTACCATATAAGGTAAAGGGAAAAACATGTTAGAAAAATGTTTGAATTAGATAGTTGAGGTATTTATGTAACTCCATGGCCCCAAAGATCCCTGATATAGTGAATTATTTTATTACATTTTCATAGATACAAGCTTAAATCCCTAGGGACCGATCCATTTAGCCATTTTGGAAAACCAGAATACAAACATGATACCCATCTTACATTGAGGAATATAAAATAAAAAACGATACATAATAAAATGAACTAAACTGAATCCTTGAAATATCATTCAAATATGTATTCTTCGTATCATGGGGAAAGGGAACAAAATAAGGGTGATCTTAAATTATTATCAATGGTAAATAATAATGAATTCTTTCATGAATCAAAAATGAATTATTAATATTTAAAGAATGAAATATGATCGAATAATTCAATATAAATAATCACACAAGTTAAATACTTCATGATGTATATTCAAACAAATCAAATAATCACATGATATAATAATAATATTAATAATAGTAAGAGAATTCATAATGTTGGGTGCCTTCACTATTATGATCCTTCCTCAATATAGTTACTGTCGAGATCTATCCTCCAGACAGATTAAGCCCATGGGTAGAAAAACATCATATTTATGTCATGATATATTTTCTTGAAAATCTATAACTATTTCCAATCAATCATAAAGGGTTTTTTACCAACTAACATCATCCCATGAGACTAAAACTGCATCGAGTGTCTTACAGTAATCAGTCCCCAACCATTATGTATTGATTTAAAAGATCCCCAACCCATTTATTTAATATCCAAAACATTCCTCTATTTAAAATAATCTATTTAAATTTATACACAATCTACCTTATCAAATATCTATATTTAATAAAAGACACAAATTTATCTATAATTTCCTAATTATTCAAATAACTGTCAATGTGAAAACCGTATATAAAAAGGCTATATAGTTTAGGAAATAATAATAAAATTTTCATGAGAATATGTATATTTAAGATAAATGTAATGTTTAAAAAAATTATCATAAATAAATGATTGTTCAATACAATGTTAACAATCACAAAACAAAATTGATATTACAAGGATAATTTTTCCATTTTTTAATTTTCAAGTAAAACCCATTTAATGAGATAATTAAGAGTAAAAAATAAATAACATAAATAAAAAATTATTCATTATATTATATATCAAAACGGGAAGTAGAATCAACAAACAAAAGAAATAAGTGGTGATTATGATGTGTGCCTCATGAATGAATAACTGAGAAAAAAATTCCTTACCCTGAGTCTGAATTGTGATGTGTGTATTTATCTTCTAAAATAATAAACATATGTAAATTATTTACTTTCTAAATAACCAATTTTATTTTTTTAATACTTATAATTTAATTATTACAATGTTCTAAATAACAACTTTAAATATTTATGTTTATGGATGGTGTTTTGACCAAATTAAATTCATGTTTCCAAAACATATTTGGAAGGTAGAATATGGTCAAAGGTGTCATTATATTAGCATATAAAGAATAAAAATCCAAAATTAATAATCATATTTCCACATAATTTATACTTTTAAACCCAATCATTAAATATGGTTATGAAAAATGAACCAACATTACATTCATAAAGATAGTAGGTCGTAAATACGTTTGAGTAACGATCCCATTATTCAATGTTCATTATGGAAAGATGGTAACTAAAAATATATCTTTCTATAATTATTATTATATCATATATGGAATTTTATTTAATTATATATACTTATATATATAATTATACTAATGTAAAATGAGTCACATTTTGTCGAGGAGGCGGTAGTCGATACGTCAAAGAATGACTTTATGACTTTTTTAGTGTGTGATAGGGTAAAAAATTATATATAATATTTACATAAAGGTAATTATGTCATTAGTAAAATATATATATTTCATTTTTGTCACATATATATAATTAAAATCATCCATATTACATTCCTGGTAATGTGTGAACGTACCACATTGCTTTCAGGAGGCGGTAGTCCAAACGTTCACAAATAATGTTTCAGTATTTACACCAAATAGAATGAATAAAGGTGTGTGTTATATAAAAATTAATGAAGAATAAAGACATAACACATATCATATATATCATATAAAAACATTTTTTCTATCAAAATTCCCAACTGTTAGAGTTGGTAATGGAAAAATGGTCGAAAATATTTCTTGATGTGGTAGTTCATCGTACATAAGAACAGTATGTTAGATACCCATTTGATGGTTGTGTGTGTAAATGTAGATTGAAACATTATCATAAATACATATCATTATATTAATTCTAATAATTTATTATATAATCATGTAATAATAAGAAATTTATAGGTATATAAACAAATAAAACATAAATGCACATTGAAGAATGTTACCACTTTTTCGTGTAACTCCTTTTGGTTATCACCAAAGGAAATCCTAAATTTTCTTTTTTCCCAATTGTAGTCTTCTATGAATATGGGAGGGGTTTTGGGAGAATGTTTTAGCAGTTTTTTTATGATCCAATGTGGCATTAGAGGTGTGAGGAAGTGGGAAGGTTGAGTTCTTTTTTATAGTGGGGTGAGAGGAATTCTTGAAAATACAAAAAGGTATATACAATTAAGAGGTATCCCTTACATCAGGTCCCTAAAAATTTGAAAATACTGGATTAGATTACATTTATTGTCAATAAATACCACCAAAATACAAAAATAAGTGAATTTTTAATTTTTTTCATTCACTTCTATGTTTCTCTACTTTTTACATTTTGGTTTTTATTAAAATAATTGGTTTTTTCCGAAGTAATTTAACCATAATGAATAAATTAAATGATATTATATATAAAATATATACCCACTAAATTATATATATTATATATATGTTATAAAACACAAATCTCATGTGGTATGGAAATTAGTTTTAATACAAGTACATGTAATGCGTAGAAACACTAATATACCCCGAACATTACTGAAAATGTTTTAACTATCTATGGGTCAATATGTTAACTTTAAATTATAAATTAATACACAAATTAATAATATTTTATATTTATTTACATTTATAAATAAATTTGAATAAAATTTTATTTTTTATACTTTTGATTATTTTTAATAAAATATCATTTAATATAAAATAACATTAATGTCAATTATCACATTATTTACATAAATTGAATTTTAAAAGTATCATGAAAATGATGGAATTTTGATATATTAAATAAAAACATTTATAAAATGATTTATATATCTAAAAATATTAAAATACAATAGTTCATTCAAGTTACATAACTTCTAATATTTATAGTGTCAGTTATTTTATTTTTATTAACTAACTAATCAGAACCATATCATATGTAAGGAATTTAATATAACCAATTAATATCTTAAAATTATAGTAAAATCATTATGATAAAATAAACTTATTTAAATTTCAAAATAATTTTTAAAACTAACACTATGTAGCCTTTTCCATTCTATAATATTTATAAATGTTAAACGTAAGGAATGTTCTTTTCTTGTCATTTTTCATACATTACTATTTATATGGGTGACATTGATGAAAAAGTTTCCCAATAACTATTACAATTATAACCATGTGATTACATGGTCAAAATATTGACATAAACATTCATTTTTACATGTTTCTATGCAATTTTGGTCCTTAAGTTTAATGGTCAGTCCATTGTTAAGCTTAATTTTACATTAATCATTGTAACTAATTTTAATTAATTTTACTAATATTTTTGGCCATGAAATAAGTGGATCTTGCTAGAATATAAGTATCATACTAATTATAAATTTTTAGGCCCGTTTATACAAATTCAATTCACAAAATTTAAATAATTAATTTTAATGATAATCACACAGACATTGCGAGAAAGAGGGGTTTTAAACTGAAAATGTTCAACAGTTTGTTAAGTATTTATATCTAAATTAAATATAGAAATTATTCTAATGACCATCATTGTATTATTATATATATTATTTATCTATTTTTACATGATAAAAAATTTAATCAACAATTTAACTTTAATAATAATTTAGATGAAAATTAATTTTTTAACCAAAATGCACTATTTTTCACTATTAATTAAAAAATTAAACTTCTAAAAAAATACCAAAAGTTCACCCAAATATTACTTTGACATCCCAAATTGAAAAATTAAGTTTATTTTTAAAAATATAATTTATAAAAGTGTCAAAAAAAATTAAAATAGTTTCACCATTAAATATTGGTAAAAATAAGTCGTATATGTAATGCAAGATTATCGAGTAGTGTATGTAGAGTAATCATGAAATCGAGTTTCATATAATGAAATAAAAAAATTATAATTAATTCTAAAATTAGAATATTGTAATGTATTGTGGTGTTACATTCTCCCCACCTTAATGAAATTGCATCCACACAATTTAAACATGATCCTGGTAATCGAGGGATATATATTTTAAAATAATATTGTTGACAAAACCACATAGAAAATAATATTAATAACATATATTCATGATAATAGGGAAATTATAATGATAATCTATCACAAATATAGGATTTAGAGTCGAATAACATTAGTGAAAATATGGACATGAAAGAAAAATCAAATTATCATGTTCTCATGCATAGTGATAGAGAACATGTTCTTCTGAAATTTGATGGCCACAATGTCATAAATTAGGGTTATGAAAAATATCATAGATATAATAAAAAATGATTATAATGGGATAATTTATTTTCAAGGCCTTATTAAATGTTCATCATAAATATTTCACCCTCTAAAAATATAAGTAAATATATGTTCCTAGAAAAATAATCTTTTCCATTGATTACACATTGAATTAATTATACTTTATCTCGATGAAAAATATGTAATATATAAATTTTTAAAACCACATAAAATGTTCACCTTAATTAATTTCATAAAAGGTTATAATTTCCAAAATATTATGATCTAGTACTTTATAAATAAGGTCACTAAATTTTCCAAATTGTACTTATCATTAGTATTTTAATCAAAATGAAATATCTCGAAATTATAACATTCCAATCATGTGAATTCCTTAATCATGTATTCTCTTAAAATATTGTAACATCCATAATTACCATAGAACCTTATTATAAACATGAATTTTCTATTATTCCTTAAGTTACACACATTTTATAAGATATATTTCTTAGGTCCAAAAGTTTTATAAACTCTATCAATGGTGGAATAAACCAACAAATAATTAATCAGTTCCAATGTACTCAGTACTGTCCAATTTACTCTATAATAATAAATCAACTATTTATTTAAAAAATGAATAATCAATATGAAAACAGTAATCGATTATTTAAAGATTACATATAATAAATCACATTATATTAAAACATGACCACATATATTTAACTAAAAAATTAATCACATGGAGTAATAATAATGAAAGAATGTGTAATTTTGGACATCATCACTATTAAAATACATCCTCAAGATTTTTAATATCAAGATTTATCCTTAATAAAATATATTCCTATGGGTATAAACCCATATTTTTTAGGTCAAGATATATTATCTTGATAATCTCAAACTGTTTGGAAACAAATGTAAAGTGTTTTTTCAACTTACTTTGTCACATGAGACCATTGATGCATCAAGGGGGTTGCATTAACAGGTCCCCAACCCATACTTATTTCATTAAAAATCCCCCAAAAAATTTCTATAATGTCCAATACATTCATAATATATTTAATAATATATTTAAATTCATAAACGAAGTTCCTTATCAAATATCTGTGTTGAATACAAGATACTGATTTATTAATAATTCCCAAATTAATCAAATAACTATCCAAGTGAGAACCATATGTAAAAATGGTATAAGGTTTTGGATATAATAACATTATTTTAATGAGAATATGTATATTTATGTTAAATTTAATGTACCATAAAAATGATCATATGGAGGAGTGTGTTCTAGAGAAACATAACAATCGAAAAATAAAATGATATTGCAATGATAACTCTTACCATATTGTAATTTTCAAGTAAAACCACATGGATATTATATTCAAATTAAAACATTAAATAAAATTAATATAAAATAATTATTTATATAATAAATTAAAATGGATTGTATATTCACCACACAAAAGAAATAAGTGGTGATTATGATGTATTCCTCGAGAAAGAAAAAGTTTAACAAGAATACCTTACCCTTAGTCATAAGGGTCACATGTGTCTTTATATTCCTAAATAATAAACTTATGTTAATTATTTACATTATTTATAAAAAATTTAAAGATTATTATTACTATTTCTTTTCTTATTACAATATTGTGTACACATACTTTATATAGTTAAGTTTATGTTAGGTGTCTTTAACAACATTGGTTCATGTGTAAAAAAACATTGGATAGTCAAATATGGTCAAAGGTGTCATTATATAACAATATATATAATAATAATCATGAAATAATTATCATATATATATATATAAATTATACTTTTTTATTTAATCAGTAATTATTTTTATGAAAAATGAACAAATGATAAAATTATAGAGATGAGAAGTTGTACGTATGTAATAGAAACATTATTATTTATCAATGATCATTATGAAAAATAGATAAATAACAATATATATATCCAAAATAAATATTATATAATAAATAAAATTTTATTTAATCACATATACTTATATATATAATTATTATGATGTAAACAATGTCACATCGCCTAGTGGAGGCAGTCGTTCACATATCGATGAAGGACATCATAAAATTTTCAGTGTGTGAAAATGTAATAAAGAAAATAGTATTTTATATTTTAATAATGGAAACTATTTCCTAAATATATTTCATTTATGTGATAAATTTTTAATTAAATCCATCTTTAATACACCCCATTTAATGAGTGAATGTATCACATCGCATGGAGGAGGCGGTAGTCCACACATCCACAAACGATGTTATCGTATTTACACTAAATTAAACACATATTAATATGTGATAAATAAAAATTACATAATCATAAAGACATAATAAATATAATATATATTATATAAAAATAATTTTTCTATCATAATTCCCAACCATGAGTTGTGCTAATGGAAAAAATGAATGACGTCGTTTTGTGTGGTGGTAATTCACCGTACACAGAGACATTATGTTCATTACCCATTTGATGGATTTTTGGGCAGGGTTTGGTCTAAAAATTGACATAAAAAATATTATTATATTCATGATACATTTTATATTATACAATCAAGTAATAATATGAAATTTAGGGGTGGATAAACAAATAAAACTTAATTTCACATTAAAGAATGCTACATATATTTTGGGTAATGCCTTTTGGTTTTCATAAAATTTCTTCATTAAATTGATATCATTCCAATTTTTGTATTATATGTTTGTGGTAGGGGTGATTGTATACTATTTTATCATAATTTTTTATGCAAAAACTGGATTGATAGGTGTAAATAAGTTGGAGGGGTGAGTGCCTTTCTATAGTGGAGGGGGTATGGTATTCATGTAAATATAATGTGAGGTAAAAAATACCTCATGTGCCTATAAAATTTCAAATAATCGAGTCAACTAAAATTATGTTCAAAAAACGTCCAACAAATAAAAAAATTATTTTTATAGTTTTTTCCTTATCTTCTATGTTTCCCAATTTTTAATTTTTTTGGTTTTATTAAAATAAATATTTTTGTATTATTTTTATTTTTTCAATTAAGTCTAAATTAAAGTAGTATTTTTTTAATATATAGATCCACTGAATTTTAAATATCATATATAATTTTAAAAATATAAATCCCATGTGTTCATGAAATTAATTTCAAAGCAAGTGCATGCGACGCGCAAAAACACTATTTTAACCCGAACTGTGCTAACAATGTTTTCACTATCTATGGGTCAATATTTCAATTATAAAAGATAAATTGGTACATAAATAGTAGATATTTTATATTTATTAAAAATTATAAATAAATTTAATTAATATATTATTTTTATTAATATTAATTATTTTTTTAAAAAAATATCATTTATTGAAAATTTATATTAATGTCGATTTTTACATTATTTACTTTATTTATGTTTTTAAAATATCATGACCATGATGGAATATAGATATGTTAAATTAAAATATCTATAACGATATATATATTTATTAAAATATATTGGAAGAGATTAATTCAATCAGTTTATGTCACTTTTAATATTTATAGTATCATTTGTTTTATTTTACTATTATCTAAATAATCCATCTATTTGCATTTGTTAAGTGTTTATCGTTACTAATTAATATGTAAATTTTATAGTTAATTCATCTCGATAAAAAAAACTCACTTCATTTTCATAATGATGTTTATAACTTAAATTATGTAGCTTCTTCCACAATCAAAAGATATATAAATTTTAAAGGAAAGGAATGTTCCTTTTTTTGTCTTTTTCCATACATTACTTATTATATGGGTCACATTCATGATCATGTTCCCCAATAACTCATAAATTTAGAACCAAGATGGGATACGGTATAAATATTGGAATCCAATGGATTTTGAACAAGTGTATAGTTCATTTTCTCCTTATCATTAAGGTTTAGGCCCTTCTTAAACATAATTTTACCTTAAACATTGTAATTATGTTTAATTGCTTTTACCAATATTTTTGGTCAGAAGATATGTTTATATAATTAAAATATAAATATCATACTTATTATGACCATTTATTTCCATTTTTCTACATTAAATTCATAGAATTGGAAACATTATGATTAATGTTAATCCCCCATATGTGGTGAGAAAGCGGGGTTTTATAGTGAAAATGCACAAAATATCGTTATGCATTTACATCTAAAATAAAATTAAAAAATATTAATATTAACTAAATTAGATTAAAATATATATAATTTATTATTTTTTAATTCAAAAAAAATTTAAAAAAAAATTAACAATAAGAATTTTTAAATGAAAAGGCAGTTTTCACCTAAAATGTTGTTTTTAAATATTCATCATAAAATGAAACTTTTCAGAAAAATAATAATAATACTTTATAATATAATTTTGAAATTCCAAATTATAAAATGAATTTTATTTTTAAAAATAATATTTATAAAAGATTCAAAATTTATTTTCAAAACAGATGTTTCATTAAAAGGTGATAAAACATGGTCTTGCATGTAATGGAAGCTAACTTAGATTTGTGTGAAAAATAATATTAAAATTGTTTTAAATGTCAATAAATCCTGAAAAGAAACTTAAATTTATTCTAAAATGAATTAATTAAATTATTTGGGTTTTACAGTATATCTACCTTATCTGTTATCCTATATATTATTTCTCAATTTTTGAGGCATTTTCCTGGTAAGTGACTTCCCACTGTTAATGTTTTTTGGGTATTTACAAAGTCATCAATATTTTTTATTTATAAATGTGAATATCCTCTCCTAATATGTAACGCCCCGACCCCAGTAAGGCAGAATCGATGCATTATTACATAACATTGGCATGATCACAAAAGATCAAGTCTCGAAAGACCAATTAGTTTAGTAGTCTTGGAAACACTAGATATATTCATAAGATTTACATTACATCATAAAGTAAAAAATATACAACATCATCTTGTCTTCATATCCCCTCATACTATCTTTTCATATCATTTATAAATTACTTCTTCCTATACTAGGAAAAATAAAACATTGAAAAGGGTGAGCTCAGATGCTCAGTAAGGATAACAATATAGCAGAAACTTTCATAAATAATCATAAACATTTAAGGCAATGTATAACTAAAACAAAAGCCTTTTAAAATTGAAATTATGCATAATATTTAAACGTTAAAATGAAATAATTCCATTTATTTATTCACATGTATATTCTACTAGTCGAATAATCACATGCAATATCAATAACCACATTCATAATGATGGAATTCATAATGCCTGACTATCATAACCACATAGTCAAGGCCTTATGCCAAGACTACCAATACTATTTTGCCAAGACCATGTGCCAAGACACTATTTTTTATCATGAGACCTACCAATGCATTGAGGATCTATAGTGGGCTCCACCTATCACTTACTAGGTCTAATGCATTCCTCATATAAACAGTTTTAAACATAACATAATCATTCGTATTAAAACTAGTATAAGAAATGAATATACTTTTTCCATAAACCATGAATGGTGTTAAAATAACGCATCAACATTCAAGCATATCACAAAAACGTCAATACAAAATAGACATTTTGTATCATAATAAATCAACTTCAAATAAGCTTAAAATCCATCAATGGATGTTGACATAGATGAAATCAAAACTATTTGAGAGAAATATTTCTTTTTTTTAAATCATTTAAAAGCCACATAATTATAAAATAAAACATTTAATTTGAAAATATTCTTATAATCTTGTAAGGAAGGATTTGAATATTTTACAATGGTGGAAAATAGCCACACCCGTCGTATAAGTCAAAAAAAAGACATTCTTACCTTAATTTTGTCGAAAAGGTTAAAAAAGACCTTGTTTGGAAAATTAAATAAAGATTACTTTATAAACATCTTATAAAATGTAAAAAAAGGGTATAATGGACTTTAACCCATATTCTGTAAAATAGTAAGAATTCTTTGAAATATATTTTTAAGAAACATGGATGTGGATGATAAAGAAGTCCCAGTAGATAATTACGTGTAAACAACCTCAGATAATGAAGAGATTGTGAAATAAACCCTTACCTTGTACTTATCCATGTTTGAGGGTAGGTTAACCTCCTGTATAATGTTTAAATAATTGTTATTAAATTGTACAAGAATCATATACATTAATATGATATCATATATGTTCTTTTAACATTGTTTTGCTAATAATATCTTAGTATTATCGTCGTTTCAGTTGTTATATTTCTCATTTTATTTTATATGTTTGTTACATAAGCCTTGTTTTTTATCCATAGGATGTATATAATTTATATCCATAATTATATAAAGTCCTTAAACAATATTTGTAATCATAAAATGTGAATTATATTTGAATGAATATGATGGAGAATGAATCTCATCTCGTCGGTGGAGACGGTAGTCCGTACATACGCACGAGCGATAATATCATTATTTTGATATTAAAATAATATATAATTGGATGTTATGTAATATATAGAGAATCATTATAATGTTATATTTATTATTTACATGAATTACACATCATTATTATACCCATCCCAATAATAATGTATTTAATAACAATTACACCACGACGTGGAGGCGGTAGGCCGTACGTATGCACGTATGGTGACATGTCATTCAAAGGATGGATAGAATAATAAATATGGTTTTACATATTTATAATAACATCATTGTATATATAATATACTAGATTTATTATTTTAGAATGGAGATAACTAATAAAGAATAAGTTTAAGAAGAAAGGAACTTGAAAGATGGTGGTGAAAACATTACATCTTCTTTGGGTTCTTCATTTTGATTTGATCAAAAGGGCTACTTAGGTTGGATTTATGATAAAACTAAGTCTTCTAGGTTGAAGGGAGGGAAGTTTAGAGGATATTTGGGTAGGTTTCAGAAGAGCCAAAAGGCTTGGATGGTATGAACAATTGGTTAGAAGTGGTGTCCTTTTATAAGGGGGAGGAGTTTCTCTTTAGGAAAAACATAAAGCATTATTTTTTTATAAATTCATATTCAGTTTATAATGGATCCAAAGTGGATTATTCAAAGTATAAGGCGGGGATTGGTTGAACTCCTTTCATCCAATATATTTTAGATAGTTTTGGGTCATTACATTAGCCTTATGTTTTAGTTTTAAATCTTAGTTAATTAGTATCGCATTTACCATGTCACTTTGTATTTTTATATTATATAGTGCGGAAAATTACTATACACATCCAAGAAACCCCCAAGTGGTACATTAATGATACACCTATCATGATATAAGTCATTTTTCCGAACCTTAGATTTTTAGAAATTGAATATCAATTCATAATATAAATTTTTTTTAAACACTCTTTTATGTCAATTTTGACACTATTGGTATTTCATTTTTGTGAAAATCATAACAGCATGATTACTTCAAACAAAAATACTTAATTCAATACTAACATGTCATATTAACCTTTAAAATTAGTGTAATTCATAAAAAGTCTCTAATTACATTTATTTTGATATTTATAATATCAATTAACTAAATATTTTATTAATTAGGTAATTATTGCATCACTATTATGTCGTAAATAAATTAAATTATTTAAAGTCTATATTTTTTAAATAAAATATGATTATGTGGGAAATTTTTTATATTTCTAATTAATATTTATAATTGAATTTATCTTATGTATAACCCTATATTAAAAATGTTTCACTAATTAAACATTGATTTTAACTCTTTTAACTCTTTTTTGAAATAAATAATAATAAATGTCCAAATCTAACCCAAGTGGACCTAAATGATAATATTTTATTCCTAAGTTTGTTTTTGGTCAAGATACACTTTTCCAATAGAATTACTAGATTTTTTTGGGTAATATTAATGTCATTTTTACCCTTAATTACCTTATTTACTTCTAACCGTGGTAAATAAAAGTAAAAAGTTACTATTCACCTAAAATTATTTTCATCTCATTGAACCATAGTTTACTCATTGATATTAACTTTGTCTCTTGGATTTTCAAAATTCCACTCACAGAAGCGGTAAAATTATGTTTTATATGAATTTCCAAATTCTCCTAGGATGTGGGTAAAAGACAGTGAAAAGTTCTATAAAATTTTTATATATCTAAAATTATTCTGAAATAACTCTGATGAATTACATTGATCATATATAGGTATTATGTATCTATTTTTACCATAATTAAATTTAAATAAAATAAATAATTATTTAAATAAAAATTCAGTTTATAACTCAGTGATTTTTCACAATTTATCAAAAATTGAATGTTTTCAGAAAAATACCAAAAATTCACCCTAAGCTAATTTCGATATTCAGAATCCAAAAACAAAGTCCATTTTAAAAGGTAAAATTTATAGAATTTTAATAAGTGGGTGTTGCTATTCATAGCGGCTAGTTTGAATGGTTGTGGTGTGTGTTAGAACTCGAAGTTGCGTACAACACACGCTATGATATTATTCAAAGAGAAGCGTATCATGGAAGCTTGGGGTGTTACATAATATCCCATCACACCAAAATCCCCTTATTTATAACTAGAATAATCCAAAACCTCCCATAAAAACTCTATCCACATTAAGTATTTAGAGGGCTTCTCAAAAGTATATCCCACAACAACTTAATCCCCATCACAAAGAAAATAACCGAAGCAGTGAGGTATAGATTTATAATCACTTATGCATCAATCTTTTTACATGAGTACATTTATTATTTATCAAATTTATTATCACTAAATTTAAAATAAAATATCATTATCTTTATTATATTGGTAATTTATTATAATGATTCTATATTCTTTAATCACCATTCCATTTTTTCATAAGAAAAATGAAAATGATATCTGTGTGTTCTTCAACTACTGCCTCCACAAAATTTCATGTTTCACATTCCTAAACCATCATACACATCTGTTACAAATGATAAATATAAAAAATAATTATTGTTTTTATAATATATTTCTGATTTTTAAATGATAAAACATATTATTCAATTTTTCAGTTCTTTAGAAAATGAAATTACCAAACATGCATACATGTATACTATTGACACTATATGATAGTTGATTTCCAAATTTATTTTAAAGATATCCTATAATATATGGTGATATGAATAGATTTAATGTATAACTATGGTTTTTCTTATGCCATTAGGTATCTAGTTGAAAAAATGGGACAAAATATTTATGATATGATCAACGAACAATTATCATTAATTAATTCTTTTAAAACATGCGTACTGATTGAAAAATTATAATTCAAATTATTTAATATTTTAATATACATTAATTCATATAAATAATTTATAATTTTGATATATCACATAATAAAAACTAAATGATATCATTATGCGACCAGTGCGATGATATTGCAACTGAATAACCTCATAATCATTCATAATCATGGCATGTTCATGTTTAGGTCTATTTGACCACCTACTTGGACACCGCTATGAAATTATGTCATGAATGATTATGAAAAATAATTAATTTATGTGTATCATATAAATTTTTATATGATTTTTTTTATAAAAATATTCATCAATATTTAACCCATTAATTAGGAAAACACACATCATAGGTTGAAAATCACTAAAAAGTGCCTGTTATTGATTTCATATACTTGGAAAAAGATTACACATGAACGTAAATTTAATATTTTGAAAAAATTATGATTCAACAAATACATTAAATTTAATGAACATAGAATTATAAACATTGGTATAAGAATGAATAACAATACCTCTATTACGAAACTATTTCAAAATGATCATGATTACCCACACTTGGAAAGGATAATTGGTAATAATTATCTGGTTTAAATGTATATAATAATAAAAAATTTATAGTATAAAAGATAATGTATATCAAAAGGGATCAATAATAGGTTATTTATATTTTTATATTTGTTATATTGGATCATAGAGAGCATTCAAGTAAGCAAGGAAACATGATAAATGGTTCATTGTCTCAAAAATAATCTCTTGAGACATATTTCCTAATGTTCATGAGGATGAATTTAACATGTTTTGATTAATAAGTAATGAATATTTTTAATCATATTAATTTTTTTAAAGAATCTGATTATTTTCTTTCATTAAATGGAGATCAATTCAAGAAATACCCAACTTTATAGTGGTTCTAATCAAATTGTTACTAAAACTGTAAGGGATTCATTTCCAATATTCTATTAAAATCAAAAAGGTTTGTGAAAGATAATTTATCTGGTAATATTTTTTTCTTTATAAACCTCTCACTATTTACATTTTATATCTATTTTATTTTACATATATCATCGATATTCATTTCTTCTAGACCCATATTTTACCCAAAGTGTTTCTTATAAGTGGAAACAACCTTGTCCCTTATTTTCATACTATAACCTCTATTTTTATAGGACCTAATTAATTATATACATTTTCAAATTTCCATATCAATAACTAAATAATTGATTCATTTCATTTTATAAAAATATATATTCTTAAAATAATTTTAAATAAATTTTTTATGTTTTCCATATCGGTTATTTTTATCAATATGTAAATAGAATATAATTTTGATGTTTATAATTTGAAAAAAAATTACATAATCATGTTAATTTTATGTGATAGTAATTTTAATAATTAATGGGTTTCTAAAAGAAATTATTACTCTCCCTTATTTATCAAATATTTATATCTAAATTTTTTTCACAAAATCAAGGATTTTTCGTAAAATTGAAAATGACTTTTTCTAATTTTCCTCTAATTAGTTTTTTTATAAATACACATCATTTTATATGTATTAATATTGATAAATGATGTTATTATATTATAACCATGCACATAATTTCTCATGATAGAGTGTTTAATGTCCTTATAATTAGGTTTAATGGTCAATCCCTGCCTTTTTCATTCATAATCATCCACTATGTATGATCCAAATTTATCACCCAATGCCTTTCTTTTGTGAGTACATTATTTTTTATTCATTTCATAGTAGTGTGTACACCTAGGTGTCATAAATCTATTATTTTTGGGAAACTATTAACCTACCTTTATATCCATTATTTATATGTTTTAAATATTATATTCTTTATTATATTGATTGAAAGGTATTTTCCTAGAAAATTACTTGATTTCATTGGATAACCATTTATTTTCCATGGGATTTCCATGTTGTTCATATTGATGGAATTATTAATTATTTACTTATGTTATTCTAAATGAAACCAAATTTCATTCAATATGTTATGTATAATGTTTTGAAGGAGACCCATTTTTTCATGGGTTATTTATGATATAAACATGAATGATTTTATTTTGGAATTCTTTATGTAACCCATTTTATTTACATGCACTATTTATGATGTGATATATGATTAAATTTATTTGTAACTCATAAGTATGGATGTTGAGGGTGGGGTCATGTATCTTTCTCTAATGCATTGGTATAAATTTTATATCATGTTAGATAAGTATTCATGAATATATTTCAGTTTCTTATAAACGTGGAAACTCATAGTGTGATTCATGAATGTAATTTTCCATTTACTATTCTTATGAGATATTTCTAAGATGTTTTACATTTTTATGATTATTATATTTAATGTGTTAATATCTTATGGTTAATTTGTATTGAATCATGTTTCTTCAATCATGATTCATTTAATTTTTTATGAAAAAAATTATATTCCATGATTTATTATCCATGTATTATTGGGTTTAAATATTATTATGTATATTGATTATACTCATGTGAGAATATTATGTTCACTTATTCTATTTGATTATCAAACTTATTTTTACCATTACCATGTTTTTGATCCCAAAAAGTTCTTATGATTCTATTTCCCTAGGTTATGAATATGAGTATAACACATAGGAAGTATAGAAAGGATTCTAGTGCAGCTTGATTATTGAGAAATATTCACAAGGGTTTTAAAATAAGTTTCTTATATAGGTTTCCCTCAAATACATTAAGAAGTTCATTCTTTGTATTATTGGATTATTTAAAAGATGTAATATTTAACTTATTTAAACTTTTAAAAATAAATTCTTGTTTGGATTAGGTCACTATAATTATGTTATAGTTAAGTACAATGAATGCATTAACTGATGTTAGGGTTATTGTTGTTCATTATATGAGTGTTGGATTTTGAAAACCCAACATTGTGATTTTCATGACATGGACCACTATTGTAACATCCCAAGTAAGTAATGAATAATATATATTTTTATCTATGTCTATTAATGAATTATATAGTGTTTTAGAGGCTTAAAATGAGAATAAATCCAATCTTAAGCATGGAATACACTAATATTTTTAAAAGATTGTTTTACTGCCTTTTAATGGCAAACCATTTTTAAATCATACTTTTGACAATTTTATAAGCTATATTTGTCAAAATAATATTATTATTTATGATTGGTACATTGAAATTTACTTTGGGTAAATTTTTGGTATTTTTCCGATAAAGTTCATTTTAAGGAATAGTGAAAAATGTTGTATTTTAATTCAGAACCTGTTTTTAATCTAATTTATTTATATGATTATATTATCATTTGAATTGTTTTTAAAGTAAAATTAGAATATATTTTTACCATTTAATCTAATAGTGTTCGTTGGAATTAATTTCAATTTTATATTGGACTTAAACTAGTGTCAATCATTTGATACTTATTATTTCACAAAAACACTGTATTTGCTTTGACAACAGGAATTAATTATTAAATTAATTAATGAAACTTATATGTTTTGAATTTTTTAAAACAAACATCATTTTTGAATTCAGAATATCAAATATATCTTAGGGTGAATTTTTGGTATTTTTCTAAAAAACTTCAATTTTTGATGAATAGTGAAACCACTATGTGGTACTTAAAAAATGATTTTTCATTTAAATGAAATTTTACCACCTTTGTGTTTTGAATTTAAAAAAAAATCTGACATACATGTTTTTCATTAGGAAGTCAAATGTGGTTCAATGGGATTAAAATATTTTTTTTGATGAATAGTCACTTTTATGTTTTTAATCGCAATTAGAGGTAATTAGTTTAATTTAAGGTAAAAATAATGTTTTAATAATATGAAATGACCTAGACACATGTCCTACCCTTATTGGATGAGTCATGGACGACCAGTAAAACCAATGGGTATATTTTTGGGGACCCCATGGAGCCACTTGGGTAAGATAATGACATTAATGCATTTTATTTAAAGTAAAAGTAAAAATCACACAAACATGAGTTGATTTATTAAAACAATTTTTAAATGCGGTTATACAAGTCAGATTTTTTACTATAAATATTCATTGAAAATATAAAAATATTTAATACATCATAGTAATTTTTTATAATTTTTATACTTTAAATAAATTAAATTATTTATGACACCATGATGATGAAGTGATTACCCCATTATTTAACGATTTAAATAAAATGAAAATATAATGTAAAATCTAAGACCTAAACTTGTAAAAAACCTATTGGATGGGTTTATTTCGAATCCTTATCACCTTATCCTCGAAATTTATAATTGTGGGACTTTTTTTATCCGAAAATCATTTTATAACAAAGTATCTTTTCTTAACATTCCAAGAGTGCCCCTCCTCTTCTCTTATAAAAGGCCCCCACCTCTACCACCTTACCCACACATCCAAAGCCTTTGTCTCGGCCAACCCCTGACCATTTTGTCTCTCCACATCCCTCTCTAACTATTAGAAGCCTCACTTTGGGCAGATGTCTTCCCAAGGAAGCCTTTGAGATCAAATCAAAAAGAGTTACCCAATTTAAACATAGTGTCTTCTCTTGTATTCTTATGTTTTATTTTGCTTCTCCAACCCCATAAACTCTTTGTATTAATTTCTATTGTAAAAACAACCCTATCTTCCATATACTAGGATTTTGTTATAATAAATATTCGAGTTACACTTACACACACCTACACCTAATGGTAAAAGAACATACTGTTTCCGTGGATGGCGAATTTATGCCTCACGAAACGATGATTGTTCAGTATTCTTTTAACACCTTCAAAGGTGGCCATTAAGATGAAATTATATTTATATATGATATATAATATGTTTATGTTTTACTAATGCTTCTGTATTTTTTATTTATGACATTCCTTTATGGTTTCCATTATGGGTAAACACGATATCTTAATTTTAGGAAGTGAGGACTACCGCCCCCTCAAAGGGATTTGATTCGTTAATTACATATGTGGGACGTAAAAAGGATGGACTTGATGATATAATATATGAAATTATACTGTAATTATAATATACCATTATATCATTATGATTCCATTCCATAAAATATGAAATAGAAATGAAAGTAGCGTTCATGCGTACGTACGACTTACCGTCTCCATGAACGGTGCATTTGATTTCTTACCTCTAAACGTTATGTAATATTATAAATGCATGTATATACTGGTTATATATGATATATATGATATCTAAATCATGAGTATAACTCTGGATATAATGAATACATGAACAACTTGTAATTATAAAGAGTTTATTTTTGACTCAAGTACCAATGATCGTTAAAACGACCGTTATTAACTTAAATAATTACATAGTGTTCATGACATGGTTATAAGTGATATAAACGGAATAATGAACTTGAAAAAGGTTCTTAAGAAAGTATAAATTAACTCAAGTTTATTATTCAGGAGGTTAAAGAACGATCGAGTCAAGTCAGACCTGAGGTATGGGACTTCATCTCAATCTCCTTTCATTGAGGCATATTTTGTTTTATACACAACCTTCTTTTATACGGTGTATAAAACCCTTTGACTTTTACGTTTAACCAAAAGGAATCTTTTTTATAAGAAACGTTTTACTAAACGGAAAAAGAGAATGTTTTTGTCGTACGTATGCGGCGAAAATGACTTCTCTGCCGCCGTGACAATTATTTGAGTTTCAGATTCCTCTACAAGCCTTAATTTTTTTAAAAGAAAAATAAATACCATTTTTTACATTTCATTTATTTTGGTATTGAAAATGGTTTTCATAATGTTTTTATATCAATGTGTTGTATTGATATCTTTTTATTGAAAATTCAAAATGTTATGTTTCCTTTATGCATGTTTTATGTGATATGATTATGTTATGGTTATTGGGAATTATTATGAAGACGAGTGGTTCCGTGATAATCTAAGGGCAGGTGAGCCTGATATATCTCTCTAATGCATTGGGTAACATAAAGGAGTTAAACGTTAATGTTTCTCTGAAGATATTTAGGGAATATACTGTGATGGGTATTCCAAGTGAAACCAAGAGGGTTACTCCCTACGTAAGAATGTAATGAATGCCTCAAGTTACCTTTATGTCTTATGATTTCTATGATTTATTCATGATTTGATGAGGTATGTTAAAATACTTATGTTTTATGAGTAGAGTATGATTTCATTGATTATTATATATACATGTACTCGTGTTTCCTTTCAATATTTTTATATCCCTTACTGAGCTTTTTATGCTCATCCCAAGTTTTTGAAATTTTTTTCACAGGTCAAGGGAAGGGTACATGATATGATGATAGTGTCAAGGAAGTGTCATGAAAGAATCCCTGTTTTATTTTAAATATGTTTCCGTTGATAGGAAAAAATGAATACTATATTTTATTGTAACCACTTTGTTTAAATGTGGGATGTAATGTATGTTTTATGATCTAATTCTCTAAAACTGTAAACCTGAAAATATCCCCATGGTGTATTATTGAAATATCTCAAGATTAAGTAATGTTTAAGGCTAGGGATTTATAGCTGGTATCAGAGGTCGGATTATATAACTTTAGGAGTTATAATTTTATTAAATTAGTATCCAAAAATATTTTTTTTATGGTCAAATTGAAATGATATAGCATTTTAATATTACCATGTTTCTTCTCCTAAAATATTTCTGTGTTAAGAATGTTTTTTCATAGAGGAAACATAAAAATTTTTTTGGGAAGGCATACAGGGGGAAATGACCTTTAAAATCAGTATCCTGAGATGGTCAGAATCAGAACTAAACAGTTTGTTGTAGTGGTGGCTTAGTTGACTTAGGTGAAAAATGTTGGTTGTTTTTATTGATGATTTTTTTGGTGTTTTCTAAAAGTAAAGAGGGGCATGAAATTCATTTAATGGTTATTCTGCAAACCTTAAAAGAAAAGTAATTGTATGGGAAATTCAGAAATTGTGAGTTTTGGTTGCAACAAATTTCCTTCCTTGGTCATATTGATTCTAAAGATGGGATAACTGTGGATCCTGCAAAAACAAGAGTTATTGAAGAATGGCCAAGAACCAAAAATGTAACCGATATCTGTAGTTTTCGTGGTTTGGTAGGTTACTGCAGAAGGTTTTTTGAAAAATTTTCACGGTAATCTAGTCTAATGACTAAGCTAACTCGTAAGGGTGTTAATTTTATCTGGACAAAAGAATGTGATGATTGTTTTCAGGAATTGAAAAGAAGATTGGTGAATGCTCTAGTTTTGGAACTACCTTCTAGGAATGGTGAGTTTGTTATCTATAGTGATGCTTCATTGAAAGGACTTGGTTGTGCCCTGATGTAGAATGATCAGGTAATTGCCTATTCTTCACGTCAGTTTAAAATTCATGAGGTAAATTACCCTACACATGATTTGGAATTAGCTGCTGTTGTTTTCGCTTTAAAAATTTGTAGGCATCATTTGTATGGAGTAAAGTGTGAAATATATACCGATCAAAAAAGTTTAAAGTATATATTAACTCAGAAATAATTGAACATGAGACATAGGAGATGGCTGGAATTAATCAAGGATTATGATTGTATAAATTCATTACCATCCGGGAAAAGAAAATAAATTGGTTGATGCTTTGAGTCGAAAAAGTAATGCTTCATTAACAATGTTGCATTTGGAACGTGATCCTTTGTTTAAAGATTTGATGACTTTTGGCATAGAAATTCTTGGTTCAGGAAGTTCTTCTGTTTTGTTTTAGGTATCAGTGAAATCTTCTCTATCGGACAGAATCAAGAAAGCACAGAAGCAAGACAGTGAGTTTCAAAAAAAGGTAGAGCTGGTTTAGAAGGGTAAGTTTCATGAATTTAATATTGATAATGATTATTTTTTGAGGTTTGGGAAGAGATTTTGTGTGCCTGGTGATTCACAATTGAAAAATGAGTTGTTATGTGAGGCTCATAGTTCCCCGTTTTCAGTTCATCCAAGAAGTACTAAGATGTACAGAGATCTGTGGGAGTATTACTGGTGGGATGGAATGAAAATAGATATTTTTGATTTTACTGTGAAGTGTTTGACATGTCAAGAAGTTAAAGCAGAGCGGCAGTTATCGAAAGGGATGCTTCAGCCTCTACCTGTGCCAGAGTGGAAATGGGAAATTATATCCATGGACTTCATTGTGGGATTGCCAAAGACACCTCGAGGTAATAATGCAATCTGGGTTATTGTTGATCGCTTGACTAAATCTGCTCATTTCCTTGCTATACGAGATACTTTTTCCCTAGAACAAATTTCTCGTTTGTATCTTAACGAGATAGTCAGGTTACATGGAGTCCCCCTCTCGATTGTATTTGATCGTGATCCCAGGTTTACTTCTAAATTTTGGAAGGGCCTTCAGAAGTCTTTGGGTACTGAATTAAATTTTAGTACAACATTTCATCCTCAATCAGATGGGCAGTCAGAATGAACAATTCAGACATTGGAAGATATGTTGCATGCTTTTTCGATGGATTATCAAGGAAGTTGGGACCAACATCTTTCTTTGGTTGAATTTTCATATAATAACAGTTTTCATTCCAGTAGGCAGATGGAACCATTTAAGGCGTTATATGGGAAGCGGTGTCGAACTCCAACTTTCTGGGATGAAGTAGGTGAAAGGAAGCTGATGGGACTAGAATTTGTAGAAGAGTTGGTACAAAAAGTTTAGCTGATACAGAAACACATGAGAACAGCTCAGAGAAGGAAGAAGAGTTATGAGGACAATAAGAGGAAGGATCTCTCTTTTGAGGTAGGTGATCATGTTTTTCTCAAAGTATCACCATGGAAAAGTGTGATGCGATTTGGTAAGAAAGGAATGCTGAGTCCAAGGTTCATTGGACCATATGAAATTCTGGAGAGATTTGGATGAGCTACATACCGAGTGGCTTTACCTACAAGTTTATCTCAGGTACACAATGTTTTTTAGGTTTCAATGTTGAGGAAGTACATGCCAGATCCATCTCATGTTTTGAGTCCAGATGTAGTTTAGATGGAAGAGAACCTATCTTTTGAGGAAAAACCGGTCCAGATTCTTGACCACAGGGAGAAAGTGTTACAGAATATGGTGATTCATCAGGTAAAGGTTTTTTGGAAAAACCACATGATTGAAGAGGAAACATGGGAATCTAAAAATGCAATGAGGGCTAAATACCCCCACTTATTCGATAAGTAATTAAATTACGGGTACACAATTTTCTAAATGGGGAAGGATGTAACATCCCAAGTAAGTAATGAATAATAGATATTTTTATCTATGTCTATTAATGAATTAGATTGTGTTTTAGAGGCTTAAAATGAGAATAAATCCAATCGTAAGCATGGAATACACTAATATTTTTAAAATATTTTTTTACTGCCATTTGATGGAAAAACATTTTTAAATGAAACTTTTGAAAATTTTATAAGCCATATTTGTCAAAATAATCATATTCTTTATTATTGGGACAATGAAATTTACTTTGGGTAAATTTTTGCTATTTTTTCGATAAAGTTCATTTTTTAATAAATAGTGAAAAATGTTGTATTTTAATTCAAAACCACTTTTTAATCTAATTTATTTATATGATTATATTATCTTTTGAATTGGTTTTAAAGTGAAATTAGAATATATTTTAACCATTTAATCCAATAGTGTTCTTTGTAATTAATTTAATTTTGAAATTGGACTCAAACTAGTGTCAATCTTTTGATACTTATTGTTTCATAAAAACACGCTATTTGCTATGACAGCAGGAATTAATTATTAAATTAATTAATGCAACTTATCTGTTTTAAATTTTTTAAAATAGACATCATTTTTGAATTCGGAATATCAAATATAGCTTAGGGTGAATTTTTTGTATTTTTATGAAAAACATCAATTTTTGATGAATAGTGAAACCACTAAGTGGTACTTAAAAAACTGATTTTTCGTTTAAATGAAATTTTACCACCTTTGTGTTTTGAATTTCAAAAAAATCCAACATACATGGTTTTCAGTAGTATTTAAAATGTGTTTCAATGGGATTAAAATATTTTTTTTGGTGAATAGTAACTTTTATGTTTTTAATCGCGATTAGAGGTAATTAGTGTAATTTAAGGTAAAAATAATGTTTAAATAATATAAAATGACCTATATACATGTCCTACCCTTATTGGATGTGTCATTACCGGCCTCAACTACCCATTGGTCTATTTTTGGGGACCCCATGGAGCCACTTGGGTAAGATAATGACATTAATGCCTTTTATTTAAAGTAAAAGAAAAAATGACACAAACATGAGTTGATTTATTAAAACAATTTTTAAATGCGGTTATACAAGTCAGATTTTTTACTATAAATATTCATTGAAAATATAAAAATATTTAATACAACATAGTAATTTTTTATAATTTTTAGATTTTAAATAAATTAAATTATTTATGACACCATGATGATGAAGTGATTACCCCATTATTTAACGATTTAAATAAAATGAAAATATAATGTAAAATCTAAGACCTAAACTTGTAAAAAACCTATTGGATGGGTTTATTACGAATCCTTATCACCTTATCCTCGAAATTTATAATTGTGAGTCTTTTTTTATCCGAAAATCATTTTATAACAAAGTATCTTTTCTTAACATTCCAACAGTGCCCCTCCTCTTCTCTTATAAAAGGCCCCCACCTCTACCACCTTACCCACACATCCAAAGCCTTTGTCTCGGCCAACCCCTGCCCATTTTGTCTCTCCACATCCCTCTCTAACTATTAGAAGCCTCACTTTGGGCAGATGTCTTCCCAAGGAAGCCTTTGAGATCAAATCAAAAAGAGTTACCCAATTTAAACATAGTGTCTTCTCTTGTATTCTTATGTTTTATTTTGCTTCTCCAACCCCATAAACTCTTTTTATTAATTTCTATTGTAAAAACAACCCTATCTTCCATATACTAGGATTTTGTTATAATAAATATTCGAGTTACACTTACACACACCTACATCTAATGGTAAAAGAACATACTGTTTCCGTGGATGGCGAATTTATGCCTCACGAAACGATGATTGTTCAATATTCTTTTAACACCTTCAAAGGTGGCCATTAAGATGAAATTATATTTATATATGATATATAATATGTTTATGTTTTACTAATGCTTCTGTATTTTTTATTTATGACATTCCTGTATGGTTTCCATTATGGGTAAACACGATATCTTAATTTTAGGAAGTGAGGACTACCGCCCCCTCAAAGGGATTTGATTCGTTAATTCCATATGTGGGGCGTAAAAAGGATGGAATTGATGATATTATATATGAAATTATACTGTAATTATAATATACCTTTATATCATTATGATTCCATTCCATAAAATACGAAATAGAAATGAAAGTAGCGTTCATGCGTACGTACGGCTTACCGTCTCCATGAACGGTGTATTTGATTTCTTACCTCTAAACGTTATGTAATATTATAAATGCATGTATATACTGGTTATATATGATATATATGATATCTAAATCATGAGTATAACTCTGGATATAATGGATACATGAACAACTTGTAATTATAAAGAGTTTATTTTTGACTCAAGTACCAATAATCGTTAAAACGACCGTTATTAACTTAAATAATTACATAGTGTTCATGACATGGTTATAAGTGATATAAACGGAATAATGAACTTGAAAAAGGTTATTAAGAAAGTATAAATTAACTCAAGTTTATTATTCAGGTAGATAAAGAACGATCGAGTCAAGTCAGACCTGAGGTATGGGACTTCGTCTCAATCTCCTTTCATTGAGGCATATTTTGTTTTATACACAACCTTCTTTTATACTGTGTATAAAACCCTTTGACTTTTACGTTTAACCAAAAGGAATCTTTTTTATAAGAAACGTTTTACTAAACGGAAAAAGAGAATGTTTTTGTCGTACGTATGCGGCGACAATGACTTCTCTGCCGCCGTGACAATTATTTGAGTTTCAGATTCCTCTACAAGCCATAATTTTTTTAAAAGAAAAATAAATACCATTTTTTACAATTCTTTTATTTTGGTATTGAAAATGGTTTTCATAATGTTTTTATATCAATGTGTTGTATTGATATCTTTTTATTGAAAATTCAAAATGTTATGTTTCCTTTATTCATGTTTTATGTGATATGATTATGTTATGGTTCTTGGGAATTATTATGAAGACGAGTGGTTCCGTGATAATCTAAGGGCAGGTGAGCCTGATATATCTTTCTAATGCATTGGGTAACATAAAGGAGTTAAACGTTAATGTTTCTCCGAAGATATTTAGGGAATATACTGTGATGGGTATTCCAAGTGAAACCAAGAGGGTTACTCCCTACGTAAGAATGTAATGAATGCCTCAAGTTACATTTATGTCTTATGATTTCTATGATTTATTCATGATTTGATGAGGTATGTTAAAATACTTATGTTTTATGAGTAGAGTATGATTTCATTGATTATTATGTATACATGTACTCGTGTTTCCTTTCAATATTTTTATATCCCTTACTGAGATTTTTATGCTCATCCCAAGTTTTTGAAATTTTTTTCACAGGTCAAGGGAAGGGTACATGATATGATGATAGTGTCAAGGAAGTGTCATGAAAGAATCCCTGTTTTATTTTACATATGTTTCCGTTGATAGGAAAAAATGAATACTATCTTTTATTGTAACAACTTTGTTTAAATGTGGGATGTAATGCATGTTTTATGATCTAATTCTCTAAAACTGTAAACCTGAAAATATCCTCATGGTGTATTATTGAAATATCTCAAGATTAAGTAATGTTTAAGGATAGGGCTTTATATCTGGTATCAGAGGTCGGATTATATAACTTTAGGAGTTATAATTTTATTAAATGAGTATCCAAAAATATTTTTTTATGGTCAAATTGAAATGATATAGCATTTTAATATTACCATGTTGCTTCTCCTAAAATATTTCTGTGTTAAGAATGTTTTTTCATAGAGGAAACATAACAAATTTTTTGGGAAGGCATACAGAGGGAAATGACCTTTAAAATCAGTATCCTAAGATGGTCAGAATCAGAACTAAACAATTTGTTGTAGTGATGGCTTAGTTGACTTAGGTGAAAAATGTTGGTTGTTTTTATTGATGATTTTTTGGTGTTTTCTAAAAGTAAAGAGGGGCATGAAATTCATTTAAGGGTTATTCTGCAAACCTTAAAATAAAAGTAATTGTATGGGAAATTCAGAAAGTGTGAGTTTTGGTTGCAACAAATTTCCTTCCTTGGCCATATTGATTCTAAAGATGGGATAACTGTGGATCCTGCAAATATAAGAGTTATTGAAGAATGGCCAAGAACCAAAAATGTAACCGATATCTGTAGTTTTCGTGGTTTGGTAGGTTACTGCAGAAGGTTTTTTGAAAAATTTTCACGGTAATCTAGTCCAATGACTAAGCTAACTCATAAGGGTGTTATGTTTATCTGGACAAAAGAATGTGATGATTGTTTTCAAGAATTGAAAAGAAGATTGGTGAATGCTCAAGTTTTTGCACTACCTTCTAGGAATGGTGAGTTTGTTATCTATATTGATGATTCATTGAAAGGACTTGGTTTTGCCCTGATGTAGAATGATCAGGTAATTGCCTATGCTTCACGTCAGTTTAAAAATCACGAGGTAAATTACCCTACACATGATTTGGAATTAGCTGCTGTTGTTTTCGCTTTAAAAATTTGTAGGCATCATTTGTATGGAGTAAAGTGTGAAATATATACCGATCAAAAAAGTTTAATGTATATATTAACTCAGAAAGAATTGAACATGAGACATAGGAGATGGCTGGAATTAATCAAGGATTATGATTGTATAAATTCATTACCATCCGGGAAAAGAAAATAAATTGGTTGATGCTTGGAGTCGAAAAAGTAATGCTTCATTAACAATGTTGCGTTTGGAACGTGATCCTTTGGTTAAAGATTTGATGAACTTTGGCATAGAAATTCTTGGTTCAGGAAGTTCTTCTGTTTTGTTTTAGGTATCAGTGAAATCTTCTCTATCAGACAGAATCAAGCAAGCACAAAAGCAAGACAGTGAGTTGCAGAAAAAGGTAGAGCTGGTTTAGAAGGGTAAGTTTCATGAATTTAATATTGATAATGATTATTTTTTGAGGTTTGGGAAGAGATTTTGTGTGCCTGGTGATTCACAGTTGAAAAATGAGTTGTTATGTGAGGCTCATAGTTCCCCGTTTTCAGTTCATCCAAGAAGTACTAAGATGTACAGAGATCTGTGGGAGTATTACTGGTGGGATGGAATGAAAATAGATATTTCTGATTTTACTGTGAAGTGTTTGACATGTCAAGAAGTTAAAGCAGAGCGGAAGTTATCGAAAGGGATGCTTCAGCCTTTACCAATGCCAGAGTGGAAATGGGAAAGTATATCCATGGACTTCATTGTGGGATTGCCAAAGACACCTCGAGGTAATAATGCAATCTGGGTTATTGTTGATCGCTTGACTAAATCTGCTCATTTCCTTTCTATACGAGATACTTTTTCCCTAGAACAAATTTCTCGTTTGTATCTTAACGAGATAGTCAGGTTACATGGAGTCCCCCTCTCGATTGTATCTGATCGTGATCCTAGGTTTACTTCTAAATTTTGGAAGGGCCTTCAGAAGTCTTTGGGTACTGAATTAAATTTTAGTACAACATTTCATCCTCAATCAGATGGGCAGTCAGAATGAACAATTCAGACTTTGGAAGATATGTTGCATGCTTTTTCGATGGATTATCAAGGAAGTTGGGACCAACATCTTTCTTTGGTTGAATTTTCATATAATAACAGTTTTCATTCCAGTAGACAGATGGAACCATTTGAGGTGTTATATGGGAAGCGGTGTCGAACTCCAGCTTTCTGGGATGAAGTAGGTGAAAGGAAGCTGATGGGACTAGAATTTGTAGAAGAGTTGGTACAAAAAGTTTAGCTGATACAGAAACACATGAGAACAGCTCAGAGCAGGAAGAAGAGTTATGAGGACAATAAGAGAAAGGATCTCTCTTTTGAGGTAGGTGATCATGTTTTTATCAAAGTATCACCATGGAAAAGTGTGATGAGATTTGGTAAGAAAGTAATGATGAGTCCAAGGTTCATTGGACCATATGAAATTCTGGAGAGAGTTGGATCAGCTACATACCGAGTGGCTTTACCTACAAGTTTATCTCAGGTACACAATGTTTTTCAGGTTTCAATGTTGAGGAAGTACATGCCAGATCCATCTCATGTTTTGAGTCCAGAGGTAGTTTAGATGGAAGAGAACCTATCTTTTGAGGAACAACTGGTCCAGATTCTTGACCACAGGGAGAAAGTGTTACAGAATATGGTGATTCACCAGGTAAAGGTTTTTTGGAAAAACCACATGATTGAAGAGGAAACATGGGAATCTAAAAATGCAATGAGGGCTAAATACCCCCACTTATTCGATAAGTAATTAAATTACGGGTACACAATTTTCTAAAGGGGGAATGATGTAACATCCCAAGTAAGTAATGAATAATAGATATTTTTATCTATGTCTATTAATGAATTAGATACTGTTTTAGAGTCTTAAAATGAGAATAAATCCAATCTTAAGCATGGAATACACTAATATTTTTAAAAGATTGTTTTACTGCCATTTGATGGAAAACCATTTTTAAATCAAACTTTGGAAAATTTTATAAGCCATATTTGTCAAAATAAACTTATTCTTTATTATTGGGACAATGAAATTTACTTTGGGTAAATTTTTTCTATTTTTTCGATAAAGTTCATTTTTTAATAAATAGTGAAAAATGTTGTATTTTAATTCAAAACCACTTTTTAATCTAATTTATTTATATGATTATATTATCTTTTGAATTGGTTTTAATGTGAAATTAGAATATATTTTAACCATTTAATCCAATAGTGTTCTTTGTAATTAATTTAATTTTGAAATTGGACTAAAACTAGTGTCAATCTTTTGATACTTATTGTTTCATAAAAACACGCTATTTGCTATGACAGCAGGAATTAATTATTAAATTAATTAATGCAACTTATCTGTTTTAAATTTTTTAAAATAGACATCATTTTTGAATTCGGAATATCAAATATAGCTTAGGGTGAATTTTTTGTATTTTTATGAAAAACATCAATTTTTGATGAATAGTGAAACCACTAAGTGGTACTTAAAAAACTGATTTTTCGTTTAAATGAAATTTTACCACCTTTGTGTTTTGAATTTCAAAAAAATCCAACATACATGGTTTTCATTAGGATTTAAAATGTGGTTCAATGGGATTAAAATATTTTTTTTGGTGAATAGTAACTTTTAAGTTTTTAATCGCGATTAGAGGTAATTAGTGTAATTTAAAGTAAAAATAATGTTTTAATAATATAAAATGTCCTATATACATGTCCTACCCTTATTGGATATGTCATTACCGGCCTCAACAACCCATGGGTCTATTTTTGGGACCCCATGGAGCCACTTGGGTAAGATAATGACATTAATGCCTTTTATTTAAAGTAAAAGTAAAAATGACAAAAACATGAGTTGTTTTACTAAAACAATGTTTAAACAGGTTATACAAGTCCGATTTTTTTACTATAAATAGTCATTGGAAAGATAAAATTTTTTTATACATCATAATATTTTTTTTATAATTTTTAGACATTAAATAAATTAAATTATTTATGACACCATGATGTTGCAGCAATTTCCTCATTATTTAAAAATTTAAATAAAATGAAAATATAATGTAAAATATAAGACCTAAACTTGTCAAAAACCTATTGGATGGGATTATTTAGAACCCTTGTCACCTTATCCTCGAAATTTGTAATTTTGGGACCTTTGTTATCCGAAAATCATTTTATAACAAAGTATCTTTTCTTAACTTTCCACGAGTGCCCCTCCTCTCCTCTTATAAAAGGCCACCACCTCTACCACCTTACCCACACTTCTGAAGCCTTTGTCTCAGCAGAACCCAGCCCATTTTGTCTTTGCACATCCCTCTATATCTCTTAGAAGCCTCAATTTGGGCATATGTCTTCCCAAGGAAGCCTTTGAGCTCAAATCAAAAAGGGTTACCCGATTTAAAGGTAATGTCTTCTCTTGTGTTCTTATGTTTTATTTTGCTTCTCCAACCCCCTAAACTCTTTTTATTCATTTATTTTGTAACAACACCAGTATCTTACATATACTAGGATGTTGTTATAAGAAGTATTCGAGCTACACTTACACACAACTACATCTAATGATTAATGAACATACTGTTTCCATGGATGGAAAATTTCTGCCTCACGAAATGATGATTGTTCAATATTCTTTTAACACCTTCAAAGGTGGCCATTAAGATGACACTATATTTATATATGATATATAATATGTTTATGTTTTACTAAAGCTTATGTATTTTTCATTTATATCATACCTTTATGGTTTCCATTATAGTTAAACGTGATATCTTCATTTTAGGAAGTGCGGACTACCGCCCCCTCAATGTGATTTGATTAGTTAATTCCATATGTGGGATGTATAAAGGATGGAATTGATGATATTATATATTATATTATACTGGAATTATAATATAATTTTATATAATTACTATTACATTCCATAAAATACGAAATAGAAATGAAAGTAGCATTAATGCGTACTTACGGCTTACCGTCTCAATGAACGGTGCATTTCATTTCTTACCTCTAAACATTATGTAATATTATAAATGCATGTATATACTGGATATATATGATATATATGATATCTAAATTATTATTATAACTCAGGATATAATGGATACATGAACAACTTGTAATTATAAAGAGTTTATTTTTGACTCAAGTACTAATGATCGTTAAAACGACCATTATTAACTTAAATAATTACACAGTGTTCATGACATGGTAAAAAGTGATATAAAAGGAATAATGAATTTGGAAAAGGTTCTTAAGAAAGTAGAAATAAACTCAAGTTTATTATTTAGGAGTTTAAGGAACGATCGAGTCATGTTGGACCCGAGGTATGGGACTTCATCTCAATCTCCTTTCATTGAGGCATATTTTGTTTTATACAAAACCTTCTTTTATACGGTGTATATACCCCTTTGACTTTTACGTTTATCCAAAAGGAATATTTTTTATACGAAGCATTTTACTAAATGACAAAATGGAATGTTTCTGTCCTATGTATGTGATGACAACGACTTCTCCACCGCCATGACCATTATTTGTGTTTTGGCTTCCTATACAAGCCATACATTTTATTAAAAGAAAAATAAATACCATGTTTTACTTTTCTTTTATTATTGTATTGAAAATGGTTTTCATAATGGTTTTATATCAATGTGTTGTATTGATATCTTGTGATTGAAAATTCTAAATGTTATGTGTCATTTATGCATGTTTTATGTGATACAATTATGTTATGGTTCTTGGGCATTATTATGACGAAAAATGGTTACGTGATAAACTAAGGGTGGGTGAGCCCGATATAGATCTCCAATGAATTGGGTAACTCGAAGGAGTTAAAAGTTAAGGTTTCTCCAAAGAGATTTAGGAAATATACAGTGATGGATATTCCAAAAATAACCAAGAGGGTTACTCCCTACGTAAGAATGTTAGGAATGCCTCAAGTTACATTTATGTCTTATGATTTCTATGATTTATTAATGATTTGATGAGGTTTGTTAAAGTTCTTATGTTTTATGATTAGATTATGATTTCATTGATTCTTATGTATACATGTACTCATGTTTCCATTCCATATTTTTATATCCCTTACTGAGCTTTGTATGCTCATCCCAAGTATTTGAAATGTTTTTCATAGGTCATGGGAAGGGTACATGATATGATGATAGTGTCAAGGAAGTGCCAAGAAAGAATCCATGTTTTATTTTAAATACGTTTCTGTTTTTGGGAAAAAAATTAATACTATCTTTTATTGTAACCACTTTGTTTAATTGTGGGATGTAATGCATGTTTTATGATTTATTCTCTAAAACTCTAAACCTGAAAAGATCCTCAAGGTGTATTCCTGAATTATCTAAAGATTATGTAATGTTTAAGGCTGGGGGTTTATAACTATGTCCCACCATAATAGAAGTAATCTAAGATCAACTCCCCAATATCACCTCCAATTACACATTGGTTGGACATTAACATCGAGGCATATCCAACACATGGGATTCCTTATCCTAAAGAACTAGTACACATGCATATCTGTACACAAGTATAATGATTAAATAAAAAACAAATACTCAAATACGTGCATAAATTGTAATCTCACATCAATGTATAATAAAATATTATGAAAGGCCAAATTTCCAAATACAAGCTCACAAAATTTGTAAATGTTCATAACCTACTAAAAAAGGGGGAATGCTATAAAAATGAAACTCATGGATCTATTTGTGGTCTGTTAAAAATAACTGATATCCACCTGCTCTTTGTATAGCTAGTTCTCATCAAAAATCTTGTTTTCTATATAATACAAGAAATGTCCACACAGATCCCTTGTATAGGTGAGTATAAAAATACGTAATAGGACTCCCAACAGTCAACTTACTCAATGATTCAATGAGGGTGTCATCTCTAAATCATGAATGAAATTATAATACACAAGGAAACCCAGATATGATCAAGGATGACTCTATGTGTGAAGGTGAGGATTTACCTAAGGGATTCTAAGACCTGATACATCTATGTAAAGCCTATATAGGGGCGAGTATGAACATACTTGGTATGACACCCAAAAATCACCAATCACAATGATTCAAAGATAGATTTAGGTATAAATCACAAATTAATAGATAATAAGAAAGACATCCTAAGGGACTATAATCGAGGATCCAAGGTTACACTCATCTGGGCGAACTCACTCATTAAATATCTCTTAAACTAATGTCACTAATCTGAGAGGTCATACTCATCACACCATTCCATGTTAGAGTATGAAGGAACTGAGAGTTCCATCTGATATATAAACTCAAATTGAAATACACCTACTTAAAAGAACATTTATTTTGAAACACATATAGTGGATCACACTATTGGAAAATGGGTTCCACCTAACCCTAACATGATTATCCAAATATAAAGTGGATAAAATGACTAGTTGTAGGTCACATTATACCAGAACTAACCTAGGGATAGTGTAACAAATAAGGATCTAACATAGGGACTCATAGAAGAACACCATAACTGATCTAGGAAAGGTATCTTATATCCAATTTTTCTTTCAATATTCTTCACTGTTTCTATAAGGTGGGAATATAATGTTACTCACCCTAGAATTTGGGAACTCATCCATGCTAGATCATAAAGAGGGGATAACCCAAGATAAAAGTGAATTTTTACTTTAAAAACACACCCATGTTAATACTGAATACATAAAATGAGTCACAAGTAATATATACGAGCTACATGGGCATATGATATTTTCTAAGCCTAAATTCTTAGTTGTCTTAATGATGGGTCCACTTGACATGTATTCTTCATAATTCCAAACCCTGTTAGTCTGAATTTCCAAGAAACTCCAGATATTAAATGCATATATATTATACCACTATATCCTCTACATCAAACGTGGGTATCATCCAAAAAAACCAAGTATTATTTGGAAAAAACTAGAGTTATCTTTGTCTCACCTCCAAAAAGAAACATCCACATGATCAAGTTCAAAAAACCACCATCAACTACCCTATCAATGTATTTACATCATCAATATCGCACAAATTTCACATATCTAATACTAAACCCTAACCTATGTAAACAATCCTTATAAATATAGAGTCAAATATATTATGAAACTATTTTTAAGATATATTAAATCACCATCCAAATTATTTTCATAGATGAATAAATAATCGGGGAGAAAGGAAAAACACAAAAATGAACATCAAATGAAGGTTGTGTTCATTTTTCCATCATTGATTGAATCTAGTGAATAGGAAAGATAAAAAAATTCCAAAAAATATAAAACATCTCATTAAATGAAAGGGGAATATTTGATGTGTAAATAAAGAGGGAATAATCAAATAATTAATTTTTATATAAATTAATTCATGTTCTTCCCAAAAATCAAAAATAAAGAATCAACCACAAAAACCCATTACATAGATTGGATCGATCATTAGAGGTTAATGAATCTATAAACATTTCAAAAAGAAGATTTTATCACACAAATTTATGGATCCAAAGATCATTAAATTTATTTTCCTTTATTCAGGTAGAAAAATGCTCCAGCTCCATTAATTTATTAGCAAGGAAGAATGATAAGTAGTCTGATGGGAACCAAATCACATATTACATAAGATATAAAGAACAAGGATCTTATAGATCTCTTATCAAAAAAACATTTAATGGAATGGAATGGTTGAGATTCACCATTACCTTGGTGATATTTTTATAACCACACCCCAATTCTTTACACACCCACAGACCAAACCCTAGCCCTAGAACCCATGTGGATTTTGTTTGGTCATAGCCTCCACCATACCCTTAGTGAGGCCTTATAGGTTGTGGTGCACAGGGAGACCACTAAAAATCCACACTCCAAACCACACTTGTCATTGGGCATGGGGGCAGAGATCATTTTACAGAGTTTTTGTAGATAAACCATGGTTTTGGTGCTACATGTGTCACACCCAAAATACAAAATCAATACTTAACCCGCTAAACCACCATCAAAATCCATGTAATTATTCTTTGACTATATGAATTTCTCTAAAAATAGAATTTAAAATATTCCAAATAATTAAATAGTATAAATATAGTTATAATATTTTCCCCACCTCATGGATTTTAATCCTTAACAGAAATAACCTACTTAAACATATGAGAGTTCAAATCTTGAATCCAGTTTTAAAACTCCCATGAGATCTCTTGGATGTACATATAGTTACCATAAATTCATACAGATGGAATTTCTCACCCATAAAGTATGTTTTCATAGATATCCTAAATGTACATTGGGTACTTTTAGAAGGTATATCCTTCCATAATTTCCAGCTCACCCCAAAAAATGAAATCTTATGGGTTTTTAATGTATCACCTTATTATGATGTATGGTAGATTCCATTAAACTAGTCTAACTAATGTGTTAAGACCAAGCAGTATGCCACCTTGATAACCCTATGATGTAACTAAAGAAGCATAATGAACATTGAGATAGCTTTACACATTGTCCAAAACAAAAAATTCCTTACTAAGGTGAGCCTTGAGGAATATATGGTCTCTCTAATCAAATAGAAAAATTCCTTCTTCATCAATCGTCATAAGACATATAGAGGCTCTATGAAATCTGTATCCTCTCCTGGATGATCTGTAGATTTTTTTGCATTACTTTGACCAAATCTATGTCCATAAGTGTTGTCTCCCCTAGATCCATCAAATATAATACAGACCTATATGGTATTCTGTAGAAGGCCTTTAATAATTCCTTAATAATATTAGAATGGTAAATATTTTAGTAAGAAAACTCCATAAAAGTTAGATGATCCTCCCATCGACAACATAAATCTAACATGGATTCCCATTGAATTCACTCTAGGTCCAATATGGTCAACTCAATATGATCATCTTTAAAAAAGGTACAATGTCATTCTAAACTATAAATGAGTCATGAAAGCCTCTTGTAACCCTCTCCAAAATTGTGACATGAAGGGAGAATCACTATATATATTAAAAATTGGTATTCCTCCATGATTATGTATTATTTCCTTCAAATAATAACACCCAAAACTCTTTATGAAACTCTTGTCTCAGATGGCTAGGATGTGGGCTACCTTGGTGAGTTAGTCTAATATCGCCCATATAAAACCATGTCCTATAGTTTATCATGGAATTATAGTAAAAAGAATATTAATATACCATATCACATCCACTATATAAGATCATGGTTTTGTTAGAAACCCACTATTACCTAATTCTTGGACTTCACCTTCTGGAAGGTGATGTATCAAGATATGATCTCACCTTAATTGCACTTGATCTGTGGCAACCAAAACTAACATTTACAGTCTCGGTACATATTTACTAGCCATTTATATATGTAAAAGGTTGATTTATTAATCTACCTCAATAAATACTCCCACAAATTCATTGGAATAATTATCCCACCTCAAAAAAAGATTTCATGTGCCCCACCTTTAGAAAATTCATCAGTAGTATGTCGTATGAATATATTATCACGCATGGCCCCATAATTTATATCTATACATTTTTTTCCTAACATGATAAATAAGAGTAGGGTTAATAACCATTAATTAATTGTAATATACTATTCCCTCATCTATAAATTTCAACTATAAAGAGGTCAACTACTCTGTTTCCTTGCTCTTTAACTAAGAATGTGATTTCTTATGGAGAGAATATCACACCACATTCCCTTTATCAGGGGAATATACTATCTCAGAATAATTGTCATGTTGGGAATCTATTACTCACCTCTATCAGAGGTTAATAACTTAATAATATAATATATAACTAAGACTATTTTGTTTATAATCAATGATGAATCTCTCACCCATAAGAAAGTGTCCCAAAGACATTTGAGAGAAAACTACCATTGTTATCTCCAAATCATGGGCCTTTCATTGAAATAATAAATTAAATATTTTATTTATTTTGATGTTTTTAATCCCAAGAAAGTTTTACATTATGGAAATTATCGTATTTTATGATTCTTTTTTGTATTTTGAGGTTAATCAAAAAATTGTCAATTTTGGATTTTAACTGTTTTAAATTTTTTTTTATTTCTGCTATAAAAATTTATACTCTAATCCAAATTGTGAACTTATTTTTTTAGGATTCTCTACATCCTGGGATTTATTTTATTCCTCTTGACCCAAATATAAATCTACCATAAGGAATACCAAAACTAGTTCACATGTTGGGACTTGAAAATTATTCAATGATCTGTGTATTTTTAATTTTGGGACCATATATCCTAATTGGAAGGACCAAATATACTGCATCCTAGAGGGTAGATGAATAATAAATTTATGAAAAACTTCAAGGATGGATTCTATATATGAATCGGCCATTTAAAAGTCAATTTGTAAATTGGAAACCAGATATATGAAATATGGAGAGTCTTCCTGGGTAGAATAAATTCTCAACCTAAAACGGACATAACTCTTTCTACACATGTACCAATATGGTAAAATATTTACGAGACACACACAATATATTTATGAATTTTTTTCAATGAAAAGACAATTCCCAAATCATCCATTTAATGGGGCTAAAATGTAGAAACTTTTGAAGGAAAATTCTGGACTTTTTTAGAGGCAAGCACCTCCTTTCAAAATCATCCCATACCATCCAGTCCAACAATGAGGAGGAGATCTCCACCAAGGAGTCATGTTGTAGCATCTTCTTCCCCCCCATTACTTATTATTAGCTTTTTAATGGATTTTTATTCTCTATTCATCTCAACTACCATTACTATGGTGTGGTAAAAATTTGAGTGATTGGGTAATGGTAGGTTTTCTGTTTCAGAATTCATGAGTTCTTGGACATAATTGGAGGAAATCATATTCCCACTTCTACAATGTTATTTTCAATTTCATGTAGAAGTTTTTATTATCAATAAAACCTTATTTGGTTTCCTTTTTTACTATTGATTTTTTTCTGGAGTAAATGATTATTATTTCCCTCTACTAGGTTGTGGTTTATATACAATGGAATAAACCAGGTATTAGTTGTAATGTACTTGATGATCTTCAGTATGTGTAAAAGGGGTATTAAATTTTCTTGATTGTTTATGATAGAAAATTGTAGATCAGGTATTACCTAAGAAATTTTGGGAAATTAACTATAACACTATTACAAAAGGAATGATGGTGGACCAAACTAAGATCTTGGTATGTTTTTTCCGAACCATCAACATTTGACCAAGGGAGTGAGATGAAATGATAATGTAATCTCACTTTATTCAACATAATATAAGACTATTGAATTAAATAGAATAGTGATATCATTTCAATTGAAAAAATAAACAATAACTTTTCACCCATATCATATCATATTTATCAATCACATTATTTTTCAATTCCAATTCAATAATTTTCTTAATTGATTTATTTTAATTCATTTCATTTAAAACCATACAATTTTGAATATAAAACATTTTTTCTCTAATTAATATATGTGAAAAACTATTTTCTATTCTTACCTTCGGGAGACTACCAAGGAATATTAATTATACTATTATTAGGTAATATAATTTTTTCCCACACCCCATGATAGGAATGTGTCAAACATGGTGTTATTACAGTGGAGGCAGTGCAACTTAAGAACCAAAAAAATTATTTTTATTAAAAAAATTAATGATTTGTAGTTCGACTAACCATTTAAATAAATTTGAACATATAAATTAAGGAAAATCAACACAATTAAGAATAATAAACCTAACATGAATATGGGAGAAAATAAATGACTCAGATTCAATTAAAAGTCACATTTTTCACTCTGATCTTGAATTCATGGCTGTAAATCCAAACCAAATCCTGGGCGATCTATGAAATCCTCAATTTTATTTTCAAAATAACCAACTCATAGAACCTACTACCCAGAAATTATTTTTAAGTTCATTTCAATGTGATTCATGTGATTCTAAAATATCATGGTCTTCCAGGAGAAGAAGAAAATTGGTACAAGAATGAATTCCTATTTACCTACTAGTGATTCAGGCCAAGAGGATAACCTGATGACCAATTTCAGTGGAGTTAATTCCACATCTCACTTAAATGAGTGATAAATGAATTTTTGTAAAATCTAAAAACTAGGATGATCAACGATTTAGAAGATCTAAAAAGACAATTCATGTATAGATTCTTTCCCACATATAGGAGGAACACCATTAAAAATGAAATTTATGTCATGTGAAAATCAATTGGAGAGGCCATCTATGAATATTGCGAGTGTTTCATGAAGCTTTGTGCTAGATGGCCAGGCCATGAAATTTTGGAGCACCATTTCCTTGTTTTATTCTATGAATGAATTCTTGACAATTATCTAAATCTACGGATTTCCTCATTTGGAGGAGCCTTGATTGAAAATTCACATGCATATGTTAGTGGTAGGATTAAGAATATTTTAAAAAACACACAATAATTTGGAAGGAGTGGTATGGGTAACATGTGGATATATGAGTTACTAAAATCTGATTCATCTATGTTGATTAAAACCAATGTCGGTGACCTCATAGGTATAGTCTTTCATATATCTATAACTCTAGAAAATTGAAAACATTAATCCTCTTAGGTTTTTGGTTTATGTTCTTCTTCCATTAATTATATTAACCAGTTTCTTGAGATATAGGCGATAGAATAATTTGTTTCCGCCTTCCAACCAAGACAATTCTAGAATACTCAATAGCATCAACCTCAAGACCGACAGGAATATAGAAACTAACAAAACGTGGTTTGACCCTTAAATCCTAAACAATACCCCAATCCACCTCTCTACCATAAGAAATAATATAAAACCCATTACCATTCCAAAAACCCTTCAAATAGGTATACCAACAAAAAAATTATACCATCAACATTCTATACATCTTATGAACAACCTTCTACCAGGGAACAAAAATCAATTGATAAACAACAGATAAAATTAAATTTTTAGGGGATTAATGAATATTTGGAAGAATTATCTAACCAATTAAAAATTGTTTTGAATATATTAACCAACAATCTTGGGACTCTTCTATCCTGGATAGTGACAAATTTGAATGATAAGGTTAATGAAATCCCAAAATTAAGTTGAAAATAACTCCCATTTGTCAAACCATGAACATGAAACAATACCATCTGTTCTGAGGTAGGTTGAAGTATAAAATTCTAATTTTTTTTGAAAATTCACCAAGAAGAAGAAAATAAAATAGAGGAGGAGAAGGATAGGCTGAGTGAAAAATTATTAAAAATACAAAAAAGGGAGAATAAATACTTTCACTCACTATATCTATCAAGAATGACCAAATCAAAGATTTTTCAAGAAGAAACTCTTCAAAAATAAATTCTATACACCTTTTGAAAAGTTGAAATCAATATCCCTTACGAGAATTAGTCAAAAAAATTCCAAGGTATTGAATTTTTTTGAAATATCTTTGCATCAAAAGTTGAAAACATCATGGGAATGATTGGATCAACTTGGTAAGAAGTGTCTAATCCCTTATCACACTATAGTTGCCATCCAAATTTCAATATCCGAGTATGTTTTCCATTCCATGCACCATTAAATCGTTAAATTTATATAATTCTATATGTGTTCTGAATGCTTTAATTAATATATTTCCTCACATAATATACACTTATTTTTATATGGGATACTTGAATACCACAAGAGTGGTGGTCAAGATTTCAAATAGATCCACATTTTTCCAAGTTGATGTTTTGGAAGTTTTCCTTCTGAAATTCAATGATCATTTAATCCCTGCTGACTTTTATGTGTTGAATATCGAAAAATATAGGATCCCATCATACTCACACATTATTTTGGGGAGAAATTTATAAACCCAATATCTGAAATCATTATCTATGTCCATTAAGGGATACTCATCATGGATTTTGTGGATATAAATTTCCACTTTATTACATTTTGAATTCATAGGTCACCCATCAAATGATCACTCACTATTTTCACTCTCGCATAAAGATGGTGCTAAAATAATTGATTAATTAGGTATATGTTATGAATTATTATACATAGGACATAATTTTTTTCCTTGAAAATATCATTGAACATGTGATTGGAAAAATATTTGGAGAATCATATTTCATGTTGGAAGAAGATGTAAAATATTATTTCATTGATGATTTTTTATATGATGAAGAAGATGATATTATTTCTTCTGTTCAGGAGTCCAAGTCTTTGGAAATGTGGAATCTTAATTTAATTCTTTCCCTTAATAATCCCCTATATTTAGAATTGAATCCACTCCCCATGGATTTAAAATATATATACCTCATGGAGTGTGATAAATTACCAATTATAATTTCTAATAATAAATCCAAATCCTAACAAGAATCATTGATTGTGATTTTTAGAGAGAATGTAAAAGATAAATGAGGGAGTTTAGGTGGTATCCCTAGAATAAAGAAAAAAAATGCTAATATAGAATTTATCTTGGAGGAGATTCAAAACCATTCTGACATCCCCAGAAGAGGTTGTATACAACATTGATGGAAGATGTAAAGAATGATATTGAGTATATTAAAGAATTTTGGATCTTCTAACCCATTTCATTTCCACATTAGGTTGGCCCCATTCATGTAGTTATAAAAAAAACTAGCATGACCATTGTGGGGAATGAAAATATTGAATTAATCCCAATGAGAAATCAAAATAGCCACAGAGTGTGCATAGATTTTCGGAAGATGGATCAGGCACCTCTGAATGATCATTTCTCCATCCCATTAACTGAACATATGCGTAACACTAATAGATTTTTTGAAATATATTTTTCAGAATAATTTAATTTTGTTTTATTTTTCATTTCATGTAACAAATCCAATAGTTATTATATATTGATATATAAGAACTATGTTTCTTTTACGTTTTAAGAAATGCTATGTTAGTCATGCACTACACAAAATATAAATGTTATATTTATCTATACAAAATGCTGATGTAATATTAACTTTAACATAAAACTAACATTCCCCAATGACTTGTGTAACAAGTAAGGCAGAGTGTTAGTGAACAATAATATATTTATTAAAAAATATAATAATATATAACTTAATTATTATATTATATTTTATGAACATTATTAACTATATTATATAAATATATGGTTTTCAAAAAATATAAAATAAATTAATTGGTTACAAATTATTGATAAATTAATATAAGAACAAAGTGAATAAAAATGGACTATTTCTATAGAAAACTAATTTGATTATCACAAAGTTATTTTTTCCAATTAAATTAAATTAATTACAATTAGTGAGTGATATTTATGTAATATATATATATATATATATTCTATTCAATAAAATATTTTTTATACTCTTCGAATAGAATTTATAGGTCTAGGATAAGAACAATCCTAATATTACACATAAAACCTATATTTTTACTTAGAAAATTTTACTTCTTTTTAATGGAGAACAAATTTTCTATATAAAGTTTGGAAATTTTATAATGCTTATATGTCAAAATAAACATCAAATTCGAAATAAAATCATTATAATTATTTTTGACTGAATTATTGGTATTATTCTGTGATGTTTTAATTTATAATCAGTAGTTAAAAATACTGTCGGAATGCCTCAAATGCCTTATTTATTTAATTATTTTTGGATAATCTAACTTTTTAATTTGGATGAGGAGGAACCTTTACATAACTCATAGGCCTAGTGGCGCAAGGCCCAATACATGAACTGAAGTCCCATATGAATAATGTCTAATACATGACGTAAAAACACAACCCACTAAAACATCCCTGACACATCGTCATAGTTATTGAAGGAACCTATCTACCCACCTCACATTATAAATCATCTTGCATTTCCATATGCAATAGTGCATGGTGCCTAGTCTCGATGGTGATTTTTATACCCTCTCATTTTTTCAATGTTGTTAGCTCTACACTAGTGGTTTCTACTTTTCTCGAAATCATCTTATGGGGGATTCTCTATGAGTTCTCTAGGATGATCCATTATCATTGGAATAAATTTCACAATGAAATTGACAATAAAACGTAGAAACTTTTGAGCATTTTTACATTAAGAACCCACAATGTCGTTCCGTCTATGATATTATATTTAAATTAATTTAATCCAATTATTTTTTTGGAAATTTAAAAATGGATTCCGTATTTCTAATCATTATAATTTATAAGTTCAAATAATTAAAAATTATATTTTAACCAAAAATATTAGTAAAAGTAATTTAAATTAACTTCCACAATTTTGGTTAAATTAAGATTAATAAGAGACTAAACCATAACCTTAATACCCAAAACAACTTATAGACTTTTCCAAAATTCATTGTATGGAAAAATAATTATACCCTTTAACCCATTTTCAAGATATTGGATCCATTATTGGAACCACATTCAATAAAAATATGTTGGTGGGGTTTCACTTTTACAAAACATTACAAGAGTGCCACTCCATCTCCATTATAAAATTTCCCCTCTCCTATAACATCCTAAAAACTCTCAAGAAACATTTGATAGACCAAAATCTCATTAAATAGATCCCAAACATCCCTATATTACTCATTTAATCCTCCATTTGTGAATAAATCCTTCCAAGGAATCCCTTTGGTGGAAACCAAATGAATTTACCTGATTAAGAGGGAACACCCTTCCTCATGATCCATTTATTAATTTTATTTCTACAATGCCTAAAATATTCTTCTTACATGATTATATATACTCACAAGTATCCTAAATATACTATTATGTTTTATGAAAATTTCTCAACTTACCCATACATGCACTTCCATCTAATGGGTAATGAACATATTGTTTATGTTTGTGGCGAACTACCGCCTCATTAAATGATTATTGTTCATTTTTTCATTACCACCTCTCATGGGGGAATTTATTATGGGAAAAATATTTATAAATGTTATATATAATATTTTTTAGGTATTTAAGCTTTATTAATTATTTTACAAAATATATATTTTTACCTTCCATTTTTTGTTAATACGAAAATTTCGTTTGAGGAAGTGTGGACTACTGCCACTCAATTAAATGAGATTGGTCAAAACTCTACATAGAATATATTAAGGATGGTTTTAGTGAATATATAGGATATATATGATATAATAAAGATAATTTAATAATTATATATATATATATATATACTTCCTTTCGTTCAACACAGAAATAGCGATCATGCGTACATACAACCTAACATCTCCAAGAAGGGTGTATTACATTTCATACATCTATAATATATGGATTATTATAATACACTTAAACTGAATAATAATTAAACATAAATAATTTTTTACATTATTGAAATCATGATACAAGTAAAAGGATCAAATATATAACAATCTATGACACATCCAAAAAACAAACCAAATATTACTCGAAGTGAAACCTTAACAAAAAACTATTAACAAGTGGGTAATATAAATACATAAACAAACCATATATGGTATTATAAGTATAGATATGACCTTTGGATAGATATTTAAAAAATTTGTATTTATTATATATGAATTGAAATGAGAAAATGATAGTCAAGAAAAAAGGTGAGGGAATTTCATCGATCTCTATATTTCCATGAGATCCATGCCTTATTCACAGCTCACTTATTTATTTTTGGTGTATATACTACCCATGAATTAATTATTTTCCTCTTAAAAATAAATATAATGGTACTTAAATAACCATTTTATTTTCTTTCTTTCATGGGGTTTAACATTCAAAACATACGAAATTTTTAATGTAATTTTCTCTGAATTTTCTATCATTGAGACACATGTCATATTATACACATATATTTTTATATGAGGTGTATCAACTACATTTGATATATTATAACATGAATCTATTTATTTTTATGATATTTTAATGCTCTATGTATTTTAATTTTCTTATATGGGGTTAATTATTCATAGATACCAGGTTTTAAGAATTTATTGAAATAATCTCACCATTTGTCGAGATTGTTTATAATCATGTTTTCATTAATGAAATCTTATAAACCATATTTCATGAACACTAATAAATTTTATTCTTTTCTAGTGATTCATTATTTGTTCATTTTTTTGTACCATTTTTTCCAAAAATATTTATAAATGTTTACAATGGTTGCAAAATATGTTTTTTTTTTCTAGTCCTAAAAAATTAATTGTAACTTTCTTGGGATTGTAGGATTATTTTTGAGATGTAATGTTTAAATTTTAATTTTTTTAAAATCAATTCATGTCTATCATGGATTTCTATTATTTGTATCATAGTAGGGTTTAGTTATCTTTTAGTATTATTTTAGATACCTTGGGTGGTAGGGATAGAGAACCTTAGTTAAAACCGTAGGGGTGGGTCTAAATATAGGGTGATATACTAAAATATTGGTAAGGTCTTCAGTAGTTTATTTCTACTCAAAATATATGTTTTTGGATAATTTAATATCTATGAATTTATGGGATATATGAACATATATTTCCTTTCCTTTAAAATTGTAGTTTGATCATTGACTTAATAATCACCTAGATTCTTGATGAGTGGGGAAAAGATTTTATTCTGGTACTAGAGGTCATAACGAATGCAACTGTCATAGAAAAATTAAGAGTTTGATAAATTCAATTGAAATAAAAAGGATTCATTTTAAGGTGCCATTAAAAATTAAATTTCTTGTGTGTGGGGAACATTTTAGGCATCCCATTCAATAAAATAATCCAAGTACTAACTATGTTGATGAGCATCACTGACCACCAAAACCATGGGGATAATGGTATATCTATTAAAAAAATCCACCTAAATAATATCCTCTTATTTAAGGTAAACATACTATAACACCGTAAGATTTTATGGAAAATAATTTTTTGTCTTATGTTATACGCAACCCCAAAAAAATCTTTCACTACACACAACACTGGCTTGGCTTGCATTACACGCAATCACGACCATTCTCGATAGCGTGTGTAGTATGAAATATCGGGTTTCACTAAACAACAATATATTATTATGGACTAGCCATTATTAATAGCATTAAATAAATTTTGAATTTTATAAAATTATCTTACACATTTTCTAGAATAAGGTATGAGAACAAAATAATTTTTTCTGGTAAAATAAACATTATTTAAAAAATTCATTTGCGCCACCTTTTGATGGAGCACCAACTTTAAATCTAGTTTTTAACATGTTTATAAGTTCAATTTGACAAAATAAAATTATTATTTTGAATCAAGATATAAAAATTTACTTTGGATAAATTATTTATATTGTTCGGATAACGTTCATATTTTAATGAATAGTAAAATTACGCTATATATTAATTAAAAAACATCTTTTTAATCACAATAATTTATATGGTTAAATTATAATATTTAATGGTTTTAAAGTATAAATTGTATATATTTTTACCATTTAATATAATTCATGTCATTACCATTAATTTTATATTGAATTCACAGGTAAAAAATTTCAAACTTTGGCAATGTTTTAACTTTTAAAACCTGGTTTCTTAACATCGGGATTAATTTTAAATTAATTACTACAACTTCTGTGTTTTGAATTTTGAAAAATTTCTTCCATATTTTAATTCAGTGGGTTTAAATTTGTTAATAGGTTACTTTTACATTTTTTGATTTTACGAATAGTAACTATAGTAATTTTTATTTACTCCAGTTAAAGGTAATCAGGTAATTAAGGGTAAAAATAAGATTATAAAATTAGCCTAACACCTACCAAAATTATAATGGATGACTAAAAGTCCCCCATATCATTTAATTGTCGTAATAGATTAATTTTATGGACTTTTTACCACAGAAATAATTTCATTATTATTAAAACCAAATAAAGTGACAACATGACACTCTCTTAAATATTATAAGTATAATAATTTTAATTTAGTGATAAATTTCATGAAATATCAAACATTAATAGTCTCAGGAAATATAATAAAATTATCTACATCATGTAAATATATTTATAATTTTTAGATATTAAATAACTATCATTAAAGGTGTCACAATAGTGATGTTGAAATTAATTTATTGATTGAAATATCAAATAAATGGTTTTAAAAATATTAAAATAAATATTATATGAACTATTTAATGTTCTAAACAATTTTTATACATAAATATGACATGTTATGAATCTATTAAATATTTTATTTCGAACATATCTTCTCTGTGGTGTTTATTTAAATTCAAATAAATGAATCGTGTCAAAATTGACACTATTGTTATTTTATAAAAATAACATAATATAAAATTGTTTAAAAATAACAAAAATATTTTAAATTTATAAATAAAAATTTATATGGTCTAAAATGTCATAAATTATCCAATTATGGACAATTCACAACACATAAGTAATTATTTATAACAATTTAAAATTTACAATCTTATTACCACAAATAAAATTAAATAGATTAAATAAGGATAAATCAAGTTGATAATGTTTAAAATAAATTTCCTATATGGCTAAATTTTATTAGTTGCGGATATTAGAACCCTATCTCATATAATATTCGAATATGAGTCATTTGTAGAGGTTTTTATGTGGGGTTTGATTTATTATAAATTAATTTTTTTCAAGGTTTCTAAAGGTACCCCTCTCCTCTCTTATAAAAGGGAACCTCCTCCGTCTCCTATTAACAAAACATTGAGCCTTCAAGCTCATCTAGCCCCTGGCCATTACCCTTATAAAAATCCCTAGTAATATTATGGAGGTTTTGGTATTCTCAAAAGATGAACTCTTGTCCCTTAAGATGAATTTTAAAGGAGGCACATCGAGGAAGAGGTAATATCTTCTACCAATTCTTTCAAGTTTCTTACTTCTTATACATCCTATTATTTAGTTGTTTCGTCATAAAGTAATAAAATCATTGTCACTAATATACTGATATGTTATTATAAATATGAAACAACCCTATTTCACCTACAATCCATCCTACAAATAATTAAATCACTGCGCATTCCAACATATGGAATACCATCTCCACACCGTGGTGTAATCTGTTTTCCATCAACACCATATTTGGATTGGTATAATGGTGTAAAGAATAACTATATATGATTATTATAAAATTATACTGATTCTGAGATATTATATCATCAACTCCAATTCCATTCATATAATTATGGGAATGATATCATCGCTCGTGCGTACGTACGGCCTACCGTCTACACGATGTGATGAGACTCGTTCTATATGATCTTCATTGAATAATGATTATATAAATAAATTGAATGATTAATTATTATATATATTACACTAATACCATTCTATAAATGAGGTATCTATAAACTAAAAAGATGAATAAAAATCTATTCGACAAAACACACATAAGAACATAAAGTAATGAACAACCGAATAACAAGTAGTAATGAAATATTACATATAAAAAGATACGAATATGACCATATATGATAACATAACAATGAATATGATTATGTAATAATTCAATGACATTATTTAAATAATTTTACAGGAGTTTCGGATACATACAAAGCATATCGGACCTAAGGTAAGGGAAACTCTTGCAATCTCATTTTTATCTGAGATTGTTTATGCTTCATAATTTACTGGGGAATATTTATCATCCACATCCATGTTTCCTCAATATGTAATATTATTTATCATATAATTGTTTAAATCCAATTTTACCCATTGGTGAGTTTTTAGTAAAAGTTATGAAAGGAATCTTTTATCATTTTTAGTATGAGGTACTTTTTGGACTTTTCTGGCCAAAGTACGAGAAGAATATTTTTTTTACTTATACGGCATGAATGGATTTTTATGATTTCAAAGAGCATTATTTACATGAAACTTACTTTACATGTTTTCAATTTTATTTTTAATTAACTTCTTTTAGTTTAAAATTGTATGACATCAAAAATGTTTTTGAAGTACAAAGGATATTTTCTTCAATAATGGAGTTCAATTGTTTTATCAAAATTATTTTCCATCTAAGATATTATAGGGTTCTATTTATATCCCTATTTTTACATTGATTTTATTATGTTATGTTGGAATTATTTTTATGAAGTCCTTTTTTCTTATTTGGATTATATTATGATGACATTATGTTTAAGAATCCCATTTTTATTACATGGGTTATGTTATGATATATTATTTATGATTTTGCGGCATACATAAGAATGGTATAATTATGAGATGGGAGGGACCTATATCTCCCTCCAATGCATTGGGTAAAGATTTATATCTCATGAGATAGACATGGCTGGAATGTCAAGTTAATCTTGTTCAGTGATACAAGACTGGAACGAGGAGTGAACTCGGTTCCGAAATAGACTTTATCTACTATGATAGTCTTGGAAATGAGTCTTAACTAATATGAAATGATTTTCTATGATTATGTGTGTATGAAAAAAAGATTCATGTTTTAAGTTATGATTATTGGGATTACATTTCACTACTATGGTTTATCCCATGACATGATATTATTATCTCTTTTGTAGGATAAGATTTTCAAAATGTTATGTTCTTATATATATGATATGATTGATATCTCCCTTGTTTACCCTTATTGAGAGTTTGAGATCACCCATTTGTATGTTTTCTTTTCCCCAGGTCAGGAATAAGGATATTAAGTAGGATATGCCAAAAGGGACTCTAGATATGATTAAATAAATAGGAGACAATGTAGATTCTTTATGAACCAGCTGTTTATTTTTCCGAGTTTCTAACGACACTATACATATACGGTCTTATCATAGTTTTTTATATGTTGTAATAATTATGATTCAATTCTTATTTAATGGAAATGTATGTAAAGTATGGGTCGTTATAATTGGTATCATAGGAAAGGCATAGTCAACCTTTGGAAACTATGATGTGAAGGCCTTAGTAAGAACCATAAGGATATGTCTAAGCATAGAACAAAATATCATTTTTTAGAAATGTCCATGAATAAGCTATGATAAGACCAGAAGTGTGAAATTTTATTCTTGATTATGTTGGTTTCTTATTATGATAAGTGTTTCTCACACTATTATTATTGGTTTTAGTTAATGGCTGGAACCCTAAATAATCGTGTTAATACTGAATGCGACAGGCAATGCAATGATTGTCCCCCTGAGCAATCAAATATTGTGGGAGCTGGAATGCAAAATCATGTATCCATGACCACAAAACTTTCTCAAGAAATGAATCATGCATGAATTCCAAACGAGAAAAGAAATGAGAAACATTATTTTGAATCCTTCATGAGTCAGCGTCCACCCTCATTCAGCGGGTCTGCTGATCCATTAGTGGCTGAACAATGGATCAGTTCCACTGAAAAGATATTTTCAGTTCTTCAATGTTCAGAAAAAGATAAAGTCATATTAGTAGTATATAATTTGGAAGGTGAAGCTGATCAATAGTGGAATCTTATCAAGAATATGATAAAAATAGATGAAATTGAGTCTATGGTATGGGACGAGTTTAAGAACATATTTTCCAATAAGTACTTCCCTCGTATTCTTTGAGAAAAGATGCAGAAGGAGTTTCTTGATCTAAAGAAAAAGGATGATGAATCAGTTGGTACCTACGAAGAAACATTTACACGGATTGTGTGGTACGCTTCTGGGATTATTATCAAACCTGAGAGTAAGATCAATTTATTCTTTAGTGGCTTAAAACCAAGTCTTCCAAGGGCGTTATCCATAAGGGACTTTAATAGCTATGAGGAAATTTTTCGATGTGCTCTCAAGGATGAGATGGAGATTGGAGTAACCCATCAGTCATATGGGTTTGATAAGAAGATGAAAATGGAATTCAAAGGGAAATATAAAGACCAAACTAAAAAAGAAGATGAATTTTCCCTTATACTCAATGTGTGGAAAGAAATATGGAGGGAATTTTCTTAAATGGACAATTAAATGTTTCAAATGTGGAAAAGAAGTTCATTGGGCATTTGAATGCCGCAATGATGGGAAAAAGATGTCTAGTGATGCAAAAAAATAAAAGGATGCACAGAACGCACCTCTTACACTTCAATGTTACAAGTGTATGGAAATGGGGAATTATTCTAATCAATTATATAATCCAATGATTGTTGATGATGATCGAGTTCAACAAAATCTTAAGGCCCAAGACAAAGGAAAGTCACATTCAATTTCTATTGGCAATGTGGAGTATGATAATGAAGTGGTGAAAGGTACACTTACCATCCAATCTAAAGTAAAAAATGTTTTATTTTATTCTAGATCCACCGAATCTTTTATTTCTGAAGAATTTTCTCAGGGTATCTCCATATTACCTCAACAATTAGACGATGAGTTAGTTGTAACAACCCCTAATGGAACAAAAGTCACATAAAAAGTTTACAATTCTTCTCTGATTGAAGTTTGTGGGAATGTGATTCCTAAAAATATTGTGATCCTTCCTATAATGTAATTTTATGTGATTCTTGGCATGGATTTTCTTTCATTATGTGGATCTCATATAAATTTCCAAAGAAGGGAAGTCACATTTCATATTACAAATCAATAAATGATCATCTATCGATACAAGGATGAATATAACCTTATAGTGGAAATTTCATCCATCTTATGGGTCTTGATTCCAATAAATGAATGTTATTTTTCTCAAATGGTGGGAAAGAAACTCATGATTAAGAATACACCCATTGTGTGGGAGTTTGATGAGGTCTTTCCAGAGGAATTTCTAGGTCTTCCACCAAATCGTGAAGTTGAGTTTTCAATAGAACTCATACAGGGTACTATGACCATTTCAAAGACACCTTATAGAATAGACCCAATTGGGTTGAAAGAATTGATGAAGCAAATCCAAGAGAATCTTGATAAGGGATTTATACGCCCTAGTGCAACACCTTGGGGAGCACCTGTTCTGTTTATTAAAAAGAAAGATGGATCATTGATACTCTGCATTGATTATTGAGAAATTAATAATATTACTATCAAGAACAAATATCCTCTCCCATACATTGATGACTTATTTGACCAACTATGTGGAGCTCAATACTTTTCCAAGATTGATCTTCATTCAGGGTATCATCAATTAAGTTTTAAAATGGAGGATATACCAAAGATAACATTATGTACAAGGTATGGACATTATGAATTTATAGTGATGCCATTTGGTCTTATTAATGCCCCTACTATCTTCATGGATCTAATGAATAGAGTGTTTAGAGACTATCTTGATCAGTTTTTAGTAGTCTTTATAGATGATATTCTTGTCGATTCAAAGAGCAAAGAAGAACATGAAGATCAGAAGAGAATTATATTAAATACCCTAAGAAAGGAGAAGATTTATTTCTAATTTACCAAGTGTGAATTTTGGCTTCAAAAAGTTTCATTTTTGGGTCACATAATCTCAAAAGAGGGGATATCTGTTGATCTAGCAAAAAAAGAGGTTATTGAAATATGGTCAAGACTAAAAATAGTAACTGAGATACGAAGTTTTCTTGGTTTGGCACGATATTATTGATGTTTTGTGGAAGATTTTTCACGATTATCTAATCCACTTACCAGGTTGACTCGAAAATTAGTTAAGATAGTTTGGATGGAGGAGTGTGAATAGAATTTCAAAGAGTTAAAAAGAAGGTTATCCAGTGAACCTGTGCTCACACCGCCTTGTATTGGAGAAAGGTTTGTGATCAACAGTGATGCATCCAAAAAGGTATTGGGGTGTGTTCTCATGAAAAACGATATGGTGATAGCTTATGCCTCACGATAGTTGAAAATCCATGGGCAAAATTACCCAACTCGTGATTTGGAGTTAGGTACGGTAATATTTTCGTTAAAGATTTGGAGGCATTATCTTTATGGTGAAAGGTGTGATATTTATACTGATCATAAAATTTTAAAGTGTATTTTCACACAAAAGGATATGAATATGCACCAGGGAAGATGGTTGGAGTTGATTAAGGATTACGACTGCTCAATTAATTACCACCCTGGGAAAGAAAACAAGGTGGAAGACGCATTAAGTCGACAAGACCATGCTAGCTTATCCGTGATGAGGATTACAAAAGATCCAATATTTATGGATTCACAAACGATGTATCTTGGAATTATAATGGAAGTGGAAAAATATTATCTTTATCAAATGAATGTTCAACCATCTATACATGTGAACATTAAAGAGGCACAAAAAGAAGATGTGGAGTTACAAAAGAAGGTGAGAAATGTTCCTGAATTCCACCTTGATTGTGATGAAATAATAAGGTTCCAGAGTCAGGTTTGTGTTCCTCCCATCCCAGAATTAAAGAATGAAATATTGGATGATGCTCATAGTTCATCATTCTCTATTCACTCTGGAAGCACGAATACGTATAGGGACTTGAAGGAGTACTTCTGGTGGGATTGCATGAATAGATATGTTGCTGAATATGTCTCTCGATGCATGGTTTTTCAGCTAGGTAAAGCTGTGAGACAGAAGTCTAAGTGGATGTTACAACAATTACCCATAACAGAATGGAAATGGGAAAAAATCACTATAGACTTGGTCACTGGACTTCCTAAAACATCCAAAGGAAATAATGCTTTTTGGGTTATAGTTGATCATCTTATGATGTCAACACACTTCATTTCTATTAGAGATGATTTCTCTTTGATCATCTTGCTAGGATATATGTAAAGGATGTGGTAAGATTACATTGAGTACCACTTTCAATTATATCTGATCGATATCCAAGGTTTACCTTGATGTATTGTCGATGTCTTCAGCATACTCTAGAAACGGAGTTGAGTTTCAGCACTACTTATCATCCTCAGAAGGACGGTCAGTCTGAGAGGAAAATTCAAACTCTAGAAGACATGTTGAGATCTTTATCTATGGATTTCAAATGTGGTTGCGATCAACACCTAACTTTGGTGGAATTTTCTTATAATAATATCTTTCACTCTAGTATTCAGATGGCTCCTTATGAAGCTCTCTATGGAAAGAAATTCAGAACTCCAACTTGCTAAGATAAAATTGGGTAAAGAAAGTTATTCGGACCTGATCTTGTTGATGAGATGGAAGAAAAGATCTGATCTATTCAACAACACATTAGAGCAGCTCAGAGTCGAAAAAAAGTTATGTCGATAACCGAAGAAAATACCTATAGTTTGAAGTGGGTGATAAAGTGTTCTTAGGAATATCTCTCTAGAAGAGACTAATGAGATTTGGAAAAACGGTCAAGTTGATCCCTATCTATATTGGTTCTTTTGAAATATTGGATCGCATTGGGAAGGTAGCTTACTGATTGTCACTTCCAACGAATCCCTCTCAAGTTCATGATTTTTTCCATGTATCTCTCCTGAGAAAGTATATACCTGATCCTTCACATGTACTAAGCTTAGAAGTTTTACTACTGGAGCAAGATATTTCTTATAAAGAACAGCTGATAGAGATTCTGGATTGTAGTGAAAAAGTCCTAAGAAACAAGACCACTCACTTGGTTAAAGTTTAATGGAGGAACCACAAATTAGAAGAAGCTACATGGGAACTTGAGGATATGATGAGGGAGAGGTATCCTCATCTGTTTGTTATGAAGTGAAAAATTTCGAGGGGGAATTTAATTTTAAGGGGGGTAGAATTTAATACCCAGGGATTTTATGAGAAATATTTTTATGTCTTATGTTATATGCAACACCAATGGAATATTTGATTACACACAACACTGGCTTGTCTTGCGTTACACGCAATCGCAACCTTCCTCGATAGCGTGTGTACTACACAATACCAGGTTTCACTAAAAATGATATATTATTATGGACTATCCGTTATGAATAGTATTAACTACATTTTATATTTTATAAAATTATCTTACACATTTTCTAGAACATGGTATGATAAAAAAATAAATTAATTGGGTAAAATTAGTATTATTAAAAAATGCAGTTTTCCACCTTTTGATAGCTCACCCACATTAAATATAGTTTTTTAAATGTTTATAAGTTCAATTTGACAAAATATTATTCTTCTTTGGAAACAGGATATAATATTTTACTTTGGAAATTTTTTTCATTTTATTCTGATAACGTTCATATTTTAATGAATCGTAAAAACACGATATATTTTAATTAAAAACATCTTTTTTCATCAAAATAATTTATATGTTTAATTATAATATTGAATGAAAATAGAATATATTTTTACCATTTAATATAATGTATGTCATTACAATTAATTTTACATTGAATGCAAAGTTAAAAACATTTCAATCTTTGGCAATGTTTTAACTTTTAAAACCTAGTTTCTTAACAAAATGATTAATTTTAAATTAATTACTGCAACTTATGTGTTTCGAATTTTGAAAAATGGATTCCATATTTGTATTAAGTGTGTCCAAATTATTTTAAGAGGATAATTTTAATTTTTTATATTATGAATAGTAACTATGGTAATTATTATTTACTGTAGTTGAAGGTAAATCAGGTAATTAAGGGTAAAAATAAGATTATAAAATTAGCCTAACACCTGCCAAAATTCTATAGGATGACTAAAAGTCGACCCATATCACCTAATAGACGGAGTAGATTCATTTTATGAACTTTAGACCATGGAAATAATTTAATTATTATTATTACCAAAGAAAGTGAAAACATGTCACTCTCTTAAATCTTATAAGTATAATAACTTTTATTCAGTGATAAAATTCATGAAACATCAAACATGAATATTTTACATAAATATAATACAATTATATACATCATGTGAATTTATTTATAATTTTTAGGGATTAAATAATTATCATTAAATGTGTCACAATAGTGATGTTGAAATTATTTTATTGATTGAAATATCAAATAAATTTTTTTAAAAATATTAAAATAAATATTATTTCAACTATTTAATGTTTTCAACAAATTTTATATATAAATATGACATGTTATGAATATATTAAATCTTTTATTTCGAACATATATTCTGTGTGGATTTTATTTAAATTCTAATAAATTAATAGTGTCAAAATTGACACTATAGTTATTTTATAAAAATAACATAATTTAAAATTGTTTAAAAATCACAAAAATATTTAAAAATTATAAATTAAAATTTATATGGTCTAAAATGTCATAAATAATCCAATTACAGACAATTCACAACACAAAAGTAATTATTTATAACAATTTAAAATTTATAATCTTATTACCATAAATAAATTAAATAGATTAAATAAGGACAAATCAAGTTGATGAGGATTAAAATAAATTTAAAAGATGTATAAATTTTGTTTTTTGATGATATTACAACCCTATATCATCTAATATTTCAATATTATTCATTTTTGGAGGTTTTTAAGTGGGTTTTAATTTAATATAAATTAATATTTTTGAGGTTTCCAAAGGTGCCCCTCTCCTCTCTTATAAAAGGGAACCTCCTCACTCTCCTCATTACACAACTTTGAGCCTTCAATCTCATCAAAACCCTCCCCATTACTCTTCTAAACTTCCCTCGTAATATTCTTGAGGTTCTGGTCTTCTCAAAATACAAAATCTAGTCCCTTAAGAGGAAGTTTAAAGGAGGAACATCGAGGAAGAGGTAATCTCTTCTACCGATTATTTCAAGTTTCTTCCTTCTTCTACTTGATCTTTTTTACTTGTTTAATTATAAATTAAAAACATAATTATCAGTCATATACTAATATTTTATTATAAATATGAAACAACCCTATTTCACCTTCTATCCATCCTACAAGAAATGAAATCACACCGCGTGTGTACGTACGTAATACCGTCTTCACGCCGTGGTGTAATCTTATTTCCACTTCCAACTTACTTGGATGGGTATAATGGTGTGAATAATAACTATATACAATTATTATAACATTATAATGATTCTGATATATTATATCATCAACTCCATTTCAATTCATATAATTATGGGAACAATATCATCGCTCGTGCGTACGTACGGCCTACAGTCTCCATGAGGTGATGTGACTCGTTCTACATGATCTTCCTTGAATAATGATTATATAAATGAATTTAATGAATAAATATGATATATATTACACTAATAAAATTCTTCAAATGAGGTATCTATAACCAAAAAAGAGTAATAAGAATCTATTCGACAAAACACGCATAATAACATAAAGAAATGAACACCTGAATAACAAGTAGTAATGAAATATCACTAATAAGAAGATAAGAATATGACCATATATGATATCATAATAGTTAATATGATTCCGTTATAATTCAATGAAATTATTTAAATCATTATACAGTAGGTTTGGATACGTACGAATCATATCGAACCTAAGGTAAGGGAAAATCTTGCAATCTCATTTTTATCCGAGATTGTTTATACATCAGAATTTACTGGGGAATATTTATCAACCACATATATGTTTCCTCAATATGTAATATTATTTCTCCTACAACTTTTTAAATCCAATTTTACCCATTGTTGAGTTTTTAGTAAAAGATGTGAAAGGAATCTTTTGTCGTTTTTAGTATGAGGTACTCTTTGGACTTTTTCGGCCGAAGTACAAGAAGACTGTTTTTTTAACATATACAGCATGAATGGATTTTTATGATTTCATAGAAAATTATTTACATGAATCTTCCTTTATAATTTTTCAGGTTCATTTTTAATTAACTTATTTTAGTTTAAAATTTTATGACATGAAAAATATTTTTGAAGTATAAAGGATATTTTTTTCAATAATGGAGTTCAAGTGTTTTATAAAAATTATTTTCCATATAAGATAATACATGGTTCTGTTTCTATCCTTATTTTTACATTGATTTGATTATTTTATGATGTAACCTTTTTTATGAAGTCCTTTTATCTTATCTGGATTATGTTATGATGGCAGGATGTTTAAGAATCCCATTTTTATTACATGGGTTATGCTATGATTTTGTGGCACACATAAGAATGGTATCATTATGAGATGAGTGGGACCTATATCTCCCTCTAATGCATTGGGTAAAGATTTATATCTCATGAGATATATATGGCTAGAATGTAAAGTTAATCTGGTTCAGTGATACAGGACTGGAATGAGGAGTGAACTCGGTTCAGAAATGGACTTTATCTGCTATGATAGTCTTGGGAATGAGTCTTGACTAATATGAAATGATTTTATATGATTATGTGTGTATGAAACAAAGTTTCATTTTTTAATTTATGATTATTGGGATTACATTTCACTACTATGATTTATCGCATGTCATGACATTATGATCTCTTTTGCAGGATAAGATTTTCATAATGTAATGTTCTTATGAATATGATATGATTGATGTCTCCTTCGTTTACCATTACTGAGAATTAGACTCCCACTTATGCATGTTTTCTTTTCCCCAGGTCAGGAAGAAAGATATTAATTAGGATATGACAAAAGGGACTCTAGATATGATTAAATAAATAGGAGACAATGTAGATGCTTTATGAACCATCTATTTATGTTTCCTAGTTTCTGAAGACACTATATCTATACGGTCCTATCATGGTTTTGTTATATGTTGTAATAAGTATGCTTCAATTCTGAAGTAATAACAATGTATGTAATGTATGGGTAATCATACTTACCCTCCAATATGAATATGTATATAACATGATGGGATTTTAATTTAGGAACTTGACCATATCTAATAATTTTTTTAATATCATTAAATCACCACCATGATGATTTGATTATTGAATAAATCTTCTATTTGTATGATTATTTTATTCCCAGTTAATGTTTATATGAATTTTCCTTATGGAAATATTATTATCCTTCTTTTAGATAAACATAATTTTTTTTAAATATGGTTTCGTTCCCTCGAATTAGAGGAAAACATTATGAAGTAAATAATACACATTTAATATGAGCCTGTGGTATTCTATCAATGAAAGTATAATAATTAAATCCCTTGGGAATATAAGTATATAATGTTGGTCATGATATCAAATAACAGTAGACTCCTAGCTCAAATAATAGTATTACAATTAAATATTATGGATAACCCCATTCTATGGAAAGAGATATGTTTCACAATTTTATAAGTTTTATGTCGTTCTAGAAATTCTATCTTCATTCATCTCTATAATTTAGATCCCTTATCTATTTTCATTGGTATATGATAATTAAAATTATGTGGATTGAATTTATTTAAATGTATTTAATATGAAAACCTATATTTTAGGTTCTATTATTATTATTATTATTACTATTAATACTATTATTATTATTTATATCTATAACATTAATGAGTGTTTCTATATTATTTTAAAAACATTGAAACATGATAGAAAAATGTTCCAAAATAGATATAAAACAAAACCAATAAACTTTATTCATTAACAAGTTGTACATTACAACAAAAATGACATAAAACTAATTACATCACACCCTGGAATATTAATCACCATGGATTAAATATATTCATTGAAAGTTCATAGATAAATAAGGTAAATTATACATAAAAATATTCACGACTAGTAATTCTCTAAGATCATATTCAACCTTGAGGATCAACAATATCCAAGACAATCTTAAAATACAAAAGAGACCATCAAAGGAGAAATCATTATGTAAACTTTATAATTAGAAATAACAAATTATCTTCTGAAGTGAGATTTAAATGAATGAATGATTTTGTACATTTACACATATGAATGAAATATAGTCATTCTAAATATAACCATTAAAAAATTTTCATACAAAATATGCTCACTATGAATATGGTCATTGTTTATATATACAATAGGTATACAAAAATCATGTACCATTATGTTGTAAATTTGAAAGAATAAAACATCGATTGAAATAAAAAATATGACATCAAAAATTTGATATACACACACACATATATATATATTAATTTATATGTTAGGTATAAAAATGAATATTACTAGTATTAAAATATGATATGACGTTTAAAAAAAATTAAAGTAAATATTTTAATCATAATTTAAAAATAAAATTAAACTTTATAATATAAATAATTACTTATAATGTTATTTGTTAAAACAAATTTATAATAAATGTAATATTTTTTCTTTTTTCAAATAAATGTTTTGTTATGTATTATATATTTTATTTCAATATATTAAATAAACACGTATAAAATATTAAATATAATCTAGAATAGTAACATCTTGTAAATTATTAATTGATATAAAATAATATTAAGCACACATAATGTTCAAAAAAACATTTTAAATAATATAAGTTTTTACTTATATTTTATATTTTAATTAAAAAATAAATTGATAATATTTATAATATTAATTAAATAAATATAAATTCATTTTATGATTTTTAATTTCAAAATTATCTCATCATGATTTCATAAAATGTTTCTAAAAATATTTACTTTTTATTGAATTGTGTAAAATATAATTTTTAAAAATAATAAGACCTTTATGAAATTATTAGTATATATGTATAAATTATAATTTTCTGAAACCATTTTATAAAACATAACATGTATTTTATATGTAAATTTATTATTTGTATAATGATTTTTTACATTTTAAAACTAGTATTTGACATTTTAGAAATTAAGTTAAATTTAAAAAAAATTAAACATTATAAATTTAGCATCTAGAAATTTATTTTTTTCAATTTTAAAAATTGAATAAAAAACGGATTTAAATTTTTTAATGATTATGTCCAAATTATATAACAAGGGTCATTTTTTTATTGAGAAAAATGAAAATTTTACAAGTTAAAGACTAGTCACCATGGTGAAAACTATAACGGTAAAAAAGGAGTACCATATATGGTAAATGGAAAAACATGTTTGAAAAATGTTTGAATTAGATAGTTGAGGTATTTATGTAACTCCATGGCCCCAAAGATCCCTGATATAGTGAATAATTTTATTACATTTTCATAGATACAGGCTTAAATCCCTAGGGACCGATCCATTTATCCATTTTGGAAAACCAGAATACAAACATGATACCCATATTACATTGAGGAATATAAAATAAAAAATGATACATAATAAAATGAACTGAACTGAATCCTTGAAATATCATTCAAATATGTATTCTTCATATAACAGGGAAAGGGAACAAAATAAGGGTGATCTTAAATTGTTATCAAGGGTAAATAATAACGAATTTTTTCATGAATAAAAAATGAATTATCAATATTAAAAGTATGAAATATGATCGAGTAATTCAATATAAATAATCACACAAGCTAAATACTTGATGATTTATATTCAAACAAATCAAATAATCACATGATATAATAAAAATAATAATAATAGTAAGAGAATTCATAATGTTGGGTGCCTTCACTATTATGATCCTTCCTCAATATAGTTACTGTCGAGATCTATCCTCCAGACAGATTAATCCCATGGGTAGAAAAACATCATATTTATGTCATGATATATTGTCCTGAAAATTTATAACTATTTCCAAACAAACATACATTTGAGTAATGATCCCATTACTCAATGTTCATTATGTAAAGATGGTAACTAAAAATATATCTTTCCATAATTATTATTATATCATATATGAAATTTTATTTAATTATATATACTTATACATAGGATTATACTAATGTAAAATGAGTCACATTTTGTTGAGGAGGCGGAAGTCGATACGTCAAAGAATGACTTTATCACCTTTTTAGTGTGGGAAAGGGTAATAAATAAATTATATATTATAATTACATAAAGGTAATTTTATCATTAATAAAATATATATATTTCATTTATGTCACATATATATAATTAAAACCACCCTTATTACATTCCCTGTATTGTGTGAACGTACCACATTGCTTTCAGGAGGCGGTAGTCCAAATGTTAACAAATAATGTTATTGTATTTACACCAAATGGAATGAATAAAGTCATGTGTTATATATAAATTAATGAAGAATAATGACATAATACATATCATATATATCATATAAAAACATTTTTTCTATCAAAATTCCCAACTGTTAGAGTTGGTAATGGAAAAATGGTCGACAATATTTCTTGAGGCGGTAGTTCGTCGTACATAGAAACGGTATGTTAGATACCCATTTGATGGATGTGTATGTAAATGTAGATTGAAACATTATCACAAATACATATCATTATATTAATTATAATAATTTATTATATAAGAATGTAATAATAATAAATGTATGGGTATATAAACAAATAAAACATAAATGCAAATTGAAGAATGTTGCCACTTTTTCGGGTAACTCCTTTTGGTTCTCACCAAAGGAAATCCTAAATTTTATTTTTTCTCAATTTTAGACTTTTATGAATATGGGAGGGGTTTTGGGAGAATGTTTTAGCAGTGTTTTTATGATCCAATGTGGAATTATAGGTGTGAGGAAGTGGGAAGGTTGAGTTTCTTTTTATAGTGGGGTGAGAGGCATTCTTGAAAATACAAAAAGGTACGCACAATTAAGAGGTCTCCCTTACATCAGTTGCCTAAAAATTTTCAAATAATGGATTAAAGTAAATTTATGGTCAATTAAGACCACCAAAATACAAAAATAAGTTAATTTTTAATTTTCTCATTCACTTCTATGATTCTCTACTTTTTACATTTTGGTTTTGATTAAAATAATTTGTTTTTTTCTAAAGTAATTTCACCATAATGAATAAATTAAAGTGGTATTATTTATAAAATATATAACCACTAAATTATAAATATTATATATAAGTTATAAAACAAAAAACTTATGTGAGATGGAAATTAGTTTTAATACAAGTACATGTGATGCGTAGAAACACTACTATACCCTGAACATTACTGCAAATGTTTTAACTATATATGGGTCAATATGTTAATTTTAATGTATCAATTAATACATAAATTGATAATATTTTATATTTATTACATTTATAAATAAATTGGAATAAAATTTTATTTTTAGTAATTTTTATTATTTTTAAAAGAATATCATTTAATATAAAATAACATTAATGTCAATTATCACATTATTTACTTAAATTGAATTTTAAAAGTATCCTGAAAATGATGTAATTTGGATATATTAAATACAAAGATTTATAAAATGATTTATTTATCTAAAAAATATTAAAATACAATAATTCATTCAAGTTACATTACTTCTAATATTTATAGTATCATTTATTTTATTTTTTATTAACTAACTAATCGGCACCATATCATATGTAAAGAATTTAATATAACCAATTAATATCTTAAAATTATAGTAAAATTTTAATGATAAAAGAAATTTATTTAACTTTCAAAATAATTTTTAAAACTAAAACTATGTAGCTTTTTCTATATTGTAATAATTATACATGTTAAACGTAAGGAAGTTTCTTTTCTTGTCATTTTTTATACATTACTTTTTATATGGGTCACATTCATGAAAAAGTGTCCCACTAACTCATACAATTCTAACCATGCTATTACATGGTCAAAATATTGACATAAACGTTCATTTTTACATGTTTTTATGTCATTTTGGTCATTAAGTTTAATGGTCAGTCCATTGTTAAGCTTAATTTTACATTAATAATTGTAATTAATTTTATTTAATTTTACTAATAATATTTTCCAAGAAATAGGAGGATCTTTGTAGAATCTATGTATCATACTAATTATAAATTTTTAGGCCCATTTTTACAAATTCAATTCACATAAGTTAAAAAATTAATTTTAATGATAATCACACAGACATTGCGTGAAAGAGGGGTTTTAAACTGAAAATGTTCAACAGTTTGTAAAGTATTTATATCTAAATTAAATATAGAAATTATTCTAATGGCCATCATTTTATTATTATATATATTTTTTATCTATTGTTACATGAAAACAAATTTAATCAACAATTTAACTTTAATAATAATTTAGATGAAAAAGAATTTTTTAACTAAAATGAACTATTTTTCACTATTTATTAAAAAATTAAACTTCTAAAAAATACCAAAAGTTCACCCAATTATTATTTTGACATCCCAAATTTAAAAATGAAGTTTATTTTTTAAAATATAATTTATAAAATTGTCAAAAAAATTAAAATAGTAGCGCCATTAAATATTGATAAAAATAGGTCATATATGTAATGCAAGATTACTCAGTAGTGTATATAGAGTAATCATGAAATCGTGTTTCATATAATGAAATAAAAAAATTATAATTAATTATAAAATTAAAATATGGTAAAGTATCATGGTGTTACATTCTCCCCACCTTAATCAAATTTCATCCACACAATTTAAACATGATCTTGGTAATCAAGGGATAAATATTTTACAATAATATTTTTGAAAAAACACATAGAAAATTATATTAATAACATATATACATGATAATAGGGAAATTATAATTATAATATATCACAAATCTAGGATTTAGAATTGAATAACATTAGTGAAAATATGGGCATGAAAGGAGAATCAAACTATCATCTTCTGATGCATAGTGATAAAGAACATGTTCGTCTGAAATTTGATGACCACAATTTCATAAATAATGGTTATGAAAAAGATCATTGATATAATAAAAATGATTATAATGGGATAATTTATTGTCAAGGCCTTATTAAATGTTCTTCATAAATATTTCACCCTCTAAAAAAATAAATAAATATATGTTCCTAGAAACATAATCTTTTCCATTGATTACACATTGAATTAATTATACTTTATCTCAAAGAAAAATATGTAATATATAAATTTTTAAAACCCCATACAACGTTCACCTTAATTAATATCATAAAAGGTTAAAATTTCCAAAATATTATGATGTAGTACTTTATAAAGAAGTTCACTAAATTTTCCAAATTGTACTTATCATTAGCCTTTTAATCAACATGAAATATCTCAAAATTATAACATTCCAATCATGTGAATTCCTTCATCATGTATTCTATTATAATATTGTAACAGACATAATTACCATAGAACCTAATTATAAACATGAATTCTTCATTATTCCTTAAGTAACACACATTTTATAAGATATATTTCTTAGGTCCAAAAGTTTTATAAACTCTTTCAATGATGGAATAAACCAATAAATAATTAATCAATTCCAATGTACTCAGTACTATCCAGTTTACTCTATAAAAATAAATCATCTCTTTATTTAAAAAATTAATAATCGATATGAAAATAATAAAAGATTATTTAATGATTTCATATAAAAAATGACATGATATTTAAACATGACCACATATATTCTTACTAAAAAAATAATCACACGGACTAATAATAATGAAAGAATGTGTAATTTTGGAAATCTTCACTATTAAAATACATCCTCAATATTTTTAATATCAAGATATATCCTTAAGAGAATATATTCCTATGGGTATAAACCAATATATTTTAGGTCAAGATCTATGATCTTGATAATCTCAAACTGTTTGGAAACAAATGTAAAGTGTTTTTTCCAACTTACTTTGCCACATGAGACCATCAATGAATCAATGGGGTTGCATTAACAGGTCCCCGGCCCATATTTATTTCATTAAAAATCCCCAAACAATTTCTATAATGTCTAATACATTCATAATATATTTAATTATATATTTAAATTCATACATGAAGTTACTTATCAAATATCTGTGTTGAATACAAGATACTGATTTATCAATAATTCCCTAATTAATCAAATAACTATCCAAGTGAGAACCATATGTAAAAATTGTATACGGTTTTGGATATAATAACCTTAATTTCATGAGAATATGTATATTTATGTTAAATTTAATGTACCATAAAAATGATCGTATGGAAGAGTGTGTTCTAGATAAACATAACAATCGTAAAATAAAGTGATATTGCAATGATAACTCTTACCATATTGTAATTTTCAAGTAAAACCACATGGATATATTTTCAAATTAAAACATTAAATAGAATTAATATAAAATAATTATTTATATAACAAATTAAAATGGATATTATATTCACCACACAAAAGAAATAAGTGGTGATTATGATATATGCCTCGAGAACGAAAAGGTGAAACCAGAATACCATACCTTTAGTCATAATGGTCACATGTGTCTTTATATTCCGGAATAATAAACATATGTTAATTATTTACATTCATTATAAAATTTTTAAATTTTATTATTACTATTTCTTTTCTTATTACAATGTTTTTCACACCTACTTTCTATAGTTAAGTTTACGTCGGGTGTCTTTACCAACTTTGGTTCATGTGTAAAAAACATGGGATAGTCAAATATGGTCAAAGGATTCTTTATATAACAATATATATAATAATAATCATGAAATAATTCTCATATATATATATATATAAATTATACTTTTTTATTTAATCATTAATTATTTTTATGAAAAATGAACAAATTTTAAAATTATAGAGATGATAAGTTTTGCATATGCAAGAGTAACGTTATTATTTTTCAATGATCATTATTAAAAGAAGATAAATGACATTATATATTTCCAAAATAAATATTATATAATAAATACCATTTTCTTTAATCACATATACTTATATATATAATTATTATCATGTAAATAATGTCACATCGCCAAGTGGAGGCAGTCGATCACATATCGACGAAGGACATCATAACATTTCCTGTGTGTGAAAATGTAATAAAGAAAATGGTATTTTATATTTTAATAATGGTAATTATTTCATAAATATATTTCATTTATGTAATATTTTTTTAATTAAATCCATCCTTAATACACCCCATTTAACGTGTGAATGTATCACATCGCATGGAGGAGGCGGTAGTCCACACAACCACAAACGTTGTTATTGTATTTACACCAAATTAAACACATATTAATATGTGTTAAATTAAAATTACATAATCATAAAGAAATAATAAATATAATATATATTATATAAAAATAATTTTTCTATCATAATTCCCAACCATGAGTTGTAGTAAAGGAAAAAATTAATGACGTCGTTTCGTGTGGTGGTAATTCACCGTACACAGAGGCATTATGCTCATTTCCCATTTGATGGAATTATGTGCAGGGTTTAGTCTAAACATTGACATAAAAAATATTATTATATTCATGATAAATTTTTTATTAAATAATCAACTAATAATATGAAATTTCGGGGTGGATAAACAAATAAAACATAATTTCACATTAAATAATGTTACATCTTTTTTGGGTAATGCCTTTTGGTTTTCAGAAAATTACTTCATTAAATTGATATCTTTCCAATTTTCGTATTATATATTGGTGGGAGGGGTTTTTGGATACTATTTAATCATAATGTTTTATTCCAAAACTGGCTTGATAAGTGTAAATAAGTTGGAGGGGTGAGTTCCTTTTTATAGTGGAGGAGGTATGGTATTCTTGTAAATATAAAAAAGTAATCACTATTGTGAGGTCATAAATACCTCATGTGGCTATAAAATTTCAAATAATTAAATAAATTGAAATTATGGTAAAAAACGTCCAACAAATAAAAAAAATTATTTTTATAGTTTTTTCCCTTATCTTCTATGTTTCCCAATTTTTAAATTGTTTGGTTTTATTAAAATAAATATTTTTCAATCATTTTTATTTTTTCAATTAAGACTAAATTAAAGTAGTATTTAAATTAATATATAAAACCACTGAATTTTAAATATCATATATAATTTTAAAAATATAAATCCCATGTGTTCATGAAATTAATTTCAAAACAAGCGCATGCGACGCGCGAAAACACTATTTTAACCCGAACTGTGCTAACAATGTTTTCACTATCTATGGGTAAATATGTAAATTATAAAAGATAAATTGGTACATAAATAGTAGATATTTTATATTCATTAAAATTTATAAATAAATTTAATTAATAAAAAAAATTTATTAATATTAATTATTTTAAAAAATTATCACTTATTGAAAAATAACATTAATGTCAATTTTTACATTATTTAATTTATTTATGTTATTAAAATATCATGACCATGATGGAATATAGATATGTTAAATTAAAATATCTGTAATGATATATATATTTATTCAAATATATTGGAAGATATTAATTCGATCAATTTATGTCACTTTTAATATTTATAGTATCATTTGTTTTATTTTACTATTTTCTAAATAATCCATGTGTTTGCATTTGTTAAGTGTTTAACGTTACTAATTAATATGTAGATTTTATAGTTAAGTCATCACGATAAAAATAACTCACTTAAATTTCATAATGATGTCTATAACCTAAATTATGTAGCTTCTTCCATAATCAAAATATATATAAATTTTAAAGGAAAGGAATGTTCGTTTTTTATCTTTTTCCATACATTACTTATTATATGGGTCACATTCATGATCATGTTCCCCAATAACTAATAAATTTAGAACCAAGATTGGATATGGAATAAATATTGGAATATAATGGATTTTGAACAAGTGTATAGTTCATATGTGCCTTATCTTTAAGGTTTAGGACCTTCTTAAACATAATTTTACCTTAAACATTGTAATTAAGTTTAATTACTTTTACCAATATTTTTTGTCAAAAGATATGTTAATATAATTAAAATATAAATATCATACTTATTACGACCATTTATTTCCATTTTTCTACATTAAATTCATAGAAGTGGAAACATTATGATAAATGTTAATCCCGCATATTTGGTGAGAAAGCGGGGTTTTATAGTGAAAATGCACAAAAGATCCTTATGCATTTATATCAAAAATAAATATAAAAAATATTAATATTAACTAAATTAGATTAAAATATATGTAATTTATCAATTTTTACATCAAAAAAAAATTTAAAAAAGATTTTAACAATAAAAATTTTTAAATGAAAAGGCAGTTTTCACGTAAAATGTAGTTTTTCACTATTCAACAAAAAAATGAAACTTTTCAGAAAAATAATAAAAATACTTTCAAATATAATTTTGAAAATCCAAATTAAAAAAATAATTTTATTTTTAAAAATAATATTTATAAAAGTATCAAGATTTATTTTCAAAACAGGTGTTTCATTAAAAGGCGATAAAACTTGGTCTTGCATGTAATGGAAGCTAACTTAGAATTGTGTGAAAAATAATATTAAAATTGTTTTAAATATCAATAAACCATGAAAAGAAACATAAATTTATTCTAAAATGAAAAACTTAAATTATTTGGGTTTTACAGTTTATCTACCTTATCTATTATCCTATATATTGTTTCTCAAATTGTTAGGCATTTTCTATATGAGTGACTTCCCACTGTTAATGTATTTTGGGTATTTACAAAGACATCAATATTTTTATTTAAAAATGTGAATATATTCTCCTAATATGTAACGCCCCGACCCCAGTTTCCTAGAGTCTATGAATTATTACATGACATTGGCATGATCGTAAAAGATCAAGTCTCGATAGACCGATTAGTTTAGTAGTCTTGGATACAATAGATATATTGATAAGTTTTACATTACATCATAATGTAAAAAAACTACAACATCATATTTTATTCATATCCCCTCATACTATCTTTTCATATCATTTATAAATTACTTCTTCACATCCTAGGAAAAATAAAACATTGAAAAGGGTGAGCTCATATGCTCAGTAAGGATAACAATATAGCAGAAACTTTCATAAATAAACATAAACATTTAAGGCAATGTATAACTAAAAAAAAATTAACTTGAAATTATCCATAATATTGAAAAGATAAAATGAAATAATTCAATTTACTTATTCACATGGATATTCTAATACTCGAATAATCACATGCAATATCAATAACAACATTCATAATGATGGAATGCAAAATTCTAGACTATCAAAACCACATAGTCAAGGCCTTGTGCCAAGACTACAAATAAGATTTTGTCAAGGCCTTGTGCCAAGACACTAGGTTGTCTCATGAGATCTACCGATGCATCGAGGATCTATAGTGGGCTCCACCCATCACTTACTAAGTCCAATGCATTCCTCATATGAACAAGTTTAAACATAACATAAACATTCGTATTAAAACTAGTATACGAAATGTAAATACTTTCTCCATAAACCATGAATGATGTAAAAATAACACATACAAATTATAACATATCACAAAAACATTAATACAATATAGAAGTTTTGTATCATAATAAATCAACTTTAAATAAGCTTAAAATCCATCAATGGATGTTGACATAGATGAAATCAAAACTATTTGAGTGAAATATCTCCATTTTTTTAAATCATTTAAAAGCCACATAATTATAAAATAAAACATTTACTTTGAAAATATTCTTATAAGCTTGTATGGGAAGCTCAAATATTTTACAACGGTGGAAAATAGCCACACCAGCCGTATAGTTTAAAAAAAGACATTCTTACCTTAATTTTGTCGAAAAGGTTAAAAAGGACCTTGTTTGGAAAATGACATAAAGATCCCTTTATAAACATCTTATAAAAAGTATCAAAAGGGTATAAATGACATTAACCCATATTCTATAAAATAGTAAGAATTATTTGAAATATAATTTTAAGAAACATGGATGTGGATGATAAAGAAGTCTTAGTAGATAATTACGTATAAACAACCTCGGATAATGAAGAGATTGTTAAATAAACCCTTACCTTATACTTTTCCTTGTTTGATGGTAGGTTAACCTCCTGTATAATTTTGAAATAATTGTTATTAAATTATACAAGAATCATATACATTAATATGATATCATATATAATCTTTTAACATTGTTTTTCTAATAATATATTAGTATAATCGTCGTTTCGGGTGTTATCTTACACATTTTATTTTATATGTTTGTTACATAAGACATGTTTCTTATCCAGAGGTTGTATCTTATAAATATCTAGAGTGATATAAAGTCCTTAAAAAATATTTCTAATCATCAAATGAGAATTATACATGAATGGATACAATGGAGAATGAATCTCATCACGTTCGTGGAGACGGTAGTCTGTACGTACGCACGAGTGATAATATCATTATTTTGATATTAAAATAATATATAATTGGATGGTATGTCATAAATACTGAATCATTATAATGTTAAATTTTTCATTTACATGAATTACACATAATTATTATACCCATCCAAATAATAATGTAGTGAATAACAATTACCCCACAACGTGGAGACGGTAGGCCGTACGTACGCATGTATGGTGACAGTTCATTCAAAGGATGGATAGAATAATGAATATGGTTTTACCATATTTATAATAACATCACAGTATATATAAGATAGTAGATTTATTATTTTATAATGGAAATAAAATATAAAGAATATGTTTAAGAAGAAAGTAACTTGAAAGAGGGTGATGAAAACATTACCTCTTCTTCGAGTTTTTCCTTTTGATTTGATCAAAAGGGCTCTTTAGGATGGCTTTTTGATCAAACTAATTCCTCTATGATGAAGTGAGGAATGTTAAGAGGATATTTGGGCAGGTTTAGGAAGATCCAAAAGGCTTTGAATGGATGAATAATTGGTTAGAAGTGGTGTCCTTTTATAAGGGGGATGAGTTTCTCTTAAGAAAAAAATTAAGGTATTATTTTTTTTATAAATTAATATTCAGTTTCTAGTGGATCCAAAGTGGATTATTCAAAGTATAAGGTGGGTATGGGTTGAAATCCTTTCAACCAATAGATTTTAGATAGGTTTGGGTCATTAAATTAACCTTATGTTTTTTATTTAAATCATAGTTAAATAGTATCACATTTACCATGTCACTTTGTATTTTTATATTATATAGTTAATAAAATTACTTTATACATCAAATAAACCCCCAAGTGCTACAATAATGATACACCTATCATGATATAAGTCTTTTTTCCGAACCTTAGATTTTTATAAATTGAATATCAATTAATAATATAATATTTTTTTAAACACTCATTTATGTCAATTTTGAAACTCTTGGTATTTGATTTTTGTGAAAATCATAACAGCATGATTAATTCAAAAAAACATAATTAAATCAATAATATCATGTCATATTAACCATGAAAAATAGTGTAATTCATAAAAAGTCTCAAATTACATTTATTTTGATATTTATAATATGAATTATTTTAATCTTTCATTAATTAGGTAATTACTGCATCACAATTGTGTCGTAAATAAATTAAATAATTTAATGTCTAAATTTTTTAAATAAAATACCATTATGTGGGAAATAATTTTATATTTCTAATTAAAATTTATAATTGAATTTATCTTATGTATAACCTTATATTAAAAATGTTTCAGTAATTAAACATTGATTTTAACTCTTTTAACTCTTCTTTGAATTAAATAATAATAAATGTCCTAATCTAATCCAAGTGGACCTAAATGATAATATTTTCTTCCTAAAGTTGTTTTTGGTCAAGATAAACTTGTCCAATAGAATTAGAACCAGTTTTTGGGTAATATTAATATCATTTTTACCCTTAATTACCTTATCAACTTTTAATCGTGGTAAATAAAAGTAAAAAGTTACTATTCACCAAAAAATATTTTCATCTAATTGAACCACAAATTACTCCTTGATATTAACTGTGTCTCTCGGATTTTTGAAATTCCACTCACAGAAGTGGTAAAATTATATTTTATATGAATTTCAAAATTCTCATAGGAGATGGGTAAAAGACGGTGAAAAGTTCAATACAATTTTTATATATCTAAAATTATTCTGAACTAACTCCAATAAATTAAATTGAACTTATATAGGTATTATATATCTATTTTTACCATAATTAATTATAAATAAAATAAATAATTATTTAAATAAAAATGCGGTTTATAACTCAGTGTTTTTCACTATTCATCAAAAATTGAATGTTTTCAGAAAATTACCAAAAATTCACCCTAAGCTAATTTCGATATTCAGAATCCAAAAATGAAGTCCATTTTGAAAGATAAAATTTATAAATTTTTAAAAATTGGGTGTTACTATTCATAATGGCTAGTTTGATTGGTTTTGGTGTGTGTTAGAACTCGAAGTTTCATACAACACATGCTACTGTATTATTCAAAGAGAAGCGTACCATGAAATCTTGGAGTGTTACATAATATCCCATCACACCAAAACCCCCTTATTTATAACTAGAATAATCCAAAACCTCCCATAAAAACCCTATCCACATTAAGGGTTTGGAGGCCTTCTCCAATGTCTATCCCACAAAGACTTAATCCTCATCACAAAAAAATAACTCAAGTATTGAGGTATATATTTATAATAACTTATTCATAAATCTTTTTACTTGAGTTCAATAATTATTTATCAAATTTATTATCACTAAATTTGAAATAAAATATCATTATCCTTATTATATTGGTAATTTATTATAATAATAATCACCTTTCCATTTTTTCATAAGAAAAATGAAAATGATATTTGAGTGTTCTTCAGCTACTACCTCTACAAAATTTCATGTTTCACATTCCTTAACCATAAAACACATCTGTTACAAATGATAAATTTAAAAAATAATTATGGTTTTTATAATATATTTCTGATTTTGAAATGATAAAACATATTATTCATTTTTCCAGTTCTATAGAAAATGAAATTACCAAACATGCATACATATAGACTATTCAAACTATAGGATAGTTCATTTCCAAATTTATTTTAAATATATCCTAGAATATATGGTGATATGAATTGATTTAATGTATAACTATGGTTTTTCTTATTCCATTAGGGTTCTAGTTGAAAAAATGGGACAAATTATTTATGATATGAACAACGAACAATTATCATTAATTCATTCATTTAAAACATGCGTACTGAGTGAAAAATTATAATTCAAATTATTTAATATTTTAATATACATTAATTCATATAAATAATTTATAATTTTGATATATCACATAATAAAAACTAAATGATATCATTATGCAACCTTTTCGATGATATTGCAACTAAATAACCTCATAATCATTCATAATCATGGCATGTTCATGTTTAGGTCTATTTGACCATCTACTTGGACAGAGCTATGAAATTATGTCATGGATGATTATGAAAAATAATTAATTTAAGTGTATCATATAAATATTTATATGATTATTTTTTGTTATAAAAATATTCATCAATATTTAACCCATTAATTAGGAAAACACACATCATAGGTTGAAAATCACAAAAAAGTGCATGTTATCGATTTCATCTCCTTGGAAAAAGACTATACATGAAAGTACAATTAATATTTTTAAAAAATTATGATTCATCCATTACATTAAATTTAATGAACATAAAATTATGTACATTTGTATAAGAATGAATAACAATACCTCTATTATGAAACTATATCAAAATGATCATGATTACCCACACTTGGCAAGGATAATTGGTAATAATTAACTTGTTTAAATGTATATAATAATAAATATTTTATAGTATAAAAGATAGTTTATATCAAAAGGGATAAATAATAGGTTTTTTATATTTTTATGTTTGTTATATTGGATCATAGAGTGCATTCAAGTAGGCAAGGAAACAAGATAAATTGTTCATTGTCTCAAAAATAATCTCTTGAGACATATTTCCTAATGTTCACGAGGATGAATTTAACATGTTGTGATTAATAAGTAATGAATATTTTTAATCATATTAATTTTTTAAAGAAAAAAATTATTATTTTTCTTTAAATGGAGATCAATTCAAGAAATACCCAACATTATAGTGGTTTTAATCAAAATGTTACTAAAAATGTAAGGGATTCATTTCCAATATTATATTAAAATCAAGAATTTTTTTGAAAGTTAATTTATCTGGGAATATTTTTTTCTTTATAAACCTCTCAGTATTCACATTTTATATCCATTTCATTTTAAATATCTTCTCGATATATCATTTCTTCTAGACCCATATTTTACATAAAGTGTTTCTTATAAGTGGAAACAACCTTGTCCCTTATTTTCATACTATAACGTCTATTTTTATAGGACCTAATTAATTATATACATTTTAAAATTTCCATATCAATAAATAAATAATTTATTGATTTCATTTTATAAAAATATATATTCTTAAAATAATTTTAAATAAATTTTTTATGTCTTCCATACCAGTTATTTCTATCAATATGTAAATAGAATATAATTTTGATGTTTATAATTTGAACAAAAATTTACATAATCATGTTAATTTTATGTGATATTAATTTATAATAATTAATGGGTTTATAAAAGAAAATCTTACTCTTCGTTATTTATCAAATATATATATCTATATCTTTTTCAAAAATCATGGATTTTTCGTAAATTTGAAAATGACTTTTTCTAATTATCTTCTAATTAGTTTTTATATAAATACACATCATTTTATATTTATTATTATTGATCAATGATGTTATTATAATATAACCATGCACATAACTTCTCTTGATAGAGTGTTTAACGTCCTTATAATTAGGTTTAATGGTCAATCCCTACCTTTTTCATTCACAATCATCCACTATGTAGGATCCAAATTTATCACCCAATTCCTTTCTTTTGTGAATACATTATTTTTTATCATTTCATAGAAGTGTGTACACCTGTGTGTCATAAATATATTATATTGGGGAAACTAATAACCTAACTTTATATCCTTTATTTATATGTTTTAAATATTATATTCTTTATTATATTGATTAAAAGGTATTTACCTAGAAAATTACTTAATTTCATTGGATAACCATTTATTTTCCATTAGATTTCCATTTTGTTCATATTGATGGAATTATTAATTATTTCCATATGTGATTCCAAATGAAACCCATTTTCATTCCATAAGTTATTTATAATGTTTTGAAGGAGTCCCATTTTTTTCTTGGGTTATTTATGATATAAACATGAATGATTTTATTTTGGAATGCTTTATGTAACCCATTTTATTTACATGCACTATTTATGATGTGATATATGATTAAATTTATTTGTAACTCATAAGTATTGATGTTGATGGGTGGGGTCCTATATCTTTCTATAATGCATTGGTATAAATTTTATATCACGTGAGATAAGTATTCATGAATATATTTCAGTTCCTTATAAACATGGTAACTCGTAGTGTGATTCATGAATGTAATTTTACATATACTATTATTATGATATACTTCTAAGATGTTTTAGATTTTTATGATTATTATCTTTAATGTGTTTATATCTCATGGTTCATTTCTATTGAATCATGTTTCTTCACTCTTGATTCATTTATTTTTTTTATGAAAAATCATATTCCATGATTTATGATCCATGCATTATTGGGTATAAATATTATTATGTATATTGATTATACTCATGTGAGAATATTATGTTCACTTATTCTATTTGATTATCATACTTATTTTTACCATTACCGTGTTTTTGATCTCAAAACCTTCTTATGACACTATTTCCCTAGGTTATGAAGATGAGTATAACACATAGGAAGTATAGGAAGGATTCTAGTGCAGCTTGATTATTGTGAAATATTCAAAAGGGTTTTGAAATAAGTTTCTTATATATTATTCCCTCAAATACATTAAGAAGTTCATTCTTTGTATTATTTGATTATTTACAAGATGTAATATTTAACTTATGTAAACTTTTAAAAATGAATTCTTGTTGGGATTAGGTCATAATAATTATGTTATAGTTAAATTCTATGAATGCATTAACCGATGTTAGGGTTATTGTGGTCATTATATGAGTATTGGATTCTGGAAACCCAACATTTTGATTTTCATGACATGGACCACTATGGCCCACCTAAATCGAAGTAATATGAGATCGACTCCCCAATATCACTTCCAATTACCCATTGATTGGAGACAGACATCAAGGCATATCCCACACATGGGATTCCTTGTCCTAAAGAACTAGTACACATGCTTATCTGTACACTAGTATAATGCATAAATAAAAAACTAATATATTAAATGCCTGCATAAATTCTAATCTCACATCAATGTATAATAAATTATTATGAAAGACCAAATTTCCAAATACAAGCTCACAAAAATTTTAAATGTTCATAACCTACTATAAAAGGGGGAATGCTATCAAAATAAAACTCATGGATCTATTTTTGGTCTGTTTAAAATAATTGATATCCACCTGATCTTTGTATACCTAGTTCTCTTCAAAAATATTGTTGTCTATATAATACAAGAAAATACCACACAGATCCCATGTATAGGTGAGTATAAACATATGTAATAGGACTCCCAACAGTCACCTAACTCAGTGATTCAAAGTGGGTGTCATCTCTAAATCCTGAATGAAATTATAATACACAAGAAAACCCAGATATGATCAAGGATGACTCTATGTGTGAAATTGAGGATTTACCTAAGGGATTCTAAGACCTGATACATCTATGTAAAGCTTGTGTAGGGGTGAGTATAAACATACTTGGTACGACACCGAGAAATCACCAATCACAATGATTCAAAGATAGATTTAGGTATAAATCAAAAATGAATTGATAATAAAAAAGACATCCTAAGGGACTATAATCGAGGATCCAAGGTTACACTCATCTGGGAGAACTCACTCTTTGAATCTCTCTTAATCTAATGTCACTCATCTGATAGGTCATACTCATCACATCATTCCATGTTAGAGTATGTAGGAACTGAGAGTTCCATATGATATATAAACTCAAATTTAAATACACCTACTTAAAAGAACATTTATTTTAATACACATATAGGGGTCATGCTATTGGAAAATGGGTTCCACCTGACCCTAACTTAATTATCCCACTAGAAAGTGGATCGAATGACTGGTTGTAGGTCACATTATACTAGAACCGACCTAGGGAGAGTATAAGGAATAAGGATCTAACATAGGGACTCATAGAAGAACACCATAACTAGTCCAGGAAAGGTATCTTATATCCAATTTTTTCATTCAATATTATTCACTATTTCTATAATGGGTAATCTAATGTTACTCACCCTAGAATTTGGGAACTCATCCATGCTAGATCATAAAGAGGGGAAAAGCCGAAGATAAAAGTGAATTTATACATTAGAAACAGAAACATGTTAATACTGAATCCATAAAATGAGTCACAAGTAATATATATGAGCTACATGGGCATATGATATTTTCTAAGCCTAAATTATTATTTGTCTTAATTATGGGTCCACTTGACATGTATTCTTCGTAATTCCAAACCATGTTAGTCTGAATTTCCAACAAACTCCAGATATTAAATTCATATATATTGTACCACTATATCCTCTACATCAAACAAGGGTATCGTCCAAAAATTCCGAGTATTATTTGGAATAAACTAGAGTTATCTTTGTCTCACCTCCAAAAAGAAACATCCACATTATCCAGATCTGAAAACTACCATCAACTACCATACCATTGTATTTACATCATTACTATCGCACAAATTTCACATATCTAATACTAGACTCTAACCTATGTAAACAATCCTTATAAATATAGAGTCAAATATATTATGAAACTATTTTCAAGATATATTTAAATCACCATCCAAATGATTGTCATAGATGAATAAATAATTTTGGAGAAAGGAAAAAACACAAAATTGAACATCAAATTAAGGTTGTGTTCATTTTTCCATCATTCATTGAATCTAGTAAATAGTAAGGATAAAAAATTCTAAAAAATATAAAATATCTCATTACATTAAAGGGGAATATTTGATGTGTAAATAAAGAGGGAATAATCAAAATATTAATTTTTAAATAAATTAATTCATGTTCATCCCAAAATCAAAAATATAGAATCAACCAAAAAAATCCATTACATAGATTAGATCGATCATTAGAGGTGAATGATTCTATAAACATTTCAAAAAGAAGAGTTTATTACACAAATTTATGGCTCCAAGGATCATTAATTTTATTTGTCATTATTCAGGTAGAAAAATGCACCAGCTCTATTAATTTCCCATCAAGGAAGAATGATAACTAGTCTGATGGGAACTAAATCACATATTACATATGATATAAAGAACAAGGATCTTATATGTCTCTTATCAAAAAAATTAATGGAGACACTTGTAATATAATAAATATTACATAATTAATAGATGAAAAATGAGTCAATGTCACATTGGAAGAACCCTTATAAATATCCTCCTTGGTTTCCTCTAAATTTATCACCCCTTTCTAAAAAACAGACATCCAAATAAACTATATGAATATATAAACCATAAAATGGAATGGAATGGTGGAGATTCACCATTACCTTGGTGATATTTGTATAACCACGCCACAATGCTTTACACACCCACTGACCAAACCCTAGCCCTAGAACCCATATGGATTTTGTTTAGTCATAGCCTCCACCATAACCTTAGTGAGGCCTTATAGGTTGTGGTTCATAGGGTGACCACTAGAAATCCACACTCAGAACCACACTTTTCATTGGGCATGGGGGCTGAGATCATTTTACAGAGTCCTCATAGATAAACCATGGTTTTGGTGCAACATGTGTCACACCAAAAATATAAAAACAATACTTAACCTGCTAAACAACCATCACAGTCCATGTAATTATTCTTTGACTATATGAATTTCTCTAAAAATAGAATTTAAAATATTACAAATCATTAAATAGTATAAATATAGTAATAATATTTTCCCACCTCATGGATTTTAATCCATAAAAGAAATAACCTACTTAAACATATGAGAGTTCAAATCCTGAATCCAGTTTTAAAACTCCCCTGAGATCTCTTATAAGTACATATTGTTACCATAAATTCATACAGATGGAATTTCTCACCCATAAAGTATGTTTTCATAGATATCCTAAATGTACATCGGGTACTTTTAGAAGGTATATCCTTCTATAATTTCCAGTTCACCCCAATAAATGTCATGTGATGTGTTTTTAATGTATCTCCTTGTTGTGATGTGTGGTAGATTCCATTAAACTAGCTTAACTAATGTGTTAAGGCAAAGCATTATGCCACCTTGATAACCCTATGATGAAACTAAAGAAGCATAATGAACATTGAGATAGCTTTACATAGTGTCCAAAACTAAAAATTCCTTACTAAGGTGAGCCTTGAGGAATATATGGTCTCTCTACTCAAATAGAAAAATTCCTTCTTCATCAATCCTCATAAGACATATAGAGTCTCTATGGAATATGTATCCTCTCCTAGATGATCTGTTGATTTTTGGGCATTACATGGACCAAATCTATGTCCATAAGTGTTGTCTCCCATAGATCCATCAAATATAATGCATAACTATATGGTATTCTGTAGAAGGCCCTTAATGGATCCATAATAATATTAGAATGGTAAATATTTTATAATGAAAACTTCACAAAAGGTAGATGATCCTCCCACCAAAAACATAAATCTAACATGGATTCCCATTGATTGCACTCTAGGACCAATATGGTCAACTCAATATGGTCATCTTTAAAAGGGTAAAATGTCATTGTAAACCGTAAATGAGTCACGAAAGCCTCTTGTAACCCTCTCCAAAATTGTGACATGAAGGGAGAATCACTATATATATTAAAAATTGTTAGTCCTCCATGAATATGTATTATTTCCTTCACATAAGAACACCTGAAACTCTTTATGAAACTCTTCTCTCAGATGGCTAGGATGTTGGCTACCTTGGTGAGTTAGTCTTATATCACCAAGATAAAACCATGTCCTATATTTTATCATGGAATTCTAGTAAAAAGACTATTAATATACCATATCACTTCCACTATATAAGATCATGGTTTTTTTATAAACCCACTAGTACCTAATTCTAAGACTTCACCTTCTGGTAGGTGATGTATCAAGATATGATCTCATCTTAATTCCACTTGATCTGTGGCCACAAAAACTGACATTGACGGTCTCCTTACATATTAACTAACCATTTATATACTTAAAAGGTTGATTTATTAAACTACCTCAATAAATCCTTCCACAAATTAATTGGAATAATTATCCCTCCTCGAAAAAAGATTTCATGTTCCCCACCTTTAGAAAATTCATGAGGAGTATGTCGTATGAATATATTATCACACATGGCCCTATAATTGATATCTATACATTTTTCCCCTAACATGATAAATAAGGTGTGGGTTAATAACCATTAATAAATGGTAATATAATAATCCCTCATCCATAAATGTCAACTATAAAGAGGTTAACTACTCTGTTTCCTTGCTCATTAACTAAAAATGGGATTTCTTATGGAGAGAATCTAACACTACATTCCCTTTATTAGGAGAATATACTATCTCAGAATAATAGTCATGTTGGGACTTTATTAATCACCTCTATAATAGGTTAATACCTTTATAAGATAATTTATACCTAAGAATATTATGGTTATAATCAATGATGAATCGCTCTCCCATAAGAAAGTGAACCACAGACATTTGGGAGAAAACTACCATTGCATTCTCCAAATCATGGGCCATTGATAGAAATAATAAATTAAATATTTTTATTTTTAATTTTGAGGTTTTTAATCCCAAGAAATTGTTATATTAAGGTAATTATCATATTTTATGATTTTTTTTGTATTTTTAGGTTAATCAAAAAATTACCAACTTTGGATTTTAACTGTTTTAAATTATTTTTGTATTTAGGCTATAAAAATTTATACTCTTACACAAATTGTGAACATATTTTTTTAGGATTCTATACATCCTAGGATTTATTTTATTCCTTTATACCCAAAGATAAATCTGCCATATGGAATACCTGTAATGCCCCAACCCTAGTTACCCAGAGTCGGTGCATTATTACATAACATTGGCATGATCACAAGAAAGATCAAATCTCGAAAGACCGATTGGTTTAGTAGCCTTGGAAACACTAGATATATTCATAAGTTTTACATTACATCATAAAATGTAAAAATACTACAACAACATAATGTTTCCACAGTCCACACTATAATCCCCTCATAATATCCCTGATGGTCATTCATAACTTACATCTTCACATCCTGGGAAAAATAAAACATAGAAAAGGGGTGAGCTCAAATGCCCAGTAAGGATAACAATATAGCAGAACATTCAAAAATAAGCATAAACATTTCAGGCAATGAATTATTAAAACAAAATCCTTTTAAACTTGAACTTCAACATAGTATGGAAAAAGTAAAATGAAATAATGCCATTTACTTGTTCACATGGATATTCTACTAATCGAATAATCACATGCAATATCAATAACCACTTTTATAATGTTGGAATGCATAATGCCAGACTATCATAACCACATAGCCAAGGCCTCGTGCCAAGACTACAAATAAGATTTTGCCAAGGCCTTGTGCCAGACACTAGTTTGTCTCATCAGACCTACCGATGCATCGAGGAGCTATAGCGGGCTCCACCTGTCACATATTAAGTCCAATGCATTCCCATATGAAAAGGTTTAAACATAACATAAACATTCGTATTAAAACTAGCATAAGAAATGTCAATACTTTCACCATAAACTATGAATGGTATAAAAATACCACATCCACAGTCAAACATATCACAAAACCTTCAATACAATATATAAGTTTTGTATCATAATAAATCAACTTCAAATAATCTTAAAATCCATCAAAGGATGTTGACATAGATGAAATCAAAATTCTTTTTAAAGAAATATCTCCTTTTATTTTGAAATCATTTAAGATCCATATAAAATAAAACATTTTCTTTGAAAATATTCTTATAATCTTGTAAGGGAATCTTTGAAGATTTTATAACGGCGAAAAATAGCCGCACCCGCCGTATAAGTTAAAAAAAACATTCTTACCTTAATTCGGTCGAAAAGGTTAAAAGGGAACTTGTTTTGAAAACGATGGAAAGATTCCTTTATAAACCACTTATAAAAGTCAAAAAGGGTATAAATGACTTTAACTCATATTCTAGTAAATAGTAAAAATGTTTTGAAATACATTTTTATGAAACATGGATGTGGATGATAAAGAGATCCCAGTAGATTATTACATATAAACAACCTCGGATAATGAAGAGATTGTGAAATAACCCTTACCTTGTACTTTTCCTTGTTTGGGGTAGTTTAACCTCATATATAATGGTGAAATAATTGTTATTAAATTATACAAGAATCATATACATTAATATGATATCATATATGATCTTTTAACATTGATTTGTTAATAATATCTTAGAATTATCGTCGTTTCGGGTGTTAAATTACTCATTTTCTTTAATATGTTTTGTTACTTAAGCCTTGTTTGTTGTATCTTATTCATATCCAGAATGATATCAAGTCCTTAAACATCATTTTTAAATCATCAAATGATAATTATACTTGAATGGATACGATGGAGAATGAATCTCATCGCGTTCGTGGAGACGGTAGTCCGTACGTACGCACAAGCGACAATATCATTCTTTTGATATTAAAATAATATATAAATGGATGGTATATCATATATACAGAATCATTAACATGTTATATTTATTATTTACCTGAGTTAAACATCATTATTATACCCATCCAAATAATATTATATTGAATAAAAATTACACCACGACGTGGAGACGGTAAGCCGTACGTACGCACGTATGGTGACATGTTATTCAAAGGGTGGATAGAATACTGAATATGGTTGTACCATATTTATAACAACATAACAATATATGTGAGATACTGGAGTTATTATTTTATAATGGTAAAAACAAATAAAGAAGAAGTGGAAGAAGAAAGGAACTTGAAAAGGGGTGGTGAAAACATTACCTCTTCTTCGGGTTCTTCCTTTTGATTTGATCAAAAAGGCTCCTTAGGTTGGATTTCTGATCAAAATAAGTCCTCTAGGTTGTAGTGAGGGATTTTGGGAGAGTATTTGGGCAGAGTTTTGCCGAACCAAAAGGCTTTGAAGGTGTGAAGAAATGAGAAGGAGGAGTGCCCTTTTATAAGAGGGGTGAGGGGCACCTTTGGAAAAGCTAGAAATATTAATTTATAATAAATTAATATTCGGTTTCTAATGGCTCCAAAGTTGATTATTAAAAGGTTAAGGTGGGGATAGGTCGAAAACCACTCAACCAATAGAATTTTGACAGGTTTGGGTACTTATATTAACCTTATCTTTAAGTATTAACTCTAAGTTAATTAGTTTCACTTTTACAATGTCTCTTTGTATTTTTATATAATATGGTTAATAAACATACTATATACATCCAAGCGACCCCCAAGTGGTCCATTAATGAGGAACCTATCATGATATAAGGCTCTTGGCCGAACCTTAGATTTTTAGGAATTTAATATCAATTAATAATATAATATTTTTTATAAGAACTCTTTTATGTCAATTTTGACACTATTCAATAGTTGATTTTTGTGAAACTCATAACAGATTGATTACTTCGAAAAAAGTCAATTAAATCAATAATAATATATCATATTATCCTATAAAATTAGTTTAATTAATTAAAAGTTTCATATTATTTTTATTTGGGTATTTATAATATCAATTATTTTAATTTTTCACTATTATAGTAATTACTGCATCATCATTGTGTCATAAATAAAATAAATTATTTAATTTCTAAAAATTATAAATAAAATATCATTATGTAGTAAATATTTGTATCTTTTTAATTAATATTTATAATCTTAAATACAACATATATAACCCTATGTAACAATTGTTTTTCTAAAAGATATATGCTTGTGTCATTTTTGTATTCATTTTAACTTAATTAAAATAAAGTGTCATTATCACTTACAAGTGGATCCATGGGGTCCCAAAATCGACCCAAAGATGCCCATGGTTGACCATGTTTCAACCAATAGGTTTAATACACGTTTTAGGGTAATTTAGTATTATTATAATATTATTTTTTAACCCTTATTTACCGGATTTACCTTTAACCATGGTAAATAAAATATTTACCGCAGTAATTATTCAAAATTTCTAAAAATAAAAGTTATATATTTACACAATTTGAACATCCTGATTAAAAATATGGAATCCATTTTCCTAAATTCAAAACACAGAAGTGGCAGAAATTAATTTAAAATTAATTCCCGCTGTCAAAACAAAAAGCGTGCTTTTAAGAGATAATAACTATCAAAAGATTGACACTTGTTTATGTTCGGTTTAATTGTAAAATTATGTCCAATGACCAAAATTATATTAAATGGTAAAAATATATTCTAAATATACTTTAAAACTACTAAAATTCATAATTTATCACTATTAATTATTTTGATTAACAAAGTTGTTTTTTAATTAAAATTTAGTAATTTTCACTATTCATCAAAATATGAAAGTTATCCGAAATGTACCAAAATTTCACCTTAGGATAAATTCGATAATACAAATCCAAAAATGAAGTCCATTTTCAAATATAAAATATATATAATTTCAAAAAGTAGTTATTACTATTCATAACGACTAGTTTGATTAGTTATGGTGTGTCAGAACTCGGTGTTGCGTACAACACACGCTATCACATTATTCAAAGAGAAGCGTACCGTAGAAGCTTGGGGTGTTACAATACCAAAACTATATCACATGTTGGGACTTGAAAACTATTCTAAGATCTTCGTATTTTTAATTTTGGGACAATATATCCTAATTGGAAGGACCAAATACACTGCATCATAGAGGGTAGATGAATAATAAATTTATGAAAAACTTCAAGGAGGGATTCTATGTGTGAATCATCCATTTAAAAGTCAATTAGTTCATTGGAAACCAGATATATGAAATATATAGAGTCTTCCTAGGTAGAATAAATTCTCAATATAAAATGGACAAAACTCTTTCTACACATGTACCAATATGGTAAAATGTTTACAAGACATGCACAATATATTTATGAATTTTTTTAATGAGAACACAATTACCAAATCATCCATTTAATGGGGCTAAAATGTAGAAACTTTTAAAGGAAAATGCTGGACTATTTTTAGAGGCAAGCACCTTCTTTCAAAATCATCCCATACCATCCAGTCCAACAATGAGGAGGAGATCTCCACCAAGGGGTCATGTTGAAGTATCTTCTTCCCCCCCATTACTTATTATTAACACTTTAATGGATTATTATTCTCTATTCATATTAACTACCATTACCATGGTGTGGTAAAAATTTGAGTGATTGGGTAATGGTAGGTTTTCCATTTCATAATTCTTGATTTCTTGGACATAATTGGATGAAATCTTATTCCCTCTTCAATATTGTTGTTTTCAATTTCATATAGTAGTTTTTATTATCAAGTAAAATCTTATTTGGTTTCATTTTTTACTATTGATTTTTTCTTTAGTAAATTATCATTATATCCCTGAACTACGTTATGGTTTATATACAATGCAATAAACCAGGTATTAGTTTTAAATTTCTTGATGGTCATCAGTACGTGTGAAAGGGGTATTCAATTTTCATGATTGTTTAGGATAGACAATAGTAGATCGGGTATTACCTAAGAAATTTTGGGAAATTAATTATAACACTATTACAAAATTAATGATGGTGGACCAAACTAAGATCTTGGTATGTTTTTTCCTCACCATCAACATTTGACCAAGGGAGTGAGATGAAACGATATTGGAATCTCACTTTAATCAACTTAGTAGAAGACTATTGAATTAAATAGAATAGTGATATCATTTCAATTAAAAAAATTAACCATAACTTTTTACCCTTATCATATCATATTTATCAATCACATTATTTTTCAATTCCAATTCAATAATTTTGTTAATTGATTTATTTTAATTCATTTCATTTAAAATCATAAAATTTTGAAAATAAAACATTTTTTCTCTAATTAATATATGTGACAGACTATTTTGTGTGTTCTTCCCTTCGGGAGACTACCAAGGAATAATAATTATACTATTATTAGGTAATATTTTTTTTACCACACCCCATGATAGGCATTTGTCCAACATAGAGTTATTACTGTGGAGGCAGTCCAACTTAATAACCAAAAAATTATTTTTATTAAAAAAATGAATGATATGTAGTTCAACTAACCATTTAAATAAATTTTAACAAAAAATTTAAGAAAATAAACAAAATTAAGAATAATAAACCTAACATGAATATTGGAGAAAATAAATTACTCAGATTCAATTGAAAGTCTCATTTTTCACTCTGATCTTGAATTCATTGCTGTAAATCCAAACCAAACTCTAGGAGATCTATACAATACTCAATTTTCTTTTCAAAATAACCAACTCATAGAACCTACTACCCACAAATGATTTTTAATTTCATTTCAATTTGATTCATGTGATTCTAAAATATCATGGTCTTCCAGGAGAAGAAGAAAATTGGTACACGAATGAATTCCTATTTACCTGCTCATGATTCACGCTAAGAAGAGAACATGAAGACCAATTTCAGTGGAGTAAATTCTAAATCTCACTTAAATGAGTGAGAACTGAATTTTTGTAAAATATAAAAACTACGGTGATCAAAAATTTGGAAGATCTAAAAAGACAATTCATGCATAGATTCTTTCCCACATCCGGGTGGAACACCATTAAAAAGAGATTTATGTCATGTGGAAATCAATTAGAGATGCCATCTACAAATATTGTGAGTGTTTCATGAAGCTTTGTGCTAGCTGGACACGCCATGAAATTTTGGAACGCCATTTACTTGTTTTCTTATATCAATGAATTCTTGACAATTATATAAATCTACTAATTTCCTCATTTGAAGAGCCTTGATTGAAAATTCACATGCATATGTTAGCGGTAGGATTAAGAATATTTTAAAAAACACACAATAATTTGGATAGAGCAGTATGGGTAACATGTGGATATATGAGGTACTAGCATCTGATTCATCTCTGTTGATTAAAACCAATGTCGGTGACCTCGTAGGTATAGTCCTTCAAATATCTATAACTCAAGAAAATGGAAAACATTAACCCTCTTAGGTTTTTGGTTTATGTTCTTCTTCCATTCATTATACTAACCAGTTTTCTAAGATATAGGGGAAAGAATAATATGTTTCTGCCTTCCAACCAAGATAATTCTAGCATAATCAAGAGCATCAACCCCAAGACCAACAAGAATATAGAAACAAACAAAACATGGTTAGTCCCTTATATCCTAAACAATACACCAATCCACCTTCCTACCATAAGAAATTATATAAAACCCACCACCATTCCAAAAACCCTTCAAATAGCCATACCACCAAAAAAAATACCACCAACATTCTATACATCTTATGAACAACCTTTCACTAGGGAACAAAAATCAATTGAGAACCAACATATAAAATTAGATTTTTACGGGATTAATGAAAATTTGGAGGAATTATCTAACCAATTAAAAAATGTTTTCAATATATTAACCAATAATCTAGGGACTCTTCTATCCTCGATAGTGAAAAATTTGAAATATAAGGTTAGTTAAATCCCAATAATAGGTTGAAAATAACTCCCACCTCTATCAAACCATGAACCTGAAATAATACCATTGGTTCTGAGGTAGGTTGAAGTATAAAATTCTAATTATTTTTTGAAAATTCACCGAGAATAAGAAAATAAAAAGGCGGAGGAGAAGGATATGCTGAGTGAAAAAATATTACAAATACAAAAAAGGGAGAATAAATACTTTCACTCACTATTTCTATCAAGATTGACCGAATCAAAGATTTATCAAGAAGAAACTCTTCAGAAATAAATTCGTTACTCATTTTGAAAAGTAGAAATCAATATCCCTTATAATAATTAGTCAAAAAAATCCAAGGTATTGAAAATTTATGAAATATCATTGAACCAAAAGTTGAAGACTTCATGGGAATGATAGGATAATATTGGTAAAAAGTGTATCATCCCTTCTCACACCATAGTTTCCTTCCAAATGTCAATATCCAAGAATGTTTTCCATTCCATGCACCATTTAATCTTTAAATTTATATAATTCTATATGTGATCTCAGCGCTTCAATTAATATATTTCCTCACATAATATACACCTCTTTTTATATGGGAGACTTGAATACCACAAGAGTGGTGGTCCAACATGCAAATAGATCCACAGTTTTCCAAGTTGAAGTTCTGGAAGTTTTCCTTCTGAAATTAAATGATCATTTTATCCCTGCTGACTTGTATGTGTTGAATATCGCAAAATATAGGATCCCCTCATACTCACACATTATTTTGGGGATAAATTTATAAACACAATAGCCAAAATCATCATCTATATCCATGAAGGGATACTCATCATGGATTTTGTGGATATAAATTTCCACTTTATTAATTTTTGAATCCATAGTTCACCCATCAAATGATCACTCACTATTTTCACTCTCGCATAAAGATGGTGCTAAAATAATTGAATAATTAGGTATATGTTATGAATTATTATACATAGGATAGAATTTGTTTTCCTTGAATATATCATTGAACTTGTGATTGGAAAAAACATTGGAGAATCATATTTCATGTTGAATGATGATGTAAAATATTATTTCATTGATGATTTTTTATATGATGAAGAAGATGATATTATTTCTTGTGTTCAGGAGTTCAAGTCTTTGGAAATGTGGACTCTTAATTTAATTTTATCCCTTAATAATCCTCTAGATTTAGAATTGAAACCACTTCTTGCTGATTTGAAATATATATACCTCATGGAGTGTGATAAATTACAAATTCTAATTACTAATAATATATCCAAATCCTAACAAGAATAATTGATTCTGATATTTAGAGAGAATGTAGAAGATAAATTAGGTAGTTTAGGCGGTATCTCTAGAATAAAGAAAAAAAATATGCTCATATAGAATTTATCTTGAAGAAGATTCAATATCATTCAGACATCCCCAAAGGTGGTTGTATGCAACATTGATGGAAGTTGTGAAGAATGAGATTGAGAATATCATAGAATCTTGGATCTTCTATCCCATTTCATTTCTAATGTATGTTGGCCCCATTCATATAGTTCTAAAAAAACTAGCATGACCACTGTGACGAATGAAAATATTGAATTAATCCCAATGAGAATTCAAAATTGCTGCAGAGTGTGCATAGATTTTAGGAAGATGGATCAATCCACTCTAAATGATCATTTCTCCATCCCATTAATTGACCATATGTGTAACACTGAGAGATTTTTTGAAATATATTTTTCAGAATAATTTAATTTTGTTTTATTTTTCATTTCATGCAACACATATAATAGTTAATATATATTAATATATAAGAACTATGTTTCTTTTACGTTTTAAGCAATACTATGTCAATCATGCACCACACAAAATATAAATGTTATGTTTATCTATACAGAATATTGATGTAATATTACCATTCACATAAAACTGACATTCCCCAATGACTTGTGTAACAAGTAAGGAAGAGTGTTAGTGAACAGTAATATATTTATTAAAAAATATTATAATATATAACCTAGTTATTAAATTATATTTTATAAATATTATTAACTATATTATGTAAATATAGAGTTTTCAAGAAATATAAAATAAATTAATTGGTAACAGTTTATTTATAAATTAATATAAGAACAAAGTGAATAAAAATGACTATTTTTTATAGAAAACTAATTTTTTTTATCAAAAAGTCCTTTTATCCAAATAAATTAAATTAATTATAATTAGTGAGTGATATTTATGTAATATATATATATATATATATATATTTTCTACTCAATAAAATATTTTTTATACTCTTCCAATAGAATTTATAGGTCTAGGATAAGAACAATCCCAATATTACACATAAAACCTATATTTTTACTTAGCAAAATTTACTTCTTTTTAATGGAGAACAGATTTTCTATATAATGTTTAGAAATTTTATAATGATTTTATGACAAAATAAACTTCATATTTGAAATAAAATCATTATAATTATTTTTGGGGAATTATTGGTATTATTCTGTGATGTTTTTTTTATAATGAGTAGTTAAAAATACTGTCAGATTGCCTCAAATGCCTTATTTATTTAATTTATTTTGGATAATCTACCTTTTTAATTTGGATGAGGAGGAACCTTTATATAACCCATAGGCCTAGTGGCGCAAGGCCAAATACATGAACTGAAGTCCCATATAAATAATTTCTAATACATGACCTAAAAACCCAACCCTCAAGAACATCCCTTAAACAACATCATCGTTATTGAAGGATCCTATCTACCCACCTCACATTATGAATCATCTAGAATTTCCATATGCAATAGTGCATGGTGCCTAGTCTCAATGGTGATTTTTATACCCTCTCCTTTTTTCAATGTCGTTAGCCCTACACAATTGGCTTCTACTTTTCTTGAAATCACCTTATGGGGGATTCTCTATGAGTTATCTAGGATGATCCATGGTCATTGGAATAAATTTCCCAATGAAATTGACTATTAAATGTAGAAACTTTTGACCATTTCTACATTAAGAACCCATAATTTCGTTCCGTCTGTGAGATTATATTTAAATTATTTTCATCCAATTATTTTTTTGGAAATTGAAAAATAGATTCCCTATTTGTAATAATTATAATTTATAATTTAAAATAATGAAAACTTATATTTTTACCAAAAATATTAGTAAAAGTAATTTAAATTAATTTCCACAATTTTGGTTATATTAAGATTAATAAGGGACTAAACCATAACCTTAAGACCCAAACCAACTTATAAACATTTCCAGAATCCATTGTACGGAAAACAATTATACCCTTTAACCCATTTTCAAGATATTGGATCCATTATTGGATCCACTTTCAATAAAAATACCTTGGTGGGGTTTCACTTTTACAAAATATTACAAGAGTGCCACTCTATCTCCATTATAAAATACCCTCTCTCCTATAACGTCCTCAAAACTCTCAAGAAACTTTTTATAGACCAAAATCACATTAAATAGATCCCAAAAATCCCTATATTACTCATTTAATCCTCCATTTTTGAATAAATCCTTCCATGGAATCTGTTTGGTGCAAACCAAATGTATTTACCTGATTAAGAGGGAACAACCTACCTCAAGATCCATTCATTAATTTTATTTCTACACTGCCTAAAATATTATTCTTACATGATTATATATACTCAAAAGTATCCTAAATATAATATTATGCTTTTTTGAAAATTTATCAACATACACATACATGCACTTCAATCTAATGGGTAACGAACATATTGTTTACGTTTGCAGAGCACTACCACCTCACTAAGTGATGATTGGTCATTTTTTGATTACCACCTCTCATGGGGGAAATTATTATGGGAACTATATTTATAAATTTTATATATAATATTTTTTAGTTATTTAAGCATTATTAATTATTTTACAAAATATATATTTTTACCTTCTATTTTTTTAATACAAAAATTTCGTTTGAGGAAGTGTGGACTACTTCCACTCAATGAAATGAGATTGGTACAAACTCTACATGGAATGTGTTAAGCATGGTTTTAGTGAATATATAAGATATATATGATATAATAAAGATAATTTAATAATTATACATATATATATATATTTCTTTTACTTCCTTTCTTTCAACACGGAAATATAGTTTATGCGTAAATTCAACCTAACATCTCCAAGAAGGGTTTATTCCATTTCATACATATATATTATATGGATTATTATAATACAGATAAACCGAATAAGAATTAAACATAAATAATTTTTTACATTCTTGAAATCATGATACAAGTAAAAGGATCAAATATATAACAATATATGACACATGCAAAAAACAAACCAAATATTACGTGAAGTGAAACTTTAACAAAAAATTATTAACAAGTGGGTAATATAAATACATAATCAAACCATATATGGCATTATAAGTACAAATATGGTCTTTTGACAGATATATATAAAATTTATATTTATTATATAGGAATTTAAATGAGAAAACAATAGTCAAGAAAAAAGGTAAGTGAATTTCATCGCTCTCTATATTTCTGTGAGATCCATGCCTTATTCACAGATCAATTATTTATTTTTGGTGTATATACTGCCCATCAATTAATTATTTTCCTCTTATAAATAAATATAAGGGTATTTACATAAACATTTTATTTTCTTTCTATCACGGGGTTTAACATTCAAAAGATACGAAATTGGTAATGTAATTTTCTCTGAATTTTCCATCATTGAGACACATGTCATATCGTACACCTATATTTTTATATGCGTATTATCAACTTAATTTGATATATTATAACATTAATATACTTATTTTTATGATATTTTAATGCTTTATGTAATTTAATTTTCTTATATGGTGATAATGATTCATATTTACCAGGTTTTAAGAATTTATTGAAATAATCTCACTGTTTTTCGAGATTGTTTATGATAATGTTTTCATTAATGAAATCATATAAACTATATTTCATGAAAATTAATGAATTTTATTCTTCTATAGTGATTCATTCAATGTTCATTTTTTTGTACCATTTTTTCCACTCCTTGGTACTTAAGATAATTACGAATTGTTTTGGTGAAATATAACCTACCTCTCTCTTCGGTCCGAAAAATGTGTTTTATATAAATAATTACAATAATAATCAACTATTATCAAATGATATTTAAAAGAAATTTTTACACTTTTTACCTTTTAAAAATGGTTTTAAAAATGTTATATTCTTTTCATTTTCCAGTTGAGGCACTATTCTAAACAATTTATATTGAAAAAGAAATTCTTAGCATGTATTGATTTACCAACCATAAATTATTTGAAGATTCCATTGAATATTTAATAGGTAAATTATTTAGAAAATATTTTTAAAATAAATATTCAAAGAAATTTCATTCAAAAGGTTTTTAATCGTCTCTACAATTTTTCAAAGGAACAAATATTTCAAAATGTTTTCAGATATTCCATTATATGATTTCAAGTTTGTTTTAATGAAAATATTTTTCAAATGTTTTTACATTTTGAAGAAAATTTTTTCAAATAAAAAAGGATAATTTCCTTAGGAAGTGTTTTTAAAAGGTGTTTGAAAATTATTTCCCTTATAAGAAAACATTTGTTTGTGTTTCTCAATCCATTTGGGGGAAATGATTTAATTTATCCATTCATATTATTTATCTAAATGGTTTATCTTTTTATGGAATGTTGTTTATGATTCCTATTTATCTTTCATATGTTATATACTTTTAAACCCCGCTTTATTTCACGAGTCATGAATTTGATGAAATGATTATGAAAACTATATCATTTTCCACAAGTTATGATGTGATTACATGTTTATGATACCTATTTAATTTCATGGGTTATTATATGACTGTTTAAAATTTGTGTAACATGTATGTATGATATCACTGTATGATGTATGTGATTGATATCTCCCTCTAATGCAATTAGAAATTATTTATACCTCTGATATGGGAAAGGATGCAATGACGAGTAAACTCATTTTAGTGTTATAGGTCTAGAATGAGGAGTGATATTAGTTCATTACTACAGGGATAGAATGGGGAGTGAACTTAGTTGAGTAAAGGGATTCTTCCACTACGATGTCCTCAAAAGGAATTCCTTTACTACTAGGGAAATAATTATATATGCTTATGTGTCTTCTATAATTACATGTTTTATTCCAATGTTGTTATTTCATGGCTTATGTTATTTAATTCCTTATGATTCAGGTCATATGAACTACCATGATTTATTCCATGATTCATGTTTATGATATTTGGTATTCATGTTAAGATCTCAAATTTACATGATCATGCTATCCTACCCTTATTCTAATGTTTATGGATACATGTCTTCCCTTATTACCCTTACTGAGCATCTGTGCTCAACCATTTTATGTGTATTTTCCTCCAAGATATGAATATATGTTTTATTATTTATGTTTCTATGAATGGTTATATTAAAGAAGAACCAAATGGGTGATAATTCATCTCACTTATATACTAGTGGTCATGATTCCATGAATCCCTAGAAACTATACTAATATAGTCGTTGGGTTTCTATTTTTGTTGTGTTTTACGTATTATGAAAAAAATTTGTAATGTCTATATATGTCAAGACTAGGTTTTTTTAGTTGGTTCCAGAGAAAGGGTTTAGTTATCATGTAAAAATTACGATGAGAAAATATTATTGATAACTCTAAGGACATGTCTAGGGATAAGAAAAAGTATATCAAAATGTCCTAGAAATTTGGTAAAGGATGGAGTGAGTGTCTTCATTTAAATACATCCATATGTGGATACTACAAGTGTATTTGGATATGTAATAGATCCATCATGGGATAAAAACTCTGAAAATATGTCTCAGTCCTGACTCAAGGTAATCAAGTACATGAAAATAGGTCTTTCTGCACACCTAGTTTGACACTCCTTGGAGATATATTTTGTGAATTCAAAAATTATTCACAAACCATTATTAATTATTCAAAAATAATATGAATATGAATAACCTATGATAAACCTATTGTGTTATCGATTAAAATGTATGTGTTGTGATTGATACATCATATAAGTAATTTTATCATTATGATGTTATTTTCTTTTATGATATGTGTTTCTCACCCAGTGCATTATGGTTTCAGTTAATGGAGGGAATCAAAAATAACTAGATTAACATTGAAGGTGATGGAAAATATTCTTATTAGAAGTCCAATGGGATGACCACTTGGGTGAAAAATTTTGTGATCATGCATAATTAGTTTTCAAGGAACAAGATCAACAACATGTACATTAACCAACGTTAGGACTCACCAAAGAAGATAATGAAAGAGTTTACTCAGATTTGGGGTATGAGATACCATGGGGGAATGAATATTTGGTTTAATAATTTTAGGAATGTGGAAATAATAACATATGTTAATTTATTAGAGGAAAAATAATGTGTTTCTGACAATAGAAAATATGGACACATTATAAGTAACTATAAAGGAAAAATGAAGTGTTTGTCTAACCAACTGGTTGGGAATATTGGCCTCTATAATAAAACATAAAAGTATAAATAATATAATTGTGGAATTAATGTTCATTATGAAAATTTATCTATTATGTGGAAATATTCTAAAGAGAATCAGTAAGGTGGTACGAGTAGTGGTTATACTTCTGATGATGATGACACTACAAAGGAAATGTTAAATGAAAGAGGCATAAATTAATGTAATGATGTATAATTATTAAGACTTATGGATGAAGTGTAATAATCAAAGTTTATATTTTTTGGATTCAATAATTATGTTGTATGAATGTTAAAACATGAAAGGATTGTTTAGTATATGTTTTTCTCTAATTATTTAGAGATTATGTTGAATGTTTCTAATAGGCTAGAAAAGTGACTTATTGAAAAGGTGATATTTTTACTACGTGAATATAACCATTAATATGTTCCATATATTAAGATAATGTTTTGTGTATAAATATATTTTTGATAGGAATAAGTAAACTGAATAGTAACGATTACCTTAGAACAATTTAAGGGCATGTTAACAAGTGGATTCTCTATCATGGTTACAACTTTATTTAAAGATTTAAGCAATATATCCAATATAATTTGAAATAATGATAATTTGAATTTTACAATAAGTATTTATGTTAATTCAGGTTATTAACAAGTTTCAAGAGAATATATGATTAAGGTATTCATATGTTTGAAATGTGACAACCGGGTGAAACATTTTGATATATGGGGGATCAATGTTAAACTGATTTTGTGACCTTCTTTATCATGTTATCTATGTTCATATTTTGAAAGGGAAATAACTTAATCCATTTATTGAAACCTTAAATTATTAATTAGATGAAGTATTTATGTATTGAAGTTTTATTGAGAACCTTTATTAAAAGGAATTAAGTGATTAACCTTATTTCAAGGATGTTTATCATATTTATTTTGGAAAATATATTAGAGTGGTATTAAAAAAATGATATTTTGTACGTCTTGTGACAACTAATCAAGTATATCAAGTCGGTAGGTCTTGAACTCATGATTGAAGGATGATAGTGGTTCCAAATCTACAACTATTCTAAACGATGTCCTGGTTAATGTGTAATTTTTTTCATAAAATATATTAATCATGAACATTTAGTGTTACTTTTTATTTTTAATGTATTTAACATATTTATTTTTAAAAATATTTCTATACAAATAGTTATAATTTTTATTCTTTTATGGAACTTAATATCCAATAAAAGTTTATTTTAGTAAGACATGCATCAACGTTATTTTTTATCCATCCATTACATGAAGTATTGGATGGATTAGAAATTGATAAAAGCACAACAACAGAAAGAAATATCTTCTCTATAAATATATCAAGTAATTTTCGTTCCATATATTCTTTGTCAATAAAATAAAAACTAAATGTTAGGAAAATTATCAAAAAAAAATTTTTCCTAATTTCTTAGTTTTTGTTAAGAATATATCCTTTAAATCATCATAGATTTATGATTTGAAGCCCTTAACTATTCAATGATCATTCACTTATTTGTGATCGATGACCCCACTCACTCTCTATATATATTTATTCCTTTCCTCTAAGTCCATATTTTATCTTTCCATCTATGTTCATCCAGAGGTAATCGAATTTATGAGTTACTTTGGGTAATAATTATGTTTCCAACTTCCCATTCTTTTTCAAAAAATTATTTTTTATTTTTACAATTTGCATTTCTATCAAAATAAATATAATGTATTAAACCATTGATAAATCAATTTAATTTATATGGTGAAAGTAATTGTAAGGGGGTAGAATGCAACACCCTGAGATTTTGTGAAATATTTTTTCAAGTAAATTTAATCTTTTAGTTATTTTTCATTTCACACAACACTACAAATATTTATATATATATATATATATATAAGAACAAAGTTCTCCATACGTTATACAAAATTACCTTTTAAAATGAAATCCATTCAATATAAAATTCAAAATTATCTATATTGAACACTAAGTTAAGCATATGTTTCATGAAATATTATCTTTCCTTGATTTCATGTGTAATACGCATGACTAAGTGTTACTGAAAAATAATATATTATTAAAATCAATTTATAATATATAACCTAGTTGATAAATTAGACATTATAAATATTATTAACTAATTTATGAAAGTATATGTTTTCCCAATATAAAAAATAAATAAAATAGTTAAAATTTATTTATAATTAAATATAAGAAACAATTGAATATAAATATAATATTTCTATAGAAATGCATTTTTATGCTCACAAACTATTTTTATCCTAATAAATTATTATAATATAAATTAGTGAGTGATATTAAAGTAATATTAATATTATATAACAAATAAATATTTTTATATTCATCCAAAAGATTTTATAGGCCTAAGATAAGAACAAACCAAATATTACAGTTAAATCCCTATATTTTTACTAATGCAATTTTACTGCCTTTTAATGGAGAACATATTTTAAATCTATGTTTTAGAGATTTTATAAATATTATTTTTAAAAAATTCTTCATATTTTTAATAGAATCATAAATTTTAGGTTATGGGTGGATTTTTTTATTTTTCCGTGAAGTTTAATTTTTTTAATGTATAGTTGAAAATGATGAAATTTAAAGAAAACTGCCTTTTTTATCTAATTTATTTATATAGATAAATTAAATTTTATGTTGGTTTAAAAGAATTATTATATTAATTTTTTATATATTAATCCAATTTAGGTCATTTTAATTAATTTTAAATTAAAATTGAATATTGAAATATATAAAGATTTTGATTTTTTACATTAAAAAACGCCATTGTCGTTCCATCGGCAGGATTATGTTTAATTTAATTTCTTCCACTTACGTGTATTGAATATGGAAAATGAATTATATATTTTTAATCATAATAATTTATAATTTATAAAAAGGAAAACATAGTTACTAGCCATAAATATTAGTGAAAGTAATTAAAATTATTTACAACGATTTAGGTTAAATTATGTTTAATAACGGACTATACCATAACCTTAGCACCCAAAACGACCTTTACACTTGTCCAAAATCCTTTTTAACGGAATATATATACCCTATCATAAAATGTTTCTACACTGGCCCATTATTGTATCCCCTTTCAATAAAAAAATGTGGGTTTGGTTTCCCTTTTCCAAAATATTATACAAGTTTCACTCCTCCATTACAAAAGGTCTCCTCTCCTCCCACTTTCTCACACCTATCATGACACTTTGGATCAACCAAAACCTAACCAAATATCTAACGAGCGTCCTTAAATTATTTATTAAATTCTACCATTTATTTTAAATCCTTCCATGGAATACCATAGGTGAAAACTAAAAGGATTTATCTAATTAAGATGTAACACCCTCCCTCAAACTCTATTATTTTATTTTCGTTCTCCACTTAATAAAATATTCTTATTTCATGCTTGTATAAAATCAACAGTATCTTTAATGTACTAGAATTATTTTGATATTAGTTTTTTACCCACACCACCACACACTTCAATCTAATGGGTAACAAACAATCTATTTACGTTTACAGTGAACTACTACCTCACTAAATGATGATCGTTCATTTTTCCTTTAAAACTTCTCATGGTGGAAATTATCATGGAAAATCTCATTATATATTTTATATTTTTTTTATTTCCTTTAATATTATTTAATTATTTTAAAACACATATCATTATAATATTCTTTTTTATTAATAAGATAATGTCATTTGAGGGAATGTAAACTACCTCCCCCTCAAAGCGATGTAAACCGTTCATACACAATAGGAAATGTATTAATGATGAGTTTAGTAATTATATATGATATATATGATATAATAAATCTAATTTAAAAATGATATATATATATATATATATACATAAATCTATTTTACTTTCTTTTGTTCAACACGACAATTAAACAGAAATAGCGTTCGTGTGTACGTATGTCCTACCGTCTTCATGAAGGGTGTATTAAATTTCATACAACTGCATTCTATGGATTATTATAGTAAAAATAATTTTAATATAACTTACATTTAAATAATTTTTTAAATTCTAGAATTCATGATATATGTATAAATACCATTGATATAACAAATTAAAAGGGATACAAAAAACAAAGTGAATATCACCCGAAGTGAAACCTTAACATAAAATTTTTTACGAGTGGGTAATATAAATCCATGATAAAACCATAAATCATATTATAAGTATGAATATGGTTTTGTGATATATTTATAATAAATATATATTTATTATACAGTTTGTTTTAATGTGTTTGATGAGATTCCAGACACAAGGTAAGGGAATTTCATCTCACTCTTTTAAATCTATGAGATACACGCCATATTCACTGTTCACATATTTTTTGTGGTGTATATACAACCATGAATTAATTCGATTCCTATTATGAATAAATATATTAGTATTTACATTACTATTATATGTTATTTCTATCTTGGGGGTTAATTTTCAATAGTTATCAACTCGGTAAAGTAATTTTGTCTCATTTTTTCTTCTTTGAGACACTTTCCATGTTGTACCCTTGTATTTTTATATGGTATGTATTAACTACATTTGACATGTTATAACATGAATAAAATTATTTTCATGAAATTTTTAAGCTCTATGAAATTTCATTTTCCTACATAATGATTAGGATTAAAATTTATTATGTGGTAAAAGATTATTGAAACAATATCATTGTTTATTGAGATTTTTTATGATAATGTTTTCATTAATGAAATATTATGAATAGTGTTTAAAGAACACTCATGAATTTTATTATCATGTGGTTAGAATTTATTTCTTCATGTTTTAGTGCCACTTTTTCCACCCTTTGGTTCTCAAGATAATTTATAAAATGATTCAGGAAAATATGAATATAACCTCTCTATTAGGTTGGAAAAGTGTGTTTTCTAAAAAGGATTATAAGAATATTCTACTATTATTATATGATATTTAAAATACATTTTTACCCATATTTTAACTTAAAAAATGTTTTTTTATAGAATATTATTTTCATTATCCATTAAAAGAACTTTTCTAAACTTCTTACGGTGAAAAAGTAATGTTTGTATTGTACAGATTTACCCACTATCATTTCATTGAAGCTTACTTTTCATTTTAAAAAGGTTAAATTTTTATTAAATATTTTTAAAATAGATTTTTAGAAAATTGGTTTTCAAAAAATTTTCAATATTCTTATATTTTGTCGAGTAAAAAATATATTTCCAAAGGTTATCAAGAACCTCTATATGTTTTCAAATTAAAATTGGTTTTCAAAAAGTTTTCAATGATTCCTTTATATATTTACATGTTTAATTTCATGAAATTTTTTTTCAAAAGGTTTTAAATTTTAAGAAATATATTTCAAAGTATAAATGATAATTTCTTCAAGAAATGTGTTTAAATTATCCAACAAAATTATTTCCCTTCTACGATAAATATGTTGGTATTACTCATGACTTTATATGGAAGTTATTAAATGTTTCCATTCATATTATTTCTCTAAATAGTTTATGTTTCTATGAAATCATGTTTATGGCAATCATTTCTCTTTCATGGGTTATATACTTCTGAAACCCACTTATATTCACAAGTTATGATTTTGATGAAATGATTAGGAAACCTATGCCTTTATCCACAGGTTATGATATGATTAGATATTTACGAAACCTACTTCTTTTCATGGGTTATGATATGTTTTTTTATGATTTTGTGGAAAATTTATATATGATTTCACTATAAGATTTTTTGGTCCTCTATCTCCCTCCAAGGAATTAGGTAATGATTTATATCTCATTAGATAGACATGACTGGAACGAGGACTGAAATCAGTTTAATATTATCGGGATGGAACAAGTATTGTAATAGGTTCACTAAAACAAGGTTGTAGGGGGGATTGAACCTGGTTCAGTAAAGTACATTGTCTACTATGATGGCCTCAGCAGCAATGCCTAAACAACTTGTGAATAATTATGAATGCTTATGTTCTTGTAACAATTACATGTTTTATTCATACATTGTGATTTCATGGATTATGTTATTTAATTTATTATTATTCATTTATTATGAACTACCAAGATTTATTATATGATTCATGTTTATAATATTTGATATATAGAGTATGATCTACTATTTACATGATCATGTTATCGTAACCTTATTCACATACTTATACATACATGTCTCCCATGTTTACCCTTAATGAGCCTCTGAGATCACCCCTTTTTATGATTTTTGTCTATGAGGATATGGTGATATGTATTATGTTTCATGTGTCTATGAAGGGTTCTAGTAAATAAGACCTTAGTAGAAGATAATGTAGCTCACTTATATACTAGTGATCATGTTTCCATGTTTCCAAAGGAACTAGACTAATACAGTCTTTGGGATTCTATTCTTTAATGTTTAAATGATTCTAAAAAAGTGATATAATTTCTTTATATATAAATATTGGGTTATTTTAATATTTTACATATATTGTTAGGGAGAAATAATGTTTCTTTTTGGAAGGATTTAAATGTTATTTTCAAGTACCCATTGCTCCAAAGAATCAAATAGGACTAACTTTTCATTTCCCTTTGGTTATTTTGCATAATAAAATATTCCATTTGGATTATTTAATGCTCCAGTTACATTTAATAGGTGAATGGTAGTTATATTTTTTTTATCACATTGAATATTTCATTGATGTTTTCCTCGATGGTTTAGAGTTTTTGGAGATTCTTTTGACCATTGTTTGAAAATTTTGTATAATGTTTTGAAAACCAACATTCAAAAAAATATTTTGTTTATATTTTTAAAACCTTCATTTCATGGTTGAGAGGTGAATATTCATTGTGAATTTCATTTTAGAAAAATTCATTGATGTTGATAAATTAAAAATTGAAATGATAAATTCATTTACTTAACCAACTTGTGTGAAACATGTTAGATAATTTTTAGTATATGCATGATTCTGTATGAGGTTTTTCAAAGATTATAGTAACTTAATATCCATCTGTCTAGATTAATTTTTAATGATAGTAACTTTAATAAAAATTGTTTACTTAGGGAATCAATTGATGAGTTTAAATGAGATTTATTTTTCAACCCACAATGCAGCCACCAAATTGAGAAGAACAATTTGAGATACTTTGTGATTCTTCCAACCTATCAGATTGGGTAGTCCTTTATTAGGGAATTGGGGGAACGAAACAAGTCATGTAAAATAAATATATATCCTTAGAATCATCCCAATTCAATTATGCAATCATGTAAAAATATGTTTTCACAGTTTTATTCTTTAAGATGATTTAGATTTTATCTTCTTGGAACTAAAATCACTATGTTTTCGGATGATGAAGCTCTTAGGTAATGATGAATAAATATAATGCTAAACTGAGGCTAGGGAGATGGTTGATTCTTCTATATGAGTTAAATATTGAAATCAAATACATTAAGGGATATTAGAACCAATTTTATGATCACATAAGTAGATTGTCCAAAACTACTAAAACTCTAGTTATAATAAATTACCCATTGATTTATCAAATTTCATGAGAGAAATTGTACTTAATTGAAGGATAACTGACTTAGTTTTCTAACATAGTCAATTATCTCATAAAAAATATGATCACATCAAATTTAAAATCCCACAAAATTCAAAATTTTAAATCTGAATCTAGTTATTATATTTTGGAATATCCATTTCATTAGAATATTTTCTATGATAATGATATAAAAAGATGTTTTCTAGAATGTGAAATTAAATTTTTATTTGAGTTATGTCACACAATAGCTTGTAGAGCCCCCTTTGGACGTCAAATTATAGAATTTACGGATTTAGAATCTAGAATTTATTGTCCCAAACTTTTGAAACATGCTCATGAATTTTTCCAAAGGTGTGAAAAATGTAAATTTTCTAGAAATATTTCAAACAGACAAGAGATGCCTCAAAATCCACTAGGCATTTATGATATTTTGGAAGTATAGGGGATAGATATTCTGATTCCTTTCCTGGTTTCATTTTAAATTTATTATATCTTTCTTGTATTTGATTGTGATTCAAAATTGATAGAGGTAGAAGCCACCAAAGATGATGATGCAATAATTGTTTTAGATTTTTTTAGATATAACATATTCTATAAGTTTGGAGTACCCAGTTCCATCATAATTGATCAATGGAATAAAATTTTCATAGGAGATTAGTGAATTTTTTGAAAAATTATGGGGTTCATTTTAAAACAAAAAACTCTCTATCATCCATAGACAGATGGATAAGCCAAATTGTCTGAGAAGGAAATCAATGGAATTTTGGTAAAGACTTTTAATCCAAATAAAAATGATTGGAGCCAAAACATGGGGGATTCATTATGGGATTATAGGAAAGCCTACAAAACTCCAATAACAAGGAGTCCATATATATTTATTTATAGGAAATTATTTAACCATTCTATTCAATGGGAGAATAAATCATATTGGCCTATGAGAAATATGAATTTGGATCTTGAAAGTGTAGGAAAAGATAGAGGATTGCAGTTTCAGGAGCTGGAAGAAATTAGATGGAATGATTTTGAAAATTCCAAGTTATAGAAATAGAGATCAATAGTAGATCATGAGAATATGATCCAACCAAAATACTTCTAACCTAGAGACAATGTTTTTTTATTCAACTCAAGAATCAATGTGAAGTGGGGTAAAAAATTTTCTATATGGGAAATTATATTTATAGATACTCATGCATATCCTTTCAATGTTGTGTCGATTAAGAAGTATGGAGAGAAGTATCACATCACTGTAAATGGACATAGAATTCAATAAATTCATGAGAACATTTTATAAAATCTAGTGGGTGTGTTTACACTCTTTCAACGAGTTTATCAATAAAATCCATCATGTTGAACCTCTCCATAACACTATTATTTTATTCTATGTTATAATGTAAAATAAACATACAAGTAAAATATACTTTAATTAATTGAGAAAATTTCATAAATAATGTGTGGTTGAGGAAATATTATAGTCAATTATTTTTTATATTCTTTCAATTTTCGATTCAATCTGACAACGTTAAACAAAACCAATTTTAGAAGGGAATCCACATTTTTACCTTAGTACACAATTCCCTTAAGAAATATTCTAATAATATTGAACATTACTTCAATATTGTTTGTTTTTATTCTTTTCTTTCAGGTACATTAATAAAGATTATGTAAGTTTGAAAAATGGAGATACTTAATAGAACACATGTCATGAAGGTGAAGTAAAACAGACCAGAAGAAATAGGAAAAACACCAATATATTGAAGAATTATTACTAAAGGGACTTCTCTTTTACATTAAATATCATATTAATTACCTATATTATTGTCTTAAAATCTATATTTTTTAACATTAAACTAAAATTTCACATCCATAAATGAATTATTATTTTACTTGACTAATATAGGAGACATGAGTTTCATAGGAATCATGTGATGCCATGATTTATATTTGAATGTTAATGATATTGAATGGGTAAAATGAAGAATTTAATGTTTAAATAGAAGAATTGATATTTAAATTATGACACCTGATTTGATGGAAGTGATTGATTCATGTAAATGATATTTCCCAACTATTTTTCATGCATTGAACTTTTTATATTCAAGTGAATTTATTTATTATTATTAATCACTCCTTGAGTGATTATCCAACATCATATTTCTATTCCTAGGAGTATTTTTAGATGAAGTACTTCCTATTTTATCTAGAGCATATTTCTTGAGTGATCTTGGGACATTTATCCTGCTAGAACATGAATTTGAACTTGTAAAACATATGAATGTAAAAAACCCACATTAAATATGACTGATGCATATTCCAAAAATCCCTTGTCCTTAAAACACTAAATTTACATAAATATTTTATTAAACTATAGTGTCCATGAATGGCCATTATAGGGATGATCCATGTTTTAATCTATTTTTTCATCAATTCCTACTCTACTCTTGGAATGTTTATGATATTTTAAAATTTATATGTGGGGGTAAAGGGAGTCTTATGAAAGGGATGAAATTAATTGTATGGAAAAAATTTTACAGGTTTTATTTTCTAAATAATGAAAGGTTTTTGATTCATTCAGTGCACTTAATTATTTCTCTTATTGAAAACAAAAAAAAATTGTTGTGACTTAGAAGAATAAAAAATCAAAATAAGTGGGCCGATTATTTTCATCATATGTTGTGATGAGGTGGATGTTATTTTTATTTTAAACATATCCTTGAAATATATAAAAAAATACTTTGAAAAAAATAATATAATTTTTCAAAATTTCAAGAAGGTTCACAAATCATTCATTAAGATTTATTTGATCATAAACATTACATTGAGCTTTAGGGAATTGGGATTTTCTACACTGAAAAGGATAATTACATTGATATTTCAAATTTGATATCATGCACATTACATAAGAGATTATCCTCCACCTTGAGTTTAATATTTTAATTCCTACCTACCTTAATCCTCATATTAATTTGAACCTTTAATCAAAACCCTCATGATTTTTTGTGATTTTTATATTTATAAGGAATACAAAATAGTTCATTTACAATATTATGGATTTGGATCACATTCTCAAGATATAAATATAACTCTACTTGAATTTTATCATGAGTCATGAGAGAAAATAATCCACTGTGATTTAGATCATTATTTTTTATGTTTAACAACAATGAATTTGGGTGCTTGAATAAATTAAAGGATAAATTTCATCACTTTTAAAAGGGGAAAATTTATACATTAATTTACTATTTCATTGAAAAACTGAATATTGAATTGATTTTTTTATGTAAAACTGGATAATTGTATTTGACATTGATGATTGTTTAATTTTATTACATTGGAATTTGAATATTGGTAACATTGGTGCCCTCTAATTTTTAATGTTTAGATATTATAATTGAGGAAAATGATTGTTTATGTGTGGGGGAAATTATAGAAAAAATATTATCAATATTTTGACCCTAAATTCCTATGTTTTTTATCCAAAAAGGTGTTATTTTAAGGGAAATTTTCACATTTTATGATTTTAGAGGTATTTTGGGCTTAAATGGAAAAATGGACTATTTAGATTTTAATTATTTAAAATTATTTCTATATGGAAGCCATAAATTTTTTATACCTATACAAATATTGAAATTATTATTTTTATTATTCTTTAAATCATGTGATTCATTTCATTCCAATGGATTCCAATCTGAATCCATTGTCTAGAATCCCAAAACTACCTCACAAGTTGGGCCTTGAAAACAATTCACAGATCTGATGATTTTTAATGTGAGGACCATATATAATAATTGGAATGAACAAATATTCTGAACATTAAAGGCTATGTGAGAAATGCATTTTTGAACAACCTTAATGAATGCGTATAAATGTGAATCAAGTTTTTGTTGGGCCATTAATGCACTGGAATTCGATGATATTGAATATGAAGAGTCTACCTTAGAAGTGAAAATCATCAGATAAAGATATACATAAATATCTATAAATATATCCAAATATGATGAAATTTTGAGGCAATATATGCAGTAAATTTATAAATTACTTTTATGATGACACCATTCGAAAAATATTCCATTTAATAGGGATAACATTCCTAAAATTTCAAAGTAAATTATTGGCCTATAAAAAGAGGCAAGCACCTCCTTTAAAAATCAACCCAAATAATTCATTTAGCAACTGAGCAGGATATATCAACCATAGAGCCATGATAAACCATATTCTTCCTCCCCAATTTCTTATTCATAATTTTTTAATGCCCTCTTCTTCTCCATTTATCTCTATTACACATACCGAGGTGTGGTAAACATTTGAGTGATTATGGAGGGTTTCATTTTCTATTTTTTAATTCTTGAGTTCTTGTAGATAAATGAATAAAATCTATTTCTCCATTATGTGATATTGTTTTCAATTTCCTATAGTGGTTCTCATTATCAGGTACGATCATATTTGGTTTTCATTTCAGTTATATATTTTTTATTTGGTCAATGATTATTATCTACCCCCATTAGGTTCTTTTTCTTATACAACGTAATACACTCAGGTTTAGTTGTGAAGTACTCAAAATTCATCAGTACATGTGAAAGGGGTAGTGGATATTTTTGATTTGTTAGGATAAACAAGACTCGATTTGGTATTTCTTAAGCCATTTGAGTATATTCATTGCAACACTATTTCACAATGAATTAGTGTAGACAAAACTAAGATCATGGTATGATTTTCTCTAACCATCAGCATTTGAAAAAGGTAGTCAAATGATACAATCATGGAATCTCACTATAATAAACATAGATAAATTGGATTGAATTAAATATAACAATGATAACATTTCAATTTTGAAATAATTCTGGCATGATCACCCTTCTCATAACATAGTTATCAATCACTTGAGTTTCCAATTCCATTTTTACCATTTTATAAATTAATTTCTTTTATTTAGTTACATTCAAAACCGAATAATTTTGAAAATACTACATTTTTTCACTAATTAAAAAAAGTGACACACTGTTTTGTGTGCACTCCTCATCGGGAGACTACCTAGGGTTAATAACTATATTATACATCAGTAATATAAAATATTTGTTTTTCCATGTCCAATGATAGGTGTGCATTAGCCATATAACTATATTCATCATAGACAACCTTCTAGGACCCTTAACAAATAATTACCTACATCAACTTAAAAACGCATCAAAGACCATCTTTAGAGGCATCCTAGAACACAATGTACTAAACACCATCCCCTAGAAGTATCAAGATGGGGATTCTCATCATCCTATGGAAAAGATGGTAAAAATATTAGTAGAACTTATCTATCTACACAAAAGGATATCCCATTTTGGTTGAGAAATTCATAAGTTCTATGATCCTTTAAAAATTATGCATAAATATAAAATAATATCCTAGAAGCCTTGGGAAACTAGACACCTTAGTTATGCCAATAGGTGGATCTCAATCTTACACTACCTTTATTTCTATCTAATCCAATACTACACCCTTCTCTAATATGGAATTACCTTGGTAGTTGACCTATCAAATCTAATGTTGACACTTAGATAGAATCTCATAAAATTAGTTCTCTTGAAATATGACCATGATCATCCTCAAATGTATCGAATTCTCTTCCTCCCATGATGAGTATATTATAATTTTTTGTATGAGTACATTAATGAATTAGTATAAGTAAAAGCTGGAAGATTTGGTTAATATGTACCTTGGACAAAGTTAGATAATTCTTCAAGATGAAGCAAATAACCATTTACTCATAGTAATTATAGTGACAACAGAAGGTTTTCATCAGTACATCCAATTCTCAAACTTAGAGAATGTGATATCCTCACTTGAGGTGAATCTTGGAGAACCACTTCACCCCTTTTACCTGGATTAATATATTTTTGATCTTCATAAATGGATAATTATTCATGATATTCCTTTAATTCAATTTATTATAATACATGTATATCCTCAATATCACATCAACCCTACTAGAAATCAATACTAAGGATCCATTGGAAGACACAACGGTTTTAACTACTCCCTTCCTATGTAGTTCATCTAGTGGAACCTCCCCCTCCTACAACACTACATGGGCCATCTAATATACTGGAATGGATATCAGGGTAATCCCTAGGTGTAGGTATATGAAACATTCTACCTCTTGATATGGAGGTAAGATTTTCATGTCCTTAGGGAAGACATTCTCAAAATCCTTCACCATTGTAGCAAACTAAAATCACATATCCTCTTCCACTTCAAGGTTAAGACTAGAAAAATGATCGAAAAACAGTTGTATCCTCTTATGTATGAGACCATCCTACTCTATCTAGAATTCCTTCCCACGAATAAAAGAAAATATCTTTCCACCTACCAATAAACACTACATCCTCTCCCAAAAATAGTCAATATATGTATGCAATATAGATACCTGGTTCATACATACAATGAAATCATGTATAAATCTCATATAAATCTCTCTCATCCAAGAATCATGTCACAATTTAGGAAAAAATCGAACATTGAATCTTTCGTGGTTGGAGTCTCTTATCTAAAAGGTAAATTTAATGTCTTTAATGTCATCTCCAAGTGTCCAACAAGGAATATTATAAGGAAAGAGAGTCTCGTGATTGGTTCTATCAAAACTGAATCCAAATTTGATTAGAAACATATCATACCTAGAAACATATCTAATGACTCTAGTTCATAAGAATCCTCTGCTTGCAGCTATCCATGGCATTTCCGATAAGTTTTTTACAACCATAGTTCACCCAAACACCTTATCACATACAAAAAAACCAAAATCATATGAATAAAAGTAATCCATCCATCACACATTGATACTTTATATTTTGGGAAACCCTATATCACATGTACTATAAGAACCCGTGTCTTTTCAGACCACAGTTTTGAGCAGAAATTTGAATTTCGGCTTTTAGATACTCATCAGGGGTAAAATGGTCCTTTTTACCTAACAGATGATCTTAAATAATTTTTCTAACCACTCGTTTGGTCCTGAAATAGGGTGTTTACCCTAGGATAGGATTTTGGTAGGATTCTAAGACATTCTAATTTTTTCGGAATAATTTTTATTTAATATTTATTAAATTAAATATTATATATGTCTTGTAGATTTGTTTATTCATAACATTTGTATAGAGTTTCGGGTTTAGATTCCACCTCCGTTGTTGAGTCTGTAATGGATATTTTATCCTAGGATAGGAATAAACATGAGGTGGGAATTGAGCCGACCCGACCCCTTTCTCAAATTTTTCCTTTTCATTTTCTTTTATTGTTTTCTTTTTTCTTTTTTCATCCATCCTCTAGCTTATCAGATACGCCAAACATAGTACTACTACACCGTATGACCTAGATTGGATATGGAAATTGAGAAAGAGAGGGGAAGAGGAGGATATGGAGGAGGGGCCGTGAAGTTCTCAACATGCCGGATCGACGTGTGGTGAATATAGATGGATAAATCAAGTGAAGCTTCAGCAGTTTTTTCCCAAAGGTATGGATTTTTATGATGTTATGAAAACCCCCTTTAGATTATTTATTTTATAAATCTAATACCCTATTATTCTGTCAAATAGATCATAGAGGATGGATTTGTTGATTTGTGGATTTAAATGGGGGTTACAGGAGATCTGAGAGTTTCCTGTTCGAGGAAACTAGGTAACATGGCATGCTATCATGGGTGACATGGTGTGTATTATTTTCATTCAGAGAAGAATATGTTTAAATTATTACACGTCATGTATGTGGTATTCACTTTGTGTACTAGTACTTGGTTGTGTGGACGAGTACCCGTATATGTCTACACATGTAGGGGTACGTGGCAGTGTAGAGTACACGACCAGACCCCAGGTAGGGTATCACACATTGTATAAGTATATGATATGGCCGTGTAGTTGGCCAAGCCAGTTGGGGGACATGTTCATGTACCCTTTGTTGGGTAAAAATCATGAACCCATGTTACACAACATGTAACTATGGTGTTTACATGCCCAGGCCGGTGATAATACACACCTATGTGGTGAGTTGGTATTACACATTGTGTATTGTCTCTACATGTTGTGTAGTATCCCCTTATTATCCCTTTGAGAGTTTTCATGATTTCTTTCCCCAATGTCAGAATTGGACCTGGGAGTAGTCCATTCCAAGTGGTTTCCCACGTAGATCAAGATGGTGAAACCCGTGGAGCATTATAAGGATTCCTAATGGGTGTTTTGTGTAATTTATATAAACGATAGGTTATTACCCTTGATTTCATGTTTATTCATATCCTATGGGAGAGACTTGGCATGAATGATTGATTTTGTCTTCTAACCAACCTAGTTGAGACCTTTTATATAAGGTGATATATTAGATATCACCCATGACGTATGATTTTGAGGATGTCTCCCTTATGAGATGTCACCTTCTCACCTATGAGGCCGTGAGACCTATTTCATCTACAGATCCCTTGAGGGGTTCCTTTTCTTATATACTGAATTAGGGAGTCCCACAAATGATCCATTTTCTAGTGTATCATATCAAGGACCCCTTGTAAGATTCCTCAATTTTCATGGTGATTTTAAGGATCCTGTGTAGGATTCCTCTTTTACAATTACAGCTAAAGATCCCGAGTAGGATTCCTTCAATTATGAGTATCCCTTGAGGATTCCGAGTAGGATGCCTCTCTGTACTTAGTTTGAGCGACCCAGTAGGTGCTCATTGCTTCGCTAAACCTGATTTTTTTACATTGGTTTTGGGTAGAGATGGTGTCCGGGTGTCACCTAGAACATGTACGAAACTTGTATTCTTGTGGGGATGGGGATGGAGTGTTGGGTTGGGGATTCATGCCACCCTCACTTGTTTTTTTTTAAAATTTGACTTGGTTTTACTAATGTGGAAGTGCTTACCATAGGTTCTTCCTAGTTGGTGTTTGTTGATCCAAATGCGAGGCATATTTCTTGCTTGTTGGGATGCCCAGACGTGCTCTCCTAGGATCCACATTCTAAACCATTTTATTTCTAATATTTACTATTAATTACATAGGAACTACATATGAATTGGTTGTTAATCCTTACGTGTGGCTTGTACGCCTTGAGTGATACTTGGATTCGCCGATGTAGGAATGCCTTAGACGGACTCATTGTCTAGTGACATGTGGTGGGGATGATTACGCTCTCCTCAACCTATGATGACTGGTTGGGTATAACTATTTATTATGTGAAATGGTTTTCATGAGTGGGTATACTAATGTGTTGTGCATTATTGGTTTGACGGATTCCATGGATTACTCAACATGGAACTGGAACGTGATAGTGGATGCCTTGGGTTGAGTATTCCCCTTGGGTCTTGATTTTGAGGTATGACTTGGGCCTTGCTACCATGTGGATCCATCATTATAGGGCTCACGTAGGACATGTTCTATTGACATGATCCTAGGACCCCAACCAGTGCCTAGACCGAGTTTCCACTGTGACACCCATGTGACTCGATGTTGATTATGTGGCAGAGTTCATTGGATCCAGCACTTTGTGGTCTAGATTCATTATGTGGATTACATGGATGAGTTCCTTGGATCCGAATCTTTGTAGTATACACTTTTTATCAGGATTATTTGGATGATTTCCTTAGATTCGGCCCTTTGTGGTATAACACTTGTTTATACCACATGGTTGTGATGGATTTTATACTTGTTTACTCATTATAGGTATTAGTGAATCATAATGATATATATAGGATTTAATATCATTATATGGTATTCTTCTTTACAGGAGTGACCTTTAGTATATAGTTTCTCTATTGGTGATTGGGGGTGAGTACGGTTGAACCCAGCTATAGGACGTGTATCCCCCTTTGGTGACATAACTTTCTCAAAGACTTTCCAGATTTTTCTGAAGTAGGTATATGTTGATTGAGATTGTGGGCACAAAGATCAACATTGTGATACATGTAAAGAGTGGAATGACGTGAAGCTCAATTCCCTTACACAGGATGTTTAGGATATCCGGATTACAGACCCGAGGATTGACTGCTGTTGTATTTTTTTTATTTGTTATACTTATGCATGAATATCATATCTATGTATGCAAATATAAGTATGGTAATATACATTAGTTCGCTTAATGATGTATACATCCATGGTGGAACTTTCATAGTTGATAGGGATTATAGACCCTTGGTTCAAATGTGGGCTCATGTTGGGTTTTCTTGCCTTTTGGTTGTGCTTCAGTTAGGCTGAGCACATTGTTTTTTCAAACACTTATAGATGCACAATTATAAGTTTCTTGTCTTGGTGACCAACTGATCTTCTTTCTCACCCATACATGTGAAACTTGGTGTATTTGTAGAGCTTATGTCTTCTTTTCAGTTTGAGGATGAGTTTCATAGTGGATGGGGATGAGGTCCAGGGTTCCTTGTTCGAGCAGAGCTACTCGTGTATCTTTTTATCGAGATGGTGAAATTCTAAAGTGTTTGGAGACTAGGTATGTGGCCTGGTTTGATGTTATTAGTATAGACCTGTAATTTCACTTTCAAATTCATTTATACTATTGAAACGTTATGGTTTGCTCAGTGGGTGACCGGTGTTTTATTATATGGCATAATTGTTCGGTCTATTATAGAATATCATTTTTTATTACAACATGTTATATTTCTAATCTTTACTGCATCTAAACTCATTTTACTATAACATTTCTTATGATAATTGTCTATTTATGTTGTTTTCTACTCTGATATGAGGGAATATTCTCCCCATTATCACACCATTGGCCCTCTCTTCTAGTCAGCAACCTCTGTTGTATGGGGAGGCATGCTTGGGGTCATGTTACCCACCAACTTGGATCACCAGTTTAGTGGAATTTAGGTCAGGATGTATCAAAGTTGTATCAAAGAAGATCTTATCCTAGACATACTATTTGGGATATGGTATACATAAGTATTTGGAATTTTTGGGATCATGTGATGGATATCAGACGGGTTTGTCGACAACACTTGTTCCGATATGAAGTCTTGTTACTGGGGTATGGAATTATTGTTTAATTTTGTGATGTTATAGTTGTATATGATATTTTCCATGAGCGATGCACATTTTGTGTGAGGTTTTTATGATTTATTGTAGATATCTGGATCTTGGAAATTGGTAAGAGGCCAGAGTTGTATTTTGACTCTTTGTTAGAAATGGCATGTGGTAACTCATGCATCATATTTGACATGTAGGATTCACATTATATAGTCCTTCTAGTTGTGATTTTACTAACTAATAAGGACTTTGGGATTTCTTCCATATGGCATCCCTCCTTTTTATTACACAACATTTCATTATAATTTATAAACATAGGATCTTTAAAGTCTGCTGTCTTGGAAATCTGGAACAATATACTTTAAAACAACATAAATCATTATTATAATCCATTTATAAGGATTCATAATAGGTTCATCATAAGTAAAATAAATTCATCTAATAACTTGGATACATAAATCAAAGGAAAGGGTGAGCAGGAGGCCCAGTAATGAATACAAGTGAAATAGTTTACATGTAATCTTGAGCGATATCAATCAGATTATGAGGGATATCATAAAGGAATGATAAAGAGGCATATCATAGAAATAATGACATGTATAATAACATGAAAATGTGGCTACAACATTTATTTTATACATTCATGAACATATCACCAAGGAACAACCTCAAGGTTTCATAAAAATTACCAATGTTATTCACCAAGGTATCGTGAAACTTATTATATCTAGAGATTAAATGTGTTACTGAATTAATTGTAGGGATATAAAGGTGCACCCTTAATATTCCTTTATTTTCATGTCATCCACATAGATCATAATAAAAAATTTCCCAAATATCCTAGAGAGAATAAAAAATGGGTTTCATGTCAAATTCATGACATTTAAAAACTACATAAAAATTAGAACATTGGGTCATTTATAACTCCCGGAAATGGTGAAAGGGTTATATGTACGTCAATGAAAAAATAATATAGGTAAATTTTCTTTTGTGATGAATACCCCTATAAATTAAAATAGATTATATTATTAACATAAATAAAAAAAGATATTTTCATGAGAAAAAAGAGATATTTTGAGACAAAAACTATGCAACATAACGACTACATAACATGTTTTTAGAAAACATTAAAAAGAGAGGGGAAAATGATAAATCATTAAGAAGTAACTCATAATATAGTATAGGGACATAATAAAATAGAAATAATATCATTTTTGGAAAATTTTAATGACATACCACATGAAAAGGAAACTTGAAAGAAAAGAGAAGATGCGATTTTCTTTTACGAAAAATTCGGTAGCCTAACGACGTCACTTAAAAATCTAGAAAAATCAGTTGATGTGAGGGGAAAGTGGAACTCATCATTTGAAAATAAATTTGATAGAATGAAAGATATACAAGAACATACCTCCACATAATAAAATGAAAACTAGAAGACATAACATAAATGAAGTCATGACTTAAAAGAGGAGGGTGAAAGGTTCCCTTAATGTGAAAAGTAACATTGAACGCTTGAAGGTTGGGACCTTGGAGGGGATTATGAAACCTTAATAAGACTCACTGGGAGGTAAAAAGACCATAGATTCTTTTATGATGAATTTTTAATAAATGGTATGAAGGAAAGGGTTGATATTTATAGAAAAAGTGGGGGAATATTTTATTAATTTTCAAGGGACACCTCATCAATGGTATTTACAAAACCATGGGATTTACCATGGTATTTTCCACTTGCGACACCTCATAACATATCATTCTATTCACAAGTCTACTAGAATTATTACATCACAATTACATCATTTATGATGCCATTAATTACACTAAAACTCAAAACTATATTTTTACTATTAATCAAAAAACAAAAAAAATTATAAAATTCTCATAAATTCACCCTAACTTAATAGTGATGTTATGAATTCAAAAATGAACTCAATTTTATGAAAATAATTTTCTAATTTTTAGGTATTTAATATTTAATTAAAAACACTATTTAAACAAAAGAAATATACTAGTACTTAACAAATAATTTCTGAAACAGTTATTTAATTATGGTATTATATCACATTACTAAACAAGATGCCTAAAATAGAGTTATAATTTCATAAGTGAGGTTACTATTTCAATGGTCAAATTTATATTCATAAAGGTAATATTACTATTTATACATTACTATTCACTAAAAATTATTTTGATCTTATTAGACTCTAAATTTCATACTGATCACCACTATATAAGAGCATTTTTCGAAAATCATTTCACATTATTAATTATTTAATATATATTTTTTTTTAAAATAACCTTTTTCTAAAATTCACCAATAATATGGAACTTCTATAAATTCATCCTATATTTTTTTAACATTTGAAATCCAAAAATTTAATATAATAACAAATAAACATTTTATTTCTACAAAAGTATTACACAATGTAAGTAAGGAATCATTGCATAGCCCCTTATAACACCTACATATGACCAAAGTGTATGTTTTTCTAGGATGATAGAATCTTGGGGCATCTCGGACAACATTGCCTGAGTGGTGACTTCTATCAGCTTTAACATCTCCTGTAAGTGGTTCCATTTAAGATTTACATGTTAAAACTCAGATTAGGCTTGGTCCAGAGTAATGCACAAAGATGATACCTCCTTCCTAAGATCTTATAGATGGGCTTCATACAGCCCGAGTTTACTGGATGAGGCCATCAACTCCGCTTTCTGTATTAATTAAAAATCATCATCTTTATTTGTAATTAATAATCATAACATTAAGATTATAGTTTCAAAGAGTCATATAATGGTAAAACCCCAACAGTCTCATTTTAATTATACTCATTTTATTAAATAGAGGGTATAGTTTTGTTTAGTATAAAATAACACACAAAATCAGGAAACAAATAGTATTCAAAAGTTCAGGTCATTACATTCTTCCCACCTTAAGAAATTTTGTCCCCAAAATTTTTACTCATACCTCAGATGAGAAAAGGTGTGGGTACTCATGCCTCATAGACTCCTCCGGTTCCCACATAGCTTCTTTGAATTTTTGGTTCCTCTACAACACCTTAACAAGGTTGGTACTCTTGTTACTCAGAACCTTGTCCCTATAATCAAATATCTCCACTGGCTACTCCTCATAAGAGAGTTCATGATCCAGTTGTAACACATATGGATTTAGTACATGTTAAGGTTCAGGTATGTACTTCCTCAAGATGGATACAAGGAAGACATCATGAACTTGTGCCAGATTTGGAGAAACTGCAAGTTGATAGGACACACCTACTACGCGATCAAGGATTGCATAAGAGTCAATGTACCTAGTGTTGATATTCCATTTCATCCCAACTCTCATGACTCTATTTCAAGTAGAAATTTGAAGAAAGACCGTCACCAAAATAAAAATCCAATTCCCTTCGACGGTTATCATCATAGCTTGTTTTCCGACTCTGAGCCGCCTTACTGTGTCGCTGCATGGCATGGACCTTTTCTTCCATCTCTTGCACAAGATCAGCCCCAAGAATAATTCTCCCACCAACTTCATCCCAAAAAAATTTAGTTCTAAATACCTTCCCATATAGAGCTTCATAGGGTTCCATTTGAATGCTCGAGTGATGGTTTTTGTTGTAAGAGAACTCAACTATAGTGAAATGTTGACCCCATCCACCATTAAATTCCATTGAGCGTGTTCTCGCCATTTTCTCAAGTGTTTGAATAGTCCTTCTAGATTGTTCATCAGTTTGGGGTGATAGGACGTACCAAAATTCAATTCAGTAGTTAGAGAATATTGAATATTTCTCCATAATATTTATCTGAACCTTACATCATGATCTAATATGAAAGAAAGTGGAAATCTATGCATCCATACAACTTCCTTCATGTAAATCCTGACAAGTTGATCATGATACAAATCCTACTGAATGGGGATAAAATGGGAAGTCTTGGTGAGACGGTCCACAATAACCCATATGACATTGTTTCATTTGGATGTTCTCGGGAGACCAGTGACAAAGTCAATAGGGATATTGTCCCACTTCCATGCTGCTATGGGTAGTGGTTGCAAAACACCATTAGAAAGTTTTCACTCTACCTTCACTTGCTGACATATGAGGCACCATGAAGTGTAGTCAGCAATCTCCCTTTTCATATTATCCCACAAATAATTATCACTAAGTTCTCTATACATTTTTTTACATCCATGATGTATAGAGAATATAGAGTAATGAGCTTCATCCATCATCTCCTTCTTTATTTCCAGAATAGATGAAACACATGGTCTTCTGTAAATTTCAGTACACCTTCTTGATCAATATTAAACTCAAGAAATTTCCTATCCTTCATCACCTCATACTTATTCACTAATAAAGGATATTTTTTCTGAACTTTCATGATCCTCTCTGGTAATGACGGTGGATAAATCATTTGGGTTAGGGTTGATGATGTAACTTCCCTTATAATTCCCATGTCTATCTTTACTAGTTCTTTGATCAATGGATCTTTTTGAATCCTCATAGTGGAAAGAACCACTAGGTCTTTCCTCCTTAATGCATCAACGACTTTGTTTGCTCTTCTCAGATGAAAATGATTTGAACAATTATAGTCCTTATGAAGTTCCAACCTTATCCTTTGTCTTATGATCAATTTCTTTTTTTGTAAAAATATACTTCAAACATTGATGGTTTATGTATATATTACATTTCTCCCCAAAAATATAGTTCCTCCATATATTTATAGAAAAAACGACAGCATCTAACTCTAGATCGTTCATAAGATAGTTCTGCTCATGAGTCTTCAATATTGAGATGTATAAGAAATGACTTTGTCATTTTTCATGAGGACTCACCCAATCATTTTCATACATTCATCTCTAAAAATAATGAATCCTTATCTACTTGAGGTAAGATCTAGCATGGGTGCAGTAACCAATCTTTTCTTTAGATCTTGGAAACATTACTCACACTCCTTTGTCCAGAAGAATTTGACCCCTTTTCGAGTTAACTTGGTTAATGGATTATAAAGTCATGAATATTTTTTCACAAATCTCCTATAATATCCCTCTAATCCAAAGAATCTATGAGTATCAGTTATTATTGTAGGATGGGGACACTCCTATGCAACTATTGTCTTTGCAAGGTCAACTGTGATTGCTTCATTACTTACAGTGTGCCCCAAGAAAGAAACATCTTGTAACCAAAATGTACATTTTTTAGCTTTCCAAAAAGCCTCTCCTTTAATATAGTTTTAAAAATAACCCTTATATGATCCTCATGCTCCTCACTAATTTATTAATATATCTAAATATCATCAATAAAAACATCAACAAAGTCATCAATGTATTCCTTAAAACTCTATTAATCAAATCTATAAAAATAGTAGGTGCATTAGTCATTCCGAAGGGAATAATAACAAACACATATTGCCTATATCTTGATCGTAAGGTAGTTTTTGGAATATCTTTTTCTTCACCCTAAATTGATGATAAACATATAGAAGATCAATCTTAGAAAATAATTGAGCCATAGGAAGTTGGTCAAATAACTCATCAATTCTTGGAAGTGGGTATTTTATCTTCATTGTGCTCCCATACAGTTCTATATAATCATTGTATAGCCACATTGATCCATCCTTCTTCTTTACATAGAGAATAGGTTCTCACCAAGGAGACACACTCGGTCAGATAAACCCCTTCTCTAAAAGATCATGGAGTTATTTCTTTAATTCCTCTATCTCCACGTTTTCCATCCTATACGGGGTCTTTGATATTAGATGAGATCAGGGTATGAGTTCAATGGATAAATCTACTTCTATTTTTTGGGGAGGTTTGGGGACCTCCTTAGGAAGTAAGAAAATGTATTCAAGGATTATGGGGACATTTTCTATCTTTATACTTTTATTTCCTTCATATTTTTCACTGATAAACTCCATAAAGAAGTATATATGAGGTTCTTATAGAAAATTATCTAGTTGAGATATATCTCCTTGGAAGATAACTGTTAGTTTTCCATTCAAGACTAATACTATTTCATTTCTAATACATTTGATCTTAGCATCATACATTGAGATCCAGTCTGTCCTCAGCCTAATGATGAATTACAGCATGGGAATGAATACTATATTAGAAATAATGTTGTTCTCACTAAAGTAAATACTAGAGTTTCTAAACACTAATGATGCTTGGATAATCCCACTATGAGTATCGACCTATAACTCTACTTTTAGAAATTTAGGGGTTGATTCAAAATTCATTTCATACTAGGATGAAATAAAGGAATAAATATATCTAAAATCAAACAATGTACTTTTTAACTTTGAGAGAAAAACGAGAGTGCCTTATAACACATCATTTGGATATTCAACAACATATGTAGTGATTGAAAAAGTAAGACTTTTCTCCCATGTCCTTTACAGAGAATGATTGTGATTCCCCTCTACTATCATCATATTTGGACTGTGACTGGAAGAGTTACCATGTTGTCCACACTTATAGAAATTGGCATTAGGTGGGGTTTGCACCATCTTCACATTGTCATTAGTGTCTGGAAGTTGAGTCTTCTCCTCACTACAAAAATTTTGTGTGATATGTCCATCTCTTGCACACTTGTAGCACTTACCTCTCTGGAGAAATCTGTTCCTTTAATGATTCTTCCCACATATATTACATGTCGGGAGTATCACTTTCTTTCCTCCTCTTACATAATCTATGTTCTTCACTAAGATGGTCTCCCATGATCTCTTCTTGTCATTGAATTTATGATAACACTATGCATCACCAAACACTCGTTCGACTTTCATCGCACTCTGCATGATATTCTCATAGCTATCATAGTCATGATTGGATAGATTCTTCCTAAGATGAGGTCTTAGTCCACATAAGAATCTGTAAACCTTTCCATTTTTGATCCATGAAAATGATAGAGGTGTAATGTGAAATCCTTGTGAAGTTTATCTCGTAGCTTCCCACATATTCGTTGTCATTTTGCCTCATCTTGATAAACTCCTTCTCCATCGTTGTTCTCATAGAATGAGTGAAATACTTATTGAAGAAGATCCCTATAAACACTTCCCAATACAAAGCTTCAAAATCCACTCCTGGTCTCGTGTTTTTATTTAGTTCCCACTGGTGATCAGCTTCTACCTCTGAGCGGTAAACAGCCAAGGTAACCTTCTCTGATTCTGAACAGTGGAGCACTGAAAATATTTTCTCGAAAGAGGTGATTCACTGCTTATCAATCAATGGGTTGGTAGATGCACTGAATGTTTGTGGTCGTTGACGTATAAATTATTCAACAGAATGTTGTTCCCTTCGTGGTCAAATTGGTCTCTCAGCTTAATTCATGTTATTTCCCATAACATGAGTTAGTTGGTTCATCATTCTATGGAAGGTTTCCATTTCGAATTTCATCAGAGGTCCATTAGTGCATGGTCCACTGCGGTTACCATTTGCACGGTTCCTCCTATTTCCCTCCATTTTATAAAATAATAAAACCTTATGGAGAATATTCTTTCATTTATTAATCATTTTACTATAAATTATTTTATGTCTTAAAACTACATGCTTTAACAATTGCATTCCTCTACAAATCCTTTATAATTTTTCATAAAAAGATTATGATTAAACGAACATATCCCCTCATAATGTCAAACTAGGAATGCAGAAAGGATCGTTGTTGTGTACCAGGATACCCTAGGTAAAGAATGAAAATCCTTTTTGGAGTTTTCACTCCTAGGTACATTGTTTCCATATCCACACCCACATGTTAGTTTCCAGACAATGATTTATTTTCTCAGAAACCACTGACTTAATATTTCACCCAAATACCATGAATTGATTCTATATTTGAAATTTTCTTGTACAGTTATTGCTAATGTTTTCATATAATAATTTCCACAATTATCTAAACTATCATTTGATACCAACTATGGCCTCCAGCCTTTTATTATATAACTTTTCATTACATTTTACGAACAGAGGATATTTAAAGTCTAGTGTCTTGGAAATATGGAACAATAAACATGAAAACAAAATAAAAAATTTATATAATCTATTTATAATGCTTCAAATAGGTTCAACCTAAGTAAAATTACAGTATCTCATAACCTGGAGACATACATCAAGTAAAAGGGTGAGCAGAAGGCCTAATAAGGATAACAAGTGAAAAAGTTTACCTGTGATCTTGAGATATATAAATAAGAGCCTGCGAGATGTCATAAATGAATGATAAATAGGAATATCATAGTAATAATAACATGAATCATAAATTTAAAATTTGGCCAAAACATTTAATTTATACATTCATGGACATATCACGAAGGTTCATCCCTAAGGTGTCATAAAAATTACCAAGGTTATTCACCATGGTATTATGAAATTTTTCATCTCTAGAGATTATATTCTATACCCAATGCATTGGAGAACTATCAGGGTACACCTACAATATGAAATTATTTTCATCTGATCCACATCAATCACAATCAGAAATTGCATAAATAACCCATAGAGAATAAGATAAATGGGTTTCATGTCAAAATCGTTACGTTCAAAAAAGTGCCTAAAAATTAGATATTTATGTCATTTATAACCCATGGAAAGGGATTTAGGGTTATATGTATATAAATTAAAGAATAAAATATGTCAATATTATTTCTATATTAATACCCCTATAAATTAAAATATATTTGGGTATTAACATAAATAAAACAAGTGAATTTATTTAGATAATGTGAGAGATTTTGAGATGAAAATTCCGCAGCATAATGGCTACATAACATGTTTTTAGAAAACATTAAAAATATTGGGGACAAGGATAAACCACTCATAAGTAACTCATAATAAATTATAGGGATAGAATAAAATAGAAATAATATCATGGTGTGTATATTTTAATGACGAACCACATGAAAATAAAACTTGAAAGAAAATAGGAGATGTGATTTTTACGAAAAATTTGGTAGCATAATGGCATCACTTAAAAATACATAAAATAGGTTCATGAGAGAAGAAAGTGTTTCTAATCATTTGGAAATAAAATTTACAAAAATAATGATATAGATGAACATAACCCAACATAAAAAATTGGAAACTATAAGACATAACATAAAGAAAGTCATGACTTAAAAGAGGAGGGTGAATGATTCCCTTACCTTGAAGAGTTACTTAGAAAGCATGATGGTTGGGACCTTAGAGGCCTTTAGTGAAACTTGGGAGGACTCATTGGGATGTCAAAATTCCATATATTCGTTTATGATTTATTTTTAATTATTTTTATGAAATAATGGGTTTATATTTATATAAAAAGTGGGGGAGCATTTTATTAATTTCCAAGAGACACTTCATCGGTGGTATTTGAAAAACCATGGGCTTTCACATGGTATTTTACCATGGTATTGGATACTTGAGACACCTCATAACATATCATAATTTTCACAAGTCTACCATAATTATTAAAACCTGATTACATCCTTTAAGATGTCATTAATCACACCGAAACTCAAAACTGTATTTTTACTATTCACATAGAAACAAAAACATTTTATAAAAATCTAATAAATTAACCCTAACTTAATATCTATGCTATGAATACAAAATATTACTCCATTTTATGAAAGTAATTTTCTAATTATTAGATATTTTATTTTTATGTAAAAACACTATTGACCTGAAAAAATACTAATACTTAACTAAAAATTTCTCAAATAGTTATTTTGTTATGATATTATATCACATTAACAAACAGGATTCCTAAATTATATTTATACATTCTTAAGTGATGTTACTATTCAATTTGTCACATTACTATTCAAAAGGGTAATATTACTATTTATACTTTACTATTCATTAAAACCTAAGTTTATCTTATTAGACTCTAAATTTCATACTGATCACATCTACAGAAGACCATTTTTTAAAAATTTTATCACATTATTAATTATTTAATGTATACAAAAATATTTTAAAATACCCTTTTTCCAAAATTCATCAATAATATGGAACTTCTATAAATTCATCCTATATTAATTTTAACATTTTCAATCCACAAATTTTACATAATAAAAAATAAAAATGTTATTTATACAAAATTATTACACAATGTAACTAAAGTCTTGTTACATATCCCATAATAACTCCTTCATGGTACCTAAGGGTATGGTGTTCTATGGTAATATCATCTTGGGGTGGCTCAGAAAAAATTTCTCGAGTGGTGATTCTATCAGCTTGAACATATCCTGTAGGTGATTCAGTTCAAACTTCACATGTTAAAGCTCAGCTTGGGCTTGTTCCAGAGCAAATACCAGAGTTTCTACCTCCTTCACAAGCTCCAACAAATGGGATTCATATGGCCGGAGTCTATAGGAAGAGTCCTTAAAATCTTCTTGAGGTATTAATTAACCATGATCATTTGTATTTATAAACAATAATCATAACGTTAAGAGTATAGTTTCCAATGGCCATATAGTGGTATAAACCCAATTTTCTCATTTTAATTATGCATACTTCATTAATTAAAGGATATAGTTTTGTTGAGTAGAAAATAACAAAAAAAATTTGGAAACAAACATTATTCAAAAGTTTGGGTCATTACATTCCATATATATTTCACTCTGATGGTAGGATATGTTGGTCTATGTTGAGGCATTTTGTTGTGGGTCTGATGATTCAATCCTTGTGAATTGTTGGTGTAGTGACCTACTAGGATGATATGGAATTTTAGGCTTTTTTATTGAACCCCTTACAGGTTATTGTTTCTTAGTTCTATGGTTAACTGGTCAGATCGCGAAGTACAGTGTCGATGGATACCAGAAATTTTTCTTATGTAATGGACATCTAATGGTATTTCGGTGTATGGATTCTTGATGAATAACGGTTAAAATTTTCCTCCTCTTTATTGTGCCCTCTAGAGACTAGTTCATTATAAGGATCCTCAGAGAGGATCATGCCCTTGTAGCTATGTTTTAATCTTTGACCCTCATTGGTCATTGTGACCTTTACCATATTTTAGAGGTTTTGATATTTTGGGAATGTCGGGAAACTTAGAGACCCTTAGTTCGACTCAAACCCTTGTTGGTCAACATCTTTCTTGTTCAAGGGAGACATAAATGATAGGTTGTTCCATTTTTTCTGGTGCCTTTTTTGTTGTGATTTTGGTTTTAAACTCATCTTTGTGATCGAGGAACGGTAGGTGCTCATGTTTTTGTTATAGAAACATTGATGCCTTTAGTTTTAATGAAGAAACTGTTACTTTTGTTATAGACATGTTGATTCCTTTTTTAGTGTTCTTGGTTCCTTACATGATTGATTAGTGATTATGTTGTTTCCAATGTAGTCAGAGTGTGTGTAGACGCTCGTTATTGGAATGACACTGCGTGACAGGTAGATGTGGAATAAATTGGGGCACAGGTGAGGTGGTCGATTATGAAGAGGAGTTCCAAGAGGACCTCTGGATTAATTAAACTAACATTCCATATTGCACAGTTAACTTATCATTGTGGTTGGACGACTCGCTAGAGTATGATTTAGGTGTTAAAGATACACTCTGGTTACACATGATATTATTTAAATTTAAATTGGTGATTGGTCAGGTCTGAGCCGATGGCCGATGTGTTTCATGACATGTTGTGGGATTGGATCCCAGATGTTGTTCTAGAATTTCCCTCTGAGGTATGGGTGACATCATGAATTTTTGGGGTACCATGATTTGGCTGAACAATGGTTGAATCCTGGGTAAGTTTTGGTAGGATGTGAGCATGGATCAGAGAGTGCCATATACGTCTTGGTGGAATCGTAGTGTTCTCCTATTTATGATGATCATGCGCTATCTTGATTCATCTTGAGTATGTTGATATAGGATCAACTCTACATCGAGCACCTTTTTTCTTTCTAGATGTTCTTCGCTGTTGAGGAATGTAACCTGTTGAGGTTTCATTAGAGGAGCGGTGTCATGTAATTCATATGGCGGGGAGTGTACCATTGGCCACGTGACTGTGGTGAAACTAATTTTCAGTATAAACATCATTGTTTTTCAATGTTCCATTGGTATCATTTTTTAGAAAACAATAATGGTATTTTTATGGGGGGAATACCAAATTGGTTATAGTTGAATGTCTTCTATGTAGAAGGCAGTTGTTGATGTTATGAGGATTGATGTTGGATAGTCTAGATAGCATGGTTATGTAGATTTTAGGGTTGATATCATATATTTTGGTCAATTCACTAGGATTATCAGGGATGATGAGGGTTATGGTGGAGAGTTTTTAAGAACCCGTGTCTTTACGGACTGCATTTTTGAGAAAAAACATGAATTTTGATTTTATATTCTCATGAGGGGTAAAATGTTTTTTCACTCTAACAGATGACCTATAATAATATTTCTATCTACTACATTGGTCCAAGAATAGAGTTTTTACCCAAGGATAAATGTTTGATATGAATTTGGGCCGTCTGAATTTTTGTGGAATAATCGAAATTTAATATATATTAAATTAAATATTAAATTACTCATGCAGCTTTTTGAGTTAAAATTTTTGAATGGAGTGTCATATTGAGATTCTGTCTCCACTATTGAGTCCCAAATATAGATTTTATCCTATGCGAGGAAAATTCTTGAGGTGGGCATCGGGGTTAAGTCGGGCCGCTTTTTCTTCTTTTTTATGTTCATTTTCTTTTATTTTTTTCTCCCTTCCACTTGATTATCTCATACACCCACTGGAGGGCTTCTATTCCATTTGATCATGAGTGTATAATGGAAATGGAGAAATATATTGAGAGTGTATAAGAGGAAGGAGGCACCATGAAGCTCTCAACATGCTGGGTCAGTGTGTGGTGACCATAGACCGTGAAATCAAACGAAGCGTTGGCAGTTTCCGCCCGAAGGTAGGCTATTTTTTTATTTGTTGAAAAACCCATATAGATTCATTTTTTTCGAAATCAAATCCTTTTTTTTCTTGTTAAAATCCCCTAGTGGCCTGATCTATTAAGTTGGTGGAATAAGCAGGAGTTACGGGAGATCTGAGTGTTTCCCATTTGGGGAAACTAGGTTACACAACGTGTAGTCTGGGGTGACATGTCTTTTATTATTCTTATTTGAGGAAAATGATGTTTAAAGGAGTACACATCATATATAGAGTATACAAACTATTTATTAGTACTGGTTCATGTGGCCTAGTACCCGATCATGCCTACCTGTGTAGGGGTACATGGTCGTGTAGAGTACACGACCAAACCCCATGTCAGGTAGCAAACCGTGTAAAAGTACACAACATGGCCAAGTAGACGTCCAAGACAATTGACGGACATGGTCATGTACCCCATGTTGGGTTCACATTGTGTACCCATGTTACATGTTATGTTCATGGGTTGTTTACATGCCCAATCTGGTGACAATACAATCATGTGGGGCGAGTTGGGAGTACACATCATGTACTATTCCCTTGTTACCCCTTTCGTGATTTTTCATTCTTTCATTCCATAATGTCATAATTGGACCAGAAAGTAGTCCATTTTGAGTTGTTTTCCATGTAGATAATCATGGTCATACCCATATAGCGTTTTAGGGAATCCTAATGGGTGTTTTGGAGAGTTTATCTAATGGAGAGGATCTTCCTCTATCTTTTGAGTTCAGTCATCTCTTGTGGGAGAGACGTGGAGGGAATGATCAGTTCGGTGATCAGATAAAACTAGTTGAGTCCTTTGATCTGAGATGTGCTATGATCTATTCCCCATGACTTATGTTTTTTAGGATGTTTCCCTTGTGAGAATTTCCCTTATGGCTTAAGAGGTCATGAATCATGTTTCTTCTGAGGATCCCCTGAGGGAAACCTTTTGTGTATATGCTAATCATGGAAGTACCATGTAAGATCCATTTACTAGTGTATAATTTATGGAATCCCTTATATGATGCCTTCATTTTCCTAGTGATTTTGAGGATCTTGTGTAGGATTACACTATTACCATTATAGCTAATGATATCAAGTGGGATTCCTTCTCTAGTGAGTTTTCCCAAGATGATCCCAAGTAGGATACCTCTCAGTGCTTGGTTTGAGGGGATAATTTGGTTCCCTTTTCTTGAATGACCCGAAGTTGTAACATCAAGTTTTAGTATATATAGTGTTCGGGTGTCACCTAGATCATGTTCCAAACATGTAAGACAATTGCATTATAGCTGGAGTGTTTAGTTGGGCGTTTGGGCCACCCTCCCTTGTTTTTTATATCTGACTTGGTTTTGATGTCATATCTTTGTTTACCATAGGTTCTTCCTAGTAGGTGGCTGCTGAGCCTGACGTGAGGTGTGTTTATTTCATTTCGGGATCCCCGGAAGTTCTCTCTTGGGATCTAGCTTCTAAGACATGTTATTTATGATATTTAATTAAATACCTATAGGTACCACCTGTGACATGGCTATTGAGCCTTATGTGTTTCTTGTATGCGTTGAGTGATACATAGATTCCTCGATGTCAGAATTACGTGGATGGACTCATTGGCTTGTGATATATTGTTGTTGTGATTAGGAACTCCTTAACCTAAGATGACTACATGGTTATACCAGTGTCTTCAGTGAAATGGTTTACATGATTAGGTATACTCACATGTTATGCTTGGTTGGTATGATAGATTCCATGGACTTCTCTACATGGATCTGGATTGCAGTAGTGGATGCCTTGGGTTGAGTGTTCCCCATGGTTCATGATTCCATGGGATGCCTCAAGCCTTGCTACCCTATGGATTCAGACTTCTTGGGCATCCATATGACATGTTCTATTGACATGGTCCTAGGACCCCAACCAATTCCTAGACCATGTTTCCATTGGGATTCCCATGGAACTCAATGCTAATTCCTTCTCAGAGTTCTTTGGATCCGGCCCTTCGTGGTCTAGAAAACTTATGTGGATTCCTCGGATGAGTTCCTTGGATTCATCATTTCATGGTCTACACCTTTTATGAGGATTCCTTGGATGAGTTCATTGGATCCTCCCCATTATGTTCTAACACTTGTTTATACGGAGTGGTTGTGATGGATGTTATACTTGTTTACTCGGTGTAGGCCGAAGTGGGTCATAGTGATATTTATATGATTGTTCATCAGTATAAAGTATCCTTCTTTATAGAAGTAAATGTCGGTATATGGAATCCATGTTGGTGATTAGAGGTGAGTATGTGTGAACCCATGTGTAGGGCGTGTATCCCTCTATAGTGACGTAGCTTTCTAAGAGACATTCCAATTTTGGCCGAAGCATCTATATGTCGATTGGGATTATAGAACCATAGATCGACTTGGAGATATATTTCTTTAGTGTCATGATGGCCATCTCAATTCCCAATCATTGGATGTCCATAAGATCGGGATTATGGACATAAGGATTGACTACTTTTGACTTTTATGTTATTTGTCACATTTACACATGAATGTCATATATATGTATTTATTAATATGAATGGGACTATATATGCATATACCAATAGATATGGACATCCATGATTGTACATTCCCAGTTGATAGGGATCATGTACACTATCTTCAACTATGGTCTCACATTGTTTTTTCATAAATTTTCGTTATGATTCAGCTAGTCTAGAAACATTGTTTTTACATACACTTATATCAACACTATTATAGGTATCTTTTTGTGTGACTTACTGAGATTATTTCTCACCTTTACAAGTGTACCTAGGTGTAGTGTAGACCTTATGTCTACTTTTTTGGTTGAGAACGAGTTTCATGGTTGATGGGGCTGAGTCCCACGGTTTCTTGTTCGAGCAAAACTGATCATGTGGTTCTTCTGATCATGTTGGTGTAGTTCTACAGTGTCAGTAGACTGTGTACGTGGTCTGGCTTCAAGTTAGTTATATATTCCTGTACTTTTACTTTTAGCTTATTTTTTATTTTTTGTGTCTATATGGTTGGAATGGTGGGTGACCATTGTTGTATAGTATGATATAGTTATTTAGGATATTTCAACATCTTATTTATTATTACAACATGTTCTATGTCAGTTGTTTAGGGCTTCTACACTTTGTTTAGTTTAATATTGTATATGATACTTAGATATTCTTATTGTTTACTACTCTAATATGAGGTCATAGTATCCCCATTATCACACCATAGGCCATCACTTCTATTTATAAGCCTATGTCGTACGGTGAGGCAAGATTGAGGCCGTGTAACCCACCAGCTTAGTAGCATTCAGAATGGAACCTTATATATACAACTTTAAACATTTCATAAGATATTTTTTCATGGTTATGGATGTGCACCTCATCTTTTTTTACATAAATTCATATCATACATCATTGAAACATGCCTCCAAAAACATCTTATGTCACCCTAAAGAAGACTAGATGTTAGTACAACCATCCAACTAATAGAGGGAACCACATAGTAAAAGAAATTATTCATTACACCTAGATTATAATATCCTGATATTTTAAAAAAACTGCTTGATATCATTTAAGACATGCAACACAGAGCCCAAATGAACCACGAAATAATATTATCTCAATATGATTGTTATAACCTTGCCATTAAATTAACAGGTATGAACAAGATTAACCCCTTTAAAATATATATATATAAATGATTAATTAAAATAAATACAAATGTATTGACTAATTGTTAGGAAATATGCACTCAATTTTTAGTAAATTCATTTTATTCTAATAAATAAATTTTATTCCAAAATTATTTTTATTACCTTTTGTAAGAAAATATTATTATAAATGTATAAAACATTATGGATTTTTTCTGATAAAATGAAATTCATTTTTCAAATCATCTTATCAAAATTGGCTTATGCTGAAAATTTGATATTTTTTTCAAAAAATTTATTGGTCTATGAATTGTAAAAATTATTCTTTTTTTTTTGAAAATTGTATTTTATTTTAAAGTAATAATGAAAAAAATCATATTTCATAATATTTTTATAATTTAAATAGTTCTTATTGATTTAAAATAATCCAATTTTGTTTTTTAAATGAATTTTATACATGGATTTCATATAAAAAAATTAATACTTAAAAAGGGAATTTTCTAGAAAACCATTTTTCTTCAGGTTCTTTAGATTTAATTTTATAATAAATTATGCCACTTATTTCTTTTCAATATCAAAAAATGTAATCCAAATTTTAAATTTTTGGGTAAACCTTTTGTAAATATTTCTATTTTACTTTTATAAATTATGAATAGATTCCTTAGTAATTTTTTTCACCATAATCTAAGGTAAATCTACTAATTAAGGTAAAAAATAAAATGATAAGGACAAAAAATGACTCTAAAACATGACTGGATTTTATTGGATGAGTATATATCATTCATAATTATCAAAAATTTATGTATTTATTTTTTTACATTTGGACATTTTATTGATATTTATAATATTTAATTGAATGTAAAGACAAAAATATCACATTCTTCCTTTTAGTAACTATTCTATTTTTAATATATGGAAAAATATAGGATTTATTAAGTTATAAATAATAATATTAAAGATATTTTATTTATTAACATGGTCTTTTATTTTTTATTTTTTTGATGAAATTATGAACTTTAATTCTTACAAAGCGTTGATGAAATAATTATTCAATTAATAGAAAATTAAAATAAATGATATTAAAAATATTAAAAGTAATATATTTTGAAATAATTATTGTGACCTGTGAATTTTGTGTTTGAATATAACATTTTAGAAAGGTTTTAATGAATTATATTTTAATTCAATTGATGTAATTTAATTTTTAAAAGTCACATTAATGAAATAGGCTAAAAGTTGAACTTAATGATATTTTTTAATAAATAATATTTTTTTAATTTTTTTAAAATTCATAAAAATACACTATATATACAAGTAATTGGAATAGGATTTTAAATATAATAAATTATTCATTTAATTACCAATTTTTTTTAATAAATATATTTACCCATAAATAGAGACAACATCGGTGTCATGGTAATTGTTAAAAGGGGATAAAGTGGGATAAAAATGATATAACAATACTTTATCTAAACTAGACCGACATTTTAATGATTTTATTTCCAATAATACCATTATTATACTATAATATTATCATTTTAATCCATTTTTTCAGAAAAAATTATTTATATTCATTAAATAATTTATGATATTTCAACAGTGTCTCTACCCTATCTTATAAAAGAAAACATCATATTCTAATTTCTTCAAACATCATGAACCATTTGGTTTAGAATATCCCAAACCTAATCCCTTAATTAAATCTTCATCATAATTTTAGCTCCCTTATTTGGGGAATAATTTCAACCTTAATAGTGTTAAGGTGTAAATAACAGTAGGTTTCTTAAAGAAGCAGTATATTGCTTAATTGATCATTTTTTTTATTTCTCATTAAACCTCTTTAAAATATTAATTAAACGTGATTATATAATAAAATATGTGCGTAAAATATACTTATATTTTATTATGTTAATTTCAAAACCTATATCCACCAAAAATATCCATCAAATGAGAAATGAATCCATATTTCGTGTGTACGGCGAATTACTGCCTTGTGGACTGATGTTATTTGATTTACATAACCACCTTTCAAAACTAGTTAAAATGATGGATTTAATGTCTATATATATATATATTATTCATTAAATATTTATCATTATTTTAATATAATATAACACATATTTTTAACCTTTTCATTCATTGAAAAATGATATTGTCATTCGTACAAATGTGCATACTGCCACCTCTATGAAGCAATGTGATTCATTTTCCATCACCACATCACATTAATGATATATATATTCATATTAAAATAGATAATTCTGTATTTATGACATTTTTATCATTTTTTAAATATAAAATAAAACATTCCTACATTCCATAATGGATGTTGAAAAATGGAAATGATACTCAAACATAGTTATGGCCTACAATCTCAAAGCTTGTAACATGATTAATTTTTAATAAAAAATCATTCATGATTGGTTATAAAAGTATATTTCATGTATAAAAATGCTAATTATACCATGATTATTATTTTCTAGGTGTTCTAACAATAAACCCTTTTTCCATTATCTAAACAGAAAATTTATTTTGAACATTATGAACTGATCGTCCAAAAAATATCCAACATGGATTTAAGTTATTAAGTAATTAAATGAGTGATAAAAATAAATGAAAGAAAAGGATTAAGGATAAGTTAATTATCATGTAAAATATTACCAGTAAATAAATTATTTTAATTAATTTTATTATATAGGATTTAAAGGGAATACATGAAAATTCTGGACTTAAGGTAAGAGATTTCATCTCAATTTTCATTAATTAGGAAAATTTTATTATATTTTTCTAATTTATTTTATATGATCTAGATACTAAAAATTTTACATGTTATCTCATGAATCCATAAAACCTCATGTTATTTTTATTTTCAATTTTAATTAATTATTTCAAGGTGATTTTATTTGACTATTACCAGGTGGGAAAGGGCTTCATAAATAAATTATCATTAAAAGGGTTATAACTCTTCTTTATATACATTATTATGCAGTGATTATGTTTGAATCAATCTATATTTTTTTTATTCCCTCTTTTTTATTTGAATTTAAATTTTTACAGATAATCACTCCATCAATTAATACTCACAAATGGTATGATATTTATAAGTTTTATTCATCTCAAATTCTTTTCATTGAGATGTATGTTTACAATATGAACCTATATTATTTTTTGAGTCATATAAACTTTCCTTTTTAAATTTAAAATAATGAATCACTTTATGATCAAAATATTTGAATATTTATTTTAAGGTATTTTATCGTAGTGCTTACAAATGAAAAGTTACAAAATCATTGAAGTCTTTATGTTACAATTTCCATTATTCTTGAGATTATTTTTGATTTTTGTTATTTTATAGTGAATAATAAGATCTTAATTTTGTGTAACTCATATAATTTATTCCCATATGATTATAAATGTGTCAGAAATTTTTAACTTACATTTTATTCCTTATTTATTAATAAAATATCAATAAAATAATTCATATGTGATAATGAGCTTTTATCATCTTATAGATCATGAATCAATCTCTTCCATATATTTGTTTTCTAAAATATTTTAATAAATATTCTTTTAAAATCAATTTTTTTTCCTAAATCTATTTCAATTTTTATATTACCTTATTTTAAATTTTTTAAAATTAACTTTCTAGACATTTTTAAAATGGGACACTTTTGACTCCCTTTTCAATTTTTTTAAAAAGAATTTTTATTTAAAATTTTTACAACAAAAATGAATTTTACCACTATCATGACCATTATTTTCATTGAATATTAGTTTTTATGTTTCCAATATTATTTTTATAGAAAATTATATCTTCAATATTTCGTTTCCTTTTAGTTTTTAAGATTTATTTTCAATGTGAGAAAGTTATTTTCATCACCTCTAATTTTAATTATATTTTATTGGTATTTCTATTTATCAATTTCAACAACCTTTGATATTACTTCCACTCCATTTGGAATACGTTTTAATGATACCATCCTTATTATTTCCCTTGATGTATTCTGAGATTGAAATTTAAACTAGTTCTTTTTCCATGGATGAATCAAGAAATGAAAGACTAAAGATTATTATTATGTCATAAGGTGAAAGATTATAAAATTTTTATTCATAAATGGTATGTGGAAATTACTTATGATTAACGGTGAGCCCAATATTTCTTATATAAAGGGTTTACCCCTATTATATCTCATGATGAGTGGTTGATCGCAATATAGATTATAGGAAAGGTAGAGTCCCATTATATCTATTGAAGAATCGGTGAGCCTGATATAACTTATTAGAATTATTAAGCTCCATTATATCACTCCCATGCATTTGGTAAAATTCTTAGACCTTAGAGGAAATAAGTAGGGTGTTTCTAGAGGGTTTTACATATGGATTTAACTAGGCGATAGATATTTCAAACACTATTTTAAAATGGGTTATAAAGATAATAAAAAAAGATAACAATAAATTTCCTTAATGATTGTAATTGTTTTTTAATAATTCCTTTGATCCAGATTGATAAAAAAAGTATTTTGATAGTTATTTTATGAATCACTCTATTATTAAATATTTAAACCATGTTTCATAATTAGTGATCCATGTATTTCTTTGTATGAATTTGGTTTTGATTTTCTCATTTACATTGGTTATGTCATAATATACCATCTTATTATCATTGAAACTATCAATTATTAATGTTTATTTTTACCCTTACTGATAATTTGATATCACCCTTCTTACGTATCAAATTATCCATGTTATGAAGAAAGATATTAAATTATATGTGTCTAGAAAGGTCTCATACGTGATAAATCATGTGGTAGATATTAAATAATTAATATAGAATATAAAATGATGTTTTTAATGGGATAAATACTCTCTTGATTTCTTATTTATTGTTTATGTAAGAGTGTATTAAGATTATCTAAAACTATAAACTATAAAGGTCCTTTTATATTTAACTGATTCAAAATTTATTTTTAATTTTTTAATTTTTAGATGAAAAAATCAGACCAAATTTATCCGCATCAAATCCATAAATGTAGTGATTATGTTTTTATTACAATATTGGAGAGTTTTAGTATTGGTTTATTACATTTGTTGTGAGTATAATATTTTATATAACTTTTGGGATTATTATGTTTCATGTGAGGTAGTCTAAAGAGTTCTGGATACCTTTCTGGTTTCATTAGTTTAGGTCGATGATAAGCTCAATGAATTAGAAACCTCTTTTAAGGTTTTATCTAATAATATTTTTAGGTAATTAGTGAAATTTTGGGAGATTTTTTATTCTTTTATGATAAATAAAACTGTTGGGATTAATGTGATTTATTTTTTGGGAAAGAATACCATTACTTTTATGTTCATATGTTTAATAGTATTCGAGGCCTTTATAAAGTATCATATCATTTATATTGATGTAATTATGGGTGATTATAATTTGGGAACATATGATATAGATAACCATGGGATTGAAAAATGATTTGGTGATAATGTGTCTAATAATGAACATCATTATTTATGGGAATATTACATGATTAAGGTAAATATAATATTATAGTATTTTATATGATCAATAAATCTTGAATTAGACTTTGGAATCACATTAAAGTATTTTTTTATAATTCATGTTTTTAATGAAGTGATTATTAAATAATTGTGATCATAGGATTAGGGCATATACATTCTTAGTGTGGGACTTTATGTGTGATTGATATTATTTGGAGGTAAAAGTAAAATTTTCTTGTAAAAATATTTGATCAAATAATTTGTGTTTTTTGGGTGTTAAGACTACTCAGGAATATTTTGAATAATTTTATTGATATTTCTTTATTGAATGATCAGTGTTGAACCATTTATAATATTTTTAATCTTTTCGGATTAATTTAATATTTATTCAAATGGAAGTTTATTTATTTTAGTAATTATCTTACCTTATGATAACCATTTTGGATTAATTAATATTTTACGATAAGAGGAATATATTTTGACCCTTTTATGGAATTATGTGATCCATTTTAATTTTTTTTAGTTCATCAGTAATAAAACAAATTATCTTGAATATTATTCATTTAGAATAAAAGATTATATTGTGGGGTACTTTTATGAAATGATGAAATTATACTTATCTAGTATATTTCATTATGTTCATAGTCTAGATGGTAGAAGAAATACTCAAATATCAAAAAAGGGTCTTGAAAAAATGTTATCCTATTACCTTCTTTTTCAAGGAATTGATGGTCTCTTTTACAGGTTTTTGGTTTATAGATTTGTTTTCATTAACCTTCTCATGATCATTCACTTTATTGGGATCAATGATCTCAACCAATCACTATAATTATTTAGACATTATTATTTTCTTCAATGGTCATATTTTCACCTCCCACTAGTGATAGAATGTTTAGAAACCCATTATGTTTTATTTGAGATAACATTCGTACTTCCCGTTCTTAATTTTATAGTCGATGTTTTATTAACCCTTTTTACAAAGAGGGATATCAATGAATTTATTTTCTAATTTCAATCCCTTGATTACTGATATCATGTTAAAATTTCAATTAAACAACTTATTGGCGGGTGGGAATGTAATATCTTGATATTTTAAAATAAAATCATGTCTGGTTTCATATATGACACACAACACCAACTCTAAACAAACCTTCAAATATTATTATTCAAATATTACAAATATAAACTAGTTATTAAATTGATGGATATGAATAAGAGTAACAAAATTATGATATATATATATATTCCAAACAATGAAAATTTAATGATTAATTATTAGGAAATAAGAACTGAGTTTCTAGTAAAGTCACATTATTCTTCAAATGTACATTTTCTTAAAAACATATTTTTATTGCTCTCTGTGAGAAAATTTTATATTTTCCACAATTTATATTATTATATTTTCTAATGACACTTTTAAAGGGTATGTGTAGAACCTCACAAAACCACCATGAGAATTACATAATACAACATTCTAATTTCAATAAAACACTATAGAAAACCCTGATCTACCACCATTGTCGCCTTCCAAAAAACAGAACATTCAAAATTCAAAATCCTTCCATAATTCACGTGACATACTTGAGATAACAACCATCACACTAGTCATCCATCTGTACATTTGGTCACCTACCTCGATTCAACCATACATTTATTTCATCATCGCTTCTCAGATCCACCACCTTTATCATCGTCGTCGTTATCGTCGGAGCTTCCATCACCGTCGTCACCATCCTCATCACTCGACAATGTTTTCCACTTCGTCGACGTCTAACACCATAATCACCCTTCACCATCAACTTCCACTCCACATGCATCGTACGAACGCACCACCAGAAAACCCAAAACACACAGCAACGAACTTCCCCAGTGTCGAAAGAAACCAAAGAATGAATCTTAGGCGCAGCTCAATAGAGGATGCTGATCCTCTTGCACAGACACATCAAAAAATATTGTCTGAAGAAAATGAACTGAACTGACCAGGGAGGGGGTGAAGAAAATGGAATCCATAGTAGAGCACAAGTGACGGGGCCTCCCTAAAGCTGAACCACAAAGACATCCCCATCAACCAACTAGGGCATACGAAGAAGAAGTCTCCATGAGACATCAAACCTCTCAAACTCACATCAAAGAGCACTAGGGAGACCACCGTGAAATCTTCCTCTGAGAAAGAGGTGGAGACTAGGTGCCAGAATATACAAATGGGTGGCCGAATCTCCATGACGGAACACAACATCGAGTCCCAAAGAGAAACACTATAATGAATGAAGAAAAATCTGCAAAGATTTTGAGCAGGATTGAAACCCTAAAAGAAATCCGGGATTTATACCCTGAAAGAATCCCATAGAGAAGCAGAAGCCAGTTAGGAGGTCACCAAGAGGCCAATCGTAGAACTTGAGAGAACATACCAGAAGAGAAGACCTGGTGAGTGTGAAACCAAGAGGGAGATGCGGATAAGAGAACCCAAAGGGAGGCTCTACTGAAGAAACACAGGAGGAGAAAGGATAGGAGCCTCCGGGAATGTAGAAAACCCCTAAGAGGAAGAGTAGGATTTGGGAGCCCAAAGGCAGACACCATGAGAGTGAGGCGCCATGGGATAATGTTTGGTCAATATTATTTGGATGTAAAACCTTGAAATATATATCTTTATTTAATAATTTTATTACAATATAAATAATGAGAGGCCAAAGAAATTAATGTGATATTATAAATTGTGTCAATTAAATGAAAATGTGTGTTTAATATTAATTTAATAAATATTATTAGTATTTAATGATTTTTTTTAATAAAATTTTATTGGTGGAGAAAATATGAGATATTTAATAATAATAAAATATTATTGTGTTTATTAATTTTATAATTTTGAGAAAATAATATTAGTGTGTATATATATTTTAGGAATAAATATATATGAAAATATATACATGTGTGGGTGTATATGTGTATTACATATATTTATATATTTATATATATATATATAACACGTATATATATGATTTAAATATATATTCATTCGTGGGAGTATATGTGTATATATTGATGTGTGTGTGTGTGTGCATGTGTATAATTGAGTATATATATGGGTTATATATATATATAATTATGTGTTTGTTTGTTTGTGTGTGTTTGTTTGTGTGTATGTGGGTGTATATATGTATATATAAGTGTTAATATATATAATCCATATAAATATTTATTTATTTGTTGATGACATAAAAATATTTTCAGTTAATGTTTTAATGAGTTTAAATGAGTAATTTAGACAAATGTGTTGGTAGATTAATGGATGTAGCACATAGGTTTAAGAGGAAATGAATGGAAAAAATATATAAATTTAGGTAATGAATTGATTAGATAATTAATGAAATTGAATGGAAAAATATATATATATATTTTAGGTAAATGGGAGGCACCAAGGGAAGTGAAGTACATGATGATTACCCTCTCACCCATCTCTGCTATATTCTTATCTACATTATTATTATTATTATTATTATTATTATTATTATTATTCCAAAACTTCTCTCTTTAGTATCTTCACCAAAATTGATTGAATTTACCCAACATTATTGTCATTGGTTTCTTATCAACAATCAAAGTTTTAATGATAGATTTGTTTCGAAGGGTAGTGGTGTTTTGGTGGTAAATTTAAAATCAACCATCAACTATCACCATCAGTCATCATTGTAAATAAGAATGAAATTCCATTAAATTAGCACATTCTTTATATAGGTAACTTGCGTGATTGTTGGAATGTGTGTGTATCCCAGGGTGAAACTTATATATAATAAGTCCATATCTTTTTTGAATATCCTATATAGGTTATTGATAATATTGATTGGCATTCATGTGTATCTTGTTAGACCTATGTATGATTCTTGATTAAATCAGTTGTTTTCTGTAGCCTTTGACATGTGCTTGTGTTTCTTGTATAAGGATTCTGAAGATAATGATTTCTTCTTCACATGATGTGATATTGACAATTCATTTTCATTATTTATACTACATGTATTATTTATGTCTATTGTTGTTTAGCATGTAAGTTTTCCCTAATAGGTTTCATGAGTGATATGACCCATGTTTGATCGACACAGACAACATGTGAGATGTGACACATCCATCAAACTATCTTATGAGTAGAATATTCCATACATTTGCATAGCATTGATATTTGGGCTATTCCAATTGGATGGATTTTTTTTCATAATATTGGGTTATCCTTTGAGTGGGATGTGTTTGACATTGGTCTTCATGTGAGATTTTATGCATGCTTTTGGAAAATCCATAGAGAATGATATAATTGAAATTTGTGGCTATGTACTTGGGATATCCCAGTTTGAAAGAATGTTTTAGACATGATTTTGGTATATTCTAAAGAGAGTATGTGTTTTGATTGTTACTGATTCCCCATTTGATAATGTGCTGAAGAAGGTATGTTTCTCCCGTTCTAGTGCCTAAGCAGGAAGAGTTAGTCCCTCAAGACCCAACATGTGTTTGGTACTTGTGTGATATTTTATTTATATTTGTCTCCTTTTTATATTCCTATAATAAACTTTTATATTTCATTCACTATTTTTAATGGTCATTGGTTGTGTCCTACTATGTCATGTACTCACACCATACTCAGAAATTTCTGTGCATTTGGATATTTCATACATAGGGATCTTGAAAAGTTGAAGGACCATGTGATGGATGGTTGAGCAAGTGGAGAGGGATAATTAAGATGTTTCTACGTGGATTTTAAGTAAGAAATATACTACAATATTTAGTGATAACTTTTTCATTGTATTTTCATCCTTGTTCTGTTTTGTTTTCTTACCACATATGACATTATACAGTTTCGACATGTAATAATTTTTATTTTTATTTTATTTATTATGTGGGTAATTTATTAATTATGTTTACTCTAATGTAGTGTATAATATTCCCACAAATGAATTTATTCCCTCTCCATTAGTTGTAATAATCTTACATATAAGGAGGAGGGGAAGATGCCACATAACATCCAGCTAGGACCCGGTGGTTCCAGTTGGGAAGGTTCCCTTCAATATAGTTTTATAGAAGTTCATACCATTAATTGAAATGTATTAAAAATATCATTTTTACTACCTTTGTATTTACATACATTACTATAGAAAGATCTATTTTTAAATAAATTTATTTAAAACAATTTATGTAACATCTTGGATAAAAAGGTACAGTCTCTTTTATGTTTTAATTGTTTGTTTGGTTTTTAAGGCATTCAGACATTATGGGAGTCTTCAATCGTAAGTTGTATGGGTGCTAGTTTTATGACGCATTAAGGTCATAAATGTTAGATTTACAATTTGAATCATTCACTAGGCCTATATAGTATTTTTCTTTCATATAATGAAAATGCATCAAGATGAAAATAATGTTAACATACTAAATTAATTGATCAGGACAACTGAACCAGAGGTGATTCCTTTTTCAGTGTATGTGAAGTGTTGTATATTAACCTCATACATCTACAACGTATGACATGAATACCATATACCTAGAATTTTGTAGCACGCCTAACACCTTACCATCTATCATTCATAACGAAACTATCTATCCCAAACCCTACGTTAATCTTATGTGGTTTTAGGGGATTTTAAACCTTTTGGATGATTCCATTTAGTCCCATTGATATCAGGTGTGGTGGTTTTATTCTCCTTTAGTAAATTTTTAATTATCCTATTTCTCAATTGCTCATAGTTTGTGGAAGTGGTGCTATATGCATATATGGATCAATGATCTTGTAAAGATGATACATCATTGATCCCTTGTAGAACTATAAGTGATCATATTTCAAGAGTTGGTCCTAATGTTGGTTGTGTTGGGGAAGATTTTTTTTCATACTATATGTCTCGATCTATCCCCTCTGCATACTGTTTTTTACAGAATTCAATTCTTAGACATGATAATAATTATTAGGGAGTTTGATTGTTACTTATGATTTTCTTTTTTTGTGTGTATCCAATTGTGGGTGGTGTATAAAACAATTTTCCTATAGGTGGATCAATTTATATCCTATGTTGGGAGAATATTTCATTCCCTTGATCTAATAAATTATTTTATAAATAAATGGGCATGATTTTTTGATTTATGTGTTTGAAATGAGTTTTGAGAAAATATGGTTTTACCTTATATTAGTGAAGGAAAATTTATTCTCCAAGATATATGAAATATATTACAAAATAGTATTTCTAAACATGTTTTGACAGGAATGAGTGTTTGAAAATATATTTTTAAATGTTTAATCCATTTGAAATTATTTAAAATACTACACATGGGATCCTTTAGTAATTAGGTACAAGGTGTTGTAGTCGTAATAATCATTGATAATGTATGGGGGTTCAATATCTAGGTTATTCATAAATTACAAGATCAAGATCCTTTTGGATCAATGAATTGATTTTCATGGTTAGAGGGTTCACATTCTAGGGTACTCCTCTATTTCCTCAACCTTGATGCACGGGTTTTAGGGACTTGTAGTTGGCACATGTCATGATCGATGGATGAGTGACCTTGATAAACTAGCTGTAAGAATATCCTTGGAGTGTTTTAAAATATTTATTTGGATTTGAAAATCTTGGGTTTGATAAACCTATTTTTAATAAATATAATTAGTTTGTGGAAATTATGCTTTGAAAATGTTTTACATATATTAGTTTTGGAACTGTGAAAAAACGTGAATTGTTAACCGTGATTTTGATTAAAAAATCAAATTCTTATCATGCCTTATTTTCTATAAATTGTGTATATTGGGATTATTATATTGATACATTATACTTAAATACCTGATGGGATCCTACTAAGCCTATTTATCTCACACCATAAACATTGCCTTGGAAATGTGTAGACCATGTATTGTATTTTCATATAATAAAATGAAACATGTTGTAGTGATTCAATGTGGTTTTTGTTAGTATGGAGATTGTAGATGGTGGTGATATGGTGGTATATTTCCCACATATTAGATGGAGTAGTGGTTTAATGTTTTGGATTTTCCTTTTGTTTGTTAGTTTTTTACCTCATAGTTTGTTCTAACTATTTTGATTTGTATCATTACCATTTTAACTTATTTGACTATGGAATGATTCCCTTATTGTTTTCCTATTGATTATATATATACACCAGGTATCTTGTTTCTAGTTCGATCAAATCATTTATTCTATTAGTTTTTGGATTCCCATGTGCTGATTGATATCTCATGGGGATCAGGAAGGACCTTTGGGTATGTAATGGATAATCCCATGTTCTAGTTTGGAGAGTATTCTGTGTTAGTTGGTTAAAATCCATTTTTTAACCTTTTATAATGGTTTGAAATGAATGTTTTCTTTCAGCATATACAATTTGAATGGGTTTTACACTGTTATTTCAATTCCCTTAATTTAATCTCAATTTAAAATTTTCCATGGATAATTTAAAATAAGTTTTTTTTCAAAATAATTTAAAAAAATTCATTTTTTAAAAAATTGGTTTTGAGATGAAAAGGTTATTTTCATCAAAATATATTCTACTGATCTTTTAAAGTCATTTTGAATCAATAATAACATCCTTTGATGTTACATTTGATTTATTATGTATATAATCCAATGATACCATCCTTATTATTTCTATTTATGGTTTATTAGTATGAGGAAGAGATTTTTATGAAACTAATTTATTTTCCAAGGGTTATGATAAGATGAAATGATGAAAAGTTTATGTAAAATATTTCCTTTATATAGGTTATAATATAATTAAATGATGAATATTTTATGATAATCTATCTCACATGTGAATGGATTATGATTAAATTAATAATGATAATGTAAATCTATATCCCTCAATTCCATTTGGTAAATATTGATATCACATAATATAATAAGTATATAAATGGGGACTGAACCCAGTTTAGTAAGGGACTATGTCTAAAATGATAGTATTTGTAGAGAAACTTGGTTAAGTATATGATGGAATAGGTAGTGAACTCAATCCACTATGATATTCTTATTAGTGATCCTTAATTAAGGAAATTACCTTCTATTATTATATATATTCCACAAGAAAATTTTATTATCCTTATAATATGTTCTAATTAATCATGGTTGTTTTATATTGATTACTCACTCATATGATTCATGTATTTTGAAATGTTAAAATTTTATTCAATGACTTGATTTTATGATCTATTATAAATTGGGTGTGAATATTGTATTTTATGATTATGATATCATATCAGTAGACTTATATTTTGGTTGTATATGATCATTGATTAATATATTCCATTTTTACCCTTATTCATCATCTGATCTAACCCTTTCTTATGTTTCCTTTCTCTAGGTTATGTAAAAACGTATGTAGTATATATCTAATAAGAGTCATATATTGGAATCTCTTTGTGGTATATGTTTAATATCTTTAATAAAATAAGAATATTATGTATCTAGTCTCTAAATACGCTGATTCTTATGCTCCTCGAATGTTTATTTGGAAAATATATTGAATATTCATCTATTAAGGTCTAATATATTTGTATGAAATAAATTTTTTTCTATAGTTTGTATAATAGAATGTTTTATTCCATCATTTTAGATTAAGATTAGAGAACATTTGTGAAAACACTATGGGAATGTCTAATTATATTATAACATCATAATTTTTTGGTAAGGAAGAGATTATGTTGTTTCCCTGACAATACATACCTCTCTGGATACTATAACTGGATTTTGTTTTGGAATTGATTCTACTAGGGAAATTAACCTCAAAACGAGATAGTTGATTATATATTGACCATCATTCTGGTGTTTGGTGAGTATTTTATTTCATGGTTCTTCCATAAAATATCTCCCAAGTTCATGATATGTAACATTTATCATTCTAGAGGAAGTATGTACATGATTGTTCACATGTACTAATCTCAGATGTTCTACCACAAGATAATTATCTATCTTATGATACAATTAGATATTTTAGATCTAAGAGAGAATGTGTTGACGAAATAATTACACTCACAATTTCAATGTTTTTTGGGAACCCATAATTTTTTTGAAGAAACATGGGAAACCGAATATGTGATGAGGAAGAAGTATCCTCAGTTGTTTGTATCATAGTTATAGAACTTTTTGATTGAAATTTTTATAAAGGGGTTGAATGTAGCACCCTAATATTTTATGATATATTTACCTTTAATTAAATTTTACTTCTTTGATAGCTTGATTTAGACACAATATTGAGTTTAAATGAAGCATGATAAGAATATTAATATTTAATGTGAAAGTTATCCCATAGTCATTAGATTAAAAGTTACGAATATAAATAATTAAATTATGTAAATTTATTTTTTACATATTTATAAAACAAATTCATTTTTTCAATATATTTTTTATTGAAACCAATGAAATTGAATGTAAAGAGTTACATTTTTCTGAAAAAATAGTTTTTCTATGCATAATGTGTTTCACTTTTAATAAATTAAACTAATATATATATATATATAGTAATGATTTTAATTATATTTACTCATTATATATTGAAACATAAGCTTTAAAATATATATAATATTTTTTAAATTGAAATTATTGAATGTAAACACAATTTTATTGTTAAAAATGATTTTTTCTAAAAATGTTTTTGTTGGGGTTTTGTGCACTTATTTTAGATTAAATTTATATAATGTATGTAAATTGAATATTTTAAGGTTTATTTTATATTAGAAATCTGAATAATTAATAATATTTAATATTTTCAATGTATGTTTTGGTCAAAATGAATAGTACAAACTATTTAAATTTATTCCCATAGTAAATGTTAAAATGGGTTTTATAGCGAGTTAACCTTAGAGAAAAGGATTCTAATTTCATAAAACACTTGACTAAATTTAATTAGGTGATGGTATTTATAACACAACCTTCCAATAATCTATGATTGGGGATTTTGGAGCAACATTACCTAACTATGTAATTATTATATTCTATTGTTTCAGAAAATTACAAGTGTGCCCCTCCCTCCAATATAAATTGACACCACCTCTCCTCCAACAAATCTTAATGTGTAATCCAATGGACATTTCTCAATGAAGACGTGTAAATCATAAACGAGTACATTCAATTTTATTTCTTCTTCTACACCCAATAAATATATAGAATAAATGATAAAATAATTAACTCACTATATTAAATAAAAGTAATTTTTATTATGATTATTTATCAACCATTTTACACCTCATTTTCATCATATGGAAAATTAAAGCATCGCTCAGTCGTACGTGTAGACTAGAACCTCCACATAGGGATTTGATTCATTTTCCTTCACTATCATCCATGGATGGTTACTACAATGGATTTAATTTTTTTATATTATATTTTTGAAATAATTATTCCCCTATATTAATAATATATTATCTACCTTATTATGTTTTTATTCATTGAAAAATGATAATGTTTCTTGTGTGTACATATGGACTACCACCACCACGCAGTGATGTGATGAGTTTTTCATCACTAATTTATATGATAAATTAAAAAATTATGTATAATAAATAAACATGATACATATTAAATTATTAATAGTTTTTAAATGATGATACCATGACCATGGTGGAAGTAATAATATGATCAAACTAAAACATACATGGAGAACTGACTAGTTTCCACCAAAAGGTTCGATTTAATGAAGAAATTTATTATAAAAGGATAATTTGGAATTATAAAGTAATGATACATATCATTTTATAAAATTATACTATTCGATAACATATATATATATATAATACAAAATAGTTTGTTTTGTATGAAGCCATATATAACATGACCTGATGACTTATGTTATGATATCATTTCTTTTCGAGGTTATCAGTGATATATTTATATTGAGTAAATGTATATTGATCTTATACATTAAACCCCATATATTTTATTCGCCTCTAATTATTTCTAAAAATTCTATTTATCGGTGTAATTTTTCTCTATTTTTTACTTATAATGATTGAGGAAAAAATTTTAAATAGAAGTTGATCTTATTTCCTCTTTGGTCGATAAACTTTTTCTTTCATTTCAATACTCTTGAAAAAAGTTTCATGAACTTTCATACGTATAATTTATATTTTTAAATAAAATTAATATTAATTTTCTTTTAAATATATGTAAAAATATTTAAAATTTTAGGTTTCTAAATAAATATTTTTCTAAACAAGTGTTTTTTTTGCCTTTTATAAAGGTATGAATGTAATGTTTTTTAATGTGTACAAAATTAATAGATTTTACCAACATCATGAGGGTTAATTTCTTTGTAGATTATTTTAAATTCCCAATGGTTATTTTTAAATAATAATTTTTCTATAATTGTTTTTTCAAATTTGATATTTTTGAACATGTGATTTCAAAATTAAAATGGTTTTTTCCTCAAGACATATTCCTTTGATATTTTAAAGGTATTTTTTATCTATGATAATATCATTTGATCTTAATTATCCTTTATTAGGGATATGATTAAATGATTCCATCCTTATTCATTATCTGTATTGTTTATGATTATGATGATGCAATTATTATAAAACATGTTTATTTTTTTTGGTTATTCTATAATTAACTAATTAAATCTTTATTAAACACATTTACTTTCCACAGGATATGATATAATGATATGATTAATTTTTTATGATCATGTGGAACACATATGAATATATTATGATTATGTGATGGGTGGTCCTAGAATTATGTAGTCATTTAATACATTGGGTTTATATAAATATCTCATTAGATAATAAGGACTATAATGGGGATATAACCTTATTCAGTAATGATCAATTTCCAAAAAAGATAGGTTTGGGAGTAATCCCTGACTAAGGAAATGAATTAATGGATAGTTAAACTAACCCACATTTATTTTCTTGGATATGATACTTGGATAGAGAAATAATTTTATATGTTTATGTGTATACTAAAAACTTATGTCATATACTTAAGAAATTGTATCATGGTTCATGACTAATTCTTGATGATTTCTTACTCTTATGTTTCATGTATTTTTAAATTGAAAAGGTTTTATATCATCACTAATGTTTATTATCTATGAAAAATTATCTATGGACTTTTTAATTTATGATCACAATATCATACCCATATTATTATTGTATTATTGTATATGATCAGCGATAAATATCTCTAATGTTTACCCTTACTTTGAATCTATCCTCATCCTTTATTATCATTCCTTTCTCTAGGTTATGAAGAAGGTTTTAATATTTGGTATTTCTAAAATGGTTAACAAGCAAAGAGACTATTATGACATATTTATAAGATTATTCATGAAATAATATGATTATTTATTTAGTCTCTAAAATTATAATCCTTTATGGCTATAGTGAATGTTTTCTTATGACAATAATTAAATATTCATATAAAATTATGTGATATATAATTATGAATTTATTGGATTTCCTCGAACACATGGGACCATTTTTGGAACTAGGTGTGGTTGCTAAGTCTATTTATACAGGATCCTCATAGGTACACTGTGGTCTCCACCACATTCCTAGTGCTTCCCATGTTTTACTAAAAGTCCCAAAACACCACTTGATCCACCATACAACCATAATGCGCCCCAAAATTCCACATCGACTCTATTTATTACTTTTAAAATATCTTTTAAAATATCTAAAATCATTAAACAATTAAAACAAAGTCATTTTAGATATTAGGGTTACTCGTGATTTGGTTATATTATGTGGGATTGGTTATAATATTCCCTTCACTTGATGTGTTTCCTGATATAGGTTTTTTGGTTATTTCACACTATTATGATCCATCATCTATATAATCAGATATTAGGAGGAGTCTTTGTGTTTTGATTTCCTACCCAGATACTTAAATAAATTTTTTGTGTAGGTTACACCTTTCCAAGATTTGTTTATTATTTACGTGGGAATATATGGGTTATAACATTCCTTGTTGCAATTATTATAAGAGAGGATATCTTTATGTATTAGATTATTTTTTTCATAAGGATATGTCAAGCATAATTTATCAGCCCTAGTCAAAGGGGGTAATTTCGGGTATCATGATGTTCTTTTTATCACGTGATTTATTAACTCATTAGTATCATAATGAGTATTAAATCTTGGTTTGATTTCTTTTTTCATACACTCACATATATAAATAATTTTATCTTTTAGGGTCCCCATTGGTCATGAATTGTCATGATTTTGAAACACCACATATACATTCACTCTAGTTGATGTGTAACTTGTTTTTTTGATACATGTCAGGGTAAAAGTTTGATGATTGGATGAGAGATACATTGGATCAAATGATATAAGATTTTGTTTTTAGGTGAGTATATAGATATAATTGGAAATGGGATTTCTATTTTTATCTTTATTTTATTCTTTTTTTCCTCCATGTACATGATGGACTCACTATGTGAAATCCTATATTGTACATCTGGTATATATTTAGCATGAATAAATTTCAATATATCATGTGTTATATGGTGGTTAATGATTACATTTTTTGTAATTATATATTATATTTTATGAATGTTTATATTTATGTTAATTAATATTATTATATGTGCATGATATTGAAGATATAGTCTCATAATTTCTTGTATCAAATCCTCATCACTAGATAGAAGCCTCTAGATTATAGTGAAAAGTCTATGAGGTCAATTAGAACTACATGGCTTAGGAACTATTAATGTGATCTATTCAATGGATTTATAGTTGGACTAAAATACTTTTTATAGCAGTACTTTTATTTAGTAAATGGTAAAGGTAGGTATATTTGTTGAAATATTTAAGGGACACTAACCTTCTACATCAAAACACCTATATTGTGTTAAAATAAGTTAGCAGGGTCGTGTGATTATTGTAATTTATTTTAATGTTATGGTTGTGTTTTTTTATAAAATTATAATTTTATATATTGACTTTGTATTAATCTTAGCCTAAGTTGTCATGGGGTGACGTGTTTATACATAATACTATGTATATAGGTTTAAATTTTCATGTATGTGATTTTATGTTCTTCGGTAAATAGTATTCATAAAATGGTTTTTTGGTAAAAACAAAACAAAAAAAAATGTGTTTCTGAAAATGGTTTTTGAACTAGGGGATATATATTTAAAATTAAATAATAATTAAATTATTATAACGACACTAGTCATTCCATGTTCATGGAAATGGAAAAAATTTGTATCTTATTAGAACAATATCTAAGTGAATTTGAATTTTTGGAATTTAGACTATATGGAAAATATTTTATAAAATATGTAGACTCTAAAATATTTATATTCAAGGATTAAATATGGTAAAACAAGATCTAATAAATTAGAAATTGGTTAATAAGTGGTTGGGTGTGGGTATTCATAGTTGGTTCTCTCTAGACTCCCAATGAGAGCACACAAAAGTTCCAATAAAGGATCCAAAACCTCAAATTAAATATAGGTCTTTCTGGATTCATAAAATATTATTAAATACCTTCTTATAGGTGGTTATATTGGAGAAATCAAATATAATTGATGAATTACACCCTTTTGTCTCCTCTCCTCTCCTAATCTTGTGAGGGTTTGGGTGCATCGAGGGTGACTTTTCATGCTAAATCAAGGTAATATTCCTATATTTATCTCTTTATTCCTTTATTATTTATTTTTATATGATATCTTATAGTTCAATATAATTATTTGATTATGGGTTTCACCATAACATGGTGAAATATATACTGGATGTTGAGGATTCATGGTGTGCTGGCTAGAGGATGCTGAAAAAGAACAACGAACCCCTCTAATGTTTTAATAGGTGTAATTATTCTTAAATATTTTATTATGTAATCCATCATTTCAATTCAAAAATTCAGGATTGGTTTGGCATTGGTTGATAAGGATTTTTTTTTTGGATTTATAGGGGTATAACATTAATTTTTATGCCTTTGATCATGATTTTGGTATGTATATGTTGCCCAATGAGAAATTATAGACTATATCAATTTTAAAAAGTATTAAGATTTAATTATAAAATTTTATAATTGATTTAATTGAGGATCGTGGATTAATAATGTCGTATGGTTTCTTATTATGAATTGATACATTCTTAGACTGATATTGATTGAGAAAAACTTAAATTGGGGAAATTCTAAAATTAAAAAATGTGTTCTCTAAGTTATTATCACATGCATAACAAGTGTTTTGTGTTCAATGTGTTATATTGGTAGTGAGAAATTGATTCAAGGTGAATCAAGTGGGCTATGTGAAATATTAATAAAGAGAAATATATAGTTATAATCTTTTATGAATGGAATATGTATTATTCTTTGTACATAGTGAATTTAAAATTACAGAGAGAAGTTATAATCTCAGGATTATTATGTTAGTTTTTTTAAGGATTCACATAGGGTTTTCAAGTAAGAGGTAGAGTTAAAGGGGGCCTAAGATGGTCTTATGATACCATATGAGTAGTGTGTCATGTGATCTATATTATAAGATTATATGGTATTGTGAGGTATTTTGAGTAACTTGTGGCCTTGGACAACAACCTCAGTGTTTTTTGGATATTCGGGCATGAGATGGATGGATAGAGTATTAGTAAGGCTATTTTTATTTCTCATAGACAATCTAAGGGTTATATTTTAGTATTGTGCATCATATTGTGATTGTACACATATTTTAGACCCTTGATTTGAAATAATGAGGTTGGTTTTCTTATGAATAAATGGATATGGTATCAATAAAAGGGATGTATATGTGGTGATATTTCTCCTTCACAGTGAGCGAGTGAAGTTCTCGGAACCTGTTGGGTCCATCATTATGGATAAACATATCCTATCAAGAGAATAAGGTGTTGTAAGGAAATTTATATTTTATTGGATTTTTATTTGAATAATTAAAGGGTTTGAGTTATGGTATGATTTTTATATGGTCATTATGAAGATGGTCATTGTCATGATGGGAAGTGACTTGGATGTTTAGGATCATGTTAGTAGTGTTGTAAATGAATATTGGTTATCCAATATTTACTGTCAACTATTGTATGATACATGATGGATGATTTATGGTTTATAATAAATATATACATGAGTTACTTAATATAAAGTCTATTGTTATTATATTAATGTGTTTTATATTTAAGATACTACATTATCTTATCAAGATACCACATGTAATGTTTAATTTATATAGAAATAAATTTATAAATAACTTCCCTTATTTTGATTTTTTATATGGAGATTGTTGGGGAGTCACTAAAATTTTATCCATTATTTAGAATATAAATTATTCTGAGTCTATTTTTCTGATACATTACATAGATTTTCATATATAGGGATCTAGATATATTTCTCCTATCCTTGATGTATTTAATATTTTTGTGGCATCCTATATGTTATTTATTTATATAATGGAATTCCAATACATGATGTTGAATTGATAATTCAATTCCCCATCTTTTTAGGAGACAACATGCATGATTTATTATCACTCTCCATAAAAATTATAATCGAGGATCATGGTGGAATGGTTATCACACGTTGGCTAAACTAATTTTTATTTTAGGATAAGTTTGCAGTTTTGTTTATTTATTTGTATTTTTACTCACACATATGCATCATGTTGTAAATATAGGGTACTTTTTTGTGGTTTCCTTCTATTTTTTTTATTACACTCATAACATGATCTATGAAGGATTTTTATCTCTCATATTTGATATATATGTAAGGGAAATTATCCATTGGCTATATATAATAATGAGTAATTTTACATGATTGATATTTGATTCCTATGTGAGGTTGAGAAAAGGTTTGGTGACAAGATCTCTAGTTTCGTCTTTTTATTTTTTTATCCTACCATGTATTTAGTATAACCACTGAGGAAAATACTATATTGGATTAATGGTGTATGGTTACCATGGGTTCATTTTGACATAGGATGTTTTATAAATATTTTATGTTCAAACTTTTTTTATAAGACTAAATTATGATTTATAGATGGTTTATGTATTATAGATTAGTTATTATTTCATGGTTATGATGTGGTGGGTATATTATCCCTACTATAAAGATAAGATCCTCACCTCTAGATGGTTACCATTGTCATATGAGGAGAAGAAGTAGAGGTCAAAGAGCACCATCGAAATTAGTTGTTATTCAGGATTTCTAGATTGTGTATTTACAAATGGTATTGGAGATTTTTTTGTTATCGTACTATTTTGAAACTGATAAATTTAGATAGGACTAGTTAAAATATGAGATGAACTCCAACCTTGTACATCATTAACACATGTATGGTGAAATCCCAAGTTAAAATTTTATTTAAAAAATAATTTTATCAGTTAAATTTTATTTTCTAATGGTTAAATTTTGATTTTATAGGTTGATTTTTTTGAACATGGTCTAGGGTTTCAAGAGGTCATGTTTTCATGCCTTAGTCTTCATAAGTAGTTTAACATGGATATGTGAATACACGGATGTTTCTATAATCATTTTTTTAATTTTTTTTGAAATTGATTTGTAAAAAGATTGTGTTTTAGAAAAAAGATAAAAAGGATGATTCAATCAATTAAATTCCCATAATAATTTATTCAGTGGAATGAACCAAATCATTACGTGTTGGTGAAAAAATAACGAATCTACAATATTCAAAATCTGATTGAATTGTATGTTTTAGAATTTTGAGCAAAGGGAGGATATTTTAGAAGTGTTTAAAAAACAAAAAAAAAATGTTTTATAAGTGTAAAATTTTTTTAGGACGGCTTTTAGAAAATTTTCAATATGTTGATAAATGGATGGGCTAAGTAGAGAATTGCTGGTACCCACAATATTCCTAATGGATTTTGTTCACTTAGTACTCAACGGTAACCCAATGGGGTCTTGATTGGTGATCCTGAACCCCTAATTAAATGTTATGATTTATTTTATCTTGAGGTTTTTTAAACACACATCTCAGGAATGTTACTCATGGGAAGCCCATAAAGTAGGGAACATTCCCTCCCATTGCTATCCTATTTATCCCTCTTTCTCTAGTGTTTTATTGTCAATAATGATTTATTTTTCATTTTAGATGATTATAGTAATCCATTATTTATATCCCTATTCCATTATTATTTATTTTCATTTAATTTCTTATGGATCTATCTAAATATTTGATGATTTATTTCACCAAAACATAGTGAAATCCTCAAAAAATGATGGTACATGTTAGTGTAATGGCTTGAAGATGTAATAAAAGGATGAATGCACCCTGTCTCTCACCATTTTAACATGGGTGTGTTGAACAATTTATTTTATTTTTTACATTTCAATTATATTTAAAATATTATTGTTTATAGTTCATTTATTGATATTAATTTTTTCCGTTACATTTCTAGGAGCACTATATAGACCGTTTTTTCAAATTTTTTCATGTTTTAGGACATTAGATATCACCCAATATGTTTTTATTGATTATAATCATTTTAATATCTATATAAATTTAATTAATAATTATTATAATTGTATAAATTTAATCTCGTGGCCAAAGATAGGTGATTAGGTAATTTATGTTGATTAATACATGCATTGATGGATTCTTAGAGAGCATGGATAATGGAGGGCTGACTTTAAAGGTTTGTTAGGTGGTCCCTAAATTATTATTCCACAAATTATGTGGTGTTTTATGTGAATATGATATGTATAATGGTATGTATTACATAAATTTAACTTAAGTGGGAATCGATGGGGCTTGGAAGAAGGTGATAATTATTTAGAAAATTTTAGGAATGAGATGAATATTTTAGTCATGGAACAAATAAAATTTTCTCTTAAGGAATAAAAATAAAATTATTAAAAAATATTTTGAGATTGATATACTTTGGGTAGTATATGGTAATTGATCTCACCATGATTCATTATTTTATTTCACCCTTATACATCTATATTAATCTACTTTTCTACTATAATTTCCAATTATTATAACAAATTTCTCTTCATTTTTTATTCATAAATTTAATTTTTATTACTTTTAAATAGATAAAATTCACATTTATCAGTGTTTTTATTTTAGTTGGATGTGATTTATAGGGCTTGGGATGATGTTGAAGAAGAATAAGCCAAACTGTGCAAATTCCAAGCACCACAGTGGGCTCAAATGGAAACGTAAACAAAATATTACATCCAATTGGGATTAACTTTTGTGGTCTCATACAAAATTAGGTGGGATATAACTCTGATAAGACATCTAGGACCAATTCATACATTAAGTTTTAAAATCAAACAGATCTATCCAAGACTTTGAATATACATGAAGTCAAAACAAATTATATATTTTAGTCATATCTAAATATTTTTGCACAAAATGATGCTAAAATTTAGGTAGATATATTAAAGAGGTGGGTAAAAAACTTTTTTTAGTTTTGTCCATATCTAAATAAGGCTGTCTACACACCGAAAACCATAGTCCAAGTTAAATTTTCTATTTTGATATGATTCCTCTCCTCGTAAAAGAATTTTTAGAGGCCATTATTCTCATTGTGGGATCAAGGATGAAGATGGATAACCACTCGAGATTACTCATCCTCTCGATGTCGGGCTAAATGGTGGGTGTTCATTGTGAGAGATCTACACACATGTCATAGATGTTTCGACACATATATTAGTAACTATATTGGATTAATTTGGGTGATAAAATATTTAATTCGATTTATCTTACATTATTTCAAATTTAATGCTTGTGTTTGATTCATGTGATTAATATGGTATTAATTTTTAAATGATCGGTCTGTGTTTTGGAGTTTGTGATTGTGATGTTCTGATTGGACAAAAAATAATCATTTTCATACCAACCTTCAAGAGATTTAAATATTTTTTGGAATATCTTATTTTATTTATATGTTTTATCCCTTTTCAAAATTATTGTTATGTCACGGTTTGATTCTTCAAGTATTGAAATCAAACATTAGGAATTAATTCAGATACCAATTAATTTCATCTAAGGAATTACTCCCATACCAAATTATTATCTAATAAAAATTAAATTAAGATGTGTGTAGTAAAATCACAATGTCCCATTTATCTAATATTATCAAAAATTCACTTAGATCGTTAACTATTGAACTCTTTTAATTAAGTTATTTTCTTAAAACTATTTTCAAAACCACCCATCTTTTATTTATTCTTATTAAAATTGTACACTATAAACCCATCAACACTCCTTGAGAAATTGAATACCATCTTTAATATTCTATAAATAACCATTAAAAACATAATTAATTTGACTTTTCATGACTAGTTGTTCATATTTTGTCACTTTTTCTAGGGAGTGCTTCTGTTTTTAGTGCGTGTTATTTCTAAGATATTTTTAAATATTGGGAATATTTATTTTCATTATCTTATGCCTTACCATATATATTTGGGTACTTATTTATTTATTGTGTAGGTTATGTTGATGATGCATTATAATCTAGAAGATTTACCTCCTATCTAACCTAAACTAGGGAGGACCTTACATCAATGACATTAAGACACACAAGACACCCCTTTAAAGGAGGACACACCACATCATTCTAATTTTCTAAACCCCTTATTCATCTAGAACAAATTTGAATCTAAAAATTACTTGAATAACATATATTAAAATAAAATAACACTGAAATACCTATCATCTCTTGATGTTGATATCCATCTTTTAATATTTCCCAGCATTGTGAACTTGGAAAATATAGAAAGCAATTTGTGGGATAAGAAAATACCAAGGGGAAACCCTTCATGAATATTATAGAATATTTAAAAGGATTTTTTCAAGTATCCCACACCACCAAAAAGTTATCAAATTTTAATAAATCATTTTTTAGGATTAATTTCTATTGATCGAAACACGATTTATTCTTTTGTAGGTGGTACTCTAGTTGAAAGACCCCATTTTTTGCAAGAACTATAATTTAGAAAAGCATGCATACCACCAATTTTTTTTTAAGGTCTATTTTATGCATTCAATTTTCCCATGATGTCCAAATAACTGAATTAGAGATGATGGTGGACAAGAAATTTGAAGAGGTAAGTACCCTTCTTTAACAACTTTATATTTTTTAAGGAAAATCCCAATCTCCTCCTCCCTTCAATTATGGTATTTGTTATTATGAAACGCACTATTCTGACCAATTCCCTCAACTGAGAGAAAAATCTAAGAGTTTCAGGGGATTATTTCTAGGATTTTCTTATAAAAACTTCTTTAGGAAAGAACCTTATTATTCATCCAACCCTAGGTGGAAATAAAACTAAACCTATAGGAAATAGGGGTATTCAAAATAACCTCAACAACCACGGAACCTACTAGGGAAGAGTAGTCATCCACCACCTCTACCTAGAAACCCTCAAATACTATAATTCATTTCCAATAACCACATAAAAGTTTTGACCCTAGACTTGAAGACATGATGCGACATATGCATTAAAATAATCACTAATTCCAAGAAACTACCGAATCATACATAAGTGATCTAAAAACCCAATAAAGAAAACTGGAAAACCTAGTGGGGGAAATTACAAGTCATGGGTTATTTAGACTACCCTCTCATCCACTATTCAATACTAGGGATAATGGAATTTCCATTTCTATAACCCTTAGGAGTGTAAATAAACATAAAATAAAAATTAACCCTCCAATAGAGTCATCTATTCCTTAAGAAACTTCCCTTCCAACCATTTCAAACGAACCTAAAAAAATCATTACCCTGAGAAAAATACAACTAATGGAAAGAGTATGGTTCTCAATGAGACACCTAGACCAACCATTACCCTTATATTTTCCTAAATGGAAACACAGACAATAGAACAAAAAGAAACTAAACATTATAAAAAAATCTTGAAATTTTTTTAAAAAAGTGCAGGTAAATATTCCATTTCTTTATACAATAAATAAAATTCCCAAATATGCCATGTTTTTTAAATATATTTTTACATAATAAAGTATACATCATGGTGGTAAAAATTTGATCTTGGGTAGTAATTTGTCATCATTGATAGATCCATCACATCCCACTAAATGAAATGATCTTGGATCATTCTTGATTCCATTCACCATTGGGGAGTATTTATTTTCAGATTCTATTATTGATTTGGGTGCCTCAATCAATGTGATGGGTCAATATATTTTCTACTCAATATAGGTTATTTATTTTAATCCCACATAAATTTTTGTGAAAAATAGAAAACTTCAGTACAGCACACCCCGCTGGTTTGTTAGAGGGTGTTCTTATGGGGTTGAAAATTTTGATTTTTCCTGCTGATTTTTATGTGAAAAAATAGAAGTTGATCGGATTAATGGACATAAAATTATTATATTAGGGAGTCCATTATTGAAAGCTACAAAATTATAATTAATATAAACAATGGTATATTATCTATGGATTTTTGTGGATGTATTTTCCACATTAAGATTCCACAAATAACCCCTTAGAAGAACATTCCTCACATTCGGTTATTTATGTTGATATACTCCCTTACCATGCAAAAACAAACTATCATTCCCCTGATGACATTTTTGAGGTTTCTTCATTGATATATATTTTAGTAAATGAATCTTGTGTAGAATTTTTTAATGGTTTAGAAATATTTATGTTGTGTTTTCTAATTGATGATTTCTTGAACACGGAGGATCCCCTGACCATCGATGATTTTCTAAGCTTATAAATGCACATTCCTCATCCAAGGATTTATCCAATAAGAAGTTAAATGAGATCAGTTACCATAACTCCCATTAATCCAAAATTCTCTTAAATTGGAAGTTAAACCACTACCTACAATTTTGAAATATCCATATCTTGAGAATGGAAACAAGGTGTGTGTCATCATTTCTGGTTTACTACCTCAATAAAATTAATTGAGACTGCTTGATCTTTTGAGATAATATATAAAAGATTTGGTATGGACACTTTATAACATTATTGGTATTTTCCCATTAATTTTAACACATCATATATTTATAAATGATGAGGCTGAACCAGTGAGGCAGGCATAATTTCGACTGAACCCAAACCTCCTAGATGTTTTTTAAAAATATGTAACAAAATTATTTGCTTCTAGAATCAATTATCCCATATCATAAATACAATGGGTTAGTCTAGGTTAGGAACATCCCCTGAAAATTGATCTAACTTTAATTAATATTAAAAACAGGGAATTGGTTCCAACTAGTGTGAATAATAGTTTCATTGTCAGTATAGACAATAACCAATTAAACCAACACACAATAAAAGACCGTTTCTTATTATTTTTTATTGAATTTCTAGAGAGGATAGTGGGGAAGTCCCACTACTATTTCCATGATTTTTATTATTGATACTTTCATATACATATTTCCCCATAAGATAATGAAAAGACAACCTTCACCTACCCCTTTGTAAATTTTCCTTATAAGAGGATGGCATTTGGTTAATAAAATTATCCCAAGTAATTTCTAGTGATTCATGGTTAGTATTTTATTAGATTACTTGGTGTATTTCATGGAATTATTCATGAAGTATTTCACTATTTATGACACCTATTTTGATTAGTGTTTGAGTACTCTTGGTTCTATCCTACATTCCTGCGTGGAAAATAAAATTTTATTAAATGAAGAGAAATTAAATTTCATGATGTGAAAAGTTATAGTACTTTTGAATTTCATTTTTGGGGATGCTATCCATGTAGATAAATAAAATTTGGATGTCATTTATTTCCAAACATTTCCAAAAAATGTTTAGGATGTGCAATCTTTCTTAGTTAATGTTGGATTTTACAATTATTTCATACATGACTTTTATAAGATTGCAGTCCCCCTCTCCAAATTACTCCAAAAAGAAAAATGCATTGTTTTTTTGATAAATAACTTGAATAATACTATAAAAAATTGAAATATAGTCTCACATCAATCCTATTAATCCATCCACCTCTAAGGGATATACCATTTGAGATCACATTTGACACCTCTAACTATGCAATTAGGGCAGTCTTATCACAATGGGTTGATCGAGCACCAAATTGCATAGTTGATTCCTCACACACACTAGAACCTACCCATTAAAACTACACCACAAAAAAATTATTAAAAATAATTTTTTCTTGTATAAATTCAGGTCATACCATTTACGGTTCAAATTCATCATGTTCTCATACCATGTAACCATCATATATCTCTTTAATAAAACACAATCCAAACCATGTCTCATTCAGTAGATTCTCCTCCTCCAGAAATTTAATTCAGAAATTATGGATAAAAGGTAGAAAACAATGTGTTGGATGACTATTTCTATAGGATTCTCCAATCCTTGGACATTGAATCTCCCCCTTGTATTCCCACAAATGACATGTTTCCTAATGATAAATTGTACTGAGAGAAAGATTTTATTCATTGGTATGTTGATATTGTAAATTATTTGGAAGCATCTTGAATTCCATTTGATTTAAAAAAACCAATTTGGATGTCTAAAAAATGAGTCTCATTGGTGAATTTGGGGAGAACCCTACCTTCGGCACACATGTAGTGATCAATTCATTAGGTGTTGTGTTCCGGATTGTGAGTTTTATTCTATCCTTAGGTTACTCCACACAATTTATTGTGGGGGCCACTTTGGTCCCCAACGGAAATCTCACAAGGTCATCTATTCAGGTATCTTTGGTAAAAAAAATTATTTCTGGATTCATGTGATTTCACTAAATCTTGTTCTGATTGTCAAATAATGGCGAATGTATGAAGAATGAATTAAATTCCACAAAACCATTTCTCTTCCATGATTTTTTTTATGTTTTGGGAATTCACTTTATGGGTCCATTTCATAATTCCTTTGGAAACCTGAACAATATTCATGGATTTTTATTATGTGTCAAAAATTGGTAGAGTAATGAACATTGAGGAAATATGATTCCAAGACAGTTGTGTATGTTTTGAGAACCCAATTATTCCACTAGTTTGGAGTTACAGGGTTCATCATCAGTTACCAAGGTTACCATTTCTGCAACCAAACAATATAATCACTATTTTGTTGGTATGTGATTGATTATTTAGTGTCTAATGTCTATCACCCATAGACCAATGTTCAAGAAGAGGTGTCTAATAGATAGGTAAAACAAATTCTTGAAAAATGGTTCATTCCAATTAAAATATTGGAGTATTAGAATTAATGATTCCTTATGGGATTACTATACATCCTTCAAAACACCCAATGGAATTTAACTATATCAGCTAGTTTTTTTGGAATGAGTTGTCACCTCCTTTTTGAGATAGATCATTGAGCATGTTTTCCCATTAAACAATGCAATTCTAATCTTCCTAGTGTAGATTATGAGTGATAGTTATATAATATGGAGTTCGATGAAATGTGTATATCTTCTTATAATAAATTGTGTATCTATAAAGAGTAAACCAAACCATCCCATGACCATATAATCCTTTATCACCAATTATATATTGGACATAAATTCCTCCTTTTCAATTCAAGGTTGAAGTTTCATCTAGGTACTCTTCATTCCCACTGGTTTGGCCCATAAAATTTTACTAATGTTTATCCATTGGGTTTTTCCCATGTTCAAAAAGAAGGAATAAAAAATACCTTCACTTTAAATGTTTAAAGGATAAAGAAATTTCAAGAATCCATTCTAGAGTCTACGATTGAGGAACTCCATGTTCAAGAAGAAACCTATGAATAACACCCTCCCAGATTTATCCTTCCATACCATAATCTATTTTATTACAGTGTGAACACTGGATACTCTAGGTGTGGGTTTGATGGTCAAATTCTTTGGTTAGTTATGAATTTTCATCATCTTTGTTCTTTTTATATATTTAGATTATTATATAAGTATTGTTACTTTTTCTCATTTCCCACCACACTTTTGTGTGAGAATATTCATAAATGATTCCCACTAAATCATGGTAAATGATGTCCACTTAATCATGGAAAATGAATCCCACATAATCATGGAAATTATTGAATATTCATGTGTAATTCCCGTTATCACGTTGTTTTAACAAAAAAAATCTGAAAGAATAAGTGTATTGTCATGAATTTAATATTGAGGTGTGACTTTTTCTCGTTGATTAGTTTCTTATTGATGATATAAATAGTTTTATCATTCTGATTCCTTTGAGAATAATGGTACACTTTTTTTGAGAAGTTTATGGGAGAATTATATCCCTTAATATCTCTACACATCCTCTCACCCAACCATGAAATGTGAATTTTTCCTACTCAATATAATGTAAATTTATTCTAGGTTAATATTTATCACATTTACAAAAACAAATCCTTACATTCATTCCTTATACGATATTTTCCATTACTGTACTAGATTGACCTATGCATGTGTACCTATTATCTAACTATTGTACACCCTCAAAAGAAAAAAATAAACTAAAAATAAAAAAACATAAAAATTAGTTTTCTTCCTTGGGAAGGTCAAACCCCACTCTTCTTCAACCTTTGATCTTGTTATAACTATTATGATTAGTTTCATGGGGAGATCAAACAAGTGTTGAGTGATGAGTATGAGATTTATTCCAAATTCTACTTTTGACAAAAACCCAAAAATAATAATAAATGAGTTGAGTGATGAAATGTAAAAAAATGGGTATATTAAGGTCGGGAGATTATGGTTTGACATATAGTAATTCTTAAGAGAGTGGTTCATGAAATTTTATTGTGAAGGATGTAGTGTAGGTTTGGTGGATTGAATCATTTAAACTAATTTTTTTTAAAATAATCTACATTTACTAAATTGAAGTTGTAATAAATAGAATGAAATGGCTTTAACCCAAATATGGAGAGTTATTGACATTATTGAGTTTTGAATTATTTTTTTGAAATTGGTATCATTCATCTCCTTAAATTTCATTCTGATACAATTTATGAGACAACTTTTTCCATGACCATAGATAATAACTCCTTGTTTTAGTTTTTATATTTGATTACATGGTAATTAGGAATTGAATATTCAATGTTATATCATCCTGAAGTTTGGAATATCTCCATGAATAATTTGTGTAAATATGACTTTTCCGAGGAGTGAAAATGTTTAGGTGTTGTGGTGTGATCGCACCATTATTCATTGTTTTATTTTACCCTCCTATAGATGTTGTGATAAATTGTGGAAATTAATTTTTATTTAACTACAAGGATTTCATGTTCATTGTTCTTAGAGAATAATTCAGTTTTGGAGTAATTCATTTTTTTCAATTAATTAGAATCCAGATTAGTTGTTATGTTTTTATTTATATTCTTGAATAACCAAACCCTTACATAAGAATTATATTTTTAAGGTCTTGAACTTATTAATGAAATAATTTCATCCAAATAATATTGAAATTTCAATAAATTTGGTATGAAAATAAATCTTGTGTTTTATAATCGGAATAAACCAAGTCACACACTCACAACCTCACCTCAATCAGTTATAAATTAGTATACTATTAATATCATGCATCAAAAAAATCATTCCAATTTTAAATAATGTAATATAAATGGAAGAAAATGTTTTAACACACAAATTACTCAAAATAAATAGCTAATATATGCCTTAGAACTCCCTTAACATTTGTGTAGCTCTGTCACAATGAATGCACACCATTTAGCCTTACATCAATAAGAGAAAGAAGCTTGAATGGATCTCATTATTTATTCTTTATCCCACTATGAGGATAGGGGCCTCAAGAACATACAATATTAGGAGAGGAATCCTCTAGAAAATAAAAATTATATCACTTCACTACTTGGTCGAACTTACAAATGGGATTCCAAGGATAGTCTTTTATAGGCAAATTGGATGGTGGTTTTGGGCACCCAGATTTAGAGTAACTAATTTTTCCAATATTTTGGTGTGTAAAAATCCTTATAGAACTTTTTATAAAACTAAAAAAAATTTAGCTACCTACTTTATTTCTCCACCTAATATTTGGAATCATTTTGTGGATGAAATATTAATATATGGAAGAAATAGAAAATAGAACATTTGACTTCATGTAGACTCAATGTCTTCAATAGATCAATTTTTTCCAATTAATGGAAGAATTGGGCACAGTTTTCTTAATAATAGTTGTATACCACATAATTTTGCATAATATCAGAAACATTCATCCAAATTGGATACATGTATTAGTTCTAGTGTCTGTTTGAGTCTACTAGGGAGCTCAGAATCTTGCACAGTTTGGCCCATTTTTTCAACTTCATCCTAGGCCCTCCAAATCACCTCCAACTACAATTAAAATATCAAAAAAGTAAAATTTTCCATCTTAATAGTGATGAAAATTAAATTATTTAATCAAATACGAATTAAAATTTTTCATAATAATTTTAATCTACAATATAATATCATCTATTAAAGTTGTATAAGGGTTAAATAAAATAGTGAATCATGGTGTGTTCAAACCACCATACCTAAATATATCCACACTTTCTAAAATTTACATTTCAAAAAATAATGTGTGGAGATATTACCAACATCGTGAAGATTTAAAATCTAAACATTAATTCTTTATATCAATGTGATCAAATAAAAAACACAATAAGGAGTTATTCTATGTGATCATGGAAAAGGTGGTCTCCTGATTTATATGAGAATAAATTTAAAGGAGATAAATAATACCAATTTGATAAAATAATTCAAAATAAAATAATATCACAAACTCTCCACATGTGGGTGTAAAAACCATTTCATTCTATTCATTCTACTTTCTATCAGTAAATATAGGTTGTTTTAAAAAATTATGCTTAAATGATTCTATCCACCGAACCACCCTTGCATCCTTTGAAATCATATTTCAAGACCCACTCACTTAATAATTCAAATAGATAATAAATTAAACTCATAACTTAGATATCCCCATAAGTTGAACAATTCATCACTCCCCTCAATTATTATTATTATTTTTTCAATCAGTGAACGTGGAATAAATATCACACTCATCACTCAACCCTTGTTTGATCTCATCAAAAGACTACTTTTAATAGTTATAAAAATATCAAAGATTGAGGAAGAGAGGTTTTTGAAATAACGAATTTGAAAACCATATTTTTTTATTTTTTAGTTTATTTTTTATTTGAGGGCATACAATAGTCGGATAACAGGTACACACGCATAGTTCAATCTGCTACAATAATGAAAAAGATTAGATATGGAACAAATGAATAGCAAAATAAATTTGAAAAGCCATGAAATATTAACCTAACTTATTTTAACCATTTACCAGGTAGTAAAAATTTACACTTCATGGTTGGATGAAAAAATGTGTGGAGATATGAAGTGAAATTTTTTTTATATAAACTACTCACATAAAGGGTATTATTATTCTCAAAGGAAAAAAATTAAAAAACCCATTTATATCATCGTCAAAAAACTAATTAACAATTTAATTTCACACCTAAATGTTAAATTCATATAAAAATACACATTCTATTAGGGATTTTTATGCTAAAAAATCATAAAAAGGTGAAATTCCACATGGTTGTTAAGTAGTTTTCATGATTAAGTGGTAATCCTTGTCCATTATTATATGGGAATCATTTTCCATGATTAGGAGGGAATCATTTATGAATATTCTGGAATAAAATATATGGAGGAAAGGGGGTAATGTGGGAAGATTAAAAATACTCATACAGGTAGATAATAATAGAAAAAGAATAAATGTGATGAAAATTCCTAACTAATCGATTAATGTACCCATCCCCCCCACCACACACACCTAGGGTATATAGTGTCCTAACAGTAATAAAGGATAATATGGGAATGAAGGATAAAACCTAGTGGGTGTCATTTGTAGGTTGATTCATGAGCATGGAGTTCCTCCTTCTGGAACTCCGTAATGGCTTCATGAAACTAATTCATCTATAACCCATTAATAGTGAAATTTTGTTTTGTTTCTTAAATTTTAAGCTAGAAAAAACAAAATGGATAAATATTACTAATTGTGTATGGGCCAAACCCTTGGTAATGAAGCTTACCTAGATGTAACTTGATCAATGTATTGAAAATTAGGACCCCTTTCTCATTGTATAATTGGTGATTAAGGATGATATGGTCATGGGAAGCCTTGGTTATCTCCTTATAAATACGGGAGTTCTTATAGGAATATCTCCTCATTTCAATCACCTCCAAAATATATTACTTCCTCTAAGTACCTATGGTTCATTTAATATTTTGTCTTCCCCACTTTTATAGCATAATCATTTAAAAATATATGATGTGTTCACATTTCTAGAATAATATTAGGAATTTCAACAATTTCCCATCCAAAATATTGTTTATACAACATTAAAATATCATGCAGTCACAATTTATACTCCGAGTGTAGTGAACTAGAAATGATGTTAGGAAGCTTGATTCCCTTCTCAAGATATGAATATTCCAAATTTTTAGTAAGTGTTTAATGTTTCAATTTGGTGGTGTTTTGGATATATGGGAGTGAATTTCAAATTTATATGTCAGTGATCTAAATTAAATTATCAGTAGTAACATCCCTAGATGAGGAATGAGCTTTTAAAATTTGATCAATATCATTGATGTTCATGGGATCCTTAGTGTTCCAAAAGTAATCTATTAATAGACATGCATGAAATATTTCTAAACTGGTATAACATTCTATGGATAATTAATTTCCTATAATATCTAAAAAGAATGAAAAACTAAAAACAGGATCATGGGAAAGAAAATAAGTCCATTCAATGGAATGGGTTACATCAATATAATTAACTAAAAGTGGGGAATGTTCTACTAAGGGGTTCTTCATGGCATTAAGGGTGTTAAAGTGGACAATGTCACCAAAACATTCCATTCATAGTGTACCATTCGGAAAATTAATTATGGATTATGTAGTTTCAGGAAAGGAAACCCCTATATAATCAATTCATGTCCATTAATCATATCATCTCCCATTGTTGGCACATAAAATCATTAGAAAAATTTAAATTTTCACCCTTATAAGAACATCATCTAATACACCAATGGGGTGTGATGTACTCCAGTTTGATATTTGGTCATAAATTCTAGTGGGATTTAATTACCCAATCGGTAATGGGGAGAAAATAGAGTGAGGGATAACATTTATAGAGGCACCCAATTCAAGAATTTCATTAGAAAATGAATACTCCCCAATGGCTCATGGAATTTAGAATGTTCCCATATCAATACATTTTCTGGGAAGTGATAGATCAATCAATATTGATAAATTCTTCCAAAATATCATCTTTTCATCACTATAATGTTGAATTCAATTTATTCAAATAACTTTTATATACTTGTAATATTGTGGAATTTGTTTTATGACATCAATTAGTTGAATATTAACCTAATGGTTTTTAAAAATTACCATGATTTTTTATCATGTTCAGAATATTTTTTTTGGAAGGGCGGCCCTTTTGGGAAATGAAAGGGGAATGGTGATCCTAAGAGCATCATCGATAAACACACTCTTTCAATTAGTGTGACTTTTCTCCAGACAAGGAGTTATCTCAGGACAATGATTTTTCTTATTTTTTTCAATTGAAATTGTTGGAGTGGAACTTTCCTCAGGATGTGATGAATCTATTGGAGGGTTAATTTTGATTTTATGTTGAGTTACACTCTAAAGGGTGATGTAACTGACCATTCCCTTTCTCATGAGATTTACTAGTGGTTGAGTGGTCAGTTTACCTGATCCGTGACTTTATATTTCCACCACCAGGATAGATATTTTTTCTAATTGGTTGCATAGGTCTTGTATGGAATTTTGTGTGGTTTGTGAAAATTATAGATTATTTACAACCATTTTTTCCATTATGTATTCTAGGATAGGCTCAAGTTTTATAGGTTGTTGTTGGAAAGGCCATTTTGGTGGTTGAGGATTTCTGGGTGGTGGTGGTGGATGACTACTCTACCCTAGTTGGTTCCATGGTTGTTGATGTTGGTTTGAATACCCCCTTTGCTATAGTCATGGTTTTATTTCCACCTAGGGTTGGATGGATAGTAAGTTTCTTACCTAAAGGGATGTTTAGAGGGACAACCTAGAAATATTGACTCATAAATCTCATATGTTTCTCTTAGTTGATGGAATTGGTCAAAATTGTGGGTGTAGAAATAATAGATACAATAATGGATGGGAGGATGATATTGGGATTTCCAATGGGAAAGAGAAAGTTTTTGAAGAAGGGTGCTTACCAATTCAGAAATAATTTTACCTTCATCTCAAATTCAGTAGTTTTCACCTCATGGAGACCTCAAATGGAAACATTGAACCTTGAACCAAAAATTTTCATGTTTAGATCCATGATCTGAATTAGGTTTCTTTCAGTAATTGAGATCTTATCAACTAGTGCACCGCCTACAGCAACATTAATCATGCTTCGTTCAATAGGAATTAAACCTTCATAAAAATATTTTATCAAAATATTATCATGGATATCATGGTGTGGGAAACGTTAACAAATATTTTTAAATATTTACTAGTATTTATGAAGTGTTCCCACTTGATATTCTATTATCCTGAAAATTTCATTCCTTATTATTACAGTTCAAAAGGATAAGAAATATTTTTCATGAAAATTCATTTCTTATCTCTCCAGCCTCTGATAGGGGAATTAACATAATACAACCAATATTTTGTAGTTTCCTCTAATGAAAAGAGAATTTCATATTATTCAATTATTGTATATATACATCAGTAGGTTTTAATGTATAGCACATTGAATGAAATTATATTAAATGTGTGTTTGGGTATCCTCTATAAAGTCCTCAAAATCATGTTAATAAATGAATAAGACCAGATTTAGTTCGTAGTTTTGTATTTCTCCTTGAATTTGAATATAACTAGGTTGGATATCAATATCAGTCGAGGATAGTTATATTAGTTCTCTATTATTTTCATCCATGTTATACAAGTTATTTTCAGTTCCTAATTTTTTTCGTGGTGAATAGGGGTTTAGAAAATTTGAAATATGTGGTGTGTCCTCTTTATATTTTTTTTCTTGTGTGTCTCGATGTTGTTGACAGAGGATTCCCACTGGTTCAAGTTCAAAAGGAGGTAAATATCAAGTATTAGAACGTTTTATGTACAAAAAACTACAAAAGAAATAAATCAAGATACAAAAAGTTATGAAAAGGTAGAAGATAAATAAAATAATTATTCACACAATTTACAAATATCTTATTTTAAACATGCACTAAATACTGAATCAATCATTGAAACAGTGCAAAAATTTGAATGTGCTGTCCTAAAAATTCAATTAGATTATGTTTTTAAAGGTTATTTGTAGCATAGGGAATACCCTTGGTCGTCTATCAAGGATATTTTATGGGTTAATATTGTGAATTTTTAGTAAAATTAGTAAAGAGGGGTGGTTTCAAAAATATTTTTTAGAAAATAAACTAATTAAAATAGATTAATAGATGAACAATGAAGTGGATTTGGGTGTTCATGTTTTATTCAGTCATTTAATGTTTTTGAACATCATTTTTTGATTAAATAATTTAATGTTGATCACTTTTATAAAATGAAGTACCAATTTGTTTTATGTTTTCATTTTAGATGGAGGTGATTTGGAGGGCCAAGGATGATGTTGAAAAAATATGGGCCAAACTATGCAAGATTCCAAACGTCCCAATGGAAAAAAATAGAAACTACAAATAGTATATACATCCAATTGGGCTTAAATTTTTGGTATGATCCAAAATTTGGTGGGATACAACTCCTATGAAGAAACCCAATCCTAATTCTTCCATTACATGGCCCAACCAAACTGATCATTCCAAGACATTGAATGAGCATGAAGTCAAAAGTTTTTTTCTATATATCATCTATATATATATATAGATTTCATCCAAATAATTATTCCAAACATTCATTTTAAATATTAAAATGTTGTTTCAAAAACATTATATTTTTATCTAAAGAGAGATAAGGTTTTCTACACACCCAAAATAATGGTTCAGGTGATTTCTCTAAATATTGGTGCCCAAAACAAACATTCACATTGCCTATAAAAGAGTGCACTGTGTACCCCATTGGTAAGATACACCAAGGAGTTAAGTGCTGAAGTATTTTAGTTCTAGAGACCCCTATCCACATAGGTGGATCAATGATGAATAAGGAGATCAACCCAAGCTTCCTCCTCCTCTTGATATTGGGCTAGATGGTGGTTATTCCTTATAAGGGAGATACACACATGTCAAGGGAGTTATGAAGGATATATTATCTGTAACACCCCAAATATTTTATTGTATGTTTCTCTTAAATACATTGTATTTTTTAGAAAGCTTATATTTTATAAATCTACGAGCCTCTATGGAACAAAACGTGATTATTTATAAGCGATAGTCAAAACCTAACCATTAAACTAAAACTTTCCAGCTCTGTGATTTGAATTTTGAAAATCTAACATAAACCGTTGTGTTCAAGATGATATTTAGAGTCTGATAGAATTAACTTCATTTTTAGTGAATATTAACCTACTCTTAGGAATAGTAAACTAAAATTAGGAATAGTAACTAACCCTTATGAATAGTAATATGTCTCTTATGAATGGTATCCATACCTTTGAGTGTATAAATGAATTTAGGCACCTCAAAAATGAAGATGATTACTTTAAGTGTTTATATATTTCAATTAAATAAAGATTTAATTAAATATTTAATTTAATTAAATATTTACTTAATATTATTTATAAAATTATTTTTTAAAAATGGACTTCATTTTTTGATTCGACATGTCGAAAAATGGTTAGGAATAATTTTTTGTAATTTTTCTAAAATACTAGAATTTTTGGTGAATAGTAAAATACATTAATTTACCATATAAATACATTATAATTTAAATGAACTATTCCTAGCATCATGAGTGATTTAAGCACCCAAATCTCTAACTCACATGAATATGTTACAATTCTTGGTCATGGAATACTCACTATTTCTTTTCTTGAAATAAAAAAAATTATGATTATAATATTATGAAATCTCCTCTCCACTCCACTATATAAACAACCCCTCACCCCCTCTTCCTCCCACACAACTCAAACTTCAATCCATGCCTAAATTATGTCAAATACTCTTCCCATGACCTCTCCCCACATCCAAGACCTTCTGGTCTCACCAAAAGGCCAAAAACAAAGGCCTTAATGAGATTCTCTAGGAGGAGTACTCAATAGGTTATCCTTTCTTCTCTTTTCTTTCAATTTCATTTACAAAGTTCCATTATTTTGTTCTCTATTCTCACCGCCCGTCATAATAATTCAATGATAATTCCACTACATTACATGTAATGGATTTTCATTATGATAATGGAATATTTCATCATAATCACTCTCTTTTCTCCTCCTTTTATACAATAAATGCAAACACCATCGGAGATGTGTCAATTCATCACACTCAAGGAAGACGGGTTTTCAATTTTCATTAATATCTTAAAAAATTGTCATGAAACCCTTTAAATTGTTGAAACAGGTCATAATATTTGTTTTTTATCTTGATTAATGTTTTGTAATCCTTATACATTCCGAATATGGAATAATAATACAAAACAAGTTCATTGTGCGCAAAACTACCAATCCAAATCCAAGCGTTTATTTTTAACTCACCAAATGATTAATACTCATGGTATATAACCAGAATCATTATAAGATCATATATATATCTTTAATGTCAATAATAATTTATATTAACAATTATGTATGTTTAACCAAATTTCAAACAAACATCCAATCATGAATACCAGTAAAAGGATCATGAAAACCAAAGATGAAAATGCTACCAAAATAGTAAAATTGAATCTCTTAAACCCATAAAAAAGGACATTAATGAACCAAATCAGGTTATAAAATATCAAATAAATGTTTATTAGGTTCTGAAAATATTAATTAATTAATCTAAATTTTATTATTATGGTCATTAAGAACAATCAAGAACACCTTCGAGCACAAGGTAAGGTATTTCTTAACTCAATTTTCATTATTTGAGTTAGAAATCTATTTCATTAGTTACATTGTTCCAATAATATGTGTGAATTACCTATTATTTTTTATATTATATTTATCCACTTATATTTTTTGTATTTTTATTTTCCACATGTAAATATTTCATTCATTTATCTCCACTCTAATTATACAATCTTTTTAGGGGATCCTCTCTCTCACATTTGTTCGAGAGTCTACCCTATGTTGTTCCATTTTATTATTAATTCCTAATTATGGGGTATGATTTATCACCTACTCTATACTGCCATTGTGTCATATAAATAATTAGATACCCCTTTACCTCTCATTATTCCTTCACAATAACACTCGTTTCCATGCCGAAATATTTGTAAGGGGTTTTCTCATCTCACTTTCAATTTTGTGGGATTTCCATTGTTCGCGTCTTATTTCTTATATGTGGTATTTTTGTACTACCATTTGATATATTTTATCATGATTATATTTATATTAATGTTACTCTATGACTCTTTTGGTTGTTATTAACTTTTGGTCAACGACTCAATTGAATACAACGCAGTAACGAGCCTTGTCTCAATTTTCACTTGATTGTGACTTCCTCTGTATGATGCACCTACTCTTTCTTATATAATGTACCTACTTCCCATTTGAGATCAATTTTAAATTGAAATTATATTCCATTTAAATTTATATATTCTCATATCATGGATAATATTTTTTCCTAAGACGTATACCATTTTACATACTATATTTATTTTGAATGTTGTTTTGACTATGGAAATATTGATGAATCTGTATCCACTATTCTATACGGATAATGTAAATTCATTTAAATATTTTTTTGATTCTATGTATAAATAATTATTTGTATTAATAGGTGGGTGGGGCTCTCTACAGCCCCACGATACATCAGTAGATTTCATAATACAAATCAGTTTGACGACAAACCCTTCGAGATTCTTTCCAAAAATTAGACGGGTTTCTACCCACAGAACTAAACCATTTTAACAGTATTATGGTATCATATTCTAGATACATTATGTCAAATTTATAATCATTATCTTTATTCGTTGCCATCTATTACTATTCATGTGGTTTTTACTATGACAAAATCGATGGATGCGTTTTCCATCTCAATTTATTAATGGCATAGTTTTTTATTTATTCACCCTGCCATATTGATTATGTCAAATTGTTTTAAATTCAGTTATTATTGATTCATTCTTCTACCATTTTTATCCCTTACTCAGCATTTGAGATCTCCCCTTTCATTTTTTACTTTCAACAGGTGGTGAATAAGAGACCATTTATTGTGTTCCTGTGGATGCAGTTTTTAGTTTTTATTTTGTATTGTATGTTTAAAACTTTTACAATGTAATTGTGAGTTACATATATGTATATAGTTTCTTAAATACTACTAAACTGATCATTCCATTGGGATTTTAATTTCTTATAACCATGCCAATATAACATGTAATGCAACATCTCTGATCTAGAGGGGTCAGGGCGTTACAGCTGTTATCAAAGAAAGTTTAGTATGAACATTGGGAACAAGATTAAAAAATCTAGATTAGGGAACAAATACACAAGGTAGTATTTGAGGTTATGTGTAAAAGAATGTCCTGGTATTTTGCTAAGGAATAGATTATGTGAATCTTTCTAAAAAATACATCCCTGGCTGGATACGAGCAAGTAGAGGTGGCTCTAGAACAGATATACCTAGGAGTGAAAACTCTGACAAAGAGTTTCGGGCTTGACCCGGGGTATCCTGGTACACGACAATGGGCCTTGTAGCACTCTTGGTTATGACACTCCCAAGAGATATTATAAGGATATTTCATATTTTCTTTATAATCGATTATAAAGGAATGATATGTAAAGTATTCCTCAAAGAAACCATTTTTCTGATTTTGGGATTAGCCATGCGTAGGATCTAAATTTATGCTATGTATTTTATTAAGTTAATATTATACATTATGATTCATACCCTAATATAATGTGTGAAATTATTTAGAAATGGTGTCTAATGGACGAAGATTAATTAATACTTGTGGGAAATGTAGGGATCTCCCCACTGAGCAAGTCAAAATAGCCAATGTTGGAGCAGATCATATCATGACCATATTGGGGAAACTTACTCAGGTTAAAGAATAACCACTCCACACCTATGTTGGATCGTTTCATGCAGAATATTCCCCCATATTTCAATGGTACTACTAATCCAGTGTTATATGAGTAGTGGATCAAGTCCCTTGAAAAGATATTCATGCCATTAAGATAAAATGAAAATGAAAATGTAAGACTGCCAATATATAGTCTCAAGGGTGATTCTGATCAATGGTGGTCCTTGACTCAGAATACCATAGAGGTAGAATAAATAGATGATATGAAATGGAGGACAATTGAGTAAATATTCTCGAAAAATATTTCCCTCATGAGCAACGAACCAATATGAAGAAGAAATTCCTTAGTTTAAAGTAATGGGAAGAAGACAGTGTTGTAGAGAATGAGGCTTCCTTCACAAGGCTAGCCAGGTATGCTGTAGATTATATATGTGACTCAATATACAAGATTTACCATTTCATTGAAGGTCTTAATGAAAGTCTTTGAAGGGCACTGACATCTCAAACATTTTCATCATATGATGAAATTGTATCATGTGCCATCAAAACCTAGAAAGAATTTTCTAGTTAAAATTTGATCAAGGGAAACCAAGATAAGAAGAGTTACTCTGATAACTAAGGTAAAGGTTAAGCACCAAATAAGAGAAAGGGAATTATGAAATTCCCATTATGTGATAATTGTGGAAAATATCATCTCGAGAAATTCTTGAAAGTCATGGGAGTCTATTATAAGTGTGGAGAAAAGGTTCATCAGTCTTATGAATGCAAGGGGAATAAAAAATTTGATGATTTTCAACACTAGAACTATAGAGATATGGGAGACTATGAAAATGAATTTCCTAATCCCCAAATAAACATGCCTCAGAAATATCCAAGAGAGAAAGGGACAGCTTATGCGATTTAAACCACGCAAGTTGAAGTTCCAAATGATGTGGTGGAATGTACTTTCATTGTTTCCTCAAACATAGCCAACACATAATTTAATACTGGATAATCACATTAATTTATATCTTCCTAGTTTTACATGAAAATTATACATGTCCAATTTTATTTAATAAATGAGTTATCAGTAAAAACTCTTAGTGGATGCATCATTGAAAAAATGGAATGCCAACTAGTCCCCCTCATGACACATAAACATGATTTAGTTTCTAACCTTTTCATCATACAAGTGATTGAATTTGATATAATTCTCAGTATAAATTGGATGTCAAAATATGATGCTAATATTTTTTGTAAGAAAAATGAAGTTACAATTTTTGAAAATGGTGTATAATCTCAATTCATTAGAGTAGATACCTCGCTTTGACAACCCTGCTTTTATTACAGACTTAAACATTATTTATTACATAAAACATCACTTGATACAACAAAGACGATCGAGAGGTTTAGTGTATTTGGGGCTTAGTATCATTACATAAAAACATAAAACCTGAAATACAACATCTTTATTGAAAACATCCTTTACATTACCACTACATTCCCTCGTACATAGCATTGCATGGGATAACCTGAGGACATGCATAAAAAAAGGTGAGCTATAAAGCCCAGTAAGGGAGTACACATGGAATAACATGAGCAGTACAATTCATGTTAGACAATAGGCATATCAATAGATCGTAAGAAAAACATGAACATAAAGGCATGATAAAGCATGATAATCATAACATGGAAATGTGGCAACAACACTTAACATGGAATTAGCATGAGCCAAGGCACATTGCACATAGAGCATGAGTAAATCTTCATTGCATACAAAGCATGCGTAAAACCTCATTTCACTTTAATTATCATTAGTCAACACTCATTGCACATGAAATATTATGATATTATACTTTACCCAATGCATTGGAGCGTTATTAGGGCGCACCATTCTTAAACATTTCATTTCATGCATAAGTGTACCACATGGATCATAAAACATGGATTCATAAAACATAATCATTTATTCCATGATAAAGGAATGTGGAATTCAAACATGAAACTTTATAATCAATAGTTAAATGTGTATAAAGGTTAATACCCTTGATGGAGAAATGGGCATGGTATTCACTACACAATGACATAGTCTTAGAAAATCTGTGCGATTTCAGCAGCGTAACGGCGTGACATAAGAATTCATAAAAATGGTTGATGAGAGTGAAAGGGGGTACTCATAAAATTTACATGTAATGGACAGTAAGGAGGTCATATAGATACATGTCCCATCAATTGTAATGGAATTTTATATTCATGATACAAAAGTATTGCTTGAATATAAAAGAGGAGAGAGAAGTTCCTTTCGGAATTTCCGCATAGTAACCGGTGTACATGGGAGGCATTTAATGATAGAGAAAGGGGTCTCACATCATTCAAACCTAATGATCGTTTTATAATGGAGGTTAAAAACCATACCCCAACATTCATAATTGAAATTAAAAGTGCAAAACCACTTAAATAAAATTGGACAAAAATGAGAAAGGAAGAAAAAACCCTTACTTGGAAGTGTGCTTCCAAATGCTAGAGAGAGGCTTGTGAGAGGCTTCTTGGGAGCTTGGGGCACCTTGGGAGGATTATAGAGAGAGTAGGTAAGAGGTTGGACGAACTCCAAGGGCTTTCAGTGAGGAGGAAGTGGGAGCTTGGGTGGGTTTACATAGGAAAGGTGAGGGAATTATTTATTATTTAGGTTTGGGAGCCCTTATATTAAATTAATCCAAACCACAAACCATCCTATGGTTTTTTGAAAAGGGAAGATGAAAAAAATATTTTATGAGGCCAAATTCCAAACTTCGTAAAATAATAATGTTTCTTATGTGGAGGTGAGTCAGACTCTAATGGAAATTAATTAAAAAAGGCAAAGTGTTGAATAAGTCTTGAGGGGTCCATTAATGCTTTGAAGAGTAAGTCAAACAAACCCAAAATCACATTATTTTAATTTTAAAACATATATTGGCCGAACATAAAGATTATAGTATTTTATTACATCACTATTGGGTCATTATGATGTCATAAAACACATTATATTTTTAAATGGTAATTAATTTTTACCGAAAAATTTTACTATCTCAGAAAATTATGAAAAATTCACCGTTGGATAATTTCAACATCCTGATTCCAAATATAACATTTATTTTATTTAAATAATTTTCTAAATATGTGAATTTTTACTTTTAAAACAAAAACCGACATTTATCAAAAATTCACGGGTTTTGACAGAAATGGCTTTCAAACCTTGATAAAAAATTTAATTGCATTCATAAAATTATAAGATCATTTATATTTAATAAAAATTAATTGAATAATAATATTTTTATTTTATTAAAATGTTATTTAATTCAAAAATCCCTTAATTTAATGAAATAGATTTTTTAATTAAATAATAACTAAAAACACCATTTGTACTTTGAAAAATATTTACAATGTCTCAAAAATGACTAGAAGTTATATTCATTATTATGTACAAAAAATAATGTACATGAACATAGTACTACTTATTTTTTACATAACCCCTTAAAACATCCACATAAGACCTAAGGGTAAGGTGTGTGATGGTGACAGACTCTTGGGTGGCTCAGATGACATCGCTCGAGTGGTAATTTAAATCAACTTCCACTTTTACCGTAGATGGTCATGTTCGAGCTTGACATGATGAAGCTCAAATTGGGCTTGGTCAAGAGCGAAGCCCAAGGATGCCACCTATTTTCTGAGCTCCGAAAAATGGGCTTCATATGGGGAAATTCTACTAGATGAGGCCATCGCTTCTTTTGTCTGAGTAAATTTGGTTTTGTTAAAGTGCTATATTTATACTAATCATGTGATCACTGTTCAACGGCTATATTAGCAGCGGTCAAAAATCATAACATAAAACCAAATAAGTTGACATCTCATAAAAACATTTTATATAAAGAGACATTTAATAAGATCAAGAGGGATTTTCCATTAATGAAAAATTGGTTCGTTACATAAATAACCAAATAGTAAATCCTAATAATGTAGTAAAATCCTAATCCCAAAAATAACCAAACCTCCATCTGATTCCAACTATGACAACCCTTCTTTTATTACAGACTTAAACATGATTTATTAAATAAAACATCACTTCATACAACAAATAAGATCAAGAGGTTTAGTGCATTTGGGGCTTAGGATCATTACATAAAAACTTAAAACATGAAATACAACATATTTATTGAAAACTTCCTTTACATGACCACTACATTCCCTCGTACTTAGTATTTCATGAGATAACATGAGGAAATGCATAAAAAAGGGTGAGCTATAAAGCCCGGTAAGGGAGTACACATGTAATAACATGAGGAGTACAATACATGTTATAAAATAGGCATGTTAATAGATATTAATAAAAACATGAACATAAAGGCATGATAAAGCATGATAATCATAACATGGAAATGTGGCAAACAACACTTAACATGGAATTAGAATGAGCCAAGGCCCATTGCACTTGGAGCATGAGTAAATCGTCATTGCACATAAAGTATGAGTAAACCCTTGTTGCACTAGAATTATCATGAGTCAACACTCATTGCACATGACGTATCATGATACTATACATTATCCAATGCATTGGAGCGCTATAAGGGCGCACCCTTCTTAAACATTTCATTTTATGCATAAGTGTGCCACATGGATCATAAAACATGGATTCATAAAACATAATCATTTCTTCCATGATAAAGGAATGTGGAATTCATACATGAAACTTAATAATCAATAGGTAAATTTGCATAAAGGTGAATACCCTTGATGGAGAAATGGGTATGGTATTCACTACACAATGACATTGGCTTAGAAAATCGGTGCAATTTCGGCAGCGTAACAGTGTGACATAAGTATTCATAAAAATGGTTGATGAGAGAGAAAGGGGTTCCTCATCATATTTACATGTAATGGACAGTAAGGAGGTCATATAGATACATATCCCAACAGTTGTAAGGAAATTTTAGATTCATGATTCAAAAGTATTGCTTGAATGTAAAAGAGGAGAGAGAAGTTCATTTCGGAATTTCGGTATAGTAACGGGTGTACATGGGAGGCATTTAATGAGGGAGAAAGGGGTCTCCCATCATTTAAACATAAAGAGGGAAGTATGAGGGAGGTGAAAAACCATACCCCAACATTCATAATTGAAATTAAACATGCAAAACAGCTTAAAGAAAATTTTACAAAAATGAGAAAGGAAGAAAAAAATCCTTACATGGAAGTGTGATTCCAAAGGCTAGAGAGAAACTTGTGAGAGGCTTCTTGGGATCTTAGGTCACCTTGGGAGGATTCTAGAGAGATTAAGGAAGATGTTGGACGAACTCCAAGGGCTTTGAGTGAGGAGAAAGTGGGAGCTTGGGTGGGTTTATATAGGAAAGGTGATGGAATTATTTATTATTTAGGTTTGGGACCCCTTATATTAAATTAATCCAAACCACAAACCATCCCATGGTTTCTGACCATGGTTTTTGTCAAAGGGAAGTGGAAAACAATATTTTATAAGGCCAACGTCCGAAATTTTTAAAATAATAAGGTTGCTTATGTGGAGGTGAGTCACACTCCCATGAAATTCTATGTACGAGGGAATGTAGTGGTCATGTAAATGAAGTTTTCAATAAAGATGTTGTATTTCATGTTTTAAGTTTTTATGTAATGATCCTAATCCCCAAAGACACTAAACCTCTCGATCTTCATTGCTGTATCAAGTGAATTTTTATGTAAGAAATCATGTTTATGTTGTAATAAAAAACACGGTTGTCATACTTGCCATCTGATTCTTATCTAGACACACCCCTAGTAGCTCCATTAAATGAAATTCTTGGTGATGAAGAGAACCAAATATCTATATGTGTGGGAAAAAATCTTAAAATTGAATATGTGCATATAGTGCAAGAATACGTTGATGTGTTTCTAGATAATTTTCCTGGACATCCTCCATAGTGGGAAATTGCGTTTTCCATTGACTTAATTCCTTTTGCAAGACCTATATCAAAAAACCTCTATAGAATGTCCATTTTGGAGTTATTAGATCTAAAGAAACAACTAGAGGAGTTAATTGAAAAAGTATTTATTCGTTATAGTGTTTATACATGGGGAGCCCCGGTCCTATTTGTCACAAATAAAGTTGGATCTGTGAGGTTGTGCATTGATTATCTGGAAATCAATCCTATTAAAAAAAATAATAAGTGTCATCTACCTCGAATTGATTATTTATTTGATCAAATTCATGGATCTCAGTACTTTTAAAACATTGGACTTTGCTCCGGATATCATCAGCTGCGTATGTGAAAAGAAGATATTCTTATGAAAACATCTTGAATCACGTATGGGCATTACGATTTTACTGTGATTCCTTTTGGATTGACTAAATCACACTCTGTTTTCATGTATTTAATGAATAGAGTTTTCAAGGAATATGTTTTAACTTTGTGGTAGTAATCATCAATGATATCCTGGTATACTCAAAATTCTATGAGTACTATGAGGATCACTTGCGGTATATTTTGAAATATATTAGAAGAAATAAATTATATGGGAAGTTTAGCGAGTGCATATTCTGTCTTCAATCAGTTTCTTGTCTAGGACATATTGTCACTATGGAAGGAATCCTAGTGGATCCTTCAAAGAAAAATGCAATCCCAGAATGGCCCACACCAACAAACATAACTGAGGTACACAATTTTATTTGCTTAGCAGGTTACTATGGGTGTTTCGTTCTGAATTTCACCTGACTGGCTAACCCTCTAACCAAGATAACATGTAATGGAGTTAAGTTGGTGAGGACAAAAGATTGTACAAAATGATTCAAAAATTTTAATAGAAGATTAGTCAATGCTCCAATTTTGACTCTTCAATCTAGAAGTGATGGATCAGGGATATACAGCGATGTATGAAAGAATGGGTTGGGTTGCATCCTTATGCAAAATGATAAATTTATTGATTATGCATCAAGACAGTTAAAGACCCATGATAAAAATTATCCAACTCATGATCTTGAGTAAGTAGTCGTAATCATTACTCTGAATATATTGATGCATTATGTCCAAGGGGAAAGATGTGATATTTATACAGACCACAAGAGTTTGAAATACATTTTCACCCAAAAGACCTCAACATGAGGAAAAGTAGAATGATCATGTTTTTAAAATATTACAATTTTTAATACACTACCATCCATGAATGTCGAATATGGTGGCTGATGCATTAAAAAGGAATGATCATGGACTTCTGACTCAAATGAGGATTGAGAGAGATCCTATATTTTTTGATGTACTAAATATGGATATGGGAATTGTTAAGGAAGGGGAAAAATATTTTATCTTTTAAATGATTGATAAACCATATTTATTAGAGAAGATAAAAAGATCTCAATATGATGATGAGAATCTGAACAAGAAAATTATTTCTGTCAAGGATGGGAGACTGGATGACTTTTTGTATGAAGGAGTTCTGAAATTTGGGAAGAGTTTATACATTCCATCTGTACCTGAACTAAAAAGGAAACAATTAGACGATTCTCATAGCTCAGATTTCACTATACACCCGGGTAGGACCAAGATGTATAGATATCTGAATGAATATTTTTGGTTGGATAATATGAAGCAGTAAATGGCTAAGTATGTGTCAAGGTTTCTATTTTTTCAATATGTGAAGGCAGAGAGAAAAAATCCCAAATGAATAATGTAACCCCTCCCTATTCCTATGTTGAATTGGGATAACATTATAATGTTTTTTTTTTCACCAAACTACTGAGGACACCTAGAAGGAATGCTGCAATATTGGTAATTGTGGATTATCTCACAAAATCAGCACATTTTCTACTAATAAGAAAGTATTTACCACTTGATCACTGTTTAAGACATTATATTAATGAAGTTGTAAGACTTCAGCGTGCACCTCTATCGATTGTGTCCGATTGAGATCCATGTTTTACATCAAAATTTTGGAAATGTCTCAAGAAGGCTTTAAATACTATGCATTGTATGAGTACTACTTATCACCCCCAAACCGACGAACAGTCAAAAAGGACTACTCAAACTCTAGAAGATGTTATGATATCATGACCTCCTCACTTCCAAGGTATGTGGGAGCAATACTTTCCTTTGGAGGAATTTCCCTATAACAATAGTTTCGATTCAAGTATTCAAATGGATCCATAATGAAGACTTATATGAAAAGATATGTCGAACTCCAACTTTTTTGGATGAAGTTGGTGATAGGAAACTTATAGGCCTAGAACTTATTAAAGAGGCCACCGAAAAGGTGAAGACCATACAAGACCATATTAATGTACCCCAAAGTAGGAAGAAGAGTTATGCTGAAAACCAAATAAAGGATTTAGAATTCTATGTGGGAGAACATGTATTTCTGAAATTATATCCATGGAAGGGTGTCTTAATGTTTGATAAGAAATGGAAATTGAGCCCCAAGTACATCATAGCATTTGAAATTCTAGAAAAAATCAGAGCTACAACATACCATTTAGCAATCCCTCCAAGTCTCTCCAGAGTCCATGATGTGTTTCACGAGTCAATGTTAAAGAAATACATGACAGACCCTATGCATGTACTCACCTATTAATAAATACAACTTGAAACTGATTTTTCATACAGTGAAATTCCTATCAGGATTCTTGATACAATGGATCAGGTAATGAGAAATTAGACAACTTGTCTAGTAAAGGTTCTTTGGAGAAACTAGAATATGGAGGAAGCAACATGGGAACCTGAGGATGTTATGTAGAAGAACTACCCACATCTTTTTTGTGGGATTTATACATAAAATTTCACGGACAAAATTTTCGAAAGAGGGAATAAGGTAACACCCCAAACATTTTATGAGACATTTCTCTTAAATAAATTTTATTCATTAGATAGCCTATATTTCATGAATCAATGAGCCTCTATGGAACAATACATGGTTATTTATAAGAGATAGTCATAACCTAACCATTAAACATAAATTTTCCAGCTATGTGATTTGAATTTCGAAAATCTGACATACACGGTTGTGTTCAAGATGATATTTAGAGTCTGATAGAATTTACATAATTTTCAAGGAATAGTAACCTACCCTTATGAATAGTAACCTGCCCTTATGAAGAGTATCTTACCCTTATGAATAGTAATATGACTCTTAATAATTTTATCCATACCCTTGATTGTATAAATGAATTTAGGCACCTTAAAAATGAAGATGAATATTTGAAGTGTTTATATACTTCAATTAAATATTGATTTTATTAAATATTTAATTAATCATATTTAGAAAATTATTTTCAAGAAATGGACTTAATTTTTGGATTCTACATGTCAAAAAATGGTTAGGGTTATTTTTTGGTATTTTTTCTGAAATACATGAATTTTTTTTAATAGTAAAATACATTAATTTGTCGTATAAATACATTATAATTTAAATTAACTATTCCAAGCATCATGAGTCATGTAAGCACACAAATCTAGAAATGAAATGCATATTTTACTATTATTGGTCATGAAATACTCACTATTTCTTTTCTTGAGAGAATATAATAAAATAATGATTATAATATTAAGAAATCTGATATCCCTTCCCCTATATAAACCACCCATCACCCCCTCTTCCTCCCACACCACTCATGCATCAATGCTTGCCTAAATTATGGAAAATAAAATTCCCAATCCCTCACCCCACGTCTAAGACCTACTGGTCTCAACAAAAGGACCAAAAAGTCTTTTAGAAGATTCTCATGGAGGAGTACTCAAGAGGTGAACCTTCCTTCTCTTTTCATTCAATTTCTTTTACAATGTTCTGTTATTTTGTTCTCTCCTATCACCTCCCCTCATACAAATTCAATGATAATTATAGTACCTTACATGTAATAGATTTTCATTACTCTAATGGAATATTTCACCATCTTTTCTCTTTTCCACGCCTTTTATACAATACATGAAAACACTATCCGAGGGGTGTCAATTAATCACACTCACGGAAAACGAGTTTTCAATTTTCATTAATATCATAAATACATTCCATGAAACCTTTTCAATGGTTTAAAAAGATCATAATATATGTTTTTTTATCGTAATTAATGTTCTGTAATCCTTACGCATTCATAATATGGAATAATAATACAAAATAAATTCATTGTGCACAAAACCGCCAAGCCAAATCCAAACATTTAATTTTAACTCATGGAATGAGTCATACTCATGTTATATAACCAAAGTCATTATAAGACAATTTATATCTCCTTATGGTCATTAATAATGCATATTAACAATTCTGTAAGTTTAACCACATTTCAAAAAAAACATCCATTCATGAAAACAAGTAAATGGATCATTAAAACCAAAGAAGAAAATGCTACCAAAACATTGAAATTGAACATCTTAACCCATCAAAAAGGCCATTAGAGAGCCTAATATTGTTATAACATATCAATTAAAAGTTTATGAGGTTCTTGACTTATTAATTAATGAATCTAAATTTGTTTATTCAGGTTTTTAAAACAATCAATAACGCCTTTGAGCATATGGTAAGGGATTGCTTAACTCAATTTTCATTCTTTGAGTGAAACATCTATTTCATTGGTTACATTATTCCAAGAATATGTGTGAATGACCTGTGATTGTTTTATAAAATATTTATCCTCATATATTTTTTGTATTTTTATTTTTCACATTTAATATTTCATTTATTTATCACCACTCTAATGGTACAATATTTGCAAGGGATCCTCTCTCTCACTTTCATTCGAGAATATCCACTATGATGTGAAATTTTATTTTTAATTACTAATGATGGTGTATGTTTTCACACCTCCCCCATACATAAATTTTTACATAAAAATAATTTGATACACCATTACCTCTCACTCACAATAACACTTGTTACCATGCTGAAATGTTTGTAAGGGGTTTTCACATCTCACATTCATTTCTGTGAGATTTCCATTGTTCGCCTCTTATTTCTTATATGTGGTATAGGTGTAGTGTCATTTGATATATTTTATCATGATTATATTTATATTCATGGTATTCTGTTTTTCTTTTGGTGGTTATTAACTTTTGGTCATAAGAATCAATTTAATACAATGTTGTAATGAGCCTTGTCTCAATTTTCAATTCATTGTTACATGCTTAGTATTGTGCACCTAATCTTTCTTATGTGGTGTACCTACATCCCATTTTATATCACTTTTAAATTTACATTATACTCCATTTAAATTTCATTATTCTCATATCATTGATATTATTATTTCCGAATCCATATAGTATTTTACATATAGTATTTATTTTGAATGTTGTTTTGACTGTGGAAATATTAATGAATCTATATCCTCTATTCTATATGAATAATGTAAAGTCATATTAATGTTATGTTGAATCTATGTATAAATAATTATTTGGATTAAGAGGTGTTTGGGTCCCGTTATATCCCCTTGATTCATCAGTAGGTCTCATGATACAAATCAGTTGGCGACAAACCCTTTGAGTTCGATTCCAAAAATCAGATGGGTTTCTACCCACAGAACTAAATTATTTTAAGGGTATTATGGTATCATGTGCAAGATACATGACATCAAATTAATAATAATTATATTTATTCATTATCAGTTATTACTATCCATGATTTTTTTACTATAAAAAATCTATTGATGCAGTTTAATTATCAATTTATTAATGGCGTCATTTTCTCATTTATTCACCATGCCATATTGATTTTGTCAAATTTTTTACAATTCAGTTATTATTGATTCAATATTTTTCCATTTGTAACCATTAATTAGTGTTTGAGCTCGCCCATTTCAATTTTTACTTTAAATAGGTGATGAAGATGAGATTATTTATTGATTTCTTATGGGTGTAGTTTTTAGTTTTTTTATGAATTGTATTTTGTAACATTTCCCAATGTAATTGTGAGTTAAATATATGTATATAGTTTCTTCAAGACTACTAAAATGATCATTCATTTGGGATTTTAATTCCTTATAACCATGAAAATATAACAATTAATGAACCAACTCCTTTATAGTGGGGTTGGGGTGTTACATTATCTTCTATTTTGGATTAATTTTGGTGTTAAAACATTTAATTCCATGTATATTAAATTATTTCAAATTTGAATGATTTTTGATGCCTTTGATTGATATGCTCTTAATTTCAAACCAATTGGTGTGATGTTTTGAGTGTATGACTTGTGTTGTTCTGATTGGACAACACAATAATCCTTTTTTACCCACTTTCTGAGAATTATATATTATTTAGAAGCTTGTATCCTATGAATAAGTTATATACCTTGAAAATATGGTTGTTTTTCAAGGTTTGGTTCTAAAATCATTGAAATAAAATATTAGGAATTAATAAATATTTCACTTAATTTCATCCAATGAATTAATCCAAACATGAATGATTCACTAAGAATAATTTACTTGAAATGTATGTAGTTAAATCCAACACCCCCTTTATTCCAGATTATCAAAAAATCCACTTCGATTTTCAAATATTAATCTCCTTAAATTAAGTTATTATCTAAAATCTATTTTCAAATCAACCCCCTCTTTTAGTACTTTTTATTAAAAATACACACTCTAAACCCTCAATGCTCCTTGAGATATGACCTAGGGTAATTACTAGGCTATAAATCACCATTAAAAATATAATTAGATCCACATTTTAGGGAAACACATTTTTTAAGAAACCCTAGGGGCATTGCTGTGGGAGATCAAGTTCAAGGTGGCCTATGATAGTCTCTTGAAACCATTTGAGATATTTTGATGGGTGTTAATCATGTGAGGATTTTATTAGGATCTAATTTCATTAGAAACCCAACATTATGATGTTTGGATAAACAATAATGAGTTGGATAGATATAGAATAATTAACATTTGCGGTGTTTCGCAAAAATAGTTCAGGGGTTTGATTGAGTATAATTAATTATATCAATATTGTCCACTTAGAGTGTGCCATTGATTTGAAATTATATGGTATGTTTGTATGAGTGGAATTGGATTTGGTAGAGGTATAATATGAGCCTATGAGATGATCATTAATATTGGTGGTGAGTGGGTGATGTTGTACAAACCTACTGGTTACTTAGTGATTATGTAAGCTAACCTACCAAGATTATGTGGGGTTAATTGGAATTTTATTTTATATAATTTTTGGAGTCAAAGAATAAATTTATGAGTGTATTTCTTACTATAAAAGTGATCATTATAGGGTTTTTCTTGAGTATGAATACTGGTTTCTTGGACGGTAAGGCTCATGCTAGTAATCTTGGACTAGAATGTTTGTTATCTAATAATTATTATCATCTTGAGTATGACATGTGATAGATACGTTAGGATATATACTAGGTTTATTAATAGTTTTCCCTTATATTAGGTTTTTTTTCTTCTAATGGATTTTTTTATTAAAGAGACATAACTATGATGTTATGGAATCCCATGATTTGGTTCCTTTCAACGAGATCATATTTGTTAATCACATCACTTGATTTGGTTATTTATATTGTGATTTTTTGTTGTCACATCATTACTATACATAACCATGATACCCAAATATTTTGGGGAGTCATAGTGTTGTGGTACTCAGCCAAGATGATTTTATATGAAGGTTACACTATGTTACACATTTCCCAAATTTGTTTCGTATTTCCACAATAATAATTATTTTACACCTTTCCCTAATGTACTTACAATAGAGGAAGTTGGATTGATATTTTTATCCTAATATTTTTAAAGAAGATGTTATCCATGATCCACCATCCCTAGTATAAGTGGTTTGGGTTGAGTGTCTCACTACCACAAAACATTGCAACGGAAGCGCTTCCCTTTATCAGTGTTAAACCGAAAGCAATAATAAAGGGGTATGGCTTTATAAACACTATTTAAAATCGCTAATAAATATAACCTTTATCAGTGTTAAAATAAGCACTAATAAAGGAGTACCATTTATAAGCTCTTTTTTTCCCTGATGAAAGTTAACATTTACCAGCACTTATTTTAGCACTGATAAACATTTTTATTATTAATTTATATAAAATTATAATATTTATAATAAAAAATAATGTTTTTGTATATATTAACCATTATATACCAATATTTATAAAAATATAGTCTTTATTGTTATAATTATTAATAAATAGATATATATTTATCTTATATGCCATTTTGAAAAAATATATATGAATATCAATAAATTATTAAAAAAAACTTTTGGAACCATTATCAGCACTCGTTGAAAGAGAATATAACAGTTTGTTTTATCAGTGATAAAATAAAAGTTCTCATAAATGTATGTTTTATCAGTGCTTTTATTTTAGCGCTGATAAAACATATCATTATAAGCGCTTTTAACGAGCACTGATAAAGGTTACAGCGGTTTTATTTTATATCCCTAACATGACCTCCTCTCTCGCAGGTAGTCAAGATTTCATAGAAGCTTAACTAGGCCCCTCTTCCACTATGACTTCTCCTCCTCCTCCTCATCCTCCTCCTCCTCGTCCTTATCCTCCTCTGATGCCGCCTCTGGGGTTTCCTCCTCTGCTGCGACTGCCGCTGCCTCGCCGCCCCTGCCTCCGCTGCTATTGGTCAGTGTAGGAGTATTTTCTTTCTCTTGGGTTATTATATTCATTTAGAGTGGCCTTCCTTTAGGTGATATCCTTGGGGAATATTGGTGGACCTACCTAATGTGAGTGTTCATGGATGAACAACATTCCGTTGATAGAGTTAACTAATGGTATTCTTAGCAAGGGATATGAATATGGGATTACACCTTATGTTTTACTAAAAATTGCTAATGGATCCCTTCAAACCAAAATGAATTATTTTCCTACCTTTTAGTATTTTTTGTGTTATGTCATCATCCTTCTTTAGGTTGGTGGGGATCAGGAATGTGTGATTAATTTAATGATTCAAATAAGACATACTAGTTCTCCTTCAAGACATATGTGAGAATATGAATCCAATCCTATGTTTTTGTTGGGATATGATAACATTCCTTTTGAAAGGGTGTGGGGATATAGGCCTATTATCATATGGAAATTGGGATATGATGTTACCTTGCTCAGCATTTATGGAAGCCTGAATATGGGCTTTCCCCTATGTGATATTTGAGATATTTTGATTACCTCTTTCTACTAATGCTTCAAATATATGTCGAAAAATATTTAAGACATGGGTGTGTATATAGTGTTTTTTTATATTTCTTCCAAGTGATATTGATGAGATTCTATAACTGCAATAGGATTGTAAGCCGGTTTGTTTGTAGGAGTTGGGATATATACCTACCCGTTCCCATCATCCACTTCCATAAGCGACTGATGGAACTTATGCATGGGTGTGGAAATATGTGCATTCCCCCTAATTTTCGTCAATATGTACGGGTAGTCTCATTGAGTTTGAATAGGGATATGACCCTACTCACTAGATACCACGTGTTGTGTTGGAAAACTTATTATGGGGAAGTGGGGATACGAACCTTCTCCCTATGATCAATAGATAATAATTTCTAGAGAGACCTCATATCTTTTTGGATCTACGAGAATAGAGAAGGGTTCTTAATTATAGTGCCCCCAACAGGATTCTAAGGGTTAGTAGTCACATGATTTTGGCGATAGTGGCGATTGCTATGAGCCCTACTGGGTGACCCCTGAACTGAGGTGAGGTCATGGATAACTTATTGATCCACCTTCCTGAGATTAGAAATATAATGATTATCATTCTCTAGGGATATAATTCTGAATTAATTAATGGTGGTGGTAGGTTCCACTTGCTTTATTATAGTTTCTTTATAATGGGGTGGGTTGTGGGGAATTAACACATAAATACCCTCATATGAAACTTCAAGAGTAAGGACAATATTGTGTTGGTGGTACCCCCTTACTATCATGTCATCCCCCTAGTTTTGAGGTCTCTAAATAGGTGATGTATTCCTTTGGATCTTGGGCGTCGTAGATTTGGAAGATATTGATTCATGGGAACATCTAGTGGATGAAGAGACCTTCACTTTCGATTGAATAGAGCTCATAAGGCATACCTATATTCAAAAACTACTAAAAAAGAATACTGATTAGTGAATTATTACAAATAAGTATATTTGATTAATCATTTTAACAGTTAAAGGATACATGTTATATTAAAAAAATTTGTTTACATGGAAAACATGAAACAAAATGGCCTGACATCCTAGGAACATAATTATATTCTCATTAAAGAATTCAAATTGGGTTCACTATTGTTATGTATGTGATAGGAAAATAAATTGTCCTAACTTGTGGGGTACCTAATTTATTTAGTTATTGAATAATTTCATTTAGTTTCATCATTTTTTTTTCAAATCAAAACATCATAGCCCGATTCTTGGTTGTGGGGGGGGGGACAAAGTATGGTATCACAATATTTGGGTCATGTTATGATTCTTTTTCCGACAATTTCTAATTGATATATTCATATAACTAGAAACATGTAATGTCTCACACATTCATAAGTTATTCTAGGGAAAGATGTGGATGATCTCATGAGGAAGATGGATTCATGAGGATGGGTATGAAATATGATGATAGGTTTAGAACTCAAGATGGAATAGTACATGCCCTGTCGAAATATGAATCAATGTCCACATAGATTAATGGAAATAGTTTATGTTTGATTGAAAAAATTGTACCATGAAGTTTAAAGTCATGCGATTAGGATGTATGTGTCATGAAAGTTGTGATAACAGAGGATTGATTAGGGATTACTCATTTGGGATATACTATCTAGAATAAACTAGGGGATTATACCTAGGAAAGAGGACCTATTGGTCAAGTATTACCCATTTTATGTTCATCTTTTATATTTTAAAAGTCTTTTGAACTCGTTCTATTGAAGGTGGGTTCTATAATTTCTTGTTATCTTTAGGTGTGTTTAACCATGGTGTGGGTTGATTTTTTTAGTGGGTTTGGGGGGTTTGTGAGATGTGGTAAATGGTGTACTCGGTTTTATATTATTTTATTCTCATGGGTTTCCTCTATTTTATGTTTTCTTTTCAGTTGGAAATCTCCTCTGTTGTGCGTCTCTCCTCTGCCATGAATGCACCACTGTCATGTGCTTAATAACACCTTCACGGTGTGTTTTCTCCTATTACTCATTGGTTTCCTCTTGTTCGCATGTTATTTCTATTGGATATTGGTGGTTATAATTTGAAATGTAAATACTAAACACCCCGCTGAAAATCGTGGTCGTTGGTGGTCCTTGTTTGCGTACTAAATTAATTTCATGTTGTTTGGTTCTTGTTGAACATTTGAATGAAAAAATTGGTAATATACATATACTTGACTTATGAATGAACTCCCCAAGAGTATAAAACTTATGTGATAACCCCTGAATTAATAAACAAAATTGAATAAGGGATTATTTGTAAAATCTAAAATTGTGATTGTTTAGTTTGTATGGTGTTTCAATTGTGAACACGATTGTGTTTTTGTAGGGTGTTGCTGTTGTTGGCATGATTGATATGACATTTTTTCCATGTTGTATTTCTTCCACCATTGAATATCAATCCAATCTTTACCCATTTCAATGGCACCACCACTTTGTTACTAGTGGAATTCCATTGAATCCTAGAAAACAACATCTAGAGGACTCTATGAGACACTTTGTGGTGTGAAGATGATGTTTTTCAGATTCTATATATTTTTATAATACATGGTATGTAGTCTTGTTAAATGGAACATGCTTCACCATACATGGATTTAATACAGATTTTAATTCCACCCAACATTTATCTCCAAAATTTTCACCACATGACTCATATTCTGACTCAAACTTGGAATAAGATTCATTTTAAATGTTACATGTCATGTGAACCTAGGTCACACACAATGTATCTCCAAGACATACACTTTATCATGAAACCATGTACATGCCATGAAATAATGGTAGAACCATATGATATGTGGTTTACTTCACTCACACCATGCATAGATACCATAGACACTTGATGTGTATAGACTACACACCCCTAGTTGTCATGTAAGGACTACACACCATGTATTCCAAAAAAATGTGATGCATAGCTGGTGAGGTGACTCAGTATGTATCTAAAGTACACGCCTTTAGATCAAGTTGTTATAGATGTCATGTATTTTCAAAGGAACCATGTAGTATTTGTAAGACTAACTTGGAATTAATTTGATATATATCAGATTAAATTAGGTATCTTATCCATACACGATGTTCACCATACTGGACACACCATGTATATGGATTTCACATGAGTTTAGAAATGGTAGTATAAAACCAACATTGACTGAGAACCTTACACATTGTGTATCCATTTAACAAATTGTGTGCTATGTTATTTTCATTATTATTATTTATTTTTTACTTAGATGATAGTATTTCCTGTATGAGTGGCCCATTATAAATATCTTCTCATGCAGATCACAATTGTTTGATCTCATCATTCATTGAAAATTGCACACGATGTGGTTTGTATAATTTAATTATATTAACTCTACTTGAGAGTTGACAAGTGAAAAGTGTGATGTTTGGAGCAAATATGGAGTATGGTACTCCCCCATATTTCGGTGAAGAGTCCTCCATGTATAGGTTTTAGGTACTCCATGGAGATATACAAACGACAGGGCACAGTACCCCATATATAGAGAGAGTTCAAGTACATTCACATGTTTTGGGGTAGGTTCCACTATTTTATTGTAGAGGCATTTATACCATGGTTTCTTTTATAAAACCCAAACTATGCTACTTGATTAATTAAAACATAATATTAGGAAAGTTTGAGATCGGACCTATAAAGACAATGAATATGAATAAATAATGGATGAATGTCAATCGGTTGACAAAAGAGTAAGAAGATGGTGTGAAAGAGTTTATCAAGTTTTTAGAAGTTCATGAATATGACCCTTCTAAAATCCTTTTTCTATATTTACGCTGTTGTTATTCAAGACAAATTAGTCCATAGGAGTTGGAATAACACATGATCTATCACAGAATAGATCAAAGTTATACCTGTTGGAATAAACACGGGGAAAAAATGAATGTAGGTAGTGGCTCGGATAACATCGCCTTTTATGGATCATCTAATATGATTAAAAGCATGAACAATGAAGACGATCATATGGAGGGTGTGATTATTGATGTGAATGATAATGAAGATCATATTGAGGAAATGAGAAGGACATTTGAAGATGAACTTTTTGATTTACCATAATTTTTTGGGAAGTTAATGAGTTGAGAAAAAAATACATTGTATAATTGTTGCACTAAATATATAGCATTTTCAGCCATAATGAAGCTATATAATTTGAAAGCAGGAAACTGGTGGAGTGACGCCAGTTTTAAGGAACTACTTTCTCTCCTGAATGACATGCTCTATGAAGATAATGAACTCCTAAGCTGAACATATTCTGTCAAAAGAATTCTATGATAGATGGGTATGATCTCTGAAAGAATACATGTTATCATGAATGACTGTATATTGTTTATCAAGGACCAAAAATAACTTAAATAATACCCAATGTGTTGTGCTTCTTGATACAAGAAAGATGATTCTAGTCATATGAAAGTTGTATGGTACTTTCCAATCATTCCAAGGTTTAGGCGCCAATATGGAAGTGAGGAGACTACAGGACAATTGACATGGCATGCAGATACTAGAACTAAAGATGGGAAACTACGTCACCTGGAAGACTTTCCTCAGTGGAGGAGAATTCATCACTAGTATCCTGAATTTGGAAACGAGCCGAGAAACCTTCATCTAGAGTTATCTACATATGGGGTGAATCTTTTTGGTTTTCAATGTAGCAGTCACAGTACATGGCTGGTTAAGTTGGTAAATTATAACTTACCATCTTGGTTATGCATGAAATGAAAATACATCATGTTATCTATTCTTATATCAGGACCAAAACAACTGGGTAATGATATTGATGTTTTTTTCCCCATTGATCAAGGATTTGAAAATATTGTGGGATGCAGGTGTTACATTGTATGATTCTTACAAAAATAATGATTTCACTTTGAATTCCATGTTGTACGGGACGATAAATGACTTTCCTGCTTATGGAAATTTTTCAGAATATATCATTAAAGGAACTCAAGGTTTTCCCGTTTTTGAACAAGGTACACAGTCAATTAGGATTGAAAATTCATTGAAAACCGTGTTTCTAGGACCCCACAAATTTCTACCCCGATGGCATAAGTACCGATTTTAGACGACATCATTCGACGGATGTTCATAAGAATGCACAAAACCATCCCTACAAACTAGTGATAAATTTTTTGAGAAAGTAAAATATTTGGACACTACTTTTGGTAAACCATTTTCGAAAAGCCTTATGAAAACTTGTCGGAAAATGAGATCAGTTTCTTTTGAATTACCATACTAGAATTGTCTGTATGTCATACATTTTCTTGATGTTATGCATGTTGAAAAAAATGTATGTGATAGTGTCATAGGAACATTTCTAAATGCACCCCGAAAAACAATGGATGTAATTAAGGCTATATTGGACATGGTTGAGATGGGAATACGAGAGGAGTCGGCACCAGTGAAGGGTGGAAAATGAACATTTCTTCCTCCTGTTACTTACACTCTTTACAGGCAAGAGAGATGTCTGTTTTTCAGCATCATGAATGATGTAAAGGTTCCATAGGGGTATTCGTCAAATATCAAGAACATCATGTCAATGAGCGATTTAAAATTAAAGGTTCTGAAATAATATGGCTGCCTTGTTTTGATGAAAGATCAAATTCATATTGCTTTATGTTTCATTTTTCCCAAGAATGTATGCCATACATCAATGAAGCACTGTTTCTTCTTCAAATCTATATGCATAAAAGTTATAGACCCGTCGAAATTTCCAACTATAGGAAGAGAAATTTCCTTCATATTATGTGAATTGGAAATGTTCTTAATACCAACATTTTACGATATGATGATTCATTTGATGGTTCATTTGGTGAGAGAGATTTGACTACGTAGTCCTGTACATTATAGATGGATGTACCCCATTGAATGGTATATGAAGATTTTGAAAGGGTATGTCAAAAATCGAAGTCGGCCCGAGGGTTATATTGCGGAGAAATATATTATTGAGGTAGCCATTGAATTTTGTACCGAATACATGTCTGGTGTAGATAACATTGGCCTACTGAAATATTGTCACACTGAGTGAATTGAGGGTGAAGGAATTTATATAAGGGAGGTTGTCACAATCAATACTACAGATTGGGATCAGTCTCACCGTTATGTTTTTCATAATAGTTTCTACGTTGACCGATATGTTCAAACCCAAAAAGAAATTCTTAGGCATTTGAATCCTTCTATGGATGAAAAATGGATATCAGATACACATAATTGATAGTTTATAGGATGGTTTCGAGACCATATTTTTAATCATTTGGATGAAAATCCAGACTCAATTTCAAAACGACTTCGATGGATAAATGGAGGAAAAACTATGTATGTATTATCTTATAATTCTTATGCAGTTAATGGTTATAACTTCTATACTAATGAACATGATGAAGATAGAACCATGCAGAACAATGGGGTTACACTTGTGGTTGAGGCGATGCATGTTTCCAGTGCTAGGGACAGAAATCCAATTTATGCAAATATGTCATACTTCGGCACCATCAAACAAATATGGGAGATGGATTATATGAAATTCAAAGTGCCGATTTTTCAATGCAAGTGGGTTGATAACAGGAGTGGTGTTAAAATAGATGAATTAGGATTCATGAAAGCTGATTTCAGTAAGTAAGGGGAGAAAGAAGAACAATTTTTAATGGAATCACAGGCAATAAAAGTATTTTATATTCCAGACCCCACAAACTAAAATTGGTCAATTGTTATATTATCGAAAAAAACAAATGAAGATTCAGATGAATGTTCCATGGAGGATGAACCTTTTATATGGAATTCACAATCATTTTGTAGTGGCCCCAATGTAGACGACATTTTGTATGTCAGAAGAGACCACTATGAAGGGATTTACATAGTCGATAGTGGAGTCAAATCTCTTCAGCCTTTAAATAAAAAAGGGTCTACAATAATCAGGTTATTTGTTTATTGTAATATACATTTTGTTATGTTATGTTATTATCTGTTCACTAATGCTTTTATGTAATCTAAATTAAATGTTTAACCACTTTTGCAGATAATGACTTCTTCACCTGCTGATGCGCCCAATACCGAGGCACAAAAGGTCTCTGAACTAGTTACAGGTGGTCCCATTGCAAAGAAACAACATGTTTCTCAACCAATAGCTGGTGGTCCCAGTGCAGAGCAACAACAGGTTTCTAAACCTCTTGTTGCTGGTCCCAGTGCTAAGGTACAATAGGTTTGTCAACCTGTTTCTACAGGTCCTGGTGCTTATGTTAGTTCTCTTTAAGAACATATTAAGGATACATCTGAGGAAATGGTAGGAAATGAAACCCTAAAAGTCCAAAAAAACAAGACTGCCGTAGTTTGATAGTGTTAGCCAAAATCCTTAAAGAAAAAAAATGGCATCAAATTTGAGGTGGGATAGAATAAGTGAGGCCAACATGTTAACCCCAATAGAGCCATCTTTTGTAGATACATTGGAATCGTCACTCGGCAACACGTGCCGATTGATGTATAGTCATAGTACCATGTTGTCACTCGGCTGGAGACACTAAAATGGGAAGATATTATAGTAAAATTATGATATCATTTTTTTAATTTATTAAAAAAAAATAAAATACCAAAACATTGACTTAATCATCACCATCCATTGTAGAGTGAATTTATAGTAGATGCCTCTCACAAGGAATATGTATTAAGAGTTTCAGAAAGAATTCATATATGTTTCCACACAATTTTATTGAGATATCATCTTAAATATGCTGAAGGGAAAATCATGTCGCACCCACCTCCTCTTTATGCACATTTGATATCCCAAGGAGTGTGCGATGTGTTTAGCAACCGTCGTGGGGAGCAGACTTTTCATGTACATTGTGTGGGGTAATATATTGTTTGACATTACTTGTATTCATCAATTTGATTGACAGTTTTTAATTTATGAAACAGCAACTGAGTGATGAAAATAAAAAACGTGCAACAGAACTAGCATGTCCTTACCGTAAAGCAAGGATGGGGTACACTTCACTTGAGAAAAAATTGGTACATCTTTTAAATCTACCGTACTACTTTTATGTGACATAAAACAACACCATAACCATGATTCTCTATTTATATGCAGATTGATAAATGAAAATCAAAATCGATATCCATCCTATGTTATGTTCTATGGAAGGGGGGTCATGTAAATAAATAGGGGATACTGATATATGAAAACACAAAAAAAAGTGTGGGAAACATGTGTAAGTATGACATAATATAAATTCTAATTTCTTTAAATATATATTACATTACAGTGACTACTTATTTTTCTACATTTTATATCTGACATAGTCACAAGAATCAAAAATAGCCGCACTAGATGCAAACTTACTTTCTACAGCCTTGAAGTGGCCAGAACAGTATGACCACGTCAGAGGTGCGGGTTTTAGGGTGACAACAAGAACATATTTTCAAAAACAAAAACAAGCAAAAGATAAAAATGAAAAAATTTAAAATATGCAAGAAAAATTAGCTATTTTTTGAAGATTAATTACGATACTAGAGATAGATGATAGAAACATTGATGGGGGAGAGGCAAAGAGAAGAAACAACTCAACAAAAACCCCTGCGTGACGATCCTGCCCCACCCCCACCAGCTTTGAGGCGAGCCATTCCCCTAAAAACCTAACTTAGCTGAGCTAATTAATGTTTTAATAATTGTTTCTGTGAAATTTAATTCACATAGACACTGATAACTTTCTTATACTAATATTCTATAGGGTGAAAATTATTTTGATTTATATCTATCAACTTCTACATATCACCTTGTAGCAAGGGCTACGGTGTTCAATATACAGAATGACAATCTAGACAACATACAGCTTCAAACAGATCTTCTCAAAGTGACAATTAAAGTATCTAATTAGCTGAGTGCTGATCTTCCTGTTCTAAAAGATGATTACAACATTCACATGGTTTAACAAGTTGTTGGAACATTCATCGCATGTCTGAAAATTCTTTTAAAAAAACATGACAAAAAGAGGTATCCATTTCCGATTTATTTTTCAAGCTGGACCATTAACATTTAATGAAAAAAGGACTGAACTGATGAATATTATTACAAAATGACAAAGAGAAGGGGGTGAAAAGAAATATCATCTCAAAACTATCTCACGGATCAACGAACCGATTGAAACTGTCTATTAAGAGAACCTTCACCCCGCCTATTCTATATCCACAGTTAATATCATTGTAGGATGATGTGGATACAAAGTTGATAGACGACAATGCTCACACATTTGATTTTGAAAAAAAATATGTACATAGAGGAAAAATCATATTTCATTAGTGATGAAAATGTAAATGAAAACCTCAAGTATGAATGGAAAGGCATATTAGTTAGAAATGTATACATGAGGTATGTTTTCATTATTTGAATTTAAAAAATCTGGTATACTCTAATAATTATGACAAAATACATTTTATATTTTTTGTAGGAGTATATATGAAAAAAATTGAAGGAATTTTACCATGAACAAAAATTTGACTCGTTAGTCCTCACACCACCTCTTCAAAAGACGAAATAGATTCTGATAAAGAGGTTACAATGATGTCATCCCTGCTCAAATCGTTTGAAAACAAAATTATGAATGATAGTCCCTTTTTAATACCAACGATGTCGGGGTAAAATTATAAAATTTAATCATATAGACTATATTTTCATTTCATTTTTTACTTATTCCTTTTTTTTTATTTTTAGGTAGCATTGGATGCTGATTGAATTCGATTTGGATAATCCAAAGATCTATTTTCTGGATTCAATACATGGATATCCAACAAATCAACCACGCAAGATGGAGTTTGTTAATTTATAATACATCAGATTGAACATTTTAATACTAAACATCTAGATATATGATTTATGGTATATTTTAATGAGTATTCTATTATGATAGGGAGATGCATCAATATCGTCTACTACATGGAATGAATCCAGGGCCTAAGGATAAGAATGCCTACAAGATCTACAACTAGAAAAGTATCCTGGTATATATAATAACATTTCACTATCCAAACACATATAAAAAAATTACTTATTGTTTTCAGTGTTTTTTCAGTGTCCAGAACAAACAAACGGAATGGACTGTGGTTATTATGTTTGTAAATTTATGAAAGAAGTCATATTTCATCAAAAAAACTAGCATCTGTGATTAGGTATTTTTGAAAATAATTATGAGTTCATTTAAAATATTTATTAATTTTTTGTGTATTTATATTTTTTCAGTACTTCCATGACTTTCACAAAAACTCAAATTCAAAAGATTATATGGAGGTTTTTAGAAAGTAATGGTCATCATATATGATGGATGATTGTACACAAATAGGTTGAAGGTGAATTCCTACTACTTATGTTATCCATATATGATCATTGATATCTCCCTTGTCTACACTTGTTGAGAAAATATGATCACCCTTTATTATGTTTTATATCATTAGGTTATAAAGAATTGTTTTAGAAATGATTTTTATTTCTAGTAAATCATTATTCATTGGACTACATTGGTCGATAGTGTGGAAGTCGACTGATGCATAGTCATTCAGTCCACTCACGGGCATCTTAAAAGCTTGATGGTAACCAATATCTTCGATTTTAAATTTTCTAATTTTATTTTCCATTATATGTGTGGGGGGAGTCCAGGGGGAGGGGGTGTCCAGGTGTGGGGGGGTGTCCAGGAGGGGGTGTGTCCAGGAGGGAGGGGTGTCCAGGTGTGAGGGTGTCTAGGAGGGGAGGGAGGGGTGTGTCCAAGGGGTGTCCATGAGTGGGGTGTCCATAAGGGGAGGGAGGGGGTGTTTTCAAAAGGTAGGGGTGTCTAGAAAAAGATCCATTCAATTACATTCAATAATAATAATAAACAATTGGTAGATCACTTATAGAGTATCCTGAAGTGGGTCTGTATTAAGGCATCAAAACTTCCAACCAACAAAACCAATTCCAATCCCATGTAAAGTCCCAAGAATTATATTACAGTTCAATTTGAGGCCCAATATATCTTATTTAATGTCATAAATACCCAATATATGCATCATTTACTATTCTCACAATAGATTTATGTGAAATTTCATCCCTATTCCTCCAATATATTTTTTGTTTGTTTTTTCCATTATTTGATGAACTGTATCTCATCAAAATATATATGAATTTATAATTCATATTATTGAATGATGTTTTATGATTAATATTTATTCCATTATCAAATAGATGTTGAAAATATAGTTGGATAAAGAAGGTAATTAATGGGTACACACTAAAGAACTAGGAGGGGTGGGGTGTCTACGAGGGAGTTGGTGTGTAGGTGGGAGGGTGGGTGGGGGTGTCTAGGAGGGGAAGAGGGGCTATCCAGGAGGAGAGGGGAATATCCGGGGTTGGGAAGGTGGATTTCTAGGGAAGAGGAGGGGGATGAAAGGGGAGGTAGGGGTTGTCTAGGATGGGGGGAGGGGGTTGTAGGAGGAGTGGTGGGAGGGAGTGGCTGCAAGGGGAGGGGGGTTGTCCAGGAAGGAGGGGGTGTCCAGTAGGGGAGGGGGGATATCCAGGAGATGAGGGGGGTTTTCCAAGAGGTGGGAAGGGGGAAGTCCAGGGAACGGGAGGGCTACAAGGGGTGGGAGGGGGGTTCCGTCCAGGGTAGAAAGGGGGTGCTGTCCAAGGAAATATGGACATGTAAATGTTGTAACAGGTAACAATTGACATTTTTTTAATGTATTATTTCATATTAATGATTAATTTATTTCATTATTGTATTAATAAAATAATATTTGTTTTCTTATATAGGTGAAATCTTTTTCTTGAGTTTGAATGCTTTGTTCGACAACTAATACCATGGACAACAATTTTTTAAAGAAGGTCATGGATGGAAAAAGGATAAAACATCAATGTCTATTAACTGTTTGTTGGATAATTGTAATTGTAACCAAATTAAACATTGTTTTAAATGTATATAGCAGTATATTGTGTTGTATTCATGATTTCAAGTAAATTTCTATAGCATTTTTTCTCTTTTTTGCTTTTTGTGTGGGGGTTGTTTGTGCTATGTGCAGGTGTTTTCATATGTGTGTAGGTGTTGTGCAGGTTCTGGGTTTGTATCGGAAATTTGGCCTTTATCAGTGCTAATTAAGTGCTGATAAATGGATAATATATCAATGCTCAAAATAGCACTAATAAAGGTAGGATTTATCAGTGCTAATATATTATCCATTTATCAGCGCTGATAAATACTACCTTTATCAGTGCTAAGAAAGCGCTGATAAAGTCCCACCTTTATTAGTGTTTTTTTAGTGCTGATAAAGGGGACCCCCCCTTTATCTTCGTTGAGATTAACAGCACTGTTAAAGGCATTTTTTAGCGCTATTACAAGCCCTATGTATAGTAGTCTCTTGGTGTCCTTTTTAGCACATGATTGTTCAAATCATGTGTATTATATACTTATTAGTATAAATTTGTTTGTTAATTTGAATATGAAATCATATATATGCAACATTATATCTTTTTAGGGCCCATTTTTGGTTTCCTATAGAGGTTATTACTCACACCCTTCACATACACTCTTGTTCATATGCATCTCTTTATGATAGATACACATGTTAGTGTAATGGTTTAACGATCAACTATGATATGGTGTAAATTTGTAAGTATGAGAGTCAATTCTAAGGTGATTTTGATGACTAGGATAATGACATGATTTCTACTTTTCTTTATTTTTTTTCTTTTATGTATATATATGTATAAGGTTAATCCATTGATGTACATTTAGTATTATTTGACTGATGTTTGTTTAATTTGTGTTCATTTTGATAGATAATGTGTTATATAGCGGTACTAGGTAATGTTTTATATGAATTACATAATTTATTATATGGATAGTTTATGTTTTATTTTTTTCTTAGTTTTGTATGGTTATGATAGTCAGGGTATAATATTTTAATTTTATATATTGGACCCTCATCACCAGATAAAAGACATTGGAATAAAAGGAGGAGTTACTAGGGTTATCTAGTAGAACATAGATCATGTAATATTCAAGGGATATTAGATATATTATTACAAGTGGGAATTTTCATTTCCCATAAAAATATTAAAAAATCATCAACCAATATTTAGTGGACTATCCATCTATAAAAAATAAAGGTTAAATCAATGATTTTCAAGTGAAATAGTGTACTGTATGCCTATTAAAAAGTAAGAACCCAATTTTAAAACTCTAGGGTGGAACCCCTTGTTTTTTTTAAAATTAAATTATATTTTTAATGAATATATGTTTTATTAATAAATTAAGCTATTGAAAACACGTACCCTACTTTGGTTATTATGGTCTTTTATATGTTATATCACGTCGAGTTTAAACATCATTATGCATCGTAACAATTGATAATACAGTTGTTTCAGAATGACCTTTATTAATATTATATATTAAGGGTTACGATAAAACCAATTAACATATAAAAAAGAAGAAACAACCTCATCTAGTATAATCATTCCCTTTGAAGCCCATTTATCTGAGATTTTAAGGGATATGGAATCACATAAATTTCCCATTGATCAATCCCAATATGAGATTCAAAACAAAATTATTGGACAAAATCATTTTTTGGATTTGTTCATTCTTAGCAAGATCACAGTCCAAACCTTATTCATTTAACTATCCTTAGAAGTGTCACCATCACACACCATGCCCTTAGGGTGTACACTACTGTAATTTCGAGCTATCAGCCTAGACTCTAATTGTTTTATTTTTTATAATATTTTAATTAAATAATGATTATTTTTCCCTTTATTGTTACCAAATAAATCACTAATAATATTTAAATAATATATATTTTTATATGATGAATTAAAAATTAAATGTCCTGGGAAATATATATATATACATTTCAAATTCAGATAATATTTTTGATAAGATCAAGAAAATATTAATTCAATTTTTTTAATAATATATATTTATTAAATAATTTTCATTTGAATATAAATGATAATATATTTTAATGATGTCAAATATAATCTTTATAAGGGTAAGAAAAAATTTATCATCGTAAAAACTAGAATTTTTCAATAAATATTTATTTTGATTAAAAAGTGTAAATTATCATATTTAGGGAATTAAAATGAAAAAATTATTATTATTTTTGAAATTTTAATGTTGATATTTTTCAATGGTTAATTTTCAATAATTTTCTGAGACAGTCAAATATTTGTGTAAAAATTTAATACGGTAAAAATATAGCATATTTATTATGACGACATAATAAACCAAAAGTGATTTAATAAATACTATAATAAGAATCCATGACCAAATATTTGGCTCCCAATTAAAATAAAATTTTTTATTTTATTTTTTAATTTTATAATACTTTAATGAATCCTACAAAACTTATACTATATTTTACATTTTTAAAATATATTTATTTTCATTGGGATTATTTTATCATATAGATTCCAAAAATAAATTTTTTAATTTAAAAAATATTTGACTTGTATTTTCATATCAATACCCACACAAACTCCCACTTATCTCTACTAAAAACCCACATAGAAATAATTTATTCTCCTTATACCTCACTAAATACCTCCCACGATGTTGTTAATATCATAAGATTCTCCTCCATGTCTTTTTGAAGCACCATACCAAGGTAACAGATCATCTCCTCCACCTATTTTTTCATGAACTTTATTTTTATTATTCTTTTTCCCCAATTTTTATATTTGAATATGTTTTTACACATATATATTATTATCCTTATGATTTAAAAGTAAATAGAGACCCCCCATCACTGTAACCAATCCATGCCATTAATCTTTATGTACACCTATTATGCTGGTGAAATTATCTAGTGATTTTCCATGACAAACAGTAGTGTACTAAATAAAAATCCCCATTACCAATAAAATTTATTCACCTAGATATACATAACATTCATTTATTTTGAAATTATATTTATATAACCCACGGTCCTTATTATTTGGGTTAAAATTCATGAAACATATTCTTATATTTTATGATCTTTGTGGAAAAAAAATTAATGTACATGATATCAATGTGATGAGTGGGCCTTGAATTGTATTTCCCTCCTATACATTGGGTAATTATTTTAATCTCATGATATACAATATATGTTGTATGGGAGGTTATACTGAGACCAATATGTTCTGATTTCTTATTGGATACAACTGACTTATCCTTATGATGTAATGATTTATGTTGTGTCCACATTTCATTGTTTTTATGATGTTATCATCTTATATCATGATTTTATATTTCTATTTATGATTATCGACCTTTTTATGTCACCTTGATAATTCCATTGACTCGCATGAATTAATTCCATCATGTTATTTATTGATTATTATCTAATAGTATTTATAGCTTACCACTTTATTATGTACTTCCCTAGGTTATCTCGTACAATATTAGAATGGTGATATAATTTTATGGGAATGTTGTAGAATATTTAAATAATATAATTGTATCCCTGTTTAATTTTAATGTGTTATGTATCTAATTTACCAAATAAAATAGTCCTATCAATATTCTGATATTTTATTAACTATGTTATTATGTAATATTTCATTAAATAAATTATATAAATACATGGTTTTTCATAGTTGGTATTAGAGGGAAGTTTCATTATTTTTCAAAATTATGGAAAGAAAGCCTGAGTAAAATCCATTAAAATAATACTAAACATAAGAAAACATCCCAAAATTTTGGTAAATTATAGTGTAATTTTTTTTGAAGAAACCCAAACCATGTCTGGATACTATAAGTGGATGTGGATCTAGAATAGTAGTACCTAGGGTTAGTAAAACCAAAATGGGCACATTGGGATTTAATTCCAATATCACCCAATATATGATAAAGAGACCCTGTTTGACACATAGTTTTATAGTCTCAAGGAATATGCCTTGGAAAATTCGCAGTCAATTTATGAGGCATTATAAATGGACCAAAATCCCCATAAAATATAATTTAAGGAAATAGATCAAGAATTAATTATATTAAAACCTATAATTCCATAGGTTAAATAATATGTTTCACTGGTGAGTTATCCCTTTAATTTTAATCATTTCCCATTTATGTGACTAATAGTTTAAACATTATCATTACTAATTTCCAATTTATTTTAGTTAATGGATTGAAATATGATGAAATAGGTCAAAAACCATTGTGAGGTGTAATGTGATGACTTCCCAAATCAGATTCCCAACCCAATTAGAGAAAGAATAATAAAATTCATGAAAATACATTCCCAATTAACTCAAGTTTGTAATTGAATCTAGGCTTAGAAGGAACACCCACAACCCCTAAGAAAGAGAATGTTTCAATTGAGAATTTTCTGGTACAAAGGCCTCTAAATTTCAATATATCTTATGATCTCTTAATTATAGAGAAACTGATCAACTCTATTGAAAATATATTCTCCATCCTTAAATGCCCTGAGAATGTTATGGGTTTCCTAGTTGTTTATATATGGTGGTATAACCTAATCAATAAAGAAATTGATCAATATAAGGTCTATGAAAAACAAATAATGTATGTAGGGATTTATATAAGGTCTTAAAAGGATCTATTCTTTTAGTATATTAGTAACTATTGTAGTAAAAAAACTCATCCAATCCAAATTGGTCATCCCAAGAGCAACCAAGTTAAGAAAACAATCATGTAGAAGGTCATCAGGAATATATATATGTATATGTATATATATTCTATGTCTGTAAATCCATATGTGGATGATATTCCATGATCAAATGTACTTGGGATCACATGGCCTCCAAGATCCTCTACAGAAGTGATAAGGGAAATGGAGATCCCTACTAGATACTATAGTAGATGTAACTCCATGAAATATGATAAGATTCTACATGTAGAGACATCTCATGTCATCAAATTTGGTTGTATAACATATGGATATAATGTGATCATGTTTTTTCAGAGTATTTTTCACAACCCAAATCATATTCTTCCCTTGAGGGGTACAAAAAATCCTAACCACAAATTCTATAGAAACATCATTCCATTTTTGTGTCATCACTAGAAGTGACTGAAAAAAATCCAAAGATTTTTGGTTCTCATCTTTGACATGTTGGTAGATATAATAATGGGAAACATTGTGCGTGATGTTTTATCTCATACATGTCCTCCATAGTTACCAACACATGTCATAAAATATCTTTTTAGTACCCAGGTTCCCCCTAATAGGAATCATGGAAATCACTCATTACAAAATTTATCAGAGGAAACGGAACAACATTCAAGATCCATAAAAATAGGATATATTCTGAATAGAACAACCAAATAACAATGGTATCCCCCCATAAAGAGTGTCCCTAATTAAATAGAATTCATCATAATATTATTTCCGATATAATAATCATATTAATTGAGGAGATCAACTATAGGATCAAAAAACAACCTCAAACGTATTCTAATATAATCCCAAATTAATCCAAGAAAATAGAGACATCATATTCAAATCCTCTTATGATTAATTCCTGGACTAGGTTGGATTTTTATTAATCAAATAATCATCAACGAAATTCCCATTAATATTGGTTTTGGAAATTTTTAAATTAAATTTTTTTGGGTACTCCACCCAACGCCTATGTTAAAGATTAAAATATTTTTAAGAGAAAATATAACTAAAACATTTATTATCAGTATAAATGGGTAACCTATATCTGAAAAGGTAATGCCTCCAACTCTTATGATCATCCATTATAGATATGCGTTCATGATCATGGGTTGAACATTTTTCCTTATGTGTCCTAATATTTTTGGATGTATAGGAAACCATGTGATCATCCTATATAAAGACACAACCCAAAACCGATCCAGATTCACCAGAAAAGACAACATATCCCTACCCAACCCTAGGAATATTCATAAAAATAATAGAAGTTAAAATATTTTTTATATCCATAATATAACTCCAACATTTTTCATCCTAGACAATATCTACTCCTTTCTGAGCGATAGAATTCATCATATAAGACAACTTTATGAAATAACTGATTTGTCTATAGTAGTATCATGAAAAACCAAAGAAGCAATAAATGTTGAAAACATTACATAGTTTCTCCCATGTCATTACAACATTAAAATCATCAAGATCAACTAAAATACTATGCTTCTAGACTATGTTTCTCAAGAAATTCACATTCTAAATTCAAAATATACATTTCTATAACTTATCATAGAGTTGTTTCTTTCTCAACATATCCATCACATCCGTCAGATGATACACATTATCCTCCTTGGTCTGAGAATACACTAGAATTTAATCTAAAAATACCACCATGAATGAGTTAAGGTTCTTATTAAATATCATGTTCATAAAATCCATATAAAATATTATATCATTGTTTAGACCAAATGGAATAACAAGATACTGATAGTGACTACACCTACTACTAAAGGCTATCTTCTGAATGTCAGCTTCTCTGATTTTCTACTGGGGATAACCAGATCGAAGATCAATCTTTGAGAGCCACTTATTACATTTTATATGTCCAATTATCTCATCTATCTATGGAAACATATATTTTTTCTTCACTATAACTCGATTGAGTTTCTTATAATCAACACAAATATAAAGTATTTTGTTTACTTTCTTTAGAGAGAGAACAAGTTTTACCCAAGGTGATACACTTCTTCATATTAAAACTTTCTTTATAATATCATCCAACTGTGCATTAAACCCCTTAAACTCGAATGTTTCCATATAGTAATAAATAATAGACACTAGAAAAGTACTAGGTTTTAAATAAATATAAAACACTACCATCCATACCGTTGGAAATATGGAGAAATCATAAGGAAGAAATTTCATGAAAAATGATGACAGCTATAGGGAGACCATCACTTAGATATTATTTCTCCATGTTGAATTTGAACACCGATATTATCCTTCCAAACTCTAAAAAATGATTTCTTTCTATACTCATCCATGAGTCCTATTCTCTCTAGAAAATATACCACACCCTATAAGGAGTATTAATGGAGACCCTTTGATGATAACAGATAATTTGGGACATAAGATTAATCATAAAATACATTCTAACAATGATCTCAATATGTTTCACGTCAAGAACTAGAAAAATCATAGACAACAAAATTTCTGATAAAGTAAAAACACATGTCGGTCAATGAAGACAATCTCTCTCTTTGTTCTGGGGTGCATAGTAATATCCATCACATTAGACAAATCCTACGTATGAAGATTTTGAAAATTCACATCACTGGTTGATATAAGTGAGAGTGATGAATGAGTATCAAATAAAACTGTCACTAAAGATGAATCTATTGGTGATGGTACTTCTCACAATCACTATCCCCACATCAGTTTCTTTTAGAGACTCTTACACAGCATGAATAATATTTTTTCTAGATTTTTATGGTTGGAAATAGTTAGTTATTGAAGAACATGATTGAACTATACTACATTTTAGTACTGTTGAGACAATTCCACTGTGTGGATATGAAAATAAATGGAATAACCGATGTAGATGGCATGAGTGACTGTATGAACTATAGATTTTAGGTGCCTTGGTGAAAACCTATCTTTAACACCCAAACCTTCCATAGTGAAAGAATGTAAAAAAGGACTCTTTTAGGTTCTATAGTAGCTCTAGATAATTCCTAATTTCAAGAACCACCACAATACTTATCACGCTTTCTACTTCCTTTAAATGAATTCACATAAATACCACAATGATAAAGAGGAACTCCCATCAAAACTAACATACAATATAGGTCAAGATCAACCATCAACATTGTATCCAAAAAATCAAAATAATTAGTGTGATTCAATAAGATAAATAGAGATCAAATATTAGGTTGAAGACCCATCTCAAACCATTTATCCCTCATCTTATCATTTGATACAACCTCTAGTGAAAATTTAACAGAATAAGAAAAATAGTTCACATAACATGTCACAGTCCTATCACCCTGATAGAGTTAGGGAAATTATATGGACTTCACCAATACCATCAACACAATATAGAACTCATCATTGAAAAAACCCACAAATTCCTTCCACACCAATCCCTCATTCTTTCTTATCATCAGCATTGAATCCCACCATCACCTGTTAGGTCCCTCAATCATGATAGTTGCACAATTCTCTTTTATAGATTATATAATTTACAAGAATGAAAAATATAGATCATTCATTTTCAACTAATACTTGTACTCTTTAGGGTCATTCAAACCTTGAAAATGTAGTGGTTATTGAGGAAGATATTCTTGATAATGATCTTTAGATTCATCCCTGCATGGTTCTGCTTCCAGATACCGAATGTAAATGGGTAAAGGTACATATTTCAAATATTTTACATTATAAACCACTAATAAACAATATTCTGGTCAAATGAAGGATTTTCTTGTACTTTTTCACCAGTTAATTCCTCCTGCATTCTATTCAAATTTCTCCTCATAGGCATGATGCTACACAATAACAATATAAATCACTAAAAGAATCAGAAAGGTTACAAAGATAAACATCTAGATTAAGTGATATAATAATATCAATTCTGTAAAGAATAACACAATATTTTGATATCAACATACTAAGATCAATATCAGATAAAACTCTATAAAATACATCATAAATTTATTTAAAGTCATTTCTCCCAAACATCCATAGTGACTTAAGGTTCGTTGTGGAGAGAGATGTCCAAGCACTGCCTCATAACTACCTAATAAGTCCCAATAATCATACCTACAACATATCAAGATAACCTAACTACATAAAAACATCAAGGAAAGATAAAACACTAGAATCATCGATGAAACATTATCAGGAACCAACCTTGATACCCTTGTAATCTAGTCCTCAAGCTAGACCTAACATGGCCTGATGGGAATTCTTGAATCACAATAATCGGAGACATTCATTCGACATCGTACAAGAACCATGGGGGAATGATTTTTCAATAATAATGAGGTAGTTAAAAGATATATGTTATTATGATCAACAGTCCAAGGAGAGAATGTTCCATAATCAAATATAAAAAACAAAACCCAAATAGTACATCATCAGAAGAAAAATCATCTACCAAGATAAAAACTCAAACATATCCCATGAAATAAGTGGATCAATTTTCCCTCGATCACCTTTATCGCTCCATGTATATTTATTAATAATATCCACTACATCTAATTGGATCATTCCTTTACTCAAAAATAGAATACGAAAATGTAAAAACTCCCCAAGGAAAAGGTGGGGTGTGAGATATAAAACATAGTGTGGTCTAACCAAGTGTTCCATAATCAATTCCATAAAAATTAAAATGAATATTATTTCATTTTAAATAAATTAGGTCATGACATGGAATCTACATATTTTAGAAAAAACATGCTTTCATAATCAAAATAGATGGAAGATATAACAAAATGGGCTTAAATGAAAATTTTTATAAAATATTTATGTAAATAATTAGTTTGAAAAAGTGTTCTATGATTTAGTGGAATTTAATAATCCAATTAATAATGTGGTAGATCAATGTATCAATCCATGCGGTATGTTAGTACCGGGTAATATAATCCTCACACAACTCCATCAAGGATCTCAACTGATTATGTGCACACATCCCACAACTCATACCATTTTGACTCAACTAACCATTAGGGAAAATATAATGATGTAGTATGTTTATGGTAGTATTTTAATCATCAATATAGTGTTATGGGGTCATATTCTACCATAATTCTCCTAATTACCAACTTACTAATCAAGCTCACATGTTCTTCAGTCAATCAGTCAATAATGGGAAAATCAGTCATTTCAAATTATTTCACAATATAACTACCTACATCAAATTCTCAATATTACATTCTCATTTCAAAACCAAAACATATGTTTTCATAAATTCATGCCTTTTCAAATAAAATTTTAATTTATTCCATTCATCTCAAAAAATCAATTTCCAAATTAGGCCATCATTTTTTCTCATATCCTCCCTATAATTTCAATTCCCTTAAAATTGGGGTTTCTCAAAAACTCCCTTAATTTTTCAAAATCACCCTTTAATAATGTCAATTATAGGTTTTCAAATATCTTAAAATATACTTTTACATCAATAAATTAATTTATGGATTTAAGTGTTGGGAAAAAATTATTAAACCACCAACCATTAATTACCAATCAAATAAACACCTCCAACGTGAAATTCCAGTGAAGAGTGAAAAATAAGGAGACCAACAAGGAAATGCTACATCATAAAAGATATATATAAAACTCTGATTAAATAAACATACATGAGATCATATCGCTTCCAAATATGGAAAGTGTAAGGAAGAAGAAAACCGAAGTGAGGCAACTCATTGGATATAAAATGACAGACTGATGCATCAATAGCGGATAAGACACCCAAATATCACCATGAGTTTCCCAATGGATTAAGAGAAGAGGTTTCTTGAAAAATATAATTCTTTCAGGATTTACTATAAAAAAATCAATTTCCCTAAGGAATTCACGATGTGAATCTTCAATTCCAAACGTGAATATTGCAAGTGTAAAATACGCTGAAAGATGTTTTGTATAAAGTAAAATATTATGATCCATGAAATTTTTACCTACTAAAAACAATTCATAGTTGGAAAATAATTAATTTCATGGTACTCATTCAAGTATTTATCCAAGTGATCCATTAATTTTTGTGAAAAAAATTCTATATTGTGAATCTATCTTACAGATATTAAACAACTGAAACATGTTGAAATTTTTTAATAAATTATCCAATTAAACCCAAACTCAAAGAGAACCATATAATCCTTTGACATATTTATACACAGACTCCATTAATTCAAAAAAACATACTTCCACAAACTTTAGTACATTTTCCCTGACAATGTCTCTTCATCCTCAAAAGGCCTAAAACACACACAAATAAAAAGGGGAATCCATTAAATTGGTACAAAGTACCTAGAATAAGTTAAATAGATGTTACATATATAGATAAGAAAATCCTAAAATATATAATCATAGAAATATATCATTATGTTCTAATGAAGGTGATTATAAATGATCATGTATTATAATTATTTAATCAATCACAATCTTTTGAAGGTGAAAAATGTTAAAGATGATATGAGTATGAATGATCCTAAAGCTAAATAAATGATAATTATTGTAAGAAATCCAATAATAATGGACATGTAGATGATGTAATTTGTAATAAGAAAAGGATCTTCAATATAACATACTAAAATACCTACTCAACAATAAAATCATTAGAGAATAAAGTATGTTGAAAAAGATGATTTGGTGCTATAGAAAATGGTAGAAAATATTCCAAATTCAAAAATTGTTGAGTATGGAGCCATAAGGTTCATAACCTAGACATGTGTCCCTTAAAAACCAATATATAAAGGGAAAATTGTGAAATATTCACATAGATCATCCTTCTCTCTTCATCTAGGAAGTAATAAGATGTATAGATATTTGAAGAAAAACTTTTGGTGGGATAACATAAAGAGAGAGATTTCAAAACATTTATCTTGTTGATTGGTATTCCAATATGTCAAGGCTGACTAAAATAATTATCAGGGTATGATGAAACAATTTCCCATACCAATAAATTAATGTCAATACGTAACCATAGTTTTCATTTTTAAACTCCTCCATGACATCTATCAGTATTAACACATTATGGGTTGTAGTTTGTTTCATTATAAAGTCATTTCATTCAATGATATTAAGGAATATTTCTCTCTTGACTAGCTCACCATGATATACATAAGATATTTGGTAGTACTATATAGAGTGTCACTCTGCACTGTATCTTATCAAGATCAAAGTATCACCTAATTGATCCTAACAAGCCTTTATCAATCGTTGGATAAAATGTTGCGTTTTAGTACTACAAATCAACCTAAAATGGAAGTTCAGTATAAAAGATCCATTGAATATCTAGAGTATATTTTGAGATCTTATTAAATATATTTCCAAAAAAATTTGGATCAAAACATTCCCCTATGGGAGTTCTCATTTAAGAATATTTTCTATTCTATCATTAAAATGATACCTTATTTGGTATGTATGGGAAGATGTGTTGGAATGTAACATGAAAGGATAAAATTGAACAGAAAAAATTAATGGGACCTGGTCCTTCCCAACATATGATGTAGAAGGTTGAAACCATTCAAATTAAAACTAATTCCACAAATATTTTACAAATATCTATGATTAAAATCATCAATTTGACCTAGAGTTTGAGGTTCAAGAAATATTATTTCATTATGTATCATTATGGAATAAATTCAATAGGTTTGCGAATAATTGAAATATTAGTCCTAGATATATCATCCCCTTCAAGATACATAAAAATATTGGTTTTTTAGATTATCAACTATCAATCCCATATAACCTATCTCAAGTACATGATATGTTCCATGTATCCCTCTTATAATTTACATACTATAAACCTAACATGTAATAAATCATAAGGTAGTACCCTTATAAAATTATCTTTTATAAAAGGAGATGTTTGTGAAGATCTTAGATAATATAGATAATGTTCTACAAAACCAAACAACTCAGATAGTCAAAGTGTTGTGGTGTAACCACAAGTTTGAGGAAGAAACTTTGGGAATCGAAAGAGGAGATGAAACAACAGTAACATAATCTATTTCAATATATGGAATGAAATTTCAAGGGTTAATGAATTGTGGAATAATGTAATGACTTCGTTTTTTATTAAAGAAATTCTTATTTTATATGAATAAATTAAATTTTAAGAAATGTAGTTATAGAAAAGAAATGGAAAATTTTGGTTATTTTGGACTATTATAAGTTATATCCTAATGGATTTATAAAATCATTATGAAACATTACCATTGATAATATAGTCATCTTATAGTAACTGTTGTGATTATTATTTATTAAGGGTAGTGATAAGATCAAATTTACATGAACAGATGAAGCGGTGAACTTGACCATTAAGACCATACCCTATAAATCAGTTTTATCCTACGTAATATGACATCAATCATATTTTCACTTGAACAAAAATAATCTAACATTCAAAAACTAAATACAAGTGAGAAAATTTATAGTATAATTTCAAATTTTTCAAGATCACTATCGAAAACATTTTCATTAAACCACCCAAGAATGTTTCACCGTTATACACCTTTCTAATTGGGTGTGCACCGGTGTAATAAGAGATTATATGTCTAGAAACTAAAATAAAGAATTTATATGTGTTATTTTTAATATAATAATAATTATATTTGTCCATTTTTCACTTTATTTGTGATTATTGAGTTTGAGAAAAAATATATTTTGAAAGGAAAAAATCCAAATTGTATGTTTGAAGAAATATATTATAAGGACCTAGCCATGATACATTACATAATCTTAAATTTAGTCCATAATTCACTTACTTTAACATTGTGTATCTTATAAAGTTCAGAGACTTATAGAATTGGTACATAATATATTCATAATTTTACACATTGTTACAAAGTGGATACCTTAAAACTAGTTTCCATTCTTTTCAAAATATAAAACATAGAAGTTGAAACATGATTTCTTTGAAAATTTTAAAAAAATTACTTGGATTACTTTTTTTTCAAACACATCCTTATAAAATTTTAAAATCAATTAAAAACTTTGTATGAGCACAAAATCTTAGTAAGGGATATAAAAATAAGGGAAGAACACATTATTCCATGAATACTTGGAATATATGAAATCACATTCAAAATACATACTTGTCACCCATATATACCTACTTTGTAAAAAATGATATTTCCAAAAGATTCCCACACAACACAAGAAAAAAAATATAACCTTAAAGTTATCTTGGGTCTTTACTTACATAATATTTTAACCCTCACGGCTACCATATAATTTTTATCCCTCACGGTGACCTTACAATTTGTATAACCATCGCAATTACACTTGGAGTAACAATATGGAAGACCACCAAGTTACATGTAACCAATTAATTGGAGGGATATATAGGTCCAAAACTTTATCATAAAAATTTCCAAATAACCATAATATAATCATACAACATGAATAATTTCATACAAACATTTCCTTTGAAATTTGTAAAACAGAATTTAAAAAGAGTATTTTAAAAGAAAAGCTGCTTATAAATATCATTCAACTAATGAGAGACTTAATAGAGTTGATAGAATATTTACATACACTGTAATTAGACATAATTAAACATTATATAAGCAAAATAAATCACAAAATAAATTTTAATACCACATAAATAATGAAGTATAAGTTAACCCAATGAATGGAATTCGGGTCAAGAATTCCCTTACCTCATGATTGTATTACTTAAAACTTGTTTAAAAATATTGTATAATGGTTAAAATAGTGTTATTAGTATTTTAAAGAATCATTTTTATGTTTATAACATCTTATATGATCATTTCATAACTACATTTAACATTTTCATTGTTAGTATTTTTCTCCTTTCACTATTTTTGGATGAGTTCTTTACATGATTTCCATGATTGGTTCATGATGGATGTTCTAGTCGACTGGAAATAAAACTACTAATTGGAAGAGAGTAGTATTTATATAATTATAGTACCATAAATTATACAATTTATCATTTTGAATTCTTACATGGGGATGATTCATAAGTTAAAACATTAATGATGTTCGTTTATATCATTTTACTGGTTTTTTATAATAACAACCTCATTTTGCCTTATAAAGAAAAACCATGTCTAAAAAATAATTCCAAAACCATTGATTCTACATAATACAAATATTATATCCTGGTTAAACCATAAAAATGGTTTCATGACCAGACTTTATATAATTAAATAAAATTGAAATAAAATTTTCCATGATGTCGTTAATTCGACACATCACAGACAATGTTTTTAATTCATTGAACAAGTTGGGGAAGAGAATAATATTGATGATGAATTTCCAATGAACATGAGAACGTCCAGAATATATATGATTCTGGATCATTCATTCCTCTTGGATAATAAGGGGTGAGTGAAGAAGGAGAAAAGAAAATAATCTTGAAATAAAAGAAAACTTGAGAAATCTCTTACGAAAATTCGGCAGCCTAATGGCATCTCATAAAATTTCATAAAAATAGTTTGATGACAGAAAGGAAATATCTCATAACTCTTAAATAATATGGACATAAAGGGGGAATTTTAAATGAAATATCTCAACATAAGACAGATGTTAAGGAATAAAATAACATGAAATGAAAGGAAAGAATGAAAATAAAAGAAGATGTTTACCTCTTGGTCACTACTCCTTGAGATCCTTCTTAAGGGATTTGGTTTTGTTCTTTTGGTGAGACCATAAGATCTAGGACCTTTGTAAGAGCCTTGAGAGGTATATTGGGTAGAACATAGGTATGGCTCAAGGCTTTAGAGGTTTTGGAAGAAGAGGGGAGTGAGGGTGGTATTTATAGTGGAGGAGAGGGGGTGTTTTTCATTATTTTAATCATTATTATAATATTTTTGCACAATATTATGAATAGTCTTAGTTCATGTGACCTAAAATAATAAAAATTTCATGTGAGTTAAGAGCATGTGGCCTTACATCACTTATGATGTCATCAATGGTGTATTTTACTTATCATATTATAATACCATATTTTATCATATTTCATTATTCATCGAAAATTCACGAATTTCAGAAAAATCCCAAAAATTAAACCTAATCATTTTTTCAAATTTAGAACTCAAAACTGACGTCCATTTTTTGAAAATAATTTTCTAAATATTATTAATTTACTTTTTAGATAAAATAATCCTTAATTAAAAAATTATCAATTCTAATTCTATAACTAATTCTATATCACAATGAAAAATTAACCAAGGTGTTATTATCTTAATGTCTTAAGAAATAAAATATACTATTCAATAGGGCCATATCACTATTCATAAGGGTATGTTACTATTCACAAAAATACAAGCTAGTTTCATCAAACTCTAGATAACTTACTAAATATAATTGTAGAGGACAGTTTCATGAAATTCAAAACATAGAAATGAAAAATTATGTTTAAAGGCTAGTTATAAATATCTACTTATAAAAAAGGTCCATGAATTTCACTTTATTTTTATAAAAACAAGGGGTGTTACATTATCCCCACCTTCTGAAAATTGTATCCTTGAAATTTTATTTAATTATTAAAAATGATGGTATTTTTCCTTTATATCATTTTCAGACTCCCATGTTGATTCATCAACCATGTGGTTTCTCCCCAAAACCTTTACCTAGTTGATTACCTTATTCCACAATACATGTTCTCGTCGATCACGAATCTAAACTGGTTTCTCTTTATTAGAAATGTTCTCCTCTAGCTGAACTACTTCTGTGCACATGACATGTGATGAATCTGGCACAGATTTCCTCAATATTGAAACATAAAAAACATTGTGTACCTATGAAAAACTCAAAGGAAAAGCTACTCGGTATGCAACTGTTCCAACATTATCTAGGATTTCAAAAGGGCCGATGAACTGTAAACTTAACATCCATTTCTTACTGAAATGCATCACACTTTTCCAATGAGTGATTTTAAGGAAAACATGGTCACCTACCTTGAAAGAGAAGTCATTCCTTCTATTATCAGCATAACTTTTCCACCTGCTCTGAGTTGTCCTCATGTGCTGCTAGATCATCTTCACTTTCTCAGGAACTTATTCTACTAATTTTGACCGATCAACATTCTTTCACCGACTTCATCCCAAAATGATGGAGTCTGACACCTCTTCCCATAAAAAGCCTCAAATGTTCCCATCTGTATACTGGAATGAAAACTGTTATTATAAGAAAAATCAACTATAAAAAGATGTTGACCCCAATATCCTTGATAGTACATTGAAAAATCCTGAAGCATATCCTCCAATTTTTGAATCATTCATTCAGATTTCCCATCTGATTAAGGATGAAAATTTGTACTGAAATTTAATTTTTTTCCCAATGACTTCTGAAGTCCCTTCCAAAAGTTAGAATAGAACCTGTGATCCTGATCAGATAAAATAGAAAGAGAAAATCCATGTAACCTGATAATATCTTTGAGGTATAGTCAAGAATTTTGATCCAGACATTGTATCTCGAATAGAAATAAAATGTCCAGATTTTGTCAGCTGATCAACAGTAACAAAAATTGAATTATTACCTTGATAAGTCTTTGGTAGTCCCACCACAAAGTCTGTGGATAGATTCTCCCATTTCCACTCTAAGGCATCAAAATCCTCTCTACCCCTAATATTTATTACCATTTACTACCACTGGTCAACCTCACCTTCAAAAAGATAAATGGAAAGACTTACCTTTTGATTTTCTGAACATATCATAACATCAAATATCTTTTCAAGGGCTTTAATCCATCCTTCAGCCTCTTACTGGGTAAGAAGATCCATTGAAAGCAGGTGGGTGTTGCCTCATAAAATGTTCCTCAATTGTCACGTTATTTTGTGGTACCTATAGATGTTCTCTTGCATGGTTTCCAAAACCATTTATTGTATGTGTCAGCTAATCCATTACTGTCACAAACTGCTCTGTTCCAATCCCTACCATTTTAGGCTGCAGATTCGGAAGGATGTAATTCTGTCGGTGCCTCTCCTCTTCAGCATTCATATTCCTTCTGCATACAACCATTCCGAACAAACATATCATAGATTACGCAACATGGTAATCTTTTAATTTTATAACATTTAAGATTAATCATAGAGTAAATATAATTTATGGTATTCATGTAACATCATCTTAACCCCTAAATATATCTAAACCATCATCTGATACCAACTATAAGGACCCAAACTTATTACATTATATAATATTGAATTTAGTCAGGAATTCACTTCCTATCACATTCAGGGTATTCTAAAGTTTATAGGATTATATAATTGGGAAAATAAAACATTCATAAGATTAAACATTGTTACAGAGTGGTTACCATAAAAACAATTTCTATTTTTTCAAAATATAAAACATCCAATGCTGAAAACATGATTTTTTTGACAATTCTACAAAAACATTTTACTTGTCTTACTTCTTTGTCTTAAAAATTACTTAGAACATGTGAAAATCATTTAAAAACATGGTATGATCACAAAATCTCAGTAAGGGATATAAAAATAAGGAAAGAACACGTTATTCCATGAATACTTGTAACATATGAAATCAATTTCAAAAGACGTACTTGTCACTAATATATAATTACTTTGTAAAACATGATATTTCCACAAGATTCCCACAAAACATAAGAACATAGATATAACCATTAAAATATCTTGGGGCATTACTTACATAATCTTGTAACCCGCACGACTACCTTATAATTTGTAACCCTCATGGGTACCATATAATTTGTGTAACCATCATAGTTACACTTGAAGTAACCATACGACTGACCCCCAACATACACATACCCAATGAATTAGAGGGAGATATAGGTCCCACCCATTATCATAAACAATGACCAATAACAATAACATTATCATACAACATGAATAATTTCATAAAAATATTGTCTTTGAAATTTGTAAAAAATAAATTTAAAAGAGGATTTTAAAAGAAAAGCCCCTTATAATTATCATACAACTGAAGAGAGACATAATAGATTTCATAAAATATTTAAATACAATTTAATTAGACATAATCAAACATAATATAAGAAAAACTCATCAGACATTCAATTTTAATATCACATAAATAACAAAGAAGAAGGATAATAGAAAGAATGGAAATCGGGGTAAGAATTCCCTTACCTCAGGCTTGTCTTACTTCAATCTTCTTTAAACTTCTCGTATAATGGTTAAAAGAGTGTTATTAGTATTTTATAGAACAATTTTCATGTTTATAATATCTTATATGATCATTTAATAACCACATTTCACCCTTTAATTGTTAGTATTTTTCTCCTTGCACTGTTTTTTGGTGAGTTCTCTACACGACTTCCACGATTTCTTCATGATGGATGTTCTTGTCGATTGGAAATGAAACTAAATAATTTTAATGAAGTAGTATTTACATATATATATTACCATAAATTATACCATTTATCAATTTGAATTCTTTCATGGTTATGATTCATAAGTTAAAACATTAATGATGTTCGTTTAGATAATTTTAGTGGTTCTTTGATAATAACAACCTCATTTTGTCATATAAATTAAAACCATGTGTAAAAAATAATTCTAGAACCCTTTATTTAAAATTATAAAAATATTATAACCTCATCCAACCATAAAAGTTCGTTTATGACCATATTTAAAGGAATTGAAGTAAATTGAAATCACATCATCCACGATGTCGGTAATTCGACACATAACATACAATGTTTTTAATTTCTTGAACAAGTGGGGGATAGAAGAAGATTGATGATGAATTTCCCATGAACATGAGAATATCCAAAATATACATGATTCTGGAGATTTCATGCATATTTTATAATAGGAGGTGAGGAAAGAAGGAGAAAATAAAGGAATCTTGAAATAAAAGAGAACATGAGAAATATCTTATGAAAATTCAGCAGCCTAGTGACATCTCTTAAAATTTCATAAATATAGTTTGATGAGAGAAATTGAATATCACATCAATCTTACATAATATGGACAGTAAGGGGTAATTTATAATGAATTATCCCAACATAAGACAATGGGTAAGGATGATAATAACATGAAATGAAAGGAAAGAAAGAAAATAAAAGAGGATTTTTAACTCTTGATCTCTTCTCCTTGAGATCCTTCTTAAGGGATTTTGTTTTGGTCTTTTCGTGAGACCAGAGGCTCTAGAATGTGGGGAAGATCCTCGGGAGGAGTATTGGGCAAAACATAGGTATTTCTCAAGGCTTGAGAGGTGTGGGAAGATTAGGGGAGTGAGGGTGGTATTTATAGTGGAGCAGAGGGGGTATTGTTCATTATTTTTATCATTATTATAATATTTTTTCCCAATATTATGAATAGACTTATTTCATGTGACTTGGAATAGTAATAATTGCAAGTGAGATCTAACCTTGTGGCCTTACATAACTTTTGATGTCATAAATAGTGTATTTTACTGATAATTTGTTTATATGGTTTTTATAGTATTTCACTATTAATCGAAAAATCACGAATTTCAGAAAAATTCCAAAAATTCACACTAATAATTTTTCAATGTGTAAAATTCAAAAAGTAAGACAATTTTTTTAAAACAATTTTCTAAATATTATTAATTTATTTTTTAAATAAAAAATTCTTAATTCATAAATTAACAATTCTAATTCTATAACTACTTCTATATCACAATGAAAAATTAACCAAGATGTTATTATATTAAATCCTGAGAAAATAATAATAAAATTTACTATTCATTAGGGTCATATTACTATTCATATTAATATTCAAAAGGGTATGTTCTTATTCACAAAAAAAAAGTTGGTTTCATCAGACTCTAAATAACTTACTGAACACAATTAAAGATAACAGTTCCTTGAAATTCAAAACATAGAAATGGGAAAATTATGTTTAAAGGATAGTTATAAATATCTACTTAAAATAAAGTTCCATGCATTTACCTTTATTTTTAGAAAAACATGAAGTGTTACATATATATTCTTTCAATTAATACATATTCTTTGATAAATTCCATAATTTTTTAAATAAATATTATTTTAATGAAATATTCTTATGCAATAATATTTATTTGAATATAAATGATAATTTAATTTAATGAATTATAATATAATTTTTATAAGGGTCATAAAACATTTATTGTTGTAAAAATAAGAATTTTTCAATAAATGGGGATTTTGATTTAAAATTTTAAATTCCCATATTTATATAATAATTTTTATAATATAAATATTATTTTTGAAATCATCATGTTATAATTATATAATAGGGAATTTTTGATAATTTTCATAGATAGTAAAATCATTGTGGAAAAAATAAATATTGTACAAATATACAGTTTGTATTATGGCATCATAAAATCCCATAAGATGTGTAATAAATACTATAAATAGTATAAAATTGTAAAACTATGTTCACCCTTTAAAATAATTTGTTTTTTAAGTTCTTTGGTTTATTTCCTAATCCTTTAGTGAATCCTCCAAAAAGAATTATTATATTTTATGTTTTTAATATATATTTTTTCAACGTGACTTCCTTCCACACCAACAACAATATTTTTTAATGATTTTTTTATTTTAATTATAGAACATAGAAAATCAATCTTATTTGGTAAAATCAAAGTGAAAACCATGGGAATGTTTTGTAATTTCATTATTTTATAATATAGTGTTTCAAACCAAAGTTTAAAAATTAGAAAATAATTACACTGGATTTTACTATAAAAATTGTTACATTCCAATATTTAATGAAATATTGTTTTAAAATAAATTTAATTTCTTAAATAGTATTCATTACACACAACCCTGTGTTTAAAATAAATGTAACATACTATTGAATTCTTATTATTTAATAATATAGTTATCTCATAGTCGTTGAAATGGAGGGTATATATAGGATTAACAATATAGTAAAAATATATGGTATACAAATATATATATATATAATGAATTATTTGATTACTAGTTAATTAAAAATTAGAATAAAAACCATTCGGAAATAAAGAAAACATTTTTATAAAAAACTATTTTTATGTCCAAAAATGCATTTCAACTCAACAAATTAAATAAATCTTTTTAGTGAATGATTTTAAGGATATATATATATATATATATATTATTCAGGAATTTTTTTTAACATTCATCATATTTTTTTCTGTGTATGAGATAAGAAAAAATCCAATTTAAGTTTTAAAAATTATATTTTTCTAGAAAGAAGTATTTTCACATTTTCACACTTATTTTAAAATTAATTTGTACCACTTTTTATCATGACCTAGCCCAACAGGGCCTAAAGCGCGACTACCCCACACCCATATCCAATAGGCCAAGGTGTGGTGAGCATCACTGAGTAAGCATATCACACACATGGGAAGCGTTAGTCTAATGTACCAGTATACACACACTCATCTCCATGTCCATACAATGATGAAATGTCAAACAACTAATAATAATGCATGCATACATCTATAATCCCATAATTAGAGTATGAATACAAGTTATTGGAAATATAGGGATAAATAAAATACCACCCAAAAGAAACTGAAAGCATTCCCAACCTGAAATGTATGGTAGGACTACTATCAATGCAACCATGCGAAAACACATCTGTATCTCTTTCTTATTAAGCTCTATCCTATCCCGAACCCTTAAAGACTATGTTAGAAGGTAGGTCATCTGCATACGGAACAACATGTGTATGAATATCCCATGAATGTATAAGTATAAAAATACCCACTAGGACACCCAAAAATCACTACATGGAATGAATTAGGAGTATTCATCTCTTAATAGAGATATTGTATCAAAAGTAAAAGAACAACCCAAATACACTCAGGAAATACATCGTTCCTCTAAGAATCCTATACCAAACCACCATCCACATGATTCTACTCAAAGAAATTTTTGTTCTGGGATAACCCACTCCACACACCATGTTATCACTAGAGACACTATTCCAAGAAGTCATGATCATTGGGCCCCACCCAAGAAAAACTCACTAATCCTTGAGGAATTTGATACTCAGAAACAGCATCCCACCCTATAATATGGGTTTCACCACAAACCCAATATAGATCAACTAACTATGTAAGGGATTATATGAAAATGATACTATGAACCCTACTGAATTAGCCTTCTTAATGGAAGATCAATGCCTAATTCATGGAGGTCACATTTATTCCATGAAACCCACCTAGGGTATCAGAAAATATCATATAGGATCACTCTCTGGTCCCACAGAGGGACACTAATACCACCATATTAGAATTTTCCTTTATACCTGTAAGTGGATGGACCAAGGGAACACACTTAACCAATACTAGTCAAATACTGTAGAAACAAAGTGCTCCAAATACCCCCCCAATATGTTTCACACCATGTATAGAATGCCCTTGTCTTTCCCATGTGATTTTTCCTCACACAGTATATAAACCTCCATATATACCATATATACCAAAGGATACATGGAATGTAGAGTTCTGTTGGAACCCTTCCCATTCCATTTCTCTTTTTCTATGTACTCCTAACTTTCCCGCATACTACCCCGTATACCTGGCTATGTAACTTCTTGTGTAAACTGGGTTATACACAAAACCTCTATGGAGGATTCACATGGTGTGTGGTAGATACCACAAGGTGGTGATAATTATCTTCTCCAAGGAAACCCCAATAATGCACAGATTTCCCCATATGGTGTGTAGTCTCTGATTACACACCATTAATGATGGATTTTCCTAAAACCCACACATGATTCACACACCACCCAGATACACCACATTTTCAACTAATAATTCCTAATAACATTAGATTTGTGGTTGACCATCCTTTCTATCACACGATCACTAGATTCTGGCCACTAGAATGAATCAAGAACCCACCTCCAATATATGTATTGTCATGTGCCGCTCATGAATATAAAATCCTTCCAGTATTGTATTTTGCGTCTTGAATCACCCACCTTTTTCATCCATACTCAAATAATATCATCAATCATGGTTTGTACCCATGGTAATGATACATTTCACTAAATAACGGGCTTGAAATGATCGAATACTGGGTATCCATTGAAATTTTGTCCATAAAAAATACCAATGATGATCGAGTGAAGAAAAAGGGGGAAACCATTAACCATAAAATGTGATGAATGAACCATGACCATTTTTTATTCAATATGGATCTTTTTTCATTGAATTTATATAAAGGAAGAGGGATTATAAAAAATATATACTTAAATCAACCATATATAAATCCACCATCAATGAAAAAATCAATTATTTTTCATAGAATTGATCTTCATTTGACTTTGATAAAAAAATGGTATGTAATTAAAAAAATTAATTATCCAACAAGGATTTTGGGTTGATCTCTAATAAAAAATCATACACTATCGTTGTTCTTGAGATCTATGAACTCTGTAGGTGCACAATCCTTAGTCTGATCTCTATCAAATGTCAATTTAAAATAATACTTTAACATATCCTCTCTAACTACTTCTATCCAATGGCTCTATAAATCTTTAGGTTGTGAGGATAACCCTTGGGGTATATAAATAGTGTTTTATTTATAGTGGAAATACTTCACTATGCCATTCTTAATAAAATAAATAATAGTTTATTAATTCCTCATGTGACTGTTATATATCAAAACACCTAATGCTGATAATGATTACATCATGCCTAGGTTAAATCCCACTCTAAACACAATGGTGTTCTCATATTTTAGATTTGAGAATTAGTTTAAGAGTTATTCAACTTTTCTAGAAATTTGTTTGCATATGATATTAATATTTTTCAAATATTAATTCTGGGATATCCAGGCCTTGGAATCTCACACCATCACAATGTATGGATTTGAAAACAATCCACATAATATTATAATGTAATACATGGAAAAATTAATATTATCATATTCTCCCCACATTATGTCTTAAATTCAAGAAAGGAAAATAATATAATACACAATGAGATTTGGGTACTGATCACACATCATTGTCTCCCACTCTCAGGTGTTCTCATAAAGATCCCCATGATACCACTAGATATATAATAGGTTATTCAATCACTCATGATGTATCTTTTCTTACCCATCCTCGATCTCCAATGGGTGCTCAACAATGGTAGCCTATTCTCAATTTCCATATCTCCCTAGTCGATAACATGAGATGATTCATGCATGTGCCTCCTCATCAATGACACATGAATGAGATCATGTAACTATTTTAACCATAGTTGTAGAGATAAGTGGTATTCCACATCATAAACCCCAAAAAATATATGGGAAGGGCCAATGAATCTTGGTGATATATCGCCTCCCCATCTAGATCTTCATAATCCATGTTGATGTGAGACTATCAAGAACACATGGTATCCCTTATTGAACATGTAGATCTCCATCATCGGTCCACATATGACTTATGATGGCTCTCTATAGTCCTTATATACTCATATATTATATGAACCTTCTCTGTCATAAATCACAACAAATATGGTTCCATGAGTGATGACTCACCTAGACCAGTCTAACAAAGTGGTGACCTATAGGGTTTTCTATATAAGGCCTCGAATGGTGCCCTAAAAATGGTGTAATGGTAGAGGTTTTTGTATGAAAACTCCTACAAGGTTAGTTGATCATCCTAACTATGGAAAAAATATAACATCAAAACCAATACCATTTCCTAAAAGACATGAATGGCCTACTTAGATTGATTATTAGCCTGGTTATGAAACATTATTCTCAAATGAAATTGAGTCCCAAATTTCTCCTATAGTCCTCTTCAAAATAATGGCATGGAATGAGAATCATCAACTAAAATGATCATAGAGGGAACTCTATGGATATGAACTATCTCTTACACATATAATTGTCTCAATCCTACTACTGAAGTCTACTATATAATTTTTAGTGTTTGGGTTTAATTGGTGAGTCTTTTTACAATCACCCAAATGGAATTGTGTCCTCTAGATTTACATGGTAAACCTATCACAAATTCCATATATTTCTCATTCCACTTATACTTTATTGCTTCAAGGGGTTGAGCTAAAACTACTCCAACCTTGTGCTCATCCTTCACCTTTGTATAAGTAAGGAATATAGAGAAAAAATCTACAACACATCCCTTTAACTCTGGATACCATAAATATGACCGAAAAACATGATATATATTCTTCACACATGGATATACCGCTAACTATGATGTATGAAACTCCCTTAGATACTCCTCTCCTAGCATAATTGGAACCATCATTAATCCTATAAAAATAACAACATGCTCTCCACATTAGAAAAAACCAATAGAGCGTGTCCAGTGGATATCTGAATAGACGATGTCTCATAGTCGGTATCATCAATATGCTCCTCCCCAAATCACAGTAAAAGAAAAGGGGTAAAAAATATTGATTAGAGGTAGGATTCTCCATTCATATCCTCCAAGGAAGACTTCAAAGATGCTAACTTCTCTGATTCCTCAATTAATAACTATGGACAATATCTTCTACTGAGGGAATCTTCCAACCCATTCACCCTCCTAAGAGTTTATAAAATCATGAAGTCATAGTCCTAGAAAAAATATAGTAATTTCCACTATCTCATGTTAAGATAATTTTGAGGGAAAATATACATGGGATACTTATTGTCAGAGTATAAAATAAACCGTGCACACATCTGGTTGTGTCGGCACATATTCAGGGAGGGTACTACCACTGCTATCTAAAGATCATGGGTCATGTAGTTCTTTTCAAGCATTATCAACTTCCTAGACAATAGGCACTCACAGTCTACCTTTCCATCAAAAGACAATCAAGTCTGGTCCTTGAATAATTTCATAAAACTGTTAACGCAACACCCTCACCAAGAAATATCGTTATGGGGGTTCTCTTCAACCTATACCTAAACCCATGAAAACATAATTGACACATTTCTATCCACCAAAAAGGCTTCCAATTTCAATTCAAAACTATGAAGGGTGTTAAAACTCTAGAGAAATTGGGTAAAAACATCTAATATTAGCCTTCTAACAAATATAAGACTCGTCACCTTGGTAATTCTCTTGGGTGGCTCCCAATATTGCACTCTCAAAACTATTTTTGGGTTCACTACAACTCTTTCCTCTGAGATAACATGTCCTAGGAAGTATACATTGTGAAACCAAGACTAAGTCATTGAGAGTTTCCCATAAAGCTAGTTCTCTTGGTTTGTGTCAAGTACCATACTTAGGTGTCCTTCATGATCCTCTTTAAACATCGAGTACACTAAGATCATGTAAATTAATACCACTAAAACTAATCTAAGAAAGGAAAAAAGATCCATTTTATGAGTCTCATGAAGACTTATGAGGTATTTTTTATGCTGAATGGAATCACCATGTACTCATAGTAATCATGGAGACATCATAATTCTATATTTAGTATAACATATTATTATAATCACATCTATTGATATCCTGATCTCAGATAAATCATTGAGAACCATCATGCCCCTCTAAAATAATCAATGTGGTTGTTGATCCTCTCTATTGGATGATTATTATTCATGGTGTCATAGTTCTAGATCTAGTGGTCCACACATAACCTCAAGAACCCATAGACATTCTTCATGAACAATAATGGGGATACCCATTGGTAAACACTAGGTATCATGAATCCCTCATCCTAAAACTTCACCAACTTCACCCTTAGAATACGAATATTTGTGGAGTCCATCTTATTTTCTAGTGTAAATATTGGGGTTATCCAAGGGTGTAACTCAATGTATAATTATAACTCTATTTCATGACCTATCCCAATGTGGCATGTGATAAAAATCCCCAAGCCTGTCACTAATAGTCCATTGGATGGCGACTATCACTGAGTAGTAATATCACAATCATGGGAGACTTTATGCTAAAGTACATATACAGATGCTAAAATCTCCATGTCCATAAAATTATGACATGTAAAAACTATTTAAACATGCATTCATAAATATAATCCCACAACTAGAGTACAAAAACAAGTAATGGAGAGTAAACATGTCCAAATATTGTCCCACCATAGAGTCTAAAAAAAGTCCAATCTAAAATTATAGATTGGATATGGTATCAAGACAACCGAAGAAATACACCACTGTCTATTTCAATCACTAATCATGGCCTATTCCTATTCCCTATAGGACTCCATAAAAAGTTTGATTATCTATATATGAAATGACACATGCAGGAAAATCCCATGCAGGGGTGAGTATAACAATACCCAATAGGATACCCTAAAATCACTAATCATTTAATAAAAAGAATAATAGTTATCTCTACACATGTATCTGACTCTAACACAAATAACATGAATTCCCAAATATTATCAATAATGAAAATACTTCTCAAAGTAAAGTCACAACTATAATGCCATCTTAGGATTCTTGTTTGAAGCTCACACATATCACTCATCTAGTAGAACACACTCCTAAAGTAAGATAGCACTTATATAATCTGTCAGATATTTTTTTCACATTAGATAACACCATTAAAAGGATATACTTGAAGTCTAAGAGAATGATACATAGATAAAAGATCACACCCAAGGTCATGGGATAAACCAAAAACTCAATTTAGACCAATCTGCTAAGGAGATGATCCACGCCCAAGTATTTTTGGTCATGATGAACCCAAGAACTCAACCTAGGGAAAGAAGATGATAGGTTATATCACTCTGGGCCACACAGAATGATCCAAAAAATGGATCTAAGCCTTCTTTTAAGTAGTACATGGAATGTACTAGTAGAACATAGTGTTTCCTTTCATTACCAGTTTATTCTTATGTATCACAGCTTATGATCATGTTCATATCAAAGTACATTGTGTTCCTTTGCCCGTGTACTTCTGTCCACATACATGTACAAGGCTATTCATGTGTACACCGTGACTGGCCATGTATGTGTAAGACTACATAGTGTGTATGTGCATGTGTACTCATATCCATTTATATGAACCCTCTAAAACACATGTCGAGGTTCTAGGTCGATTCAAATTTCATTTGATGGGGTCACATGTCATGTTATATTTAATTCATCACAGAAACCCTAGCCTCCACATTAGGGGTCCCACATGTCATGTTCCTCTGGAACACATTCTACGTACCATTGGATTTAAAAAATCCCAGGGGTCTCTCCTATAAAATTTTTATACCCTCTTACAGCTCTGAGATCCTCCATGAATCACATATGGAAGTGATGATCTACTCTAGCTGAGACTTTAATTCGCTGCTCTCCAGAATCTGGTCAGCTGATTCAATAGTAAATCTTCCATCCTATGTCACACTCATCATCGCATGAATCATTTGTTCCTAGTGATATCAAATACCATATTATTCCGTCATCGATACTGTCATCTAATCATCACCACACCATACTATTTTTGGATCTATGATATTGAATCGTTTCACTGGGAAATAGGTGTGGAACATTTGAGTCATTGGTATTTGGTTCAAACCACTGGCAAAAAAACCCAATGATGAGTGCATGTGGAACAATGAGAGAAAACCAATAGACATTTATATAGGAGAGAATCTAAACCATGTTGGGCTATCCTTGATTCATTTTTGTTGGAGTAAAAAATGAATAACCAATAATAAATAAATAATTTTCCTAAATAAACACTACAAATAAAACGATCATAAAATACAACTGCTTTGTGAATCAATCCTATTTTAGATTGATTACTTTTTTTCATAGGATTTTGTAATAGGGAATAAAAAAACAACATCCTATCTCAATATAGATCTATTGATGATGAATAACGACGTTTCATCACTGTTTTTGGTGAGGTCCTTAGATTTTTGTTTTACTTTGGACGAAGATACTCAATTTTTCTATCATATGTCAATGGAAGTTTCTCCATATTGTCCAATGAATCTCAATGATATGAAAGCTTATTTGGATAACCCTAACAATATTCCATAATAATTTTTATAAAGATATTATTAGGTCGGGTGAAAAATTAAACAATTTATTTTTATTAAAATTTATTCATTGAAGGGTTCAACCAAGATCAACCCTCACACCAAACGCCTGATGGGTCTGAAGGTTATATCATGACTAAGGTAAAACACATTCTTCTAACTCATAAATAGTATTAGATTTCAGATTTGAGCCTCTATTTATATGTTATTACACTTATTTTGGGAAAGCATTTGTTCATGAATTTAATATAATTAATATATTTCAAAAATTTATTTTAGGAACACTGGGCCTCAGAGTCACATGTCGTCATAGTTCCTGGTCTAAAAAATAATCCGTAAAATATACGAAAATAGTACATGGAAAATATGAGTCACTACATTCTCCCCACCCTGGGTGTTTACATACTAAAAATTCAAAACAAAAGGATAAACAAGAATATTTGGGTACTGATCAAACATCAAAGTATCCCACATCCAGGTTCTCTTCTGAAGATTCTCATGCAACCTTTGGACAAGAAAAAATAAATTTCTATCCAATAAAGGATCCACTCATGTTGATCCTCAATCTTCATTGGGTGCTCAGTAAAGGTAGTTCCATGATGAATATTGATCACTCCCTAGTTGATAATGTTTAATGGATTAGTAATGTACCTCTTTAGTTATGAAATGTGGAAGACGTTGTCTACCCGGTCTAATTATAGTATTATATTTATGTGGTATACCACCTTCACGACTCTATGCAGTATCTATAAAAGGACAATGAATTTCAGAGATAGATTTCCACCCCTATCAAATATATGTAATTCGCATCAAGGTAAAACACATTTGAACACATGGTCACCTTCCTCTAACTCCATAGGCCTCATTTTTCTGTCCCCGTAAGACTTATAATGGATATATGCAGGCCTCATACCCTCATGGATGATCTAAACCATCCCAATTGTGGTTCTCACCATCTCTGGGACCATATATCTTTACTCTACTTGGTCTGTTAATAAAATTTGTGATATTAAGGGTCTCTCATACAAACCTTAGGTGGTGTTATACCCACGGTTGAATGGTATCTATGGTTGTATAAAAACTCCACCAACTTTTACTTTTTATGATCCTCCCAACTATATCCAATGTTCAACAAGAAATGTCACAACATGTCCTCCATAACCTGAATGTTCTTCTCATTCTGGACATCAGTTTAGGGGTGAAAATCCATTCTCAAACATAGCTGAGTTCCAAAAGCCTCATGAAATCACATACATAATCATGATTTGAAGCATGAATCACATGCATAATTGAACACTAATGGATCTCTATTGATTCGTACTATCTTCTGCATGTAGATGTGTCATATGATATTGTTTCGACCAAGCGTGGGAAGACGTGTGATGCCCAGTGGTTGATTAGAGAAGGTTGGATTCTTCTTAATCATACACATCAGTTGAACTATTTTTGTTTCCAAATGCCCAACAGTTCTATATCAAATGATACGTGGACCTTCTTTCCAAAGGCAGGCATTTACTAGATAATTTGGCCAGTGATTCTTAATAACTCACATTGGTTGAGAGGATGGGAAGTCGGGCTCATTGCACCCTTTTTACGGGAATTATTTTCTGTTTCATGACTCTCTTATAGATTTAAGGCATATTCATATGTTCATGAATATTTGGTTTATACCCAAGAATTGTATGCACGGACTACTCCTGGTTGGCAATGGTCAACTGAATGGAGGGAGTCGGAATCATTTAGGCCGGAGGGTTACCATCCCCCATTGGATTAATGACTCCGAGGATTTTGGGCTCGTTGAGACGGCACTGGTTTGAAGCCTCATTATTGGGCGCTCTGGAGTTTATTGTCATCCATGGGGGACAGATAACGACTTGAGCGTTTGGATCGAACCCGTGATATGGGATTCCTACATATCCTCATGAGAGGAATAAGAATCCATGTAGTTCGGTGCCACTTGACGGGAAATGTCACATTTTAAGGTCGGGCGACAAGGACCCAACCATACAGTTTAATGTCTTATATCAAGGACACCTGAGCGAGAGATGCCCAGTCAAATTTGGTGTGGGACTTACGCCGAAGCGGCTCGAAAGACCCAAGAGAAGCGATTTTTTGGTCCTAGATACGGTCCTGCTGGGGGCATGAGGACATGGTTTGAAAGTGACGGATGTGTATCATACTTGGATATCAGGCTTGCGCATCGGGGAGGATTCATACATATCCCAGTTCGTCAGGAATCGAATTCTCCTAGTTATTGGGAGATTAGGGCTTACACGTGATAGTTACATGTTATTGGTATTGAACCTCGAGGAGGAGTCCTACGTACCCCGCTTAAGAGACAGGGATCAAAACCCATGTAGTTTGTTGAGCTTCCTCCATTGTGCAGATGTTGGGACCATCACAAATCTCTAAGCCCACGTGAGTCTTGCTCGGTGTGAGAAACAAGAGAATGGGATGAACTTGGTAAACCTCTCACATTATTTCTACCGACGGAATGGGAGGAAGATGAAGGGTAGAGAAGAAGGTCTGGACCATGGGACTCTCCTTCTCCCTGATGTTATAGGAAGGTAGAAGTCATGCATCTATACAATGAACCTTTCGTGATGAGAAGTTAAGGGTTGTTGTCTTCCGTTGAGGATGGTGTGGGGCTTACTCCAGGAAGGACACCCAACCACTCTCAGGACAGGGGAGAAGTGCTCACCGCTAGCACTCATCAAAAGGAAACGTGAGTGTGGTCCCTCAATCTTGGAGAGTGAAGAGGCATAAATGGGGCTCTCAGGCTCGAACCCCACACTACCGTGGGAATGTGAACCCGGGAATGCCTCGGGAATCCGCTCAAGGGTCGGGGAAACCCCTTTGTCCTTGCCTACCGTGGGTATGTGAACTCTAAGTGGTGTGCTTATGTGCCTGAAGGTTTCATCATACAGGTCTGGTGGCTCTGGTAGAGGCCTTGGCTCGGGGACGCTGAATAGTTTAATGAAGGAGTTACGAAGGATCATCCCAGGTTGGAAGGTTTTTATCTGGATCGGGGAATGGGAACACCGAAGGAGTTGGCAGTCTACATGGGTGTATGAGGAGTGGCTCCCTTCGCATAGGGGGTGATACGCAGCTGGAGAGGTCATCCTTGTACCAGGGTGTTATGCGGACTGATAGGAATCCCACATACCAGGGTGGTACACAGCTTCGGGTTCAGCCTGCGTGCCAGGTTGGTACGCGGTGGAGTCCGTGTGAGCAGTGGCAGCCAAGGGAGACATCGGTCGGAGGTTCTTCGGTCAGGACTTCTCCCACGTATGAGGGTGCTACGTGGTGTGTCATATCGAATGAGGGGCATAAACTCCTTGGTTCATGAGTAGTACATCTGTGGAGGGTCCATGACTTGTGGTTTTTATTTTAAGTTCGTGGTACACCAATTTATTATGCATTTTTCAGTTCCATATTATTTTTTTCCATTTTCATACCTGTTTTGGTTTGTGAATTAGAAGTTCACTGTTCGTGAAATCCTAAGATCCTTCCTCCAGAATTGTTCTACCCTAATCTGATCGATCTAATTCTTCTCCCCCTCGATATACTTTTATAGAGGGGGAAAGATATGTAGCTATGGTCATGCGGAACATTTTGCAGAGGCCCATGACTGAAAACCCAGTTTACGGATGACTTGGACAATCCGGAGCTCACATGGGCATTGAATGCACCTCATCTATGAACCAAATCATTGCATTGTGGCCGCACAGGGCTCTGCCTCTGCTCTACGAACAACAACGTATGCAGTCTGGGCTGGTTGGTGCATCTCATGGCTGGGGAGGTTCGTGATGGCAGACCGGCCGGGCACCCATCCTACATTTCACCCGCAGAGGAGTTCCCACCTCCCTTTCATGAATGATGTTGGTCCGCAGATGGGGCGGCTCGCCGAATCAGCTGTGTACCATCAATGTTGGGCCGGTATGCAGACCGGTTGATCCTTTGACAATCTTGAGTAATCTTCATGTCTATTTTTTTGTCCAATTCATTGAGGAAAATTGGGTAGAATCCTTTCTCAAATTAAGGGGATTACCATTCTCCTTTTCGGATTTTTTTAGGACCCTACAAATTCCCCCCAGTGGAATGGGGTCTGATCAAAACGGAGAGGAGTCAATTACGATGTAGAGTGGTCTTGAAACTTGGATAGTTTGTGGTAGAGGAGTGGACCCATTAGGGGACCAATCTTATAAATAAGGGGGACCTGCCCTTGTATTTTACTAGATCCTTTGAAAAAATGGAGCTCTAATTTTGTCTATGTGCACCCTCTCCTTCACGAATCTCCTCGTCTACGAACCAGCTTCCGTTTCCTGGAACCGTTCCTCGTTCGCGCCTACCTTCACTCGCGGACCAATCTCCCAACCGTGAACTAAAGCTTTTAATAAACTAAAAAGTTAGTCACGATGAGCCATGTAGGAAATTACTACATGGTTTTGGATTGTCCTCGGATCATAAATCTTCCAGACATTGAAAATATTTTAAACTTTCTGAACCTAATCATTTAAATTCGGAAATGAGATTCAGCGGGGCAGCCTGGTTCGCAGATTTCTAGCCAATGCTCCATGGGCCAGAGGATCACCGAATTCTTCGGCGCAAGGCTGGTTTGCGGGATGTAGCTATCGTGAACCACCTCTTGAGGCCAGCCTGTGGATTTTGTTGTGAAGGCTCCTTGAGAGAGTCCTTTGTAACATACATGATGTTTTTGTCCATATTTTATTATTCTAGACTAACCATTTTCCTAGTTTCCATGATGTAGGGAGAAAATATGGTTCCTCCTCGACCTGTGATTAGGCCTATTGTCAAGCATCTTCTAATTGGTCCAAGGATACATCTAGCTATGATCCATAGAGATTAGAGCATCAAAGGGGACCCTAGCCAACCAATCATTCCTGGTGATGGTGTTTTCAAGTTCTTACTCTCTCCCGAACTTCTGGTCTATCCTCTATCGAATCGTCTTCTGCATTATGGTTTCATCCTTCAAGATGATGTCACTATCCCCCGTGTCTTCTCAGGTCTTCCGTCCCCTTGTTTGGAAGCGTCGCTGAAGCGCGATCAAGATAATCTCACCCAGTTGGGAGAGATGATCTCTGATTTTGATCTAAGAGAAACTTTTATTTTGAGAGGATCTCTTTGGACTCAAAGTGATTAGTACACTCAGGTCTTCTCCCAAGAGGTTGTCCTCAAGGGTTACCCCTCCTTGATCAACCTTGCTCGAGTGGATCCTGACGCAGGATGGATTCCCAGGTGGGATCTTCGGTCTGGTGGGATTTTTTCAAATGACTTGTCCTAGGCCTTCTGCTTCCAATATCATTGCTGGGAATTTCCCGAGTCACTGGAAGTGGTAAATCTGTACTCTGTAGTGTGGGATTCTCAGTTTGCAATTTACCCACCATCTTCGATCCTGCCTGACTTGCTCAGTCATTGGTGTTCGAGCACTAAAACATTCCACCTTCCCCATGGTGAAGTTGGTATTAGTTAATGGGACATCTATCAACTGGGAGGGCTTCCGATCATTGGTGAGATGTATAACGAGTTTCTTCCCACTTCTAATGCATGGCATGATGTCGAACAGGTGCCTTCATTGGTGAGGAACCTGCTGGTTATGGTGGAGAGGTCACTGGGTCGGGCCTTGCACGCTCGCTCTCTTATTCCCTACAGCACTTGGATAGGGTTATTTCTGGAGGCCACTGGTCCTATGCTGAAGGTCAAGCATCCCAGGACTCACCCTTCTCAACAATCACGAACTATCAATGTTTCCTACTAGACAATTCTAGAAGCGGGCGGCTATCTTTCATTGGGTTAGGAGGTGCGCCCCAGTGTGCCACCTATGCTCAGGCTGGAAGGTCTTTTTTCCATGTTTTTTGGCGGGTGGCTATTCCCATCTTGGGATATCAACCCAGGCATCAAGGCTTGCACCCTCATGATGGCAGTTGGCTGGCGGGAGGTCACTCGGTGAATCTGTTCGTGCCCACTTTGGCCCGTATTTAAGAATTACTGAGCCACATGCCGGAGGGTGGGTCACCCTATTTTCTAAGTGGGCCATTTTAATTATTATATAGCTGGGTAGCAGATCATTGTCGCTGTTATGAGTATCGTTATAACACAGTCATCCTGCTTCCTACCCTTTAGCCTACCCTACATGATATAGCTGGAGTTTGTCTGAAGTCCCTCATCTCTGATGAAGTCGTCAAGCTTCTGAGTGACTTTTCCTAGTTTTCTTTCACTCTCTACTGCACTCCTTTCAGCATCGTGGTTGACGACCATAGGGGGAGCTTAAAATATCGTTCTTACCGGACGGGTTTTTATCCGCGCAGATTGATGGGGTTTCTCTAGGTGAGTTATAATCCCCATATTGTTTTTCTCACCAGTTTGGATGCATGGAACTCCATTTTTCCCTTCCCCATCATCGGGCACGAGGACTGCATTCGGCCATTCTCTGTTAATGGTGGTTGATGTTGATGCGGGAGGGATCTGGCATAAGGATTCCCTTGCTTGGTATAGGAGTGGCTGCCAGCCTATCCATGAAGTATGCGAGAATGTGGATAAAGCATTATCCAGATGGGATCTTGGGGAAGGCTATCCAAAAATTTCCCAAATCGGGGTTACTACACCTATTGTGCTTACCACACCTTCCTCGTCGGATTTGAGGGAGGACTGATTGATGGCTCGCAGGTCAATGTGGCTCAAGGGATCTTCCTCTTCCATCACTTCTGCAGCCAAAGTTCAGATAGATCCAATCGTTTTGGCTGTAAATGAGGATGACCCCGTGACTTCGAGCCCCCATGATGTAATTCCTAAAGCTCCACCGGTCGATGTCGGACTTACCAGCTCAACTCCCAAGCTCGAACCAAGGCTAGAGGCTTCGGACCCTCCAGTCTCAGAACCATCTTCTAGTGCACACATGTCTACGCTGGGTGCAATGCCAGACTCCATTCCTGTGTAATCTAGTGAGGATACCAAATATCCTCATGTCTTGGCAGAGCGCTGAGCAGTTTGAAGGTGGGCCTGGCCTCAGATTTGTGAGATTGTTATCGAAACTCGTCTGGCTAGGATGGTGACTAAAACTGAAGCCCTTTGGAAACTCTTCCTAGGCTTGGGGTCAGGTGGGTTCGACTATTGAAAACTTCATTTTCTCACCTGCCATGTTGTAATTTCATGTGGGGAGGTTGTCGCTAGTGAACACAAACATTCTCACCTGGATGCCTCTCATTGTGGGACTTGGGCTTTTGAGGAAGCTATGATGAAGATTAATCAGCTGATAGCACAAGAGGTGAGCTCTCAAGATCAGGCGACCACCCTATCTACCGAGTTGTATGAATGTGAAGCTCGAGAAGCGATGTTGAGGGATCAGTTCTCATCTTTGACTGCTGACCTTGAAGCTACCAAGAAAGGGATCAAAGATCTCCAAACGACGGTGAGGCATACTCGTTCAGTGGCTGAAGTTGAGGCCCGAGAGAAGGATGTGCTGGAAAAAAACGGCAATATCATTTACTGCACGGTTTCCGATATGATGGAGAGAGATAGCTAGGCTCCTTTGTGATTTCCAGAGCTATATATGTACACTCTATTTTACCTATTTTGTTGCAGCGAAGGAGAGACTCCGGCTTGTGGACATCCTCCATTTTTGTCCAAATGGAATACAATCTGTTGTCGATCTTTCCTTCCCATAAAATTTGATTGTTACTTGAACAACTATTTTATAAATTACAACTCACTAAATAAGAATTAATCATAATTCATTAAAATGATAAAATAGAAATGAGCTCTAATTTTTGCCTGGACCATGGGATCCAGTGAACATAGTTTGACTATTTCTAGGATTTTATAGAAAAACCCCACAGACTTTTTGACTTTTTCTTCAATACACTAATTTTCCTAGGCCCATTTGGATTGGACCCTATGACAACCCCGGTTTTTATTACAACTTAAACATGATTCATTACATAAAACTTCACTTGATCCAACAAAGAAGATCGAGAGGTTTAGTGTCTTTGGGGCTCAGGATCATTACATAAAAACTTTAAACTTGAAATACAACATCTTTATTGAAAACTTCCTTTACATGACCACTACATTCCTTCGTACTTAGCATTGCATGGGATAACCTGAGGACATGCATAAGAAAAGGGTGAGCTATAAAGCCCAGTAAGGGAGTACACAATGAATAACATGAGGAGTACAATACATGTTAGGCAATAGGCATATCAATAGAGCATAAGAGAAACATGAACATAAAGGCATGATAAAGCATGATAATCATAGCATGGAAATGTGGCAACAACACTTAACATTGAATTAGCATGAGCCAAGGCTCATTGCACATGGAGCATGAGTAAACCCTCATTGCACTTGAAGCACGAGTAAACCCTCGTTGCACTTGAATTAGCATGAGTCAACACTCATTGCACATGACGTATCATGATACTATACTTTACCCAATGCATTGGAGCGCTATCAGGGCGCACCCTTCTTAAACATTTCATTTCATGCATAAGTGTGCCACATGGATCATAAAACATGGATTCATAAAACATAATCATTTATTCCACGATAAAAGAATGTGGAATTCATACATGAAACATTACAATCAATAAGTAAACGTGCATAAAGGTGAATACCCTTGATGGAGAAATGGGCATGGTATTCACTACACAATGATATTGGCTTAGAAAATCGGTGTGATTTCGGCAGCGTAACGGCGTGACATAAGAATTCATAAAAAAGGCTGATGAGAGAGAAAGGGGTTCCTCATCATATTTACATGTAATGGACAGTAAGAAGGTCATATAGATACATGTCCCAACAATTGAAAAGGAATTTAGATTCATGATACAAAAGTATTGCTTGAATATAGAAGAGGAGAAAAAGGTTCCTTTAGGAATTTCGGCATAGTAACGGGTGTACATGGGAGGAATTTAATGAGAGAGAAAGGGGTTCCTCATCATATTTACATGTAATGGACAGTAAGAAGGTCATATAGATACATTTCCCAACAATTGAAAAGGAATTTAGATTCATGATACAAAAGTATTGCTTGAATATAGAAGAGGAGAAAAAGGTTCCTTTAGGAATTTCGGCATAGTAACGGGTGTACATGGGAGGCATTTAATGAGAGAGAAAGGGGTCTCCCATCATTCAAACAATAAGAGGGCAGTATGGGAGAGGTGTGAAACCATACCCCAACATTCATAGATGAAATTAAAAGGGCAATACAACTTAAAGAAAATTGACAAAAATGAGAAAGGAGAAAAAAACCCTTACTTGGAAGTGTGCTTCCAAAGGCTAGAGAGAGGCTTGTGAGAGGCTTCTTGGGAGCTTGGGGCACCTTGAGAGGATTCTAGAGAGAGTAGGGCAGAGTTTGGACGAACTTCAAGGGCTTTGGGTGAGGAGGAAGTGGGAGCTTGGGTGGGTTTATATAGGAAAGGTGAGAGAATTCTTTATTATTTAGGTTTGGGACCCCTTATATTAAAATAATCCAAACCACAAACCATCCCATGGTATTTGCCCATGGTTTCTGGAAAAGGAAAGAGGAAAACAATATTTTAAAAGTCCAAGGTCCGAACTTATTAAAAAAATAGGGTTGCTTATGTGGAGGTGAGTCACACTTCCATGGAAATTAATTTAAAAAGGCAAAGTGTTGAATAAGTCTTGAGGGCTCCATTAATGCTTTGAAAAGTGAGTAAAACAAACCCAAAACCTCATTATTTTAATGATAAAACATATATTGGCCGAACATAGGGATTATGGTATTTTATTACATCACCATTGGGTCATTATGATGTCATAAAACACATTATATATATAAATGGTATTTAATTTTTACCCAAAAATTTGACTGTCTCAGAAAATTATGAAAAATTCACCGTTGGATAATTTCGACGTCCTGATTCCAAAAATAATATTTATTTTATCTAAATAATTTTCTAAATATGTGAATTTTCACTTTTAAAATAAAAACCGACATTTATAAAAATTCACGGGTTTTGACAGAAATGGCTTTCAGACCTTAATAAAAATTTTAATTGCATTCATAAAATTATAAGATCATTTATATTTAATAAAATTTAATTTAATATTAATAATAATATTTTATTAAAATATTAGTTAATTCAAAAATCCTTTAATTTAATAAAATATAATTCTTAATTAAATAATAACTAAAAACATCATTTGTACTTTAAAAACTAATTACAATGCATCAAAAATGACTAGAAATTATATTCATTATTATATACAAAAATAATGTACATGAACATGGTGCTACTTATTTGTTACATATCCCCTTAAAATAGCCGCATAAGACCTAAGGGTAAGGTGTGCGATGGTGACAGACTCTTGGGGTTGCTCGGATAACATTGCTCGAGTGGTAATCTCAATCAACTTCCATTTTTCCCGTAGACGATCACGTTCGAGCTTGACTTGATGAAGCTCAGCTTGGGCTTGGTCAAGGGCAAAGCCCAAAGACGCCACCTCCTTTCCGAGCTCCGACAAATGGGCTTCGTAAGGGGCAATTCTACTGGATGAGGCCATCGCTTCCTTTGTCTGAGTAGAAAAATTTGTTCGTTAAAGCCTTATATTTAAACTACCCAGATGATCACTGTTCAACGACTATAAAAGTAACGGTCACAAATCTTAATGTAAAACGTAAAGAATTTGACATCTTATAAAAACATTTTTCATAAAGAAACATTTAACTGGATCAAGAGGGATTTTCCATTAATGCAACTTTGGGTCGTTACAACATTCCCCCCTTAAGAAATTTCACCCTCGAAATTTTCCTTTTCCCGCACTAAAACAAATGTGGGTAACATAGCTTCATCATATCCTCTGACTCCCAAGTTGCTTCTTCAAACTTGTGGTTTCTCCACAACACCTTGACGAGGGGCATTGTCTTATTTCGTAGAACTTTTTCTCTACGATCTAAGATCTTCACTGGTTGCTCCTCATAAGAAAGATCGTCTTCTAATTGTACCACCTCGGAAGAGAGTACATGTGAAGGGTCTGGTATGTACTTCCTTAAGAGGGATACATGGAAGACATCAAGCACCTTGGCCATAGTAGGTGGAAGTGCTAGTCGATAGGCCACAGCCCCAACACGATCAAGAATCTCGAAGGGGCCGATGTACCTTGGACTTAACTTCCCTTTCTTTCCAAACCTCATGACCTTCTTCCACGGAGATATGCGTAAAAACACCATGTCTCCGACTTTAAACTCAAGGTCTCGTCGACGATTATCTGCATAACTCTTCTGTCGACTTTGGGCTGCCTTGATATGCTGCTGAATGGTTTTCACCTTCTCTACCATTTCTTCGACCATTTCTGGTCCAAGCAGCTTACGTTCACCGACCTCATCCCAACATGCCGGTGTTCTGCACCTTTTCCCATATAGGGCTTCATATGGTGCCATTTGGATGCTCGAGTGGAAACTATTATTATAAGAGAACTCAACTAGAGGAAGATGTTGATCCCAACCTCCTTTAAAGTCCATTGAGCACGCTCTCAACATATCCTCAAGTGTTTGGATAGTCCGCTCGGATTGGCCATCAGTTTGAGGATGATAGGCCGTACTGAAGTTCAGTTCAGTATTCAGAGCATGTTGAAGACTCTTCCAAAACTTAGAGGTAAATCTTGGATCTCGGTCCGACACAATAGATAGTGGTACTCCATGCAACCGTACCACTTCCCTGATATATATCCGTGCCAGTTGATCCAAAGAGAAATCCTCTCGAATAGCAATGAAGTGTGCAGTCTTTGTAAGACGATCCACAATAACCCAGATTGCATTGTTGCTTTTGGATGTCCTTGGAAGTCCAGTGACGAAGTCCATGGTGATTTTCTCCCATTTCCATTCTGGTATGGGCAATGGTTGCATCATCCCCTTAGACTTCTGCCTCTCGGCCTTCACTTGCTGACACACCAGGCACTTTGATGTATATTCAGCGATCTCCTTCTTCATATTATCCCACCAAAAGTTTTCTCGGAGATCTCGATACATCTTTGTGCTCCCTGGGTGAATAGAGAAATTTGAACTATGTGCATCATCCAAAAGTTCCTTCTTCAGCTCCGAACTTGATGGGACACATAGTCTTTTCCCAAACCGCACAATTCCTTCTTCATTAACATTAAACTCTGAGGATTTTCCCTTTTTGATAGCTTCCACATTTTCTTGGATTCTCGCATCATCCTTTTGAGCATCCTTTAACCTTTCCAAAAGAGATGGTTGAGCAATCATTTGTGAAAGGATTGATGATGTTCCCTTCTTTATGATTCCCACATCCATCTTCATCAAGTCTAAGAAGATTGGATCCTTCTCAATTCTCATCATTGATAGAATTGCTGGATCCTTTCTACTTAGGGCATCCGCCACCTTGTTCGCCTTCCCAGGGTGGTAATGTATTGAACAGTCATAATCCTTTTTGAGCTCTATCCATCTTCTCTGGCGCATATTAATCTCTTTCTGTGTGAATATATATTTAAGACTCTTGTGGTCAGTATATATCTCACATTTCTCTCCATAGAGATAATGCCGCCAGATTTTCAAGGCAAAGATCACCGCCGCCAACTCCAGATCATGCGTTGGATAGTTTCGCTCATGGATTTTCAACTGTCTTGAGGCATAGGATATCACTTTATCATTCTGCATCAGCACACATCCTAAGCCCTTCTTCGAAGCATCACTGAATACCACAAAAATCTCCCCACTTGTGGGTAAAGTGAGCACAGGTGTAGTGATAAGCCTCCTTTTCAACTCCTTGAAGCTTTCTTCGCATTCATCACTCCAAGCAAACTTTACTCCCTTTCGAGTTAGCTTGGTAAGAGGGTTGGACAATCGTGAGAAGTTTCTCACAAATCGTCGATAATATCCAGCTAACCCCAAGAAGCTACGGATATCAGTTACCGATGTTGGCCTCGGCCATCCCTCAATTGCATCTGTTTTGGAGGGGTCCACAGATATCCCATTGCTTGTGATGATATGGCCCAAGAATGAGACCTCCTTCAACCAGAACTCACACTTGCTGTACTTGGCATAGAGCTTCTCCTTGCGCAAAGTCTCCAGTACAGTTCTTAAATGCTCCTCATGGTCCTCTTTGGTTTTGGAGTATATTAGAATATCATCTATAAAGACTACCACAAATTTATCTAGGTAATCTCTAAAGACTCTATTCATCAAGTCCATGAATATTGCTAGAGAATTGGTGAGTCCAAAAGGCATTACTATGAATTCATAGTGCCCGTACCTTGTACGAAAAGCAGTCTTGGGGATATCTTCCTTCTTCACACTTACTTGATAATATCCCGACCGCAAGTCGACCTTGGAGAAGTATTGAGCTCCACGCAGCTGATCAAACAAGTCATCGATTCTTGGGAGAGGATACTTGTTCTTTATCGTGATTTTGTTAAGTTCACGATAATCGATGCAAAGCCGCATTGACCCATCCTTCTTCTTGACGAAGAGGACTGGTGCACCCCATGGTGATGCACTTGGGCGTATAAACCCTTTATCCAGATTCTCCTGTAGTTGTTTCTTCAGTTCTTCAAGCTCAACCACAGCCATTCTATATGGAGTCTTGGATATTGGTAGCACCCCAGGTATAAGTTCAATTGAGAACTCAACATCTCTTCTTGGAGGAAGACCAGGAAGTTCCTCGGGAAATACTTCAGCGAATTCCCTCACAATAGGCATTTCTTCAAGGGTGGTTTCTTCCTTGGACTCAATCATCTGAGCCAGATATGCGTGCTCATAAGGCAGTAATTTCCATGCTTGAGATGATGGAGCTAAAGGAGATTCATCTTCCTCCTGACACTTGTAAAGAATCGGGGGTCGATTCTCCATATGGAGTGTGATTTCCCTCTCCCGACAATTTATGTTGGCTCTATATAAAGAAAGCCAATCCATGCCAAGAATTGCATCAAATTCCACCAAAGGGAGTATGACAAGGTTCGCCGGGAAATTCAATCCACAGATTATAACACGGGAGGACTTATACTCATAGGATGCAATGATTGCCCCATTTGCCGTACTCACTGACATCTTTACTTCCATGATTTGTGGTGGTGCAGGGATTATTCTACTAAACTTTTGAGATATAAAAGAATGCGTAGAACCTGAATCAAAAAGTACGTTCGCTATTCTTGAATGAATAACTAGCGTACCTGTCACCACTTCGTTGTCGGGGTTCACTTCGGCAGAAGTGATGGCAAAAGCTCTTCCTTGCTGTCTTGGAGGTTGTTGATTGCCTCCGATAACCCTTGGATTAGGGCACTGATTCACAAAATGACCCGGTTCTTTGCATTTGAAGCATTGAACAACGCGTTGAGGTTCGAACGGAGCGTTCCTCCCCTCCGTCGCAGCCGCGGGTCCTTCTTGCTGACAGTTAACAGCTAGGTGCCCTTCTCTTCCACACTTGAAGCATTTTCTTGTCCCCCTAAGGCAATTTCCAGGGTGCTTCTTTCCACACTTTTGGCAAGTGGGGTGCTGGAACTTCTTAGCGCCGTTGGATTTATCCATCGGACCACCAGCATTGAAGTCCACCTTCCGCTTCTTGTCCCCATGATACCCCTGTGATTCTACGATCTCTATTTCAACCTTGAGGGCACATCGGACAATTTCCTCATAGCTGTCGAAGTCACGGATCGCTAATGCTTTCCGCAAGCTAGGCTTCAGCCCACCAAAGAAGCGGTCAACCTTGCATTCGGGGGTAACGACAAAGCCGGAAGCGTATCGTGCAAGCCTTGTGAAGTTTGCCTCGTACGCTCCCACAGATTCCTCATCTTTCTTCTTGAGGGAAAGGAAGTCCCTTTCCATCTTAAGACGGAGGGTGCGTGGAAAATATTTATCAAAAAACATCTTCTGGAATACCTTCCATTCCAAAGCCTCGATCTCCTCCTCAGGCTTCGTATTTTTGATCAACGTCCACCATTGATCAGCTTCACCCTCCATACGATAAGCCGCCAGGAGAACCTTCTCTTTTTCAGAGCATTGGAGGATGGAGAATATCTTTTCAATGGAGTTGATCCATTGTTCAGCAATCGTGGGATCGGATGATCCACTAAAAGTAGGAGGCCTTTGTCTCATGAAGCTTTCAATAGCGACTTGTTCTTTCTTAGGGGGGGTTGAACGTTCCTCTTGACCAGTGTTTCTATTCAAAACTTGAGTTAACTGAGAGAGAAGCGTGACAAAGTTCGCGATTCCCGCTCCCATTGGATTGGGCATCTCATTGGTACAATCATCACACTGATCTTCACAACGGTTGTTAGCCCGAGTTCTCCTATTACCGGCCATTCGCTGGAATAAAAGGAAAGTTAGGGGTAACACATAAAGGGGTAATCCAAAGACAAAAGTTGACGACTTATAAATAAACTTTAATCTCTTTAACTCATGAGTCCATAGGATTCAATCCAGGCTTTTCATGATCTTCCTTCTAACATATATTCTTAGGGGAATTTTTCCCTTAATAAGGGTTCATACTAAGATTGTGAATTTATCAAAACATATCCCCCGAGAGTGTCGTAACCAAGAGTGCAGCAAGGCCCGTTTTTGTGCACCAGTTCCCGTTCGAGTCTATCTCAAAGCGGTGTTTTCGGGTTTTACCCCTAGGATACATCTGTGCCAGAGCCGCCTCTACCTGCTCGTATCCAGACAGGGATGTATTTGTTTGATAAACCACTTACTTAGTATTTACCAAAACTTAGGGATGTTTTTATTATGCTTAGTCTTGTATCTAAGGCTTTACTAGGGTTTCCTAATCCCAAAAATAACTAAACCTATCCTCTGATACCAACTATGACAACCCCGGTTTTTATTACAACTTAAACATGCTTCATTACATAAAACTTCACTTGATCCAACAAAGAAGATCGAGAGGTTTAGTGTCTTTGGGGCTTAGGATCATTACATAAAAACTTTAAACTTGAAATACAACATCTTTATTGAAAACTTCCTTTACATGACCACTACATTCCTTCGTACTTAGCATTGCATGGGATAACCTGAGGACATGCATAAGAAAAGGGTGAGCTATAAAGCCCAGTAAGGGAGTACACAATGAATAACATGAGGAGTACAATACATGTTAGGAAATAGGCATATCAATAGAGCATAAGAGAAACATGAACATAAAGGCATGATAAAGCATGATAATCATAGCATGGAAATGTGGCAACAACACTTAACATTGAATTAGCATGAGCCAAGGCTCATTGCACATGGAGCATGAGTAAACCCTCATTGCACTTGAAGCACGAGTAAACCCTCGTTGCACTTGAATTAGCATGAGTCAACACTCATTGCACATGACGTATCATGATACTATACTTTACCCAATGCATTGGAGCGCTATCAGGGCGCACCCTTCTTAAACATTTCATTTCATGCATAAGTGTGCCACATGGATCATAAAACATGGATTCATAAAACATAATCATTTATTCCACGATAAAGGAATGTGGAATTCATACATGAAACTTTACAATCAATAAGTAAACGTGCATAAAGGTGAATACCCTTGATGGAGAAATGGGCATGGTATTCACTACACAATGATATTGGCTTAGAAAATCGGTGTGATTTCGGCAGCGTAACGGCGTGACATAAGAATTCATAAAAAAGGCTGATGAGAGAGAAAGGGGTTCCTCATCATATTTACATGTAATGGACAGTAATAAGGTCATATAGATACATGTCCCAACAATTGAAAAGGAATTTAGATTCATGATACAAAAGTATTGCTTGAATATAGAAGAGGAGAAAAAGGTTCCTTTAGGAATTTCGGCATAGTAACGGGTGTACATGGGAGGCATTTAATGAGAGAGAAAGGGGTTCCTCATCATATTTACATGTAATGGACAGTAAGAAGGTCATATAGATACATGTCCCAACAATTTAAAAGGAATTTAGATTCATGATACAAAAGTATTGCTTGAATATAGAAGAGGAGAAAAAGGTTCCTTTAGGAATTTCGGCATAGTAACGGGTGTACATGGGAGGCATTTAATGAGAGAGAAAGGGGTCTCCCATCATTCAAACAATAAGAGGGCAGTATGGGAGAGGTGCGAAACCATACCCCAACATTCATAGATGAAATTAAAAGGGCAATACAACTTAAAGAAAATTGACAAAAATGAGAAAGGAGAAAAAAACCCTTACTTGGAAGTGTGCTTCCAAAGGCTAGAGAGAGGCTTGTGAGAGGCTTCTTGGGAGCTTGGGGCACCTTGAGAGGATTCTAGAGAGAGTAGGGTAGAGTTTTGACGAACTTCAAGGGCTTTGGGTGAGGAGGAAGTGGGAGCTTGGGTGGGTTTATATAGGAAAGGTGAGAGAATTCTTTATTATTTAGGTTTGGGACCCCTTATATTAAAATAATCCAAACCACAAACCATCCCATGGTATTTGCCCATTGTTTCTGGAAAAGGAAGAGGAAAACAATATTTTAAAAGTCCAAGGTCCGAACTTATTAAAAAAATAGGGTTGCTTATGTGGAGGTGAGTCACACTTCCATGGAAATTAATTTAAAAAGGCAAAGTGTTGAATAAGTCTTGAGGGCTCCATTAATGCTTTGAAAAGTGAGTCAAACAAACCCAAAACCTCATTATTTTAATGATAAAACATATATTGGCCGAACATAGGGATTATGGTATTTTATTACATCACCATTGGGTCATTATGATGTCATAAAACACATTATATATATAAATGGTATTTAATTTTTACCCAAAAATTTGACTGTCTCAGAAAATTATGAAAAATTCACCGTTGGATAATTTCGATGTCCTGATTCCAAAAATAATATTTATTTTATCTAAATAATTTTCTAAATATGTGAATTTTCACTTTTAAAATAAAAACCGACATTTATAAAAATTCACGGGTTTTGACAGAAATGGCTTTCAGACCTTAATAAAAATTTTAATTGCATTCATAAAATTATAAGATCATTTATATTTAATAAAAATTAATTTAATATTAATAATAATATTTTATTAAAATATTATTTAATTCAAAAATCCTTTAATTTAATAAAATATAATTCTTAATTAAATAATAACTAAAAACATCATTTGTACTTTAAAAACTAATTACAATGCATCAAAAATGACTAGAAATTATATTCATTATTATATACAAAAATAATGTACATGAACATGGTGCTACTTATTTGTTACATATCCCCTTAAAATAGCCGCATAAGACCTAAGGGTAAGGTGTGCGATGGTGACAGACTCTTGGGGTTGCTCGGATAACATTGCTCGAGTGGTAATCTCAATCAACTTCCATTTTTCCCGTAGACGATCACGTTCGAGCTTGACTTGATGAAGCTCAGCTTGGGCTTGGTCAAGGGCAAAGCCCAAAGACGCCACCTCCTTTCCGAGCTCCGACAAATGGGCTTCGTAAGGGGCAATTCTACTGGATGAGGCCATCGCTTCCTTTGTCTGAGTAGAAAAATTGGTTCGTTAAAGCCTTATATTTAAACTACCCAGATGATCACTGTTCAACGGCTATAAAAGTAACGGTCACAAATCTTAACGTAAAACTTAAAGAATTTGACATCTTATAAAAACATTTTTCATAAAGAAACATTTAACTGGATCAAGAGGGATTTTCCATTAATGAAACTTTGGGTCGTTACAGACCCAGTAGGTATAGCTCGTCTTTTTCATAGGTCTCCATTTTCAGGTTTTCGGCCTAACGGGCTTTGCGCCTCTTTTTGTGAGTGGTTTAAAGTCCCACTGACAAGACTATCATTATCGATGTTTTTGGTCGAATAGATTTGACCAGATATTGTGAGGCAAAGGCCCTGATGAGGTTTGGTTTATTAAAAGATGTCTCAATACCTTTTAGACGCACCTAGGGGAAACATGTTTAGATTTAAACAACATTCAGGGCATGTCACAAGGAATGGGAGTCATATCGGTGTGCAGACGTAGGAAAAGCATCGCTTAAGGAATAATTACCTTTGATAGATGGTCCATGGGTGATAAATATGCCGAGCCACTGAGGGCATGGTATGCATAGTCGTAAAAAGGTGTCCTTAAGTCAATGACTATCCATTTCTGATGGCTTGAGGACTTCATGGAATTCTAGACTATGGAAACCACCATGGGTGTCTTGGAGAACTATGAAAACCACCATTGGTGGCTCGGAAGGGGTATGTGATGTCTGAAAGGGTTTGGGAACCTCTATATTAATCAAGAGTGTATTCGGGAGGCCACTTCCCTATGCATTTAGTTAGCTTAAAGGATGGTTTATGCTTGACACAGTTTAAAGTCATGAAGCTGGGACATTCTTTTTAAAATGGAATGGCTTCCCCTAGTTCATGGTAATCTCGCCAAAGGCGTTCCACCATACTCAGTCAAGGTTCTGAAAGAGGTAGGTAAACTGCAGCTTAGAGGGTTTCCAAATCCCAGGATGGATATAGGGTTCAGAGGCCAAGAGGCGTACGGAGAGAAGAATTTCCAAATGAAATATTATCTTTGGTAGGTGGGCCGGGGACGATCGATATGCAAAGCCGCTGAGGGCATGGTATGCATAGTCATACAAAGCTGACCTTACATTAATGATTGTATTCTCCTGATAGCCGAAAAACTTCAGGGAAGTTGAGATTCGGGACCACCAAGGTTGGATTACAAGGATTCACCTCTTTCTGGGTACAAAGTGTGATTTATGAGGAGAGGGTGCCCAAATACGAGAGGGACGTCTAGGCTAAATTTCCCAGGAATGGGTAAAGTCATCCCTTCTCATGCTGGTGCGAGATGGTGGTTTGTGAAGGTCTGGCCTATGCATTATGGGAAGGAGGAAAACCTCTATTCCTAATTGAACCTGTGAAGAGTTCGACCATGCAGTTTAACAACATATGGTAAGGGCGGCTTTCATGCAGTTTAACGTCATGCAGTAAAGACGGGAAGCATTATTAAACATACTGTGCAGTTTAATGTCATGCAGTGAGGATGAGGGGATTTTTTTAATCCATGAAAATTCCTGTAGTTGGAGGCATTTCCCTGGATGTTTAATTCTTGGTCTTTTCAGCTTCATGCCAAGCGACAACGACATGTTCCATGCAGTTTTAATCGTCATGTGGAAAGGAAGTAGTTGCAAAGGCAACTCTTGATTAGAATGTAACTGGGCTCGAATATCTCGGCATATCCAAGACATGTAGAGGGGTTGATGGTGTAAATTGTGGTTCCAGGGCTTCTTGGATTAGGAGATATGATATGGGGGCTCTGAGGCTGGTAAGCGTACGGGGCTAGGAAGAGTATCACATGTGGAAATCTTGCCTTTGGTAGATGGGCCAGGGGCTATCAATATGTAGAGCCATTAAGGTCATGGTATGAATAGACGTGCAAAGGTGTCCACGGGTTGATGACTTTCCACTTCCGATGGACATGAATAATTATGAGGATATGTGATTTCCCAGGCCACGAAGACTATCATTTCATTAGGAAATATCTGAACATACTGGGGATGTTCATCCATGGTTGCTGTTAAAACTCGAAGAGTTCACTGCACTGATTTATCTTGCGCATGGGTTATACCATTAATCCATACAGTTTAATGTTGTGCAGTAAGGACGAAGTACTCTTAGTTTAACGGTCATAGAGTTCAGACCATTGGGTGACATTTACTAAAATCACCTATAGGGAAATTTAGTTAGGATGCTTTGGTATACTCTGAACAAGTGTGGGGGAATGAGTGTGTAAACTGTAACTCTGGGGTTTCCCGGATCATGAGATATGGTGTGGGGCTTTTGAGGATGATAAGAGTATGGATATGGGAAGGGTATCGCCTGAGGAAATCTTTCCTTTAGTAGACAGGCCAGGGGTGATCAATATGGAAAGCCACTGAGGGCATAGTATGCATATTCATAAAAATGTGTCCATAGTTCGATGACATTCCACTTCCGATGGAAATGGATGATTATGAAAATTCGGGATTGATCATAGCATAGAGTTTGGCATATGGGGATAATGGTGTCCAAGTATACAAGAAATATCTTCACCACAATTTCTCGTTGAGTCAAAGTCGCCTAGCCCTGGCTTGATGTTTTTAGATGCAAATCATCATGTAAACCATGGGAGGATACATAGGCTAACCAGGTAGGGATACCCTGGCAACGTTTGGGATGTGAGAGGGGAATGAACTTGTAAACCACTAATCCATAAATTATTGGATTGAGATATATGATATGGAGGCTCTGAGGTCGATAAGTGTACAGAAATAGGAAGAGTATCACCTGAGGAAATATTTCCATTGGTAGATGGGCCAGGGACTATCAATATGCAGAGCTACTGAGGTCATGGTATGCATAGTCATACAAAGGTGTCCATGGGTCGATCACTTTCCACATCTGATGGCCATGGGTGGTTATGGAGATCCACAATTATTCGGGTCGCAGAGTCTGATGTATGGAGAGGATGCATCCAAATACGCAATGATTATTCCCATCCCATTTCTCTGTATATCTTGGGTGGGTCATGACGAAGGCTGTGCAATTTAACGCTGTGCAGTGAGGATGAAGATGAATCGATGTGAAAAGGGTATTCTGTGCAGTTTAACATCATGCGGCAAGTACACTGGATTGTGCTGTTTAACGTCATGCAGTAAGGATGAGGGGCATATATACTTGGGTTTTCATTTATCAGTGGTTGGGATGGGAGATAAGATCCCAACGTCACATCGTATCCTGCGAGGGCAGGAATCAAGCCACACTTAGTTCTTTGAAAGAGGTTCATCACGTGCATGGTTGGTCCGTACGTGGGAAAGGGGATTTTTTTATTATCCATGAAATTTAACGTCATGTGGTAAAGATGAGAAATACACCCTGTGCTGGTATGGTCCTTACATGGGTGAAAGGGGTATATTTTTTTAGCATCAATTGGGGTGGCTGGACTAGGGTGTGGAATTCTGGCGTCACTAAATATCCTGCGAGGGAAAAAATAAATCCATATGTAGTTATCTGAAATCCATGTAGTTTTTTTTCACACAAAGGGACCCATCTATAATTCCTAAGCTCATGTGACTAATACTCATTATGAGAAAAAAGGAATGGCGGAAGTCCCGGTTGCGTAACGTGTGAATAGGCCTGCTAAGAGAGTGGTGATTAAGGTGGTGGATGGACCCGGTCATGGGATCCGGGTGTCACTATGTATCCTGTGAGAGAAGGAATCAATCTATACGTAGTTCTTTGAAAGAGTTACATCTCGTGTAGGGTTGGTCCGTACATGGGAGAAAGGGGCAATATTTTTTATTTCACTTTATTTGGGGGAGGCTGGGCTAGGATGTGGGATCCTGGCGTCGCTACATATCATGTAGAGGTGGGAATCAAGCAATACATAGTTATTTGAAAGGGATACACCCCATGAAGGTTTGGTTCATACACGGGGGAAGAAAGAGCACTTTTAACTTCATTTGGGGATGGCTGGGCCATGATACAGAATCCTGGGGTCGCTACGTATCCTACAAATGCAGTAATCAAGCCATACATAGTCCTCTGAAACCCATGTATTTTATCGTCGTGCAGTGAGGAAGATATAATATTAGTGTAGTCTCATAGAATTTGGACCACTGGGGCTTGGTAGTTTAACGTCATGTAGCTCGGACGATAGCTGCTTTTGGTTATGCGAAATACTTCTTCAGAAATCTCACATTTTTAGGAGCCGTAGTGAACTGCACATCCATGGAGATCAGTCCATATTCTCCGTTATAGTAGACCTTGTGTATAACATATGGTCCCTCCCACTTAGGAACCAGCTTTGGAGGTTTCTTTCCGGTCAACATTGGGGTTCGGAGGACCAACACCAATTCTCCTTCCAAGAAATACCAAAGACGGACCTTTCTATTGAAGGATTGTATGATCTAGTTCTGATATACTTTTATATGGTGCAATTTATGCAACCTATTCTCATCCAGTTGTTCCAATTCACCTAGCCATTTTTCAAATTGCTCATCATTAGATAACTGATCACAAATGGCAACACGGAGCGAGGGAAATTGGAGCTCAATGGGCAAGACCGCTTCTGTTCTATATACCAATGAGTACGTAGTAGCCTAAGTAGTGGTGCAGATTGTGGTTTGATAAGCCTACAATGCCTGACAAAGTTTATTTGACCATGATTTCTTGTATTTTTCCACCACTATCTGGAGAATGTTAGATAGGGCCTTGTTGAAAGCCTCTATCTGTCCGTTGGCCGCTGCATGGTAGCGAGATGAGTGGTTAGCCTTGATACCATATTCTTGGTATAGTTTCTCTAATTCAGCAGAGTAGAAGTTGGTGTCGTTATCCGTCAATATGGTATGAGGGATTCCAAATCTGGTGGTGATATTTGTTTTCACTAAGCTGACAATATTTCTTGTCCTGACTTCCTTGAGGGGTATAGCTCTTGCCCATTTGGAAAAGAAGTCGATTTATGTGAGGAAATACTTCAGTTGTTTGGCCGTGGTGGGAGGGTATGGTCCCATGACATCCATTCCCCAGATGGAAAATGGCCAGGAGTACTTGGCCTAATGATGTAACTTCGGGGGTTGGTGAATGAAGTTTGCATGAATTTGGCAGGAGTGGAATTTTGCAGTAAAGTGCTCACAATCTAATGCCACGGTGGGCCCATAGTACCCAAGCCTTTAAACCTGATGGGAAAGCTTGGACCCCGACTGATGTTCTCCACATACTCTGGCATGTACTTCATTTATGACAGTAGCGGTTTCTTCTCCATCAATTCATATGAGGTGGACTCTGTCGAGGCATCGTTTCTAGAGGACCTCTTACTGACCCATGCCTCCATATTGGACAAAGATGATTTCCCTTCTCCGTATTTGCTCTCATTCAGCCCTGGTTGATGGAAGTTCTCTCCTTTGAAGGTAGTTTGCAATGGGGGTCATCCAGCTGGTGGCAGGAACACATGGCTTAGGGACAGGACTCACATCGTTCATTTCTTCAGTTTTAATCTAAACAATTGGAAAGACCATTCGACGATGAGAAATACTGATAATTGGTTTATCCCGGTCTAGGTCAGCTAGGGTTGTGGCCGCATTAGCTAATGCATTTGCCTGGGCATTTTGAGACTGGGGAATATAGGCCAATGTCGGTTCTTGTGGAGAATTCCTCCATTAACCCTCAGAAAAGGTCAAATATGGGAATCAGCTCCTCATTTTTGATAGCATATTCACCATTGACTTGCTTGATGACCAGTTCTAAGTCACCTTTTACCTTAAGGTGCTATACTTGTTCCTGGAGTGCGAGTTTCAGGCCTGTAATGAGGGCTTGAAACTCCGCCTCATTGTTCGTACATCCTGCGGATTGGAGGAATGAATATGGCATGACTGCTTTTTTCGGGGACATGATTATGATCCCCAAAACCAACTTGTTAAATTTGGGATCCTCCATCCTCTTCCCTGTCGGGCATCAAGATGCGCCATCGAAGTACATTTCCCATGTTGGGAACTCCTCTTGAACCGAGAAGATGTCTTCATCAGGTAACTCGACATCCAGTGCGGTGGTCCCTGTCAAGGGGTGCTCTGCCAGAAAATCTGCTAATGTTTGGCCTTTGATGGCTTTCTGAGGCACAAACTGGATGTCAAACAGTTACAGGATGACTGCCCATCGGGATAGGCATCCGGTCAGCATCGGGCGGCCGAGGATGTACTTGAGAAGGTTACTATGCGAGACCAAATTGACTTCATGATGCTGCAGATAATTTTTCACTTTTTGAACTATGAATACCAAGGCCAAACAACTCTTCTCGATGTTTGAGTATCGCGTTTCTGCGTCAATCATGGTTCAGCTGAGGTAATAGAGACTGTTTTCACTATCGGTGTCATTTTTCTATGCGAGAAAGGCTCCCAGTGACCATCTAGGGTCGTCATGTATAGAATAAGAGGTCTTCCTTTAGCTGGGGGCATGAGAACTGGTGGGATTAAGAGGTACTTCTTTAGGCTATTGAATGCCTCTTGTCAATCGTCTTTTTATTGGTACGTAACCCCCTTTTTCATCAACCTGGTGAAGGGAAAATATTTACCCGCCAGGTTGGCTATGAACTGCCTAATGTAGGCCAGGTGTCCTTAGAATCCTCTTAACTCAGTGAGATTGTGGGGAGGTGGTAATCCAAGTATAGCATTTGTCTTTTCAAGATCGACTTTGATGCCATGATGGAGTACGATGAAGCCAAGGTATTTCCTTGAGGTAACACCAAAGGTACATTTCAAGGGGTTCATCTTCAGGCTATATTTTCAATGTTCGTTGAAGACAATTTCAAGGTCTGACAGGTGATCTGATCACTGTCTTGATTTTATCACCAATTCATCAACATAGAATTCAACGAATCTCCCCTGGAATGGTTTAATTATACGATGCATGGCTCATTGATATGTGGTGTTAGCGTTCATGAGACTAAAGGGCATGACCATATAATAGAATACTCCATGAGGGGCCTTGACGGTAGTGGCTTATTCGTCTTCTCAGGACATCCTAATTTGATTATACCTAGAATATCTGTCCATGAAAGAGAGATCCTCATACCCTGCTATTGCGTCGATTAATAACTCAGTGATCAGGATCAGGAAATCATGCTTTGGAAAATGCTGATTAAGATCTCTGAAATCGATGCAGACACAGATTTTTCCTTTATTTTTCTTGACGGGGAAAATTTTGGCCATCCACACAGGGTATTGGACCTGCCAAATAAATCCTATATTAATAATCTTATTGACTTCAACCTCTATTTTGGAAGCATGTGTGGGTTTCATACTTCTGGTAGCTTATTTATAGCCCCGGTGGTCTTCTAGCATACCTAAGTTGTGTGTCACCACTTCGGGATCGAGTCCCGAAATTTCTATGTAATTCCAAGCAAAAACATCTCAATGTTGCCTTAGTAAATAGGTATATAACTCGTTCTCATTGGGAGAAATGGCCGTCCTAATGAGAGTAGGCCTCATGTCTTCCTCGGTACCTAAGTTAATTTCCCTTAGCTCATCCACGATGGTGTAGATTCCTTCCTCAAATGCGGGAGGTACATCCCTGAGATCTTCCTCCTCTTCTTCCCCCACATTCTCATCTTCCTGATCTGAAGGGGGGAGAGTTCTCTTCATGCGCACTTGGGAGTCCGAAGGTGAGGCATTGTGGGCATCCTCTCTCAATTATTCACCCCCAAATTGAGGGTTAGCAGTCGTTTCTGCATTGTCACTCTCGGCCATTATGGTTGAAGTCATGAGGATAGCTGAGTACGTGTCCGGACATGAACTCCTTCTCTCAACGTGGTTGATGGGAAGTACGTAGTCTTTGCTGAGCTTCTTGAGGTGGTCGTTAGGAACCATTTCTAGACCATTTGGAGCAAAAACACAGTTGATACCATCGATCAAAGGCTTCATCTTATTTTTCTCATAAAACTCGGCATCAATGTAGTGTGACTTAGAGAAATCGAAAGGGGCCTTGTCAGCATGCAATGTCTAACCTTTTCCATTGATTCAATAATTGATACGTTGGTGGTAGGATGAAGGAATGGAAATGTGCTTATAGAGCCATGGTATTCCCAGCAGGGCATTGAATGTTGTGTTCTGCCCGACCAGAAGGAATTTTGAGTAGGCCACAAGGTCGCCAAAATGGGTTTTTAGCTTGATTTTTCCCATTGTCTTCTGTTCACTCTTGTCGTAACCTAACAGAGTTGTGGCTGAGGGTATTAGGTCATCCTTGTTGTAGACCAACATACAGAGTGTCCGTAAGGGAAAGAGGTTAACTCTATAGCCATTGTCAATAAAGAATTTCCGGATCTCAACATCATTTAGTGTGTCGGACACATATAGTGGATTGATGTGTCCTTTCATGATGGCATCTTCATCCTGATCGGTGAAGGAAATCACTGCATTGCATTCAGCCTATCCAGTATTTGTCCGGTAAATCTCGGCAGTGGATACCTTGGTTTGAAACTCCTGGGGGCTGAGCAAGGCTTCTATAAGAGCCTCACGGAGATCTGATGACAAACTTAGGGCATCCATGATTGAGATTTTGGCTGGTAAAGATGCTAGCTTCTTAAGGATATCATATTTTTTCTCCAGCGGCCGACGCTTCTCTGTTGGTGGGAGAGTTTTAGTAGGCACTTTGGGCACTGGGGTATATGAAGAGGAGGGACCGGTAGCAGGGTCGGATGTTGATGGTGTTCCCACATTCTGGGGACCCAGCCTGGCCAGTCTATTTGTGCGCACTAGGCGGCTAGACATTTGTTCCTCCTATGTTGGGTACCACAGAATGACGCGGCTAGAGTGGCTACTTGTGGAGGTGGAGGGATATTCCTTCTCCTGCTGAGTCTGTTGAAGGACTCTCCCATGGGCTTCCATGATATTAATGGTTTAGGCCAAGGAAAAACCATAGGGTTGGTTTCAGCCGCTACTGCGCCTCCCATGGTACCCCCTACATCTGCGATTCCTCCTCCTCGCCCATTATGTTGGGAACTTGGGTTCATAACCATACTCTTCATCAGGGAATTATTCCATTATATGGACTATGTTGATAGAACCAAAGATTAGCTCCTCGTCTTGTGATAGGTCAACCTGGTTGGTTATCCCTGATGGTGTCGTTTGGTGGGTCGGTGCCCATGGCGCCATGTTTGAGGGCATAAAATATAACAGTATCGGGGCTAACTTCGGCCTTGTTGCAGACTTCCCCTTTTTCTATTGTCTCCTCTCTCTTCTATTACACCTATATTACTGGCTTGTGGAGGGTTGTGAGGCCAATATTGTCAGTTGTGTCGCATTAGGGGTTGTTGTCAGCAACACCGGCTACTGTAGTTGAGCTCGGAGTATTCACAGAGCTCGATTGACAGTCTTCCGAGTCATTCAGTCATCAAATTTCTTCCCCTTATTGCTGGTGACTTCTTGCCACCCCTCCCCTTTGTCGAATTTGGTGGTAGAAATATATGTCACATGTGTTGGGGGTGGTCCTAGATCAACCTATCCAGAGTCTACCATCCTTTGTAGGAGTTTTTTAAAGATGAATCATTCTCGGATATTGTGCCCCAACATTCGATATTAGGGACAGTAATCTGGCCTATCATTGCGGCCAACTTATTTGGGCTTCCATGGCTCTAGGAGGTGGAGAAAATTGCAATTCATGGAGGCGATGAAGTAGCTGGGGGCTTGGTCCTCTCGGAACGAGTATAATTTGTGTGTTCATTCGACAAATTGGTTCTACTTTAATCCTCTTTGATCATCCCTCTTGGGTGGAGGCGACCAATTATATATAGGGACCCTTGACGATTTGGTGGATGCCTAATCAGCGGAACAGGGGCAGGGGATGGCTTGAGCATGATAGAGGATGCTTCAGCTCTGGCTTCTCTCTTTTCAAAAGCATGTGAGGCTATTTAAGACTTCAGCTTAGTCCGCTGCAGGGAGTCTTCAAATCGCTGGGCAACGGAAGAGGGATTGTGAAAGCCAGTGGTGCACTCCACTAGTATGAGCAGTGTTCGCAGCTCATATGAAAGGTTATCGATGCATATGGAAAGCATCTCATCTTGGGGAATTGGCCTATTAAGAGAGTAGGTCAGACCCTTCCATCTGGTGAGGAAATCTGAGACCCTTTCATTCTCTCTCTATTTTCAATTCATGAGGTCACTAACTGTTGTTTTAGGCAGCATTGAGATAAAGTGGAAAAGGAACTGCAGCTTAATTACTTCCCAGCTTTTTATTGAATAAGATGGAAGACTCGTATACCAGATGAAGGTAGATCTTTGCAAGGTCTTCACGAAGCATCTGAGTTTCAATGCTTTTTATTTCTCTGGAGTTCCCATCATAGGATCGAAATAAGATGCATATTACATCAAATGTGGTTTCGGGTTGCCTAATCCATTGAAAATAGGGAATATAGGGCTCCCAACATTTGGTGGAAGAGGCGTGTTACTAACCCAATCTGGATAGGACTTTCGCTCTGGTTGTCCCAGAGTGTGACAACCTTCCATTGCTTCCTATCAAGTTGTCAGTGCCTCGATTGTGTTTGCGAGACCCAGCTTTACTTCCTATTAGGCCCGGTCTTAAGCAGGTGAAGCCCGAGGCATTGCTTGAGGATCTGGCTCGGCCAGCACCAAGGGTGAATATGTCATTTGTGACACCTCTTTATGTCTCAGATGTACTCGCTCCAGTTTCTTCATGAGTGCTGGTAAGTCTTGGTATTCATCTGAACCCATGTTCAGGTAGTTGGACGGGTCGGGCACTTCATTGGGTGGGAACCCTGACCGTGCTTCGTTTGCCGGGGAAAACCTTGGTCATTGAGGTGAACATGCTGGGACTGCAAGGTGTGGTTCTTCTTGGGAATCACTTTCAATAATATGGTTTATCTTGAGTAGCATGGCATTAAGCTGCCTCAATTTTTTCATTTCCTCTTCATGTAGAGCAAATTTCTCTTCGAGCGTTAGTGGTTCGTTTTTACCGAGAGAATGAGGTGGTTTAAGGGTAACCGTTACTTTGATCTTATCCTTATTAAAATCATACAGGGTAAGTGGAGTAGGGGAAGCTTTTAGGGCGTCCATTTTTAGTGTCTCTCTCTGGTTTCGGGTGTGCACACCAGATGGTTCGTTGTGAATCACAGCATGAACGGAACCGTCGTCTCCCGATCCATCCGTATTCGCATCATATTTGATGTCACCCATGGGGTTAACCTCTATGATGTTCATGGATTCATATAATGGGGTGGAGGAGATTTCATCTTCTAAATAGGAAGAGGATCTCTTTCTCCTTTTACTGGTCTTCCCCTTCTTGTCCCAGGATTTCTTTCAGACTCCTTGACGATGTGTGACACAAATATTTCCTTGATGCGACATTATGGTATGCCTCCCTCTTGAAGGGGATGATGATTCAAAGGATGGGATAGGGTAGGAACCTCCTCTTATTATTGACCTCCCTAGATGAGAGAATACTTAATCTCATTGGGGAGGTTGTTGTTGAGGTGGTAAAAATCCCCCCAACCCAGAGGGCTGGGGCTAGCTTCGTTCCCTGGACTTTGAGTCTCTTCACATATTTATTGGTCTTATGGGGGAATTTTTTGTTAAAAACTCCCCCAACCCAGCAGGCCGGGGTTGAACCTGGATTTCGGTAGTGGATGATGCTGTCACTACCTTCCTGATCTTGCGTGCCCTCATTCAGGGGTGAACTGGATCTGATGCTGAGTTCACCTATGAATCAATCCCCTCTTGGAAGGCAAGCAATGACTTCTGATTTCCCTCTCTTAGGAGAGAGTCTTTTTATATGCTTTCGGTGGCCTAATTCAAGAGTTCGTGAATGGATTCCTCCCGTTGGGCCTGGTGCTGCTAGGACTTACTCAAGGCTTGTCTCTATTGGGTGCGTCACCATTCCTGCACAGGGACCCCACTCGATTGTTGTCTTGATGTAATGATGTTGCAAGACATTATGTTGAATGGGTTCTTCTGGGTGGGGAGCGGAGTGAAATGCAGAGATCCATGTTCTCCCTATCCTTTGATATGGAATCCCGTCGGACCGTCACTAATGTGGTGGCGCAACTGGTGCAGTGCACAGAGGCCGGATAACTCAATGCTTTCTTTATGCCACTCAGGTCGCTGTTTCTGCGCCCAAGGAAGAGCTTCTAGGTCGATGTGACGCATGAGGTCTCTTATTGTTCTTCCATGTTCTACATACCCATCTTAGAGAAGGATGCATGATTTCAGCCTACGGAGGGTTGTCCATATATTGGAGAAGATTCTGTGTACACATTTGTTCGAAAACTTTCTGGGTATGTCAAATTGAAAGGTGGACATGGGCCAAAACATAACTGGTACATCATCTATGGTCAGTCGTTTCCTTAGGTGCAGCATGTCAGCATACTCCTCCACTAGTGATTCCTCCACCTGGTTGTCTCAACTAAGACACTCACCGATAGTGTGGTCAGAAGCAGTTGGTCTGGTAGGTATTGAATTATCATGTGGTGGATTCCAAGGTGGTTCAGAAGATGAACATGGCCCGGGACCATCTCTTGATTGAAGAAGGGTGTCATTGGCAACTAGCAGGGAATCTGACATGCTTGATCCCGTCCTTCTGAGTTCCTCTACATTGAGGGATTTTCTGCACTTGATTCGGTAGGGATAGAGCCTTCCTATCAATATGATACGTCACTACGGGGAGGACCTTCGCAATAACTTCCATCATGGTGAGGATGACCATCATGGTTTGAAATTCTATGTGCAACATGGGGACGACCTTCAAGACACACTATGACAAGGGGAGGACCATCTTGTTTCTTGGGGACATTGTGGGGAGGACCTTTGCTATGGCGGTCATGGTGGCGAGGACTACCATCACAACTGCCACAATGGCGAGGAATAACATCACAACTTCTGTAGGGAGAATTTATATGGGGTACACCCTAGGGAGGGCCTTTAGAATGTATCGCAATGAAGGGAGGGCCTTCTCATTTCTTGACGTCTCTATGGAGAGGACATCTGTTATCAGTGTGGCGAGGACTATCATCATGGTCTGATGCTTGGCTGCGCGGAGTGTCGTTGCAATTTAACCCGTGGGGAGGACCTTTAGGGTAGTACAAGACAAAGGGAGGGCCTTCTTTTAATGATGAGACTTCACTATGGGGAGGGCCTCCGCAGTTGCGTCTATGATAGCGAGAACTACTATCATTATATGTGGTCCCACTTCACAGAGAGTTTTTGTAGCGTATACCCCGGGGATGACCTTTAGGGTGGATCGTAGCAAGTGGAGGGCCTTATTGATGCTCAATCATTTGGTCACGTGGAGGGATTTCATGACTCACATCAAAAGAGAAGCTCTCGTGATCGATCATTATATGCCTGTGGGGGAGACCCCCGCGGGTGCTTTGGGTAGGACCTTTAGATATGCTGGTAGCGACATTGTGGGGATGACCTTCACAACTGCTACTTCCACTCCCATAATATGGTAGTGGGTGGGAAGGGTTTTGAAACTTATACATGTGCTTAGCGTCATTGGGAACCCCAGCTTCAAGAAGAGAGGAGTCATGAACCTACTCTTTATTTTCCGGCTGCCTTCGGCGCTTTTGGGGCGCTTTCTTACGGGAAGCGGGGACCGTCTGCTGTTGATAACAGCCTCCACCTTTGGGTCCCTTTCTAATTGGGTCATGTGATGCTGTCGACATATGCCGACGAACATCTTGACTTTTATCTGGGATATATTCATGCTCTGGAGCATCCGCCGTGATGGACGGGTGTCCCCCAGTTGGAACGAGTGAAGTTGTTCAATCCAATTTCCCTTGTATCGTGGAATATGGATAATGACCCTCCTGGGTGGAAATTGGGATGCATATCTTCTCCGAGGCGGCTATCTATTCTCTTACATGAGTCACCTCAATTAGGGAGATGGGCTCACGGGCCCGAGTCCTTACTGTTTCTGCTGATGAAATTACATTTTGGAAAGTATGAAAGATATGATCTGGGATCGATACCTACTCCTGCATCATTGCTAGGATATGCAGAGAGACATCTTTGGCTGGAATGGGTATGAAGGCCCATTCCAGTATCAGAGTAGGAATATCCTGCTACGATCCTCTGATGGTCAATGGGTACTAAAAATTCTCCTGTTTCGACGAAGGTGAATGAGTATGACCATGTGCTAGGATATGCCGGTTTATCTCTCGGTTTGCCACCACATCGGGATGGCAGACTTTACATGCATCCGCAGGGAGCTGGCCCTGCATATGTTGGTTCCCCACTATATCGATTTGGTTGACTTTGATGGCAGGGAGACGTGCCTGCCTATAATTTCATCCACATCTGGATGGCAGCCTTTGTTTATCACCACCACAACGGGATGGTAGGCGTCATGAACATCTACTAGGAGTTGGTCCTGCAGGTGCTGGGTTGCCACCACGGCTGGTTGGGGGGTTAATGACCCATGGCAGGGAGAGGTGCATGTCTGGTGGGTGTAATCCTATACGAGTGATGGGCTTGATGGAGCTCAGTGGGGATGCACTCCTTCTTCTATTATTCTCTCATGTCTAGATGGTGGGATTTGGAGGAGCGGATAAGTGTATTTACCTGCTCAAAATACATCTCCACGACTGGTCAGTGGAGCTCCTCCTTAGGGACAAGGGTAATGACCGGTCCCTGGTTGTATGTTTTCCACCCTTGTTGAGAGGTCCGAGGGGCCAAAGCTCAGGGATCATGGTTCTAGTTCCTTGGGGCGACATCCTCCTTAGTATGAGGATATTGAGTCGCGGCGTAATTCCGATGACGTCTTCCATCGGGGGCCTTAGAGCAGAAGCCCCATTCAGAGGGGATGATGTCCTTAGTGTCAACGTCATTATCCTCCCTAATATAAGGGAGGTAATAATTGTCTCATTCCATGGATAGACTCAAGAAACGGTTTGAGATGGAAACATGAGTCATCTGGATCTGCTTCTTCGGTCGCTGCTGGGCAGGCGACCGACGGGTCCTGGCGGATTGGAGGGCTTGCATGGCCGCCTCCACCATCGAGAGAGTACCATTCAAGTGGTACTCTCAGATCAATGCATCTGAGACCCAGTGTTGAAGACGCTGAGTGGTTGACGGGGTCCTTCGTTAGTGAGGATGTCGAGTCATTGCGATGTTTGAAGTATGTGTCTTTGAGTTCCTCTGTGATGCCATTTGATTGAAGGGAGGTCTGATTGGTACCTTTAAAATATTTTAACAAATACAAGCAGAGAACCCTTCAAAGTAGCTTCTCATAATCCCATGCATAATTAATGACCATTCTTGGCCCTCTTTGTGAGTATAAGGGGGCACAAAGTGGGATGAGGTTAAATCCTTCATGCTTGGTTTAAGATTTACGTTGGGTAAACCATTTTTGTTTTGACTGAGGGTGGGAAGATGTGTGCTTCCCGACGGTTGATTAGAGAAGGTTGGATTCTGCTTAATCACTCACATTAGGTGCACTGTTTTCATTTTAAAACGCCCAACGGTTCCATATCCAACGATACGTGGACCTTCTTTCCAATGGCAGGCGTTCACTGGGTAATTTGGCCAGCGATGCTTAAGAACTCACATTGGTCGAGAGGATGGGAATCCGGGATCATCACACACTTTTGTGGGGAATTATTGACTATTCTGGGACTCTCTTATAGATTTAAGACGTATTCATATGTCTGTGAATCCTTGGTTTATACCCTATCATAGTATCCATGGATTACTCCTGGTTGGCAATGGTTATCTGAACGAAGGGATTCAGAAACATTTAGGCTCAAGGTTTACCATCTATCATTGGATTATTGACTCCAAGGATTTTGGGCTCATTGATATGGCACTAGTTTGAAGCCTCATAACTGGGCGCTCTGGAGTTTATTGTCATCCAGGGGGGCATATAATGACTTGGGAATTTTGATCGAACCCATGATACGGCCTTCCTACGTATCCTCATGAGAGGAATCAGAATCCACGTAGTTTGGTGCCACATGATGGGATACATCACCTTTTAAGGTCAAGCGACTAGGACCCAACCATACATCTTAACGTCTTGTGGCAAATACATCCGGGCGAGTGATGCCCGATCAAAGATTGTGAGGGACTTACGCTGAAGCGGCCTGGAAGACCCAAGGGAAGTGATTTACTAGGCCTAGATATGGTCCTACTGGGGTCATGAGGACATGGTCTAAAAGTGACGGATGTGAATCAGACATGGATATCAGGCATGCTCCTCGAGGAGGTTTCCTATGTGTCCCGGTTGGTTAGGAATCAATGTCCACATAGTTATTTGGAGATTAGGGCTTACACGTGAGAGTTTCCTGTTATTGGGATTGAACCTCAAGGAGGTTTCCTAAGTACACCTCTTAGGAGACACTGATCAAAACCCACGTAGTTCGTTGAGCTTCCACCATCGTTCAGACACTGTGACCATCACAAATCTCTAAGCCCATGTGATTCATGCTTGGTGTGAGAAACAAGAGAATGCGATGGACTTGGCAAGCCTCTCACATTCTTCCTACCGAGGGAAGGGGAGGAATATGACGGGAAGAGGAGAAGTTCGGGACCATGGTACTCTCCTTTTCCCTGATGTTGGAGGAAGGCAGAAGTCACGCAGCTGAGCAATGAACATTCCGTGATGACAAGGGAAGGGGCATTGTCTTCCGGTGAGGATGGTGTGGGGATTACTCCAGGAGGGATTCCCAACCATTCTCAGGATAGGGGAAAATTTCTCACCGCTGGCACTCGTCAAAAGGAAACGCGAGCGGGGTCCCTCAATCCTGGAGAGTGGAGAGGCAGAAAGGGGGATCTTGTGCTTGGACCCCACACTACCGTGGGAATGTGAACCCGGGAATGCCTCGGGAATCTTCTCAAGGGCCGGTGAAAACCCCTTTGTCCTCACCTACCGTGGGTATGTGAACTCGATGTGGCGCGCCGATGCACCTGAAGGTTTCATCATACGTGTCTGGTGGCTTCGGTAAAGGCCTTGGCTCGGGGCTGATGAATAGACTAATGAAGGGATTACGAAGGATCTGACAAGGTTGTAAGGGATTTATCTGGCTCGGGGAATGGGAACACCGAAGGAGTTGGTGGTCCACATGGGTTCAAGAGGAGTGGCGCCCTTCGCGTAGGGGGTTCTACGCGGCTGGAGAGGTCGTATGCGTACCATGGTGGAACGCACACTGATAGACATCTCATGTACCAGGACAGTACGCGACTTCAGGTTCGACCCGCGTACCAGGATGGTATGCCCTGGAGTCCACGGAAGCTGCGGCGACCAGGGGAAATATCGGTCGGGGGTTCACCGATCAGGGCTTCGCCTGTGTAGGAGGGTGCTACTCAGTGCGTCAGATCGAAAAAGGGGCATAAACTCCCTGGTCTGTGGGGAGTACATCCGTGGAGGTGCCATGGATATCGGTTTTTATTTTAAGTTCATGGTTCACTAATTTGTTATGTGTTTTTCGGTTCCTTATTAATTTGTTTCCAGTTTCATACCTGTTCTGGTTCGTGAATTGGAACTTTCCTGTTTGTGAAATCCAAATCTCCTTCCTCCATAATTATTCCACCTGAATCCGATCAAACCCATTCTTCTCCCCCTCGATGTCCTTACATATATGGGGTAAAGAGATGTATCTGTGGTGTTGTGGCACCTTTTGCAGAGGCCCATGCCCAAAGACCCAGTTTACAGATGACTTGGTCAATCTGCAACTCGCGGGGGGCATTGAATGCACCTCATACGTGAACTAAATTGGTGCTTTGTGGCCACGCAAGGCTCCGTCTCTGCTCCATGAACGACAACGTACGCGTTCTAGGCCGGTTGGTGCGTATCGTGGCTGGGTGGTTTTTGATGGCGGACCGGTGTGGCACCCATCCTGCTTCGCACCCGTGGAGGAGTTCATGCTTCCCTTTTGCGAACAACGTTGGTCTGTGGAGGGGGCGGCTCACGGAATCGGTCGCATACCATCAATGTTGGGCTGGTACACGGACCGGTCGGTCCTTTTCCAATTTTGGGTATTCTCCATGTATATATTTTTTCCAATTCTTTGAGGAAAATTGGGTAGAATCTTTTCTCAAATTAAGGGGATTCCCTTTCTCCTTTTCAAATTTTTTAGGACCCTACATATATGTACTGAACTTTGCCTCTATATACTTCTGTTGTGGGCCGACTTGGTGAGTCAGTCTAATATCACCTATATGAAATTTTTTTCCCCATTACATAGGTAGTAATCCCATCATAAAATCCACGCATATAATATCCCACCTAAAATCAGAAACCTACATGGGTTGATTTAAACCCACTAAAGCTTGGTTATGAACTTTCACTTACTGAAAATGAAGTCATCAAGATACAGTATCTGAAACACCCTTATTTATTCCAATCCACCAAAACTAACATTGAAGGTACCAAGAATGTATTTTCCACACCTGGATATTCCTAAAATAGAGATATAGTAAACTCTGTTAGAATATCCTCATGTAATATCATTGGTTTCATCATGTGTCCCCTGAAAACAATGACATTCTCCCCACCATCAAAAAAAATCCATCAGTAGCACATCAATTGGATATCTAAGAATGTAGGGTCTCAAATTTAGTATCCCTAAGTTATGCCTCCATAACTCGCTGAAAGAGATTAGGTTAATCAACCATATATAGAAGGTAAGCTGTTATATCTTTGTCTATATCTGATAACATTAAAGAGACCAACTACTTTGACATCTCACTCAACAACTATGAATAATATATTCTGCTGAGAGAATCTTCTACTGCATTACCCTTACCAAGAGTATATAAAATCTCAAAGTTATAATTCTGGATAACTCAAGACATTTCCTCTATCTCAATTTATGATCATTTTTATGAATATATACTTCAGACTCTTATGGTCATAATATATGACAAACCACTCACCCATTAGGTAGTGTCACCACATGTTTAGTACGAATACTATCTCCAGTAACAAAAAATCATGGATAATTTATTTCATCTCATATGGTATCAATATACATTAAAAATTGTTAATCACCTCCTAAATCTACATAATAACACAACCAATCCAAGTTCATGATGCAACACAGAACAATATGTACTGGACACCCTCCTCTAAAAATATCAATATGGCACCACTCTTTATTCACTATCACAACTCTTGAAATGACTCTTGGAACCACTATGTACACATGAATGGGATTACATTTTAGTTTAAAGATTTCATTGGGCTGATATCATAGATAATTGATGTGTGAATCTTAGTAATATCCTTCCAACAAAATGAAGCTTTATACCTTCATCGCGCTCTTGGGGGATACAAAAGTAACATTGCCTCAACCTTTATTGAATACACTACCACACCATATACTAATATAACATGTTTTAAAAAGTGACCCCATGAATCCAAGACTATAAATTATATATATTTCCATATAATAGTTCTCTCAGATTATGTCTAGAACCATCCTCAAGTTTCTCACTTTCCCATCCTCAGACATCGAGTACACTAGGATATCATTGATGAAGACTACCATGACTCATTCTAATAAAGGATGAAATAATTGGTTTAAGAGTCCCATGAATAGTTTTAGGGAGTTATTATTAGATAAAATAACCATAAAGTACTCATAGTGACAATAGAGATACCTAAATTTCATCCTCAATTTATCCCCAATTCTTGCTCGCTACTAGTGATGGCCTGGTCTAAGGTCATTCTTGGAGAACCATCATTCCCCTGTAAACTGATCAAAGAGGTCATTGATATTTATTAGCAGATACTGGGTCATTTCAGTCACCTATTTTAGGTAATACTAATCAACACCCAACTGTAAGATCAAATACTCCTTCTTGGTGAACAACACCAGGGCTACCTAGGGTGAAAATTAGGGGATAAAAAGATCTTATTCTGTAGGTTCTATAACAAAAAAAAATTAGCTCATGAATCTCTATAGAATACATCTGATATTCTTTCACAGATATTGGGGTTATACCAGAGTGTATATAAAGGAAGAAGTATATCCCTCGGTGAGGAGTTAAGCTTGTAACTTATTCAAGAAATATTTCCTCATACTCCACCACCAATTCAAGGAACCAGAGACTCATAACATCTATTTCACCAATGGTGATGATATATATCTAATAAGTAATATGATACACCCTCTTATGCATGAGTCCATCCTATACAGCCCGGGTTTCCTTTTCACTCACAAAGGAAAACATATTCCCATTGTTATAGGAACACTGAATATTCTTCCTATAACAGTCAATCTAGTCATGAATTGAAGATAACCATTCCATACCTAATATAATTTCATAAGGACTCATTACTACAAAAATAACATCCTAATAGAAACTCTCCCCTCTAAGAGTCAAGTCACACTATTGGAAAATGTTTGTGATTGTCGAGTTGTCTTTAGTCGAGGCATCTGAACGAAATGTTGAGCCAAGGTCTCAACCAAAATCTCTAAGTATCAAACTAGATAAGTGGAAATAATGGAACCACTATAACTTTTGTCTATCATTACTTCACCTAAGGTATAAATGAAAACGTTCATACCTAGTATCATCCCTAGAGCCTTTGGATCATATGAATCAGCTACCTATTGCATCCCCTTCCCATTTCCTCTATATACCTAATCCTGGCATGTACCACCTAGGGGTGGTGGTGCTAACAATTCAAAGAATCTACCACCTCCAACTACTCTTCTAGATCCTCTTCCATGCACACTGCCTTATTGACCTATCTGATCCTGATGCTACCTCTTCCATAGTGTCCCATACTCTATCTCTATATCAGTCATATGGAAGTTCATAAAATCTTATACGAGATGTACCCTACCATCACATGTGTATAACCTCCTTTCCCTAGGATTATTTTACCCTTACCGGGATCTCTAAATGATAAAAAATCAATCCTATAAACTCCTCCTGAATTGCCTCGCATGTCTAGGTCCCTGAGACTAACATGGTCTCCCATTTACTGATGTCTATACTCTTGTGTTCCTACTACCGACAATAACTGTATATTCCTTCTCATCCAAAAAATACTCCTATAGAAAACATCACTCTAATACCATAGAATAGATAGGAATTCATAGGATTATAATGATGTCTTGGATTTCTTCTTGCAGTCCCCACTCTAAGGTCTGAAAATAAAAGTACTAATCACAAACCATATCCATCGAGTACTTGGAGAGGTTGGTGAACCTCAATGAATACTACACTGTTATCATGCTACCGTTCTAGATCTGTATAATCTCCAAGATTTATACATCCCTCTATGTATTTGGATTAAACTACTCCCTAAAAAATTAAAAATTCTAACCATTCTAGAGTTTCCTTGTCATATTATTGGGTCACTAAACCCCACCATTTTCTTATAGATCCCTAAAATGATCACTTATATTTCCGCTATTAGGTATTATAGTGTCTTGAAAATATGTAAAACTCATTTCACCATCTCAAACATGTCCTCAGCTTCTTATGGGTTGGGATCACCTAGAAACCTGAGGGGACATAGTTTCCAAATCTCATGGAGTGAGATCAATATGCACACCTCATCAACTGATTCTGCTGGTAAAATCTACTGCTCAACATGTGGTGGTATAATTGGGGAATCACCAGGAAGCCACACCTCCAAATCAGACCATTTTATCAATGCCACTTCATTGAGTGGATCATCCTCATGATCATAATTCTGAATTATATCTTGAATACATCACAAAGGAATCCATAAATTGACTAGATATACCATGATCAATTAGTATATTTGGAGCGATGACTTAAGATGAACATGGAAACCACAACCCTTTCAAACATGATGCATGTACCATTTTTTCCCTCTAACCAATTTCCTTATGTGTCGAGTAAAAAGGTGGGTGAATAGAATCATTTTGTATGGTTATGTCATCTTCTTTACCAACACTAGATTCCCTGACATGAAAGTCAAGCCCAAATTACATAACATAGTTTCCACAAACCAATCTCAAATACTAAGATCCTAAGGTGTAACTAAATCCTTTGATACCACTCTATCACAAACAATTCCATTAGGGAACCTATGGAAACTTTCCAAGCCCAACTCTAATAGGCCGGGGGATGGTGACTAGTGACAAGAAGGAAGTTCACTAGCATCGGAGGGATTATCCTAAAGTACCTTTATACGCAGACATATATCCAAGCCTAGAAAATGTTGAAATGTAAAACAATAAATAAACAATGAATGCATTCATATAAATCCCACAACCATAGTACATTAGTATGTAATGTAATGTAAATAGGTCCAAATACAAACCCGAAATAAATAGTATGAAAACATATCTAACCAGAACATAAATATGGGACTACATCCAAGATAACTATATGAAAACACCTCGAGCTATCGGCACACTATGCACTGCCTAGTCCTAGTTCCTCTATGACTTTTTCAAAAGGTTGATCATCTGTATAAGACATGAAACCAATGGGAAAATTCCATGTAGGGTGAGTATAATAATACCCCGTAGGGTTCCCTCAAATCACAAATCATGTAAAAACAAGAGTGATAGTATTATCCTTATATGTATATATCTACAACATAAAAAACATGAATATTTAGATATACTCAAAAAAGACACAAAGTATCAGAGAAAAGTCAAAATTGTAATTCCATATGAGGATTTCTTCTTGATGCTTCCACATAGCCCCCATCCAAGAGAAGACACTCCATGAGTCGACTAGCATTGATGGAGTTTTTATGAGATGTACTGCTCATCGGGTCTCACCATAAGATAGATTCACTAGATGTATGAAGAGATTGATACAAATATGAGTTCACACCCAAGGCCATGTGGTATAACAACAACTCAGCATGGAATAACCTAATAAGTAGAGGATCAGTGCCCACATATTGTTGGTCATGATGACATCATTAACACCACCTTGGGAAAAAAGATGATAGAAGATCTCACATTAAGCCTCACAGAAGGATCCCAACAACTCTATCTAAGAAGTTCTATTAAAGGGATCACTATACTATGTGTAGGACATGAAAACATAATAACCCTCACGGAGAGGATATAGGGGATTCACTCTAATGAAATTTGTCCAAGATAAATAGAAAAAAGTATAAAATATTTCTTTAAAAGGCTATGTGGAGTGTAATAGTAGTACACAACATGTCCCTTCAGCATTGGGTCCTGCCCATGTATCACAACCCATAACTGTGTCCATGTCAAGGTACATGACTTGTATGTTACCATGTATATCTAACATTGTAAAAGTACATATCCATTCCCATGTAAAAATTTCCTTTCCATGATTGTTCCAAATTATATTCTAGGTACATTCCCATATACTCATATTCATTTACGTGTACCCTGCTAGGTACACGCCGATCTTCCAGGTTGACTCACACACCACAAGATGGGTTCACTCGCAATGTTTTATTTATTTCATCATTGATACCCTATACAATACACCAAGGTAACCACACTATGTGTTCATCTATAACTCACACTGTATACTGTGGGATTTCACTAATCCTTTGGGTTTCTCCAATAGCTTTTCTTCCGTGCCTATGGCCTATATTGTACCATGATTCATTCTATAAAAATTTTATCTACTTCAGTTGTGCCTGTATATCATCAAATATTAAAATCCAATCATCTGATTCATAAGAAAATCAGTCATCCTCTATCATAGTCATCATTTCATGCATCGTTCTATCCTATAGATCTCTAATATTATCTAATTCACTCGTCACTTCCATCATCAAATGATCAGCACACCATATATAGTTTAGATCGTTTATATTAAATCATTTCACCAAGAAATCATTTCAAAACCTTAAATTCCTTGGTATTTGGGTCTAACCACTGGTCAAACAAAAACATTTTGACGAACACATATAAAACAATGGGAGAAAACCAAGAAACCCAAAAAGAAGAATGAACCTAATCCATCTTTATTTGGCCTATATTGTTTTCATTATAATGACCAATAAAGAACCTATAATAAATTAATAAATCTCTTAAGAAAACCTCTTTAGATAAACCCATCCCACAATACGACCAATCCTTGAATTAGTCCATTGCTCAATTGATGGGTTTTCATTATAGTAATTTATAACAGGGTATAAATATAAAAAACAATATCTTACCTTGATATGGATTGATTGATGAAAAATAATGGAGTTGCATCATTATTGTGGGAATGATCTTCATATTTCAGTTTTATGTAGATCGAAGATCCTTGATCTGATTGTCATTCGCTAAAGGAAGTTCATCTATTCCCTCAAATTGATCTCTTTGATTTTTAGGTTTAGATTAAATGAAAAATTAAGAAAATTAATTTTATTAAATTAAATAATTTAATCCTTCAACCATGACCACTCCTCAAGCCGAATGCATCACATGTCTCATGGTTAAACCACACATAGGGTAAAACACATGCTCTGATTTCAATAGAGGTTTCAGATTTCAAATCCAAGACTCAATTTAGATGTTATTCCAATTTTTAAGGAAAACTTCGTGAACATGCATTTAATATATTTAATATATTTAAAAAATTTATTCTGGGAACAATGAGCATTGGAATCACACGTCATCTCAGTGCTTAGTCCTGAAAATAATTCATACAATATTAAAAAATAATACATGGGAAATAAAATTTTCTATACTCTATGTGGTGAGGTAATAATGACACTCCCATTGGAAAGACATCCTCATACTCTTCCACTACAATAGGGAGCTAGTATCCCATAACATTCATTGTTCCAACGGTCATTCTATCAAACTAATGAGTAATCAGCTACACATTTTTATGCCGGAGCCCATCCTACTCTGTAATGGTATCCCTTTCACCCAAAAAGGAAAACCTCATCCCATAACAAGGGATACACCATATCCTCTTCCTAAAATTGTTAATTTGGGAATGAAATTTGGATACACAATTCATACCTAAGATGAAATTATAAGGACTTATCACTGCTACAATGATATCTCATATGAAACTCTCACCTCCACGAATCAAATTTCACTCTTGGAAGAAGTGTTAAATCACTATGAAAAATCCAGTCAGAGTCTCCATGTTCAATGGTCATTCTAATGGATCGACTATAATCTCTATGTCTCAAACCAAATAAGTGAAATGAAAAAGAATGACTCAAACCTATGTCCATCAGTAATATAGATAAGGTATAAAAGGAATATATTGTACCTTATTTCATCCATGGAGCCTCAATATCATAAGCCTTCATATCCTATATTGGTCCCCTTCCCTGACTACCATCTCCCTAATCCTGGTGTGGGCCACAAGGGGGGTGGTGGTAATAGTCCAAACCTACGACCACCTCCTACTACTCTATTGGACCCTCTAATAGATCCTCCAACCAAAATAACCCCCTTCCTCTGCCTCTACCTTAGAATATCCTTGACCATATGTCAATTTTTAATATGTTTTGTCGAAAAATTCCATGAAATATTTCCTCGACCATCACGAGAGAAACACCACCCCTCCTTCGGCTAACTTGAGCCATCCTGAGAGCCATGCTCCATTGATCCTATATCCTGGGATCTTCTCCTAAAGTGTATCTCATCCATGAATCCTGATGAATGTCATATGCTAACTTTTTTTGAGGTATCATCTATTGGGTTCCCACTACAGGCACCCGCTTTTAGCACCATATCTACTAGAAATATATCCACTACTAATACCCTCTCTATCACTCCAGTATATATGGGAATAAAAAAGAGATATTATTTAATCCCAGATATATCAACACAATCCCAACTTAGAGGTTTGTTCTTTGAAGTATGTATAATTCACTATATCCTTGGAGTATCATGATATATTAATAAACCTTTAAAAATACTCCTCCATGGTCATAGTTCCCTAGTGCAGATGAAGAAGATTCTAGATGATCATTGATCACAATGTGGCTGGATAAAACTCCTCCCTGAAGGGATGCTCGAAGTTTGACTAGTATGGAGTTGTATCATCATGTGACTAATTAAATAGAATCCTACATCACCCAATGGATCCCTAAAGAAGAATCACCATGTGGACCACCATTTGATCTTATAATGTACTCACAAGGTGGAAAACTTGAGTGACTACCACTATCTATTCCTCAGCCACCTGGGGGTCCAAATCGCCTCGACACCTAGGAGGTCACTACCTATGGAACTTAGGGAGTGTACTCTGCATGCGCTTATCATCAAATGGTACTCTCATTATTAACTAATACTCAATGTGTTATAGTATATCTTTTAAACAACCAAGAGTTACAATCTCTAGTATAGGCCCTTATACTTAAGCCTCATCAATCATCATATCATCCTCATAATCACATAGTGGAATCCTAGGTAATGATATTTATGGAGGCATCATGAAATAAACAAGACATACCATGGTCAAAGAGTATATCATCGGAGATGACTCGTGTACTTGGAAATCACAACTCATTTATACCTAATACATGTACTAATGTTTTCCCTACAACCAATGTCTATGTGTACCAAGTCAAAAGGACAGTGATCAGAGTCCTAATGTGTTGATACATCATTCGTCACTCCAACAATGGATTCCATGTCTTAAAAGATAAACTAAAAACACCGAACAATATTTCCATCAATCCTAAATAAATCTCATAGACTCTATTCCTAAGTTAGAAATGACCACCTCTAATACAACTTTGTCACAACCTAGAACGACATAGCTCAAATTGTAACTTTCCCAAGATAGCCTTCAGTATACTAGGGGCTGGTGACCAGCGTCGAGTACTCATATTCTACACATGGGAGGAATTATATTAATTTACCACCACAAACAGACACACAAACACACACATCCTCAGTCCCATTAACTTCTAAACTGTAAAACAACCGATAACCATTCATTTTTACATCTATAATCCCAGAATCAGTGTATAAAAATGGTACTGTAAAGGAAGGTCCAAATACTATCCCACCCAAAAGAAACTAAAACATGTACAAATATTAATGTGGTATAGGACTATTTTCAATGAAACCATTGGATCAGAAAACATTTTTTTGGCTTACTAATAATTATCTAGTCATATACCCTCTTGGAATCCCTCAATAGGTTAACCATCTGCATAAGACATGACATGTGTCAGAAGAGTCCATGTAGGGGTGATTATAAAAATAACCAGTATGACACTCCAAAATAAGGAAATATAAATCATCAAGAGTAGTCAATTGAAAATAGTAATACTGTAATATATGTATAACAACAACCCAGATATACTAAATAATTAAACCACACCTCTAGGAAGTCCCAACCAGACATCCAGCAATAGGTTTCACTTGATGTATTGCATGTTCCCACTGAACCCACTCCATGACCAATGTTATCATCATATACACTCATCCAAGAGGTTATAAGGTCTTGGACCCACCCAATAGAAATAATTGTCCTTTGATGACTACTATTCTATGATAGAGGATCATACCCCGAACTACTGGATGACACTAGAAACCCAAAACAGATCAACCCACTATGTAGAGGATCATATGAAAATGATACCATGAAAAATACTAAAATGGAATGCTACATGGAGGAATAAATACATGCACAAAGTTTTCATGTTGTTTCTATTAACCCCACCATATTTATAAGAAGGAATGATAGAGTACCACACTCCTGTCTCTTAGTGGGAGACCACAAACTCTATCTGAGACTCATCCTCCGGAGGGGATCACAATCCAGAGATGTGAACATGATATCGCATTGTACCCTCTAGGTGAAGGGACAAGGGAATAAACATAAATGGAATTTTTCCAATACTAATGAACCAAAGTTCTGAATACAACCTCAATGGGGGTACATGGTGTGTACCGGGGGTGAACTTAATATCTAGAAAACCACTAGTCTTCACCTTTAGGGATTCGTTACATGGAATGAAAACCCTCATATACATGGAATGTGTCGATGGATATATGTTATGTAGAAATATGTTGTTACCCTTCCTATTCCATCTATTTGTGCATGTTTACTCCTCACCTACTTGCGTACCACCCTATGTACCAAGTTGTGTAACTGCCTGTACACCCCAAGTTACAAGTCGAGTTTCTATTGATGAGTCACAAGATGTGTGGTGGGGACCAAATGATGTGTTATTATTATCTTAACTATGGGAACCATATCACCACACAAATGATCCCGCACAATGTTTAGCCCTGGATTACAGATTTTGTAATACAGGATTTTCCAAAAACACATTCTGGGTTCATGCGTCACTCGGATCCACTACCTTCTCCACCAATTGGACCCAAGAACTTAGGATTTGTAGTTGATCGACCTCAATGTCACCTTCTCATGAATTACATCCACCAAAATGGATCCGGAATCCACCATCATCGTTTGTGTCATTGTGCACTGCTCGTAAAAATAAAAAAACTAATGGACTAATCTCATTCAACCTTGAATCACCCACAATCATTATAGATTCTACGATTACAACCATAATCACATTATTTATATTTCGTAAAGATATATTGAGTAGAATAAAGGTCATGAAACAATATAATACTGAGTATTATTCAAATTGTTCAATAAATAAAATACCAATGATGATAGAGAAACAAAATGGGGTAGAAAACCATAAACCAAAAAATAAGATGAATGAACCATTACCATTGTCTATTCTACATTAATCAGTTGACTTAGAATTTTTATTAATAAATAGGTATTATAAAATAAAAATATTTAAATAATCTTTAAAAAAGTATCAACGATTCACGAAAAAAATATTTTTCATGGAATTGATTCCATTACGACCTCGATAAAACAACGGGATGGAATTACACCATTCAAATACCATACCTAGAGTTTTGATTGATCACTGAAGAACAAATGTCCTGAATTTCCATCATTGGGGAGATTCAAAAAATCCATTAGTGCATAATCCTCAATCGGACTTAGTCCAATGTCATTCACCCATGATCCTCTAATAGATTCTCTACAATAGCTCCTCTCAGTCTCTAGGTTATGTGGCCAATGCTAGGTTTTAAGGCATAATCAGGTATTTATAAGGTAAATAAGATGATGCATAATTCTTAATATAATTTTTTAATTAATTAATCTATTCTATTAATTCTACCCACAACTACATTTTATCGAATCACCCAAAACCAATAATGATTATGTCATGCCTATGGTAAAGCCCACGCTCTGAATGCAATGAAGAACTCATATTTTGGATTCAAGCATCCATTTAAGACTTATTATACAATTTCATGAAAACATTGCCTTCATGATTTTAATATTATTAATATTTTTAAAATATTAATTATTGCGTCACCAGGCCTCAAAATCTCAGGTCATCTCAGCATCTGGATCTAAAAACATTCCATATAACACTATTAAGTAATATATAAAAAATTCAGAGTTATTAGAATTTTAGGAATGTTTTTGGAAAAAATTAACATCATCTTTGAACTATTCATGTAAAAATTATTTTTTTTCGATTTTGGAGAATTTACTCCAAAAAATTATTTTTTTGTTGAATACTGTAAACTATTGAATTTTTATTAAAAATTCATTTTATTAAATAATATAAAATCATTTTTTTATTTGATGATTATTCTAAATAAAAAATTATTTCAATCATATATTAATTAATGTAGATTATAAAATTTTATTAATTTAAAATATAATTTTGATGTTAAAACATTCAATATTTATGAGAATTCTATCTTTTGAAAACAGAATTTTCATCCCATATGTGGGTTTAATTTTAAATTAAATATGTGCACTTCAGCCAAGGGAAATTGGATAAATAGGATCCATATTTTGAATCTTCCTAATTAATATAATATAATAATATGAACTTAATTTTTGGTCAAAATGAATACGATGGTCAGTGTTAAAACGGGTTTATCGACGGGTTAAACTAAAAAGATATGTGTATGTTTACCAACTAAACTTATCTAAATCCTATTAGAGGGAAATATTTAAAACTAAAAATATCCCATGCTATAAAATATTTCCTTTTAAAATAATTATTTTATATTGACTATATTATTTTGGATTGTTTTGGGAAATTTACATGTAGTTTTTATATGGGATCATTTTCCCACTTATAAAAGGACTTACATTCTCCTCTCTTGTTTACATTTCCAAAACCATTTGGTTTAGATAAGACCATCCCAGATAAAATCTATTATTATTTTTCAATTTTTAATTTTCATTTTTTATTATTAAACCCTCCATTGAATTATTTGGGTATTAACCTAAAGGGATTCTCTGAATAATAGTTATAGTCCTTAACCATAACTATACATATTATTTCTTCCTATAAATCTATAAAATCTTCATAAAAAATGATGATATAATAACATAATAATCTAACAAATAGTAAGTTTTTATTATATTAATTGTGTGACCTAAATCAATATATTCTTCCATAAAGTGTTAAATGAATCCATCAATCATGTGTATGAAAGGCTACCACCTCAATAGTCTATGTAATTTATTTTCCATCACCACCTATCAAAGGTGAATATAATGATGGATTTAACTTATTTATATGATATTTATTATATAATTAGAGTAATTTAATTATAATATCATAGATACCATCTTACTTTACATTCCCTGGGAATACGAAAATGTCACCTATGTGTACGATGGACTACCGACTTGCGATGCAATGTGAATCATTATTGACTTTTGATTTACAAGAAAGGTAATAAGGATAGGTTTAATAAACATATGAGATATATTTATATATATATATTAATAAAAATTAATATATAAAAGATATATATTATTTACCATTGTTTATTTTCATCCATCGAGAATTAGAAAACAGCGTGCCTGCGTACGTATGACAACCAACTATATGAACGTTGTAATTCATTCTCTATCATCATCTTTAATGGATTAATATAAATATATAAATATATTAAATATATATTAAATATATTATATTTATATCTTGGTTAAAATTATGTATTTTATGAGTCAATTATCAATGTAAAAGTGCCCAAAAAATACCCAACCAAGTCATTTATGAAAAAAATGAAGAAGTTATTACCCTAAAAGTGATTTTTAAGGAATTGTTAATAAACATGTAATAAAATGTCATAAGTGAATCATATATGTTATGATAAATATTATTATGGTTTTTTAATAGATTTATAAAAAAATTATATTTATTAGATTGGAGTATCGATCATGTAAGAAGAAATTCAATCCTTAAAGTAAGGGACTCTGTCTCAAATTGACTTCTTTGAGACATATATTATGTTATGCTCCTATATTATTTTATGAGGTGTATATACAGCCTATTTTACATGTTATATCATTAATATACTAAAATTAATTATATTTAAAGTTTCAATTAATTTTATTATTTCATTTGATTAGGATTCAATGGTTTCCAAAGTGGTGATGGTTTTATTTTATAATATCTTTGTTTATCAGGATTGTTTATTATTATTCTTAATATTATGAGATCCTATAATACATATCTCAAGAAAATAATGAATTTTCATCTCGTGCATTTATTTATTGAGATTGCGTTATTCCATTTATTTTTAAACTCTTTAAGAATGCAAAAATATGTTTTTTTATAAAAAATCGACTTTATTTCTCTCTTCTATCAAAATTACATTCCATCAATTTACATGTTTTCTAAATATATTTTGAAGGAATTTTTTAATATTCTCTAAGTAATTTTTAATTTTTTTTAATTTTTTTTAATTTTCAATAAATTGGTTTGAAAGAAATCTTCTAACCATTTTTAAAACAAGGCCATTGGGATTTTACTGAAAATGTGAATGGAATATTTGTGTTAACATGTACAGTGTGAATGATATTTTTTATAATCATGAAAAAATGATTTAAAGATTAAATTTCATGTTTTCAAGGTTATTTTAAAAAATATTTTATATTTAACCAATAATTAGATTTTAATGAATGATTTTCAAAGTGGAAAGGATGGTTTCCTCAAGAAATGTTCCTTGTGATCATTCAAAATCATTTTCCATCTAAGATGTCATATGTTGATTTTAATTAAGATTTTTTAAGGATATTATCCAATGATAACATCCATATTATTTCACTCTATGGTTAGGTTTATGATGAAATGATTTTTATGACTCCAGTTCCTTTTCAATGGGTTATTCTATGACAAATTGATGAAATCTTTATGAAACATGTTTGTTATGATGAGTTGGGATAAAATGAAATAATGAATTTTTTTAAAATAATTCCCTTTTAAAATAGGTTATTCTATATCAAATATTTAAGAATCTCATTTCTTTTAATGGGATATGATATTATGAATGTTTGATAGTCAGGTTTCACACTATATATGGTATTTATTATGTGATGATGGTTACGTTATAACCAAGTAAAATGCTTATGTTTTACCCAATTATGGTGGTTATGTTATAACAAAGGATGTGTAGGTCCTATATATTCCTAAAATGCATTGGTTAATGTTTAATATCTCATTATATAATACTAGGAAACAAGTCAACAAGTGTGATCCACAATGGAAAATATATTGATGAGCTTAATCCACAATGGGAAACACACTGATGGGCTTGATCAACAATTTGAAACAAGTGACCATGTCTCATCCACTATGATTGATGTTATTTTTAGTTAAACTATACAAATTAAATTATTTATACACCTATTTTGGTGCCACAAATTTATGACATGAGTTTATGGTTTATGAATTATGATGATTGCACACTCTTATGAATCACGTCTTTTAGAATGATAATTTATTATGCCATGAGCCATTTTTATGATCAATGATAAGTTGGGTATAAAATTTTTAAGTTTTATTAATGATCTCATACTAATATTATTATATTATGATTTCATATGATCATATAATGATGTCTCCAATGTTTAACATTACTGATAATTTTTCTCACCCTTTATTATGTTATCTTTATATAGGTTATGAATCAAACCCTTAAGTACGGTATGTTAATGTAGAGTATAAAAAGGGGTATATTTTTTAGAAGATGATTAATTATTTCTATAAATAATAATATATACCTATCTTCCAAATAAACTTAACCATTATGTTCCTCATGTGTTTATTTGTGAAATGTATTTAATATTCATAAAAAAGATGTGATATTTATGTATGAAAATCATGGGTCGTTATCAATACACACTCATCCTACCACTATTCTTAATTTCAAACCCACTAAGAATTATGTTACTCCCCCCATATAAATCCTTCCCAAAGTTTTACCAATCTCTAATGAAATGCCTTCCAAGATTCTAGAAGCATCCTCTCAAGGTAAGGGATCCTCTCCTCCTCTTTATTCAATATCTTTCTTGGTATTCTACTTTTTGATTTCCTATTTTTTGTGTTGGAATATATTATTACAAAATAATCATAATATATTTATTATATCCCTGTAATTATATACCCCATTTCACTCTAATTTAACCCTCTTATGAATCATTATCTACACCTATTATGCTTCCAAAACTATCTGTGGATTTTCCATGAAAAACATTTTTATAATAAATCCCAATCCCCATTTTCACCCAAAGGTATTATCCGAGATGTAATTTTCCTTAATTAATTTTGGGATCCCATGTATTTAACCCCCAATCATCACTAATTGGATTAAAATTGATGAAATATTTTCATATGTTGTTTGATCTATGTGTCACGCAATTTAATATACATGAAAATAATTGTTTTGGTGGGACTGAAATTATATATCCCTCTATTGTATTGGATAATGTTTTTAACTCATTAGATACTATATATTGTAAATGAAAAGTTACCCTAACCTTAATATTTTATGATGTATTGGTGTTTAGCCTTGAATTATTCTTATGATTTAATGTTTTTAATTGTTGAAATGTACCTATATTTCCCTGATGTATTCATATTATATCATGATTTGATCACCACTTTTATGATTCTCACCAATTTTCGGTCACATTGATATACCTCATGACTCGCACGTATTACTTTCAGCATGTTATGCTTTGATAATTCTCTTACTGGGTTTTATACCTACCCCCTTGGTTATATATATCCCTTGAATATGAGGTGAAATTTTAAAATGGTGATATAATTTTAAGGCCATGTGATAAAGTTTTTAAATAATTTCATTGTATACATGTTTAAAGTAAATGTTATATTTGACTAATTTCTAAAAGATCCTAGGCCTTTTGATATTATATGGTTGTATGAAGTATTTTTTATTTAATAAGTATAAAAAATTTGGGTTATCCTAAGGGTTATATGTAATGATACCTTTGATAAAATATTACCATTCACTCATAAAACTTTATATAAATTCAAAACTCATTCTATTTTATCCGTAAAATAGTTTCATTATAGAAAACCTTACTCAATTTCTTGATATAATTTTAAATTAAGTTAAGAATTTTAAATATCCCATATACAAAAATAAAAACATTTTGATAATCTCAAATCAAATCTATTTAAGTTTTTAAACTAGTTTTATCATTCATTTAATGAAATAAAAAAACATCCCATCGATATATCAAAATCTATAAATTTAAATCCATATATTTATGATGTCTAATCATATGTTATTTTGAATTTAAGAAAAGTGAAACATATTTTTTATGTTCAAAAAAATTTGAAAAAAAACTACTTTTTAGCCCATTATTTTCATTTATTTATTGAAAATTAGAATACTTTTCATAAACTAAATTGAAAATAACACAATTTTAAGATTTTATGTACTAAACAAATTCCCCAAATTTATAATTTTTTTGTATTTTAATAATACATATGATTTCTTTATAGAAAAAATATATTAATAAAGTTCAACTATGTATATATACACATGATTTATATACTGCTTTATGATTTTTAAATTTTATTAATAAAATACATTATCCTTGATATTTATATCCCATACATTGTGTTCTGGCTATCCCATTGTCAAAATTTTCAAAATAATAAATTTCTTGAAGAAAATTTTATTTCTCTAAAAATATGGACCTCATTAAGAACTATGAATATAACTATTGATATATTGAAAGTAAATACACATAATAAACCTTCTAAATTCAAATGTTTTATCCTTAACATTAGATATGGCCTCATTATCCCATAACTAAAACACAAAAATTCCAATTGAAACAACCAATAATGGAAGATATAAAATTTAAATTACACTATAATTCACTATAGGTGTATTCCCTATACAGCTAAAGGATAACTACAATCATCATATGTCATTGAAAATAGTGGGTGATAATTTATGTTATAACCAAAGTGATCCAGAATAAAGTTTGGGGTTTTTTTCTCAATACATTTATAGTTTTAATAAGGAGTATATATTCTTGTAAGTTCATTTAAAATAATTACAATGTTTGATATTTAATTATTAAATTTCACAATTGTTATCTATTTCCAGTGTTTTCCATATTTTTGGGTATTAAAATTCAGGGGTATTGGTGAAGATACATGAAGGATTTGAAGAAAATTGATAATTTATGTATACAAATAATGAATACCATGTAGAATTTTTGAGAAATTAATAATGGGTATGTTGATCAGTTTAGGAGGTTATCAGTGATTCATAAACCACATAGAAAGTATATAGAGGCAACAAATGAAGTTTGTGATGTTATTTTTCTAGAAAACTCATAGAGTTCATGAATCAAGTATGTGAATTGAAAATTATGTTTTTGAATGGAATTTAAATTTTTTCCAAGTTAATAGTGAATTAGGGACCACCTTATATGTATTCATTGCAAGAAATATGTGATGGAAAACCTTTTTTGTGGTCTGCTGATGGTGTTTTTAGGTGGTCCACAGTGGAATTTTTGGGGTAGCATTTTCTCTTATTCAGTAACAGTTCTTGAATGTGGTTAAATGTCATTTGTTATCAGTAGATTTCTTATAGGTGTTTTCTTAGAAATACCACATAGTTAAAATCATCATGAATCAAATATAATATTAAAAATATTAAAATATTTCATTTAAAATTGGAGAGGTAATGTCATTTGAATAGCAAGTCACATCATCATAGAAATGTTATACTAAATTGTGAGTTCAACTAATGAATGAATTTTTCTGTTGCATCTTGTGATGTCAGGATATATGATGTCAGATTTTGATGGAATTTTTTGCAAAGTATCTCCCAGTTAATCATCACATGAATTTATCTATGAAAAAATCTTGCAAGGTTCATTTTTTTGAGTCACCAGGCCATTTTTGAAGTACTCAATGTAGTTTGAAGAGCATAGTACATGGTGAAAATTATAATATGTATATTTTTAGTGATGGAATTTACATAAATATTTATAATATTTATTTTAGTGATCAAGGTTCAAATTAGAGCATCATATTCTAGATTTCATGAGGAAAAACATCCATAAAACTATTAGTAAATATAGGATGCTTTCAAGTACTCAAACTGAGGAAGACTTCATTCAGAGTATTGATCAAGGAGTCAATAAGAGTGATCAAAGGGAGGATTTGTTTTTTACCTTATTTAATTATAAAGGAAGTTTACTAGTCATGGAGTGACTGTGGATAAATAATTATAATCCACAAAATATAGTAAGGCTCAGTGGATTTTGGTATGATAGACACATCATTGGAATATTATCCTTAGACTAGACCATATTCAGAAACTAATAAAAATATATATGTTGTATATTATTTCTATATTTGTGCTTTTTATGAATTTGAATTACATTCCGTAATGTTCAATGAGTTCCTACGAACCTGGGTATATAACCATTTTAATCTAAATTAAAATTTAATACCCTATTTCACCCATCCCCTTACAATGTAACCTAGGTTATAAAAATTGTTATCATTGAAAGGTTCACTAAATTAAATATATCAGTTGACTTTCATTGAGATGGATAATTCAATAAATTCGAAATAATTCCCACTAATTAATGGATAAAACTACCATATTTGGAAAAATAAAATGATATCACATCTTTGATCTCTCTGTATGAAAGTTATTTATGGTATATTTATTCGTATTTAAGTTAGTGATGTGACGGGACAATCTATGATAAAAGGTAAAAATAAATTAATGGATAATGATTACATATGTCATAATGCTGTATCTGTAGCTCCTTCATATCATACTTATATCAAAGTGATGAGATTTACAAGTTCTAAGGCCATGTGGGAGAAATTATCCAATATATATGAAGGTAATAGTAAGGTGACAGAGTCCAATATACATTTCCTCCATAAAAGATTTGATGAATTTAAAATACATGAAGATGATAATGATGACTGTTTTTTTTAACTAAATCGTTGATGTTGTTAGATCTATTGGGGTACATATAGAATAGAAATATGATTTTAATATTTTCAATAATATTTTATGATGGTTTCCACATTGTTACAATCTAAAATTTCCATCTCTATAAGTGAGGGATTTTCATAAGATCTATCTTGGTGATATATTAGGTAGATTCATGGATTAAAAATGAGTCTTAATCTATATGGAACATCAAGTCACATAACTAAGTATATGGGATAAAAATCCATATAGAATATTTAAATTTATAGGGTTAAAATTGTAAAGAGTATGTGGATTATAAACTAATATCTCTTTTAGAAAAAATAAATTCAATAAAGGAATGGTTAGATTCATACTAAATATCCTCATATCATGTTTATATTGTGGTAATGTTTGGAATAATGAAGAAAGCTTCCAAATAATATTTGATAAAAAATAAACTGAAGAAGAAATTAAAAAATCATTTTTAAGTTACCCTCTTAGAAGAGTCCCTAAAGCTCGGAGTTCTTCTCGAAATAAATATAAAACGAATTTCATTGGGTGAAAAGAATAAAATGATAATTAATACTATTTGGAAGAATTTTGAATAGAATTAAGATATGATACAAATATTCTATGATGGATAATGTTGAGAATTGACAACCTGAACTAGAAAACAATAAATAAACTTGAAGGAGTTGTTGATCTTAAGGATGAACTTGAGGGATATCTCAAAGAAATTAATATTCAACAAAATAAAATAAAGATTAATGTATTTTTAAAATAATTCTATAAATATTTGGATTCTCTCAAAGTAGAGATTGACTGGTAGTAAGAATAGTTAAATAGTCGATATTCTTTTCGGGTGAATTTAGAATAATTTTTTATTTTAATGATAAATATTGGAAAAAAAACTATTGTGATGAATAACCATAATTAAATCAAAAATGGGAGAGAAAAGATGCACAATTACCTTGAAGATGAGGTTATTTAACTGATAATGAAAAATTATTTAGTGAGGAAATAAATTGCTTAATAGAAGAAGATAAACCTTGATACATTATCATATGGATTATTAAAAAAACATTAAGTTAATCTATAAAGGTGTCAATAGAATTTTAATAAAAAAACCCAATTTTATTAAAAAATGAGATATACTATGATGTTGAGATATAAAAATTATAAACAGTAAGAGATCTGAATAATTTAAATTTTAGGTTTTCTGATTCCATCATCAATCATAAGTAATATAATCTTGAACAATGTTCACTCAAAACAAAGGGAATCAATGGGATGAAAAATCCTTGTTCCTTGAGTACATTTCATAAATCTTGGTGATATATGAATACTAGGTACATGTGGAGTAATAATAGAAAGAATATTTTTCCTCATATGAATTGTAAATTCTATGGATGCCTTAGAAACACTATGCTAAATTTTTTATCGGTAATATTATTTTTGAATGGGAAATATATTGATAGTAAGAAAGAGGAGAATGTGAAATTTCCCTTAATTAAATAGAATAACTAATTTCAATATATATTATTTTCATTGTTCTAAATATGTGTATAAATTCATTGAATATAGTAAGAGAGGAAGTGGAAATAGTAACAGTACATCTCAATGATAAATAAATATTGTAAAAACAAAAAAATCCCTATGAAAAATAAGTACTCTCTATTGGAAGAAAAATCTGAGTATAATTTCACGATGAATTAAGAGGAGAATTTTAAGAGTCCTTATTTTGGTTCTATTTGACCTAGAATCCCATGGTTGTAAAAGAAGAATATTGAGAAGGTTGATTTGGTGGAAATGTCTCTTAAAGAAACAGATAGTGGTAACACCTAGATTCTTGATAGTATGTATTCATCACACATGATAGAAAATTTTAATTTCATGAAAATGCTAAAGGTAGAGATTGTGGAACTATTTTTTTAAATGCAGGTCATTGAATATCAATAATAATGAAAATACCCATTTAGAATATTATGGGATAAAAAATAGTGAAGTGATTTATGGGGATGGTTTATAGTAAAAATTTCTTAGTTCAAGTAATCTTTTTTCCTCTAGTTTAGAGTTTACATTTAACCATAATTTATTCATAATTAATTGAAAAATTGAGAGTTGTCTTATGAAAGGGATAAGAAATAATTGTAATAGATACTAATTTGATAGAAACTAAAAACAAATCCCCTTATATTGGATGAATGGAATAATATATTTCATTGGAGTCTCAACCTCATCCACCATAAGAGCATGAGATACATATCCAAGAAATTTTTTTTGTGGAAATACCAAATATGATGTGAGATTCAAAAAATACATGTGATACCTGCTTACATGGGAAGATGGACTGAAATATATTTAATCAAAGAACATGAGTGCATCAAATTTTTTTGATCTAGATTACACTAAATGTCTGTTCCAGTGAATATATATCACTCATATGGTTAGATATATCACATTCTTATCATTAATGAATAAAAATTAATTGAACGTTCCATGTTGATGCTAAGAAAAAGAGAATTCATGGAGTGAATGAATATATATCAAAGGATAGTATAAAATGAATCCAACCACACATTCATGATATTATATTGATATAATGGAAGAGAATATGTTTCTATTTAATTAAAAAACTAAAATTTATAACATAACATTATCCATTAGGTATCCCTTATAATAATTCCGCATTGTAATGGAGTTGTTGAACGAAAAAATCCATCAGTGAATAATATGTCCAATACTATGCTCAGTGAATGTGGAATTTACCATGAATATTGGATGGAAGCAGTATGAGTCATAGTATACATAAAAAATTGGGAAGTACATATCCTATATTAAGAAAGGAATTGTATGAAATGTGAAATGTAAGGAATCCCGCAATGAATCATTTTCATAAATTTAATGATACATGTTACATTCTAAATAAAGAAGGTAATCAGGTCATGTATGGAAATGTGGATGATTAATGGGTTTTTATATAAAAATATATGTATATAAAGTCCAATAATTGACACAATAACATGTTATTAATAATTTTGGAGAGAAATTATTTCAAATTCATTTCAGAAAAATAAGTAAAGAGCTCTAGAATATCAAAATGTAAAACAAAATATAGAAGAAAAACAATAAAATGATGTTCTAATTAATCTATAATCTTTACCCTGGTGTGATAATGATGAATATTCAAAATCTAAAACATAACATCAGATTATTTCTAATTAAATGGACCGTTAAACTCATAGGAGAAACAATATAATAGAATTCAATCCATCCCAAAAAATCAAAGATAAAACTTCTCCTATACAAACGTAAATATTTAGTAGTATTTATAATGTTGTTAAACAATCAATAGTATAACCAACATTATTTAAAGAAGAAAAAAAGTATGAATCATAGGTGTGATACATGAAGGAATAAAGGGATCAAATTCAAATAAATAAAACTTTATAACTTTAAAAAAATCATGAACATAAAAATGTTATTGGAACAATGTGGGTATTTAAAAATAAATTTAACAAACAAGGTATTTCATCCAAAATAAGGTATGACTTATGTGATAATTATATGAAAAAATTCTAGGGGATTATATTGAATAAAATTTTATCTAATGGATTTTCTAGAGTTAATTAGTTTCTTCATAGATATGGCATTTCAAAGAGGATACCATATATATCATATGGATATAAATACATCCTTCTAGAATGGTGTTCTCTAATAGGAGGTTTATAATGAAGTGAAAATAGGGTTCCTTATTGGTGACGATAAAATGAAATTTTTATTAAAAAATAAATCCTAGTACGATATAAAATATATACCATGAACATAGTATTATTTATTCTATTTTTATATAAATAATCATGAATTAAAAAATGGTTGTGTAAAAAATAGTGAATATGTGGAACAAACCAAGGATTAAAAATTGATGGTGATAATTTATGTGTATGATATTATATTCAGTAGAATTAGAGGGAAATATATTGAATAATATTTCATATATAACAAATTCATAGTTTCTGATATCTATGATTGGTGAGATCAAATATTTTTTTGGCAATACAAGTGATTTAGATTGACAAATACAGATTCATATCTCAATATATGTTTGTGAAAAATAATTTAATAAATTTGATATGAATGATTCCAAACAGATTTCGCCTCCAATTGTGGTTGGAAACAATCTTGGGAAGTGTAAAGATTTAATTCCTATGCATCCCACCTTATATGAAAGGATAATTTTAAACATGAAATATTAAATTGAAATGCAATCGGATATTCGTCTTTAATATGTTTGGGAGCTCATTTGTAGAGTAAACCAAAAAAAATATTCTAGACATTAAATGAATAATGAGTTACATATAAGGCACAGTAAATGTAATTTTTTAAATAAGAAAAGATCATGTGTTATATACATTTTATGATGTTGACTAGGCCATTGATGCGGTGGACTACAAGTCCAACGTGACAGTGCCTTTATTATTAGGATAAAATATATAGGTTGGTTGGGTAAGAAATAAGAAATCACCTTACTACGTATAGAAGAAGTTGAATACATATTAGTGACTAAGGAATTCACTCAATATATATAGATAAAGTAAACACATGGGGATATTGAAGAATAATTAAAGTAACAAATGTGGGTTTTATTTGATAATGAATGTGAGATCAAACACATGAGGAATCACATGATGTAATTGATAGATCAAATAATTCAAATTATCATAAATTAAATATAAATGATTTTAATCCGAATAAAGTATTATTTCTAGGTCCATTATCACATTTTATGGTTCTATAATCATTTTTATCATAATAGATAAAGTGACTTAATTTTGGATTTTAACAGTTTTAATTTTTTAAGTATTTTTCTAATGAATTTATATAAAAATAATTAGTTTGTAAAGTTTTTTAGGCTTAAAATCATGATTTTATTAAATAACTTTTTTATGACTTGTATCAGAATCAAACATTTGGAGTCCCAAAATAATCTCACAAGTTATGCCTAAAAATATATGCATGGATCTGGATATTTTTTGTGTTGGGAATATATCTCATAAATGGATGGCACAATAGAGCTGGAATTCTGTATTGATAAATATAAAATCTTGAGTAACAAATTTCATGACCATTTCTCCAATTTATTTAGTCAATATCATGTGGATAAATGTATGGAAAATTAGATTTTGGAAATTAAATTATTCATCCTGGATATAATATATTTTTGGGGAAAAGGGGAAATAAATTCTTCTACACATGGAATATGAATCTGAAATTTTGTTGTAAAATGATAAATATATTTTTGAAAAACATTACAGAAGACTATATTTTCTAATTTAGTCATTAAATAGGTCTACCGGGATCGAGCTTTTGGAATAAATTATAGAGCCAAAATTTAACACAATTTTCTTACGAAAATGCATCTCATCACCTTTTCAAATAGTTGGAAACCCAATGTGAATATTTTATATAGTTTTTAGTTTCATTTTTGTGTAATAGTATTATGAATTTTTATTATATTTTACTCTTATTATTCTTCTTATTATCGTATTTTTTCCTTTTTTGGTTTCCACCCCATTATTCTCTATTATGATCTCTATTACTCATGATCATGAGTAACTAACCCGTGAAGGTTCACATGGGATCAATCTAGTGTTCAGACCAAATAATTGCACATTCATTTTTATTATTTCACATTTTATTAGATTCAGGTAAAGGGGGAATTAGTCATTATGGAGGATTTGTGTCTCAACATACTACCCAAGGATTAACTTTATCTTCTGCAGTATTTTCCCTTGATTGAAGAGGTGGATGTGTGGTCTCTTGGAAATAGTTGTGTGAACTATATATTCACAACCATAGGTATAATAGAATATTTTCCATATTATGGATCATGTTCATTATGTAAATTTGAAACTGATAATGAGATGATGAAGGTTCACTATGGGTGTTCTCCTAGGAGGATCTCCATACTTTTTAACATCCATTTTCAGGATACATTTCATTTGCATTATATATATATATATATATCAATACTGAATACATCTGTAAAACTCATCCACATTATATTATTTAGTTTTATATTTGTTATAATATTAATAGTGATAATAGAATAAGATTTTTGTGTCATCATCCTTATCAAGACCAACCAAAGGTTTACACTATATTGCATGCTTGGGTAAATAAAATTTTGACTGTAGATTCACGAAAAATTATTTCACATAATTTTGGAGAAATTTACGAGGAGGAAAAAAACATTCAACAACTTATTTTTATAAAATATTCAAAAAGTCATAAATTTTAAAAAATAAATATTTCTAAATGATATTTTCAAATGTTTGTTTCTATAATTCATAGAATAATTACCCACAGTTGGAATAACCAATTATTATCTAACCCTTTTCTAAGGAAGATGGTTTTTCTATTATTTTTAGATGGGTGAGGTTATTTTAGAAGTCAAATAATGGGGATAATGCATTCAAAGAATTCAAAGCTATCATGAGGGAGGATATGATCAAACAAATTTTTAATGTGATGTCCTAGGAGAAAATTGAGTTATTCCATTAGTTTCCAAAATTTTAGCAAGTGGACATGGTCTAAGAAGAGTCCCCCTTAGTATTATATAATTTTTATCATTGGATCCAATAAATAGTGGCACTCGAAAACCTACCACCACTTTTCGCCTCCCAGCTCCAAGAGGGCCTCACCACTAAAAAAGATAATAAATATGAACCAACACAGTGACAAGATACATTATTGAAATCAGAATATTTTAATTTTATTGAATCTAATTTGAGAATCACCCCTAATACTTTTAATTTTATGATTTAGAAATCTCAAATTTTAACCTGGAGGAATACAATGAAAATGAAAATACACCTATTGAGGAACACTTGGAGCTCCTTAGATATATTTAACATTTACTCGAGGGAGTAAAAGAAGTGATCTAAGTGGTTCTACTTGATGAATCAAAGAAACATGATGCACATATAAAGGGGCAATAATAATATATGAAATTTTCAAATTTGATTTTTTCTAAATAAAACTACAGTCCCACATCACATTTAAGTATTATTTTAATGTATCACATCAGGATAAAATACTGGAATCATAGGGAGATGTTTCACAAGTCACAACTGAATAGTAGTAGTTTCTATACTTCATCCTACCCCCATCATGAGTTTTGTACATAATTACGAATGGATTGGATCAGGTTTAATTATTACAAGTAATTCTCCGCCCCAAAGAAGAAGAGATTTGTGATGAAAATAACAACATGTAGTGGTTCATGTCCAAGAAAATCTACCCCTAATAGATTATAGAAAATAGGGGGTACTTCCATTTTGAAGGTAGTAAATATTTAGGGCTCACTTTGGAAAACATATCAATATTGATCTTTACATTATTTCTAGTATTTCAATTATATTAATCCAATATGCATCCCAGTCCCTCAATCTCTTTTATCTTAAATGAAATGATCCTTGTTCTTAATTGATTAATTCACTTTTATAGGTTCTTGATGGAATAAGTAACCCATTAAACATTGAAGTATGATCACTCATAATAATGTTAAAGTGAGTTCACTTTTATTTTTTATCTTTAAAATTATTTATATTTTTTTATGTTATCTTGTTTTTAGATTCAAACTAGAATTTCAGGCCTAGATTTTAATTTATGATTTACTAGACTAATTTGGGAGATATAATTTTTTAAGGAATCATATGATATCATGTTTTATTAAGAAAATTTAATGACATTGAATGAATAAAATATGGAATTTAGTTATTGATTAATGTAAAAAATGGATATTAAAATGGGGATAAATGATTTTAAGGAATTAATTAATTCATGTAGATGAATATTCCCAAGCATTTTCTAGGTTTTTAAATTCTGAAATTCATTTTAATTGATTTATTATTATTATTTATTCGTTGATTTGTTGTACAATATCATATTTCTCATTAATTAGATAATTTTGAGTCAAAATAATTTCTATTTATCCTTGAAAATATTTATTGAGAGATATTATGATATTCTACCTACTAGAACATTCATTTGAACATTTCAAACCTACTACTTTACAAAAACACATTTAAAATGATTGAGGAAAATATTTAAATTAATTTATCCATGAAAAAAATTTATAAATTAATCCATTTAAAACCCATTGAAACCATGAATAATGATTTTAGGGATCAGGCATTTGTCAGCACATTTTTATCCATTTATACCCTCCTCATAGTGTTATCCTGGTATTTAAAAGTTGAAGTGAGGGGGTAAAGTGTTCCATGGTGGAATAGATGAAATTCATTGAAATTAAAATGTTTAGGGGTGATATTTTGGGTATTTAATTTTTTTTATTCATTCATTGTAAGCACTATTTTTTCACCTCATGAATAAAAATAAAGAACATGAAAAAAACAAACAAATAAACAAAATGGGTTATGACTTGTAAAAATAAAAAATCACCATTACTGGACCTATGCATTTTATCATATGTGTTTAGGTAGTATATATGTGGTTAATTACAAGAATAAATTTATATAAATAAAAAAATTAAAATTTTATATGAAAAAAACGAGTTTAAATGGAGTGATAAATTAAAGAGTTTGTAGAAATCATTCATTATGATTTATTTTGATCATGAAGTTAAATTTAGTTTTGTGGGAAATTGAGAGTTAACACTTTGAAGGGGATAACTATACTTAATATTCATTTCAAATATATTTCATTTTACATAAGACATAAACCTACTCCATGAATCATAATTATTAAACATAAATTCCTTCCAAACTAAAGCCTCAAAATAATTTTATCCTTTGACGAAAGTCATCGTGATTAAATGTGTCTTTTGTCTTTACAAAGTGGTTAAATTATTTCCTTTACAATCCTATTGATAATGATAATGTATTCATAAAATGATCATAACTCTAATTTAATTAATATCATGAGTGATGAGTGAAATGGTTCAAAGGGGTGGTATATCTGAAATAGAATGTTTAATAGTAATGAATTAAGGAGACTGAATTTGTGAGAGAATATGTTCCCCCACTTTTAAAAGTGAGAAAGTAAAATACATTATTTTATTTTTTCTTTAGAAATTTTGAAATTGAATTGATGTTTTTTGTGACATTTTTTAATTTTATTTAACAATTATGTTTGTTTAATTTTATTGCCTGAAACTTTTAATAATGATAACATTAGTACCATTTTATTTTTAATGTTATGATTTTATACATGAGGAAAAGCATGGATTAATTCTAGGGGGATTGACATATCAAATATTTTCAATTATTTTAATTTTATTTACAATTTTTTTAATCCCACCATAGTTTTATATAAAATTGAATTGTTACATTTTATAGTATTAGAATCATTTTGATCTTAATTTCAAAATAACATAAATTTGGATTTTAACAGTTTCAATTTAAGTATTTTGGCCATAAATTTTAATACAATAAATTAATTTATGATGTTGTTTTTAGGCTTAATAACATCTCGGGCTTTAATTCACTATTCTGTAATGATTGTTGAATCCAATATTTAGAGGCCCAAAATAAGGTTACAAGTCAAGCATCAAAATATGTTTGTAGATCTATATATTTTTTATGTTGGGACCATATCTCATAAATTTAAGGAACAATGGAGAAAAAATTATACATTAATAAATATATCATCCTGATAAATAGCATTAATATTTATGTTCCCATTTGATTCTATCTATATCAAGGCCATAAATGCATGAGAAATCATATTTTAGTAATTCACTGATCCTACCTAGCTATAATATATGTTTTTCGTAAATGGGATATAAATTATACTACAGATGGAGGAAGGTTCTGAAATTTCATGATAAAACTAGAATGGAAGTTTAAATGAAATTATATAGACTAAATTTTCTAATTCAGTCATTAATGGGTCAAACATGCAAAATACTTTGGAAGAAAATTATGGATCCAAAATTTCACCTCTTTTTTTATAAAAATGTATCTCAACTCTTTTTTAAAGTGTTGGAAAATATTTTTGGAAAATTTATATGGTTTCTTAGTTTATTTTATTTTTACTAGTATTATGAATTTTTAACATATTTGACTCTTATTCTTCCTCTCATTATCATGTTTTTATTTTCGGTGTTTCCACCCCATTATTCTTCACTGTGATCTCTAATATCATAATCATGAGTAACTGACCTGAGGAAGTTCTCAGGGGATCAATATAGTGTTGAAACCAATTAATTTAAAAAAAATTCTTTTTTTCTTAGAGTTATTTTAATAGAGATCTTAGTGGGTAAGACACCTTTAGGTCTCCACCTTCGACCTGAGGATTAACATTCTCGTTTATTATATTTTACCTTGATCGAGGAGTTTCATGTGTTGTCTCTTAGTGGTTTTTTAGTGGAATATATATTCAAAACCATAGGCATAAGATGATATACATTAAAATGATGAAGTGTGTTCATTATGTAAATATTAAAGTAATAATGATATGATGAAGGTTCACTCTGGGTGTTCTCCTAGTGGGATCATCATTCTATTTCACATCATTTTGTCATCATTCATTCTGCTTGGATTATATATATATATATATATATATATATCAATATTTCATGCTTCTTTAAAACTCATCCACTATATATATATTTTTTGTTTATAATATTAATAATGACAATAGAAAAATGATGTTCTGTGATCTGTCTCCTCGAGATCGATCTTGGGTGTGCATTATATATCATGCTTATGTAAATTAAATATTGACTAGTGAATTGTGAAAAATAATCACGTTTTATTATCTCATTCCAAACATATTAATATTTGATATCAATTTATCATATAAAAATTGGAACAAAGAATAATAAAAAATGAATTATGTTGTATAAAATGAGAAAGTGATGGACATCACGAAAAATTTTATAGAAACTCCATTGTATAAGAAGAATCGGTTTACCCTCAGGGATCAATTATCTCCCTCACCTTGAGGGGGTTCATAAATACCCTTTATCACCTTGTATTTAACTCTTCATAACTATTTGTCAGGTGATAGAAGATTAAGGGGGAGATATGATCCATGGGGTGTATGTCTAGAAATACCCCTTGGGGTTAATTATCAAAGGGGGTAAGGGTGGATAAAATAAAAGGAAAAATATAAAAGGTGGAAATTTTTATTGTTTTCTTATAAGTGGATTAAATGTTGAGACTCCCTAATTAAGGGGGGATTAGGGTAATAAGACAGTTGGTATAATGGAATGAGTAATGACATAAGGAATGTGAAATTATCTTTAACTTTTATTTTCTAGACTGAGAAATACCCACATATATTAATATTTATATAAGATTTTTTTTATTTTCATCTATATGTTTCATAGACATTTTACATAATAGAATTTTACTTTGTATTTCTGATAATCATAAAGGAATAATATGTTATAACAAATGTAATAATATATATTTTTGCATTTCATTTATTTTAAATCCACATCTATGATAATCAAGGTGTTTTAAGTCATTGGGTGGTTTATTAATCATTTTTTCATCCCAAAAAATTTATTATAGAGGTGAAAATGGAGGTGTAGTTTTCTAATGTTTATAAAAAAGTTGGATATAAAAATTTATATATTTTTTATGTTTCATGAAGGATTTTCAGAAAAGGAGTAGTAAATACATTAAAATTATGTGTACTATGTAGAATGTTTGTGAATGTAATAGTGAGAATGTGGAGCCATATAGGTGGTCCACCGTTATTTTTTAATCCACATAGAATGTATATAGTGTCCATGAAAGAAGTTCATAGTTTATTTTATTTGGTAAATATATGGAGTTCATGAAGCAAGTTTATGAATCATGGCGTAATTTGTTCAAGTGATTTTTTTAATTTTTGGAAAGTTATTAGGGATTTTGGGGCCACCATAAAGGTTTTCTGTAAAGGAATTATGAAGTGAACGATGTTTTTTTGACCTGGTGATAGTTTTTTTGGGTGTCCAGTGAAGATCTGTTCCACACAGTTTTTTTATCATTGAAATGTTGAAAAAGCTCCATAATTTAAATTTTATTACTAAGAAGATTCTTAGATATTTTCATATAATTACCCCACTATTATAATCATTATGAATCAAAGACAATATTTAAAATATCCATATATTTATCCAAAATTTATATATGTAAGATGATTTTTATAGAATGTTCATCTGTATAGCATGGTCACACCTTGTATATTGTTCAACTGGTGAAGGAAATTCCATGTAAAATATATGAATATTGGACTATAAGGTTATTTAATGAAGGATGAGTCTGTGAATTATATCGCAATGAATAATTACTCAAAGGTGTTTCACAAAACATGGTCATGAGGTGAAGTGCTATAAAGTGACAAGATATTCATGAAGAACTAAATTTATCACATCAAAAATATTATATGTCAAACAATGTATTGTGTAGGATATATGAATGAGTTAGTTTTTAGGGATGAAACATACATGATCATTTATAGTGATTATTCTAGTTATTTAGGTTCACATTAGAGTATCATATTACATATGTTTTGAAGAAAAACGTCTAGAAATCTATTAATGACTAGGGATACACCTTTAATTAGTTAAATATAAGAAATTTTCATCCAATGAGATGAGCAAGGAGGAGTCGAAATAAGTGATATAATGTAATTAATGTGTTTTCCATCAATTAATTGTAATCTTACCATATCTCACGTGAATGGACCATGTATGAACAATTAGAATAAAAACATTATATTAAAGCTAGTGAATTATGGTATGATAGGAAGATCATTTTTGTATTATCTTTGGACATTCACTTAGTGTTGAACTTTGTAAAATTGGTGTCTTCTCTTTCATTTCTACATTTGTGTGTTTGGTGACTATGAAATACATTCAATAAGGTTTAGAGAGTTCCTATCAACATGAACGATGTTATATATTTTAATTTAATGAAGATATTATCCTCATGATTCACCCCTCTACTCTTAAGGTGTCTCAAATATAAATTTTTTTCTATAAAAATCATTTGTAAACACAAATTTGGAATTCTATAAAACTAAGAATGATTAATATAAATATTGAAATTCCTAAAAATTATATGTTGAAAAAAACTACGGTCAACAACACGGAAAACAAAGTTACATTATATAGAAATAAAATAATATAAAATATTTGTGAAGATAAAAAAATCATATATACCAATAAATATTAAATAAAACAACCACTTTGTTGAAAATGTAGAATAATAATGACATGTAATAAATATATAATTCTTTAGCCTTGGCGTTACAGAAAACTTATCAGGTTTGATATTTCACATAACCCAAGGCATTTCTCCCTATATTTCATAGGCTTGAAACCAATATATAAAGTCTGTGATTTTTTTTGGGAAACTATTATTTTGATTTCATATATATTAAAAACAAGTAAATAACTAAACATTAACCACAAAAACATACAAATTTACATGATTATAAAATTTTGTCCTAACAAAACTATAACAGTATAAAAATCCGTCCATGATATAACAGATATAAAATTCAACAAAAAAATTCATTCATCTTAATAGATCTCCCACTAAGATAATCTTATATTCATAACAACAACAAAAATATAATGGATCTTCACCTAACACTGAGAATCACTTCTATCTTCAAACCCCAACAAGATTCTCCAACCCAATCCACTGTGTGACCTACATAACAGACATGTTGTTTGCTCAAACACTGGGGAACCCTTTAAACGTGTGTGAATATAACATTGTAGGTCACGTCCAACATGCTCTAAATATACACCATACCATATATGTTTATAAATGATGAAAATAAATAATATATCATACAATATACACGAATACATTATGAGTTATAATGTGAGAAACCAGACCACCAAAAAAATACAACCTCACCTAATTTGGCCACTTCTTGTGACATTTAAATCACATCTCATGGGCCAAGACTCATATTATACCAATTATGGAAAATTTACACAATTGATTTTACACCAATACCTTATCCCTTAACCTTAAGTTCGATATTTGAGTCTTGACATCTACTCATATTTAAGGTAGGGACCAATTACTGAGTTTCATAGTGAAACTGTACCACTCTGGGTAAGGTCTCATAACCATGTACTATACATTTACTTTATCACTTACGGTGAAGAATAATACTATGTCCCAAACAATCACCCTATCAATCAGGGTGAGGTCTCATAACCAAGTCTCATAATAGTACCCTATCACTCAATGTGTGGTCTCATATCTTGCAGCAAAAAAATACCCTATCACTCTGCATGAGGTTTAATACCACATATTACACCAACACCCTATCAACTAAGGTGAGGTATCATTTCACCTATCATACAAACCCATGACTTGTCTTTTATTTTCCCTTTAGTATCATCAAGACATCATTTTACCAAATCACAACACAAGTGCTTATCATAAAATACCTAACCCTTTCAATATAATCATATATCAACATTGTGTATCCATTATGGGTAACCCATCCCTGCCAGGACCTAACACATAGGTAATGATAAAAAAAGTCCCATGGTATACCATTATATCACAAGGAATGAAAACACTAAACATATTGTCCACAAAATTAACTCCACTCGCTAATACCAATCAATATTTAACACCCCACTGTGAACTACAGTCCAGAGGAAAAACCTGAACAAAGACTCAATATCAAAGACAAATATCCATTTAGATTATCATACCATTGTATCAATCTTGAAACCTTATAACTATCCCAAGGTAACCTAATTAAATTCTCCATAGAAACTATTTTCTACTATATAATAACACATATCCCATGAACCATTCTGTGTTCCCCTTTAAGTTCTTATAAGATAATTAATCTACTAAATATCTCAAAAACACCACTATATCATGCCTCAGATGAATCTTTTTAGTTTAATGAGATATACGGACACTTGAAACATTTTATAGGGTACTCCCAACCATTTCTGAGATGAATGTACATATCATGCATCACTCATACGCCTATACTGACTATTCCTTCCAAACTGTACCTAAGAAAACCAATCTAAGAAATATGAAATGGATCCTAATCATAATACCTTACATGATCCTTTAATGAACTTAAATAACTTATTATATCATTTGATATAAAATAACTATGGAAATTAAATTCTTTATACATCTTGGGGATTACTCGATTCATGTCAAGGTATATCTAAGCCACCTAATTCATCTTACATGGCTCTTTCAGTCCGTTTTTAGTTTACAAAAACTCAAAAATGCATTCCAGATTACAGTGTGACTTAAAAACATGTATATACATAATCATCATAGGGACACTCTACCTCCATAGATTATTTTTCCCTTTATATTGAATTAGTTCATATCCACCCAGGCCCACACCAAGCCACAACACTCATGATCCCCTATCTCATGAAATAATGGCCACAGAAGTAATTATTACATTTATAATTAATATATAAACTTAATACAACATAAAATGACCTATATAAACTCACAAAGAAACCTCATGACTCCAAAACAATGACCCAAGATGCATATAAGATCCATGGAACACCAAGGGCACCTCTACAAGAAAAATTAGAGTAGAACAACACTTTAAAAACCAATACATTAATAAAATTTAAACAACATCTCCAAATAAATATTCAAATAACATACATAAATTCAATTGGTGAATGAAGTCATGAATTCATCAGTTCATGATGTCCTCAACAAAATTCCTAGAAATCCTCAATGTTCTAGATGATTTCACCATGATCTCAATGAATATTCATCTAATTCCTAACCTATAACTAAATCAAATTAAAGGAAATGAAGAAAATCGGTAATGGAGTCAGATATAAGAGATAATTATATTTTAATTGGTGTAAAAACAACCAACAATCCAACACCCTCAAAGGGGATTCGAGGTAGAGAAAAGGGGGAGATATGTATAAAAATATCCCTCCCTAATCCTTCTTACCCTTTTATTTTCAAGTTTGGATAACCATGAAAAGATGGCTAGACCCATTATTTTAAAAAGATCCTCCAGGGACAACCAATTACAGGGTCCCACTCCATCCACCCAATTTAACTCCATCATCTAATTTTCGGGGCATGGGAGTACTGCACCCCTTGAATTTACATCGAGTACTTTTTTTCTAGCATTAGGCACCTGATGGACTTCCACTACTGAAATTTAGCATCAGGTTTAACCCAGTATTACTTCAAACCACACCTACTCACATTATATGCTCCAAAATCCTATAAACATGTCCAAATACATTCCATAGAGATGTATAAACTCTATAAATCCCAATATAATTCATGATTCTTAGAATTATTAATACTATGGAACTTAAAATTATAATTACCTTTAATTTTTACAAATCATTACAACATGAATCATTAAAAACTACTAACTAGATGGATTCTTATCCCCTATAATCACATAATATTTTCCACTAGTTCATGTTTATCAATCAGAAACCTATACCACTATTTTTTTCAAATTACAAACTCAATTGGATGCAGTTCTACTACCAATGCATTAATCATAGACACGATATAATTTCCTTGGGAACCCCTAGTCCAATTCTCAAATGAAAATAGTTGTATAAAAATAAACAAATTAAATGTCAATCTCATTTAACCATATCCAATTTCATAATAAAACACTAATATTTTTTCCACTTCCTGAATAGATATAAAACAACCAATATTTCTCATTGATTCACCATCACAACAACTTGATAATATTGTAATAAATCCCAAATACATTGTGAAATCCGAAAAATCTAACACCAAATTCTAGACCTGAAAATTGGTTTGATTCAATGGTTGAATCCTCAACCTATCCAAAATAGTTTTCATACTCTATCATGATCACCAATGTATCCTTAACTTGAGTCCCTCTCAGACAAAAAATTAAATTCTACTTAACTCTGCCTCTCAAGGAACTAACTCTCCTTCAACAGTATAGAAAAGTAATAACTATATCATTTATGAAGGAAAAAAGATGGAACCTTCCTACTTTTATACCATTAATACAAGGTATTTCACAACAATCCACCTATTGATATCATCACACATATAACCCTTTCAAAAAGAAGATTTTACACCTATAATTTATGAGATTCTCCCCACCAATGAATTATTATTACAATCATCCTATTCAACCAATTTACCTTATGTTAAAAACCCAAATCCTCTAAAATACCCAAAAATATTACTGGAAATTGTCGAAAAACACATAATTCATCCTTATCGAGAATCTACAATGCTTCCACAACCAATATTTAAAAAATGTCACAATTGATGATCACTAAAAATCACTAAAAATGAAGGTTACATATTTAGATGTCCATTAGTGGTCACCCCACCATATGACTTCAATTACTTACACTTCTCAATCATGGTTTTAGATAGTATCCTACATCATTCATGTGTCACTCTTATATATCCACACTCATCCCATCCTATACTACCCATGTCAATGCTCAGGCTCGAACCTAACACACTTTGGTTCTTTGATCCATATATAATGTCTCATTTTTTCACAAAGGAATAAATTATCATTACTATTTATTGTGCTCTTTCAAGAAGATCAATTTATATATTAGATATACTCTAACTTTATATGTTCGTTTGAACATGTATATTAATTAATCCTCTAGTGAATGGATGATGAGTTGTATAAAATTTCCCAGTCGTCCTCCTCTTAATTCAACCACATGTAAACTCCGTTCATAATATCCCATATCTTCTTCTTAGGATGAAAAATTGGTCTCCACAAGATCTGGGTTACTATTAATCATCATCTTCATAGGGACACAAATTGATCCCCTCTAAGATATGTTGATATACCCACATGAACTTTTTCATTACTCTATTTTAATGTGATCAGAATTTTCCTCATGAATTTCATAACCTAATTCGGGATCTTAATTTGTATTGTTGATTCTTTTTCAATAAGATTAGGAAGAATATTATTATTTTTATTTTATAGATCTTGCACAATCCCTCCTTAAATTTATAATAATTTGTTAATTTAGGGATCATCATGGACAAATTATATAAAAATTACCTCAAAATTGATTTTCAGAATATAGGGATATCCTTACATAGAGTTCAGGTCACACTGTCACCTTGATGTAAAACTACCTATCAAACCCTACATAGATTCTATGTCATGAAACTAACCTTACGTAGCTATAACAAGTTCTTAGAAAAACCATTAGCTTGTATTTCATAGAGTTAACCATTCTTTATTCATTGAGATGTGGTGAATTACACTTATTTAGGTCTGATTCCATGATGAATTGCCATTATGAATATTTTTAGGCTCTATTAGTCCCATTTGATGGTTTATAGAAACATGAAAGTACCTTTATGTAGATGGATAATGTGGTACACTACCTGTATATATCATAAGCAAATCACTATTGACATTAATCTAATATGTTGAAACTCGGTCAAGTTACCTTGATGTAGGAAGCCAGATGTGAATATACTGTTACACAGGTCTCATAATATAGATTGATAATTACATTACCCTTAAAATACCAAGGTCCCCTTGTAAAATGTGAAGAAAAACATTTTATTTGTTCCTTGACAGCACACATACATTTACACAAATCTATAATTTCAATTATACCTTTATATAGGTCATTAAATTCACCCTTAACTAGGTGTGAACTATATAAAAATAGCCTAAAACATATGAAAACTATCTTGATAAAATTATTTCCAAATTATATAAAATTCTAACCGAATTAAAACATGAAATTAAGAATTTCAAATAAAAAATGTTCCAATAAAATATATTAAATATAATAAAACCTAGAACATTGAAAATATTAATTATATAATACAGAATCCAAAAAAAAACACTTCTAAAATGATATTTCTAGGGATAACCAAATTTTTTTTCATAAAAATAAAAATGCAAATTAAAAAAAACATTTAGATAATTATGCATAGAAACTAACCATTTCTATAAAATATTAAAATATTAAAAATTTCTTTGAAAACAATGAAATTTTAACATTTAACTAATCAAATAATTTTTTTACATCAAAACACTATTCCTTCCTGAATGATTCAAATACATATCAAAAAAATCCACATCAAATTCCACCACACTTAATATATTTATTATCATTAATAAATTAATTTAACAAATTTTTGGGATGTATACCCATTATAAGAATGAAAAAAATTGATTCCAACCTAGAAGTTATTTTTTATTTTATCCCCTTATAAACTCTATAAAGTAATTAATAATGATAATATTACTCAAAATAATTTTTTTAGTGAAACATGGTTTTTGTTTTACAAGAAATATTTTATTTAAATATTAATGTATGATTTAATCAAACATAACTTTTCATTTAAATGATCTCTCAAACATACTTTTTTCTATGAGGTGACAAGACTCACAAAATTATCATATTGACTAATTAGACACAACCAGTGGATGAGTTAGCTTAATTATTAAAGGGAAGAATAATTATCATTCAAAAAAATATAGATAATAAAAATTTCACATGGATTATTAATTCATTTCTCATAATATTTAAATACATATCTTAGGAGTACAAAATGTCACAAAAATTTCAAATATATATATATATATATAATTCTTATTCCTCAAATTTGACTAAAATAATTAGTTTTTAAGAGTGAAATGTAAATGATGTTACAGGAAATTATACATGGGGAAATAAAATTGAATAATCACTTGATGTAGTAAAATAATCCTCAAGTCCTATAAATCATCGCAATCACTAAAAATAAAAAATTGATTCTCTATGAAACAATAACTTTTGAATGTAAATAGCGAGGGTTTTAATGTGTAATACATTGAAAAACATTATCTCAACAAAATACCCCTCCCATTACTTCAAGAAGGGATAAACATTAAAGACATTATAATTTCAAATAAGATTAAAATTCAAAAGTTCAACATTTATCACATGGAATTTCAAAACTAATATTTTTAAACCAATTCATAATGGCATTGTAAACAAATACAAATTTACCATGATTTTACTTTAAGGATTGTAGACATTTTTTTCAAAAAATATCAAAATGTGGTAATTTTATGAAATGATTATAATAAGAATAAAAATTTTAACATATATTTCATCTTAAAAATTATAATGGTACTCCCCCCAATCCACATAGCCACACACATCGTATGTAGTTTCTTGTAGTGAAGTAATTTAATCATTATGAATAACTCATTCAATATTTCATATAACTAATAGGAATAATGAAACAATTAAATAATTATGATATAAGTAGTCTAAAGTGAATAATTAAAATAAATAAACTCCTTTTATTAAGTAGGTTATTCTCTTTTAAATTCAATAAAATAATCATTCACTTTTTCACTAAATAGATTACCTTAATTAGTCAAGTTTTAGTCCCTAAAATTTGAAATATATTGACATTAGATTCAAATATATTAAGCCATTGGATAAAAACCCATAGTTTGAATTTGAATAAAATTTGGTTCAGATAGTGTTATCATACAACTTCTTTTTGTAGTGGAAAAAATTACGTTTTTATTCTAGTGAATTGAAAATAAGTCTTAACAACCATAAAATCATATAGGATTAATTTATTAGAATCCTCCAAGAATTTGGTTTATTAAAATTTAAAAACAAAAGGAGACATAAAAAATGAATATGGGTTGACTCCAATTAAGAATTGTGTTTTATTACCTCAATTAAATTCTCTGTATGCTAAATTTTTAAGGGCATGGATACAATAGAGGACCTATTTTCACTAAAAATTAATTCATAACCCCTTTCCCATTAACTAAAAATTTCATATTATCTTCCCCTACCAACTATGATGCTTCATTAAACAATAATCACATAATGGTGAAAGGTCAATATCATTTAGTTTTTATTTTTCTACGAGAAATTTATAATATGGAAATGAAATACAGTAAAATATAACCTTTATTAAAATACCTATTCTAAGTGATTGATCTATGATATTACATGGTTCATTACTTTAAAATCATATAATTTTCATAGGATTAAATTCAAATCTCATAATGATAACTCAACTCCAAGAACATTCTCTAACCTTTTGATTTGAAGTCAATGATAGACGACTTAATGGTCTAATTAGACATGTGTTAAAGCTATATAGGTAAATGAAATGATTTTCAAAAAAATTAATAGTAAGGAAACATTCCTATGGTGGGTTTTAAGTAATTATTATAGAACCTTAATACCTCATTTATATTTAAATCTCAATCCTTCCTTTAGATACTCATAGTTTTATACTAGATCTATTTTAATTCCTTCTTTGAGATTTTTACTGGCCTATTATATTTCAGATGAAATTTTGTTCCATTTTTGTTCACACATCCATATTTTTTCATCAATAACATGAATTTAATGTTCCTAAACGGTGGTTTATTATCGTTTACAGAGGCATTGGAACCCAAAATCATGAAAAAACATCACTTTAATGAATTAGAACACACTATTTATATTGTTTTGGGAAGTTTATAGCCTATACCTATTTGAAATCATGGTATATAGACACTAAGAAATATTTATTTCCATTATTATATGGTAATGTTTGCATAAAACCCAACCTCCAAAAATTAAATATATTAACATCCAGAATTGCATTTTAAGGAAACTTAGTATTTCAACCAATATTTCCCACTATTTTAAAAAATTTACATCACACGTCTAAGATCCTATCATCCTCGAAATGTTTAATCCAATAGAATCAACCATGAATCAATTTGTGAGATATTGTTTCTCCCCTATAGTTCCATATCCATTGTACAAAGTGGAATCCTTCTAAAATTGATATCATCACTTCCTCGATCATGAATTATCTATGGATTCCATTAGTACACCTGCTGAACAACAATGGGTTATAACAAAATTTGTAATTGTGGAATAAAATAAATTTATTCTTCTAATTACGTGTAATATAATTTTTCATCACTCTTGAAGTAAAAAAATTAATAAAATATTCATACCAAGTAGGTTTGTTTAAAAAATTGTAAGTAGTTTTTTTTAGTAAGAAAGAATGTATCTCTCTAGGGTGATCATTTATGATGTTTTCTAGCCTAGATAGGATTTCATCCAATATATTTTCAGAAAATCAATTAACTCTAATTTCATAATGAATTTTTTGTAGCAATAGTTTCCACCCCATTAGTCATGTTTTTTCATCTTTCGTTACATGTAAGGATTTGACGGATATCTATTTATAGAGACTACAACATTAGATCCTATTATGTACTACATAAACTTCTATGGGGAAAATATTACATCCAATAGTTATATTTTAGTTTTGGTTTACATTATTTAAGCTTCGACTAGTAACCTACTATCCTAATACACCATATATAACATTTTCTCATTCATTTCCCCGAAAATATCCCCCAAAAAATCACATGCATCACATAATAACTCCAAAGGATACCTCTAATATAATTTAGTGATAAATTTTCTTATGGTAGCCTTCTCCTATAGTATATATGATAGATATAAAACAATTATACAATAAAATGGCACATCATTGAAAGGTTGAGAGAAATTCTGTTTGCAAGTCTTTAAAAACCCTTAACAAATCTCTGGTAGAAACTGAAATTTCCTATAAAACTCCTTACCAATTTAACATTTTCTAGAGTTGAAATATTTTGAATCAATTAAATATTATTATTAACTACTTATATCCCCATATTTGAGATCTTATTTCCAATAAATATTCTCTCAATGACCATGAATTAACATTTTTTACAATTAAGAACCAAGTTGGTCTCATGACATCACTACATAAATAATTCCATATTTGTTCAAAAAACCTTCAAATGTAGATACAAATATAGAAAAATTCATCCATAAACACCTTGATAATCCTATAAATCATGTCTAAAAAATGTTCATCATATAAAATTAGTTGGTATTCGAGGCACCATAAAACCTGAATGGAATTCAGTAGTATGAAAATGTCCAAAGGTTCATGTGATTATAGTTTTATCCTGATAATCTATAGAAATAAGGATCTATTATTAACATCAATAAAAATCCAGAAAATAAAATTTTTCATTCATAGTTAATCTCTTATGAAATTTTTATATGAATTTAATAGAAAAATAGTCTTTTCTAGTGGTCGAATTGATATTTTTTAGTCTATAAAAACTCTCCATTTGGTTACCTCTCTAACTTAAATTTTCTCATTTATTCATTAGTGATGACAATGACACACCCATTATTTTGAAACACTAGGTTCAAGATTACAAAATTGTTGTCTAAAATGTGATAGATAAACTCATCATCGAATATTTTTATAACCTATTCCCTAATAACCGATTTCATGTTAGGGTTGAGCATAATTTGGCCCTAAAAACTTGGCTTATAATCAGGATCCATTTGAATTTTATGAAAGAAGAAAGAAGAGTTAATACCCTTGAAAGTAGATATTATCTATACAATATTTGTTTTAAATTTCTTCAATATGTCCAATTTTTTCCTATTTAATTATATTTGAATATATAGTTATGAAAATAAGAAGTATGTAATTGTAACTTGGAAATGATTATTTCAAGTGATATGGTAATGGTTTAAGATCATATTTTGGTTATTCTTTGATAGAAGGTAAACTCTTCAGATTAGGTGTCCGAAGTTCATTTATTTTTTTTCTTAAAGTATTAATATGTGTTAAAGAATCCCTCATCTTCACTGATGTACATATTGAAGAGCTCTTAACATTGAATTTCTAGTTCTGCTTTTAAGATGTCTTCCTTAGTATATTTATAATGATGTTCCAAAAACATACCCTCATAAGAATCAAATGGGTCTATATATTTACTAGACATAATTACTATTACTGTTTAAGATGTTGATGTTCTATTATTAATCTCTTCAGTCATCATTAAAAATAATTATTCTTCTTTATTAAAAGGTTCTTTAAAATCTTGCATCTCATCCTTTTAATAGTTCTATTTAGTTGTGGATTAATTGGAATTTTTTAAGGCATAAATTTATTTCATTTGATCACCAAGATTTAATATTAACTTTTCTTCATATGAATTAATAATTTATCCTAAAGTGGTAAGTAATGTCCTACCAAAAAATTGATGGACTTATTTAATGACACTACAAATATAAAATAAGTTTTTCAGTTAGTAAAAACAATCACTCATCTCGTTAAATAAAGTGAAATACTCTGATAATGTGGTGAGTTATAGTTAAGCTATCCAATTATGAAACCATTATGGTGGGTTGAAACTCTTATAATCACAGCTGTTAGAATAGTTTCTATGTTATTAAATTGATTCTTGAACCAAAGTCACAATGTTTTTTCAAATATCAAATCTTTATTATAATTTATTGGATAAAAAAACTACCTAGATATTTTATCCTAGGAGGTATTTATTGTAAACAAGATAATTTAACTACTCTATTAGGTTATAGTTAGAAAACTCTTCCAAGGTATTCTTGTTTGAATTTTTTTTTAATTATTTAACATATGAAGGAATGTAAACTAATTATTTTAGACGATAAATATTTGTTTATATATTATTCAAAAAATAAATACACATGATTGTTTTAAGTTCATAGTTATTTTCTATCTTTATTTGGCAGAATGGGATATTAGGTGAAAAAATTATCAAAATAGTAGGTACCAATCAAGTTATTCAATCATTTATTTCCCTTTTTATTAACATTCAAGTCACATACACTTTATTTTTATGGATTAACAATTGTTTTTATCTTAGTTTCCTCGTGGATTTAAAGATTACTGAATTTAGGGTAATCTAGATTTTGGTCTTTATATTCATCCAAATGTTTAGCTTAGTCATCTATATGATCATTTATTTCTTCTTAATGTGTTTTTAAAAAAAATGGTTTTTTATATTCAAGGAAATTCCCCTAGGTTCCATTTTAGTTTTTCATTTTATTTTCCAACTATCTATTATGTTCATTCCCCAAGATATTTTCCCCATTTTGAACTCTAAATTATGCATCCTATGATCGGTGTTTTCCATTATCTGAATCATGTTGGGATTCTTATTAATAAAATTCATATTTACGTTTTTCATATTGAAAATCCATTTGAATTTTAATTTGATCCACCCTAAAAAAAATTCATCTGAAAATTCCATTTGGAATTAAAATACTTTACCTTTTGATGGTTTTGGAATTATTTCCTTGGTTATGATATTATCTAAGAGCGGTAATTTTTTTAAACACGCCATACTCTATCTAATATTTTAATGGTTATTATTATTACCTTGATTGTAGTTTTTGTAAAATATTTCATCTATATCTTGTATAATATAATCATACCCACTAAATGTTTCATATTATAAAGGTTGGGGTGTCATATCAATGTTTGGATAGTAGCTACTAGAGTGAATAAACATGACATATTGATGTCATTACTCTATAGGAGACTGATTTTGGATTTGAATTTCCATATTACTAACACTTTTTATAGAATTTAGGTTTATTAGGGACTTGATGTGTTCTTTAATTTCATTAATATAGGAGTATACTTATATCCTTGAAATAGTGGTGAAGTAATACCTATCCACTCTTCATATATTGGTAATTTTTTTTTGAATTTAAGGAAAGAGAGTTATAAATTTTTATATGTTTATCATTAGTTATATCATCATAGTTAACCCAAATATTGATATTACAATTCATACCTTGGAGGTTACATCGCCTCAAAAAATACTTCCATGAGGATTTTATTAGACATATGATGTTATGGAAGCTTCATGAGAAGATTCCAAAACCAATCTCAAGCTTCATAAAAATATTCTCCATCCTCTTGAAAAAAATATTTTGATTTTACCTCTATGATATCCGTTTAGACTATTCGAGTAAAATTTCAGCAAAAATATTCTTACACTTGTTGTTGAGTTTCGAAAATATTTTCATTTAAGGTTAATAAATAATTTCTGGAATTCCATTTTTGGAAAAAGGGAAACATTCCCATTTTAAGTTCATTTCCATTCATCCTTAGAAGTGGTAATTGTTTCACTATATTTTATAATCCCCTAATGGAGGGTAAAATGTAGATTTTAGGTATTCCATGAAATGATAGATATAGTGAATGATCAGATTATTTTGGTTTATAGTTTTGGGATCTTCAAGTTAACCTAATTGAAGAAGGATTTTCCAAAACATGTAGGAGTTGAAACTCAATCATTGTAGGATAATCTATTTTATGAAAAATAATGTTGGGTTTGAGGTACTTTTTATTATTAATAAGTTTTATCTCTCTCTAGTTATCCATTTTTTATTATTTTTACTTCAATCTATAAGGTTTATATATATTTTATAAATTATGGTCTATAGGATCATAGACATAGACATAGTGTGCCTGCAATAAATTTCAAACAAATTTAAATGAAGATTTCAATTTTTTTGAAAGATTATAATTATTTGTTTTGTTTTTGATTTTTTCTCATTTCACTCAAAAATCCTCCATGGAAACAGCCCCAAAATTTTATACCATTTCATTGAAACCACCTAATTATTTATTAACAACAAAACCTAGTAAATTTTTAAGTTGAAAGTATATATTGGGAATGTAGAATTGTTTGTATCAACAAAAAATACATAAAAATTCAAAGTAATGAAGAAAATAATTAAAAATAGTTAATATGTTGTGTGGAAGTGTAAATATATGTGAGTAGTGATGAAATCATCATTATTTTCTAAAAACAAAACAAATTAAGAACCTAATAGTAAAAATGATAGTACCAATTAGAGAAATGTGGGTTAGTGAAAACAATTATCTTAAATCATTAAATTGATACTCTATTATTATTGAAAAAAGAGGAATATAGATAAACACTTATAAAATTGGACCAAACCCTACTCTCAAGAGGTGTGGATCTCAAATAGTATACTTAGTAGCATATATACTATTGAATAAACATAGTGAGTGAAATAGTGATGTCAGTCCCACAAAGATCAAATTTTCATTAATCTTGGTGTGTTAATCAATTGATTCACACATATCATGTTAAAAAATTTTCATCGATAAAATATTTACATTTGAAAATTATAACCATGACCAAGATTTATTGATTCTTAAGGATCAGAAAATATTTTTAATAGGATAATCTAAAAGGATAACAAACCAATTTTGAAAGTGATATTAAATGGATTGAAATAATTAATAGAGAAAATTTCCATTTTCCCCAAAAAAATATATATCCTACAACGTTAAATTATTCATGGATGTAATAGAAGTTCATTGAAAAAATTTAAACCAGAATGATGGGGGTGGCTTTTCTATTGTGTAGCTCTAGTTCAATTTCAAACTTCCACTGAGTCATTGGGTGTATGCCGCATTCCCTAATGATGGGTTATGTAGTGAATAATTGATTAATTCTATATAATTAATAGGTTCTCACCCTTTTTAATTATTCAGATGTTAACTATAGACACTGGATCTCACAATCAACTTCTCAATATGAAACACGGGTCTCCATGTGGTGTAAGTTACTATTGATCATCATCATCATGGTGGCTTAAGAAGATACCATCTAAAAAAATTTAACAAATCGATATTTTCCTCTTTCTTCCTCTATTTCAATTTGACCAAAAGTTTACCCATGAATTTCATATCCTTGCATGAGTTCTTAACTGATCTTATTTGGGATTCCATGATAGGATTTGAAAGTATTATTGTGTTCTCCATTACAGGATTGAGATGGATCCCACCATGATTCGCCTTTGAATTGATTCTTTAGGTTTCCCTATGGATAAATTAATTTTGGAGTACATTGAATTATATTTTTATAATCTCTAGATACCCCTACCTAGAGTTGGGTTCATGGTACATCCTTGACACAAAACTACTTATCTACCCTTACCTTGATTCCATGGTTTGTGGCTACCCTTATGAATATTACTGAAGTGCTTGGATGAACCCTTATGTAGCTTTTTATTTCATCAAGGTTACCCTTCCATGGGAATTGAGGAACACTGAATTACTCATACATATGTTTTGGCCATTATGATTTTCCCTTACCTATCTTTGTCAGCACTTGTGCTACTATTAAATGACTCTCATAAATATGGAAGTACCTATACAGAAATGGATTAAGCACAACACTACCTTCATGTGGTCAGAAGAACTCATTTCTAACCATAACATAGTGCATTAAAACTTAGTGATTTTACCTTTAGGTGGGAATCTACTCATGGATATACCATTACACATGTATCATAACATGATTACACATTTACATAACCATAAAATATTATGGGTACCTTGTTATAGGTACAAATTTAACTTTACATTGTTTCCTTCATAGTGCACATTTCATTACAAAGCTTTATAATTTCAATGATACAGTTACCCAATTACTAAAACTAACTATTATGTGGATGTGAAATTCCTAGAAAAATAAGATAAAATATTTATAATATTTTTCATGATTAAAAGTTTTCAAATTTCCATAAACATGAAACCAAAATAAAACATGAAATTTAAAATTTCGAAAAAAATAAAACAAAATTCCAGGTAACAGTATTATAAATAAAATATTAGAACATTAAAAATGTTAATTAAAAAACCCAAAATCCTCCAAATAACATCTATAATAATATTTTTATGGATAACAAAAGTATTGTTTTCTTAAAAAATTAATGATTATTATAGGAATGAAATTTTGTATAATTAAGCCCCAAATATACATATTTTCTCCAAAATATTCAATGAATAATAATTTCATTAAAAAAAACCAGTATGCCATTATTATCATATTAAATAACATTTCATACATAAAAATACAATTATTACTCAAATTAAATGTGGAAAACATGTATTAGATCAAACCATATAACCTAGCTCACAACTAGACTCTCATATTATAAACACATAGCATGCTTAGATCATAACCTCGACACTAGTCATGTGTGTCCTAACCCTATGACTTTAATCACATATAAATATCATCTAGCCTCTTCGGATAACCCTTCTCGACCAATAACTATAAATAAGGATACGATATATGGATCTCATTTGAATAATTTTCTTTATTGATGGTAGAAACTGCTAGGTTCCATAGGCATAACCTAATATCCACTCATTGATACCAATCCAAATTTAACACCCCACTATAAACCCTAACCTATAGTCCCTAATTAACCCTATCCTTAACTAGTCAGTACAACCTTGCTTCCAAATTCTCAGATTTCTATCATGGTTTTGATACCCAAGATTCTTAATCTAAATACATTCAAGTCCCCTTAGAAACTATATTCAAATCCATAGTTACCTATATCCCACCACCTATGTTTGGGTTTCCATTGAGTTCCTCTTATAAGAGAACTCACTGATCAAACATCATTGGGAAGCCACTTATCCCTATCGTACATCATGCCACATTTGGCTCATTTCACTCACATGAGAGCTATGCACACTACTCAGACTCTGTGGGGTTCTCACGAGAATATGTGAGATGAATTGCCATCTCATGCATTACCCAACGGCCTATGTTCATCAATTATTACATAATTTCCCTAGAAAAACCAATCAAGGATATCTAAAACTAATATCATTGATAAATACTTTTCCTTGTCCACACATGTACTCAACTATTGTTACATATCATACATCATGAACGTAAATTACTATTTATGTATTCGTTAATGTCCCTTAAATCTTTTTAATGAAATGATTACCTCGTGAATGAGTTGGCTCAATGGTGTTCTGGGAGTTTGGTACAAAAAATAAAGGCGAACATGTCCATTCAGTTCATGTTTCAGGGTAGGTGCACAATTAGTAGTAATTGTGCTCCCTAAATGTGAATTATAGGAGGAGGGGTGCATAGTTTGAAGAAACTAGGCATGTAGGAACAAAAATCCACATATTATTGGATAGAGCCATCCTACACAGTCATCAAATGGTATTTCAATTTGTACTATATTCCAAAAAAATCATGCGGCCTAGACCCTTCTTGGGAAAAGGGTGGTGCACAGTTGGCACATGGTTTGGAAAACTGTACACCATTTTAAAAGTTGATTTTTACCATTTTTTCTCTTTCTCCTTAAGTGTCCTAACTCATTATTTTCTTTTATTATTCTCCCAACAGCCCAAGTGATGAACCAAATCCTTGTATACTTCCCTTGGATAGATCTCCCTAATTTCAAATCCATTTTTAGTTCTATTGGTTATGAATTGAAACTCTACGTGAGTCTGACATCCCTCTTCCTTCCTTTCCATAGATTAGGAAATATTTTAGTTTCTCTTATTATTGTGAACCCATAAAGCCCTATTTTTCAATGGATCTTTGGTAGGGACTTTAAAGGGTTGTCGAATTAGAATCAAATGACAAGGTTAAGTGAGCATTCATATTCAGAATCAAGGTATGTGGTCTAAAAGTTATATCCCAAAATCTTATCGATTATTTATGTGTATGTGGCTGTGAATTGGTGTTGGTTTGTTTCCCATTTGGTTTTCCAGGGTAGAATTGAAATATTTATTGATTAAATGTTTAATTTAACACCTCATGATCTATGTGAGATGAGTTGGGGTTAATTTCACCTATTCACGGGCCACCAAAGGGGTGTTCTACTTCTTGAACATGGAAATTAAAATTTTAATTGTAAAATCAAATCATATTAAAATATATACAATGATTAATGTGTAGAAATGATATCTCTAGTTATGGAATGAAAGAAATGGTATTTTGTCTAGTTGATAACATGGAATAAAGGGTTTTTTGGTATAATGTTAATGGGATGAATGATTTATGGATTGTAAAGGATAATTTTGTTGATTGGATAAGGCATGTAAATGATAAATGGTTTAATTGGGATAAGGGATCTAAAAGAGAATGTGTAAAGTTTCTAAGGAATAGTGATGGATTATGTGTTGAGTGAAATTTTATTATAAATGATGAATGAGTAAATGGTTATGGTTTATGTTTGAAAAATGATTTATGGTCAAATAAACATATTCAAAGGGTTTGGTGGTATGTGGGGTATTTAATTGAGGTTTTATTTTCATAGGTCAAGTTAAAGTGAGGCTATAAATCACACCCCTATAATATATGGGTTAGGGAGCTAGACTAAGGCTCAATTCCACTAATGGTTGCATTTGATGAGACTTCATTGACCTAGGATTCATGGTAAGTGTGATGTAATTATTTATGAAATGGTTTCCCTGGGGACATAAGGAACTAGACTTATCACCTTATGCATAGTATTTGATCATCATAGGTTGTTTAATAATAAATTAATTTTCTAAACCATAGAATAAAATATGAAATTGTTTTACGTGAACTTTTCTAACCAATGGAACCTGGTTTTCCTTCTGTTTCTTATAGTTGATTGTTTCTTCCATACATACACTATCTATTTGGACTGGATATTTTGTAGACACTATTGGTGGTTTCATATTGAGTTGTACTGACACCCTACTTGGGTTTCCATTGGGTACCCGAGAAGATTTTATGGTTGTAGTTCAAGATAAGGGTAAATTCCATATAATTGATGTATAATTTGGGTGTGGGGTGTGCATGGATGATGGATCCATACTTATAGTCAAATCCCATTTTGGGGATTTTTTTCTTTATTTATTTTTTGTTTTCCTTACACATGGAACTATATAACATAAAATATCTTATTTATCCTTTAGTTTTGGGCTTATACCCAGTTTTGGGAATTGTTTTTCAATGCATGTTCATTGTTTAATCCATATTATTTCCAATATTTAGTATGTCAAATATTATAGATTACTCTGATAAAGAAGTTATAGTATCACCACATATACTATAAGACCTTTTCTTTTAGTCATAAGCCTCTAGAATATAGGGAGGCACACTTGAGGTCATGTAGTGACCTAGCTCGAGGCACCAGTTTAGTGGCCTCTAGTTGGTTACATTACAATGTGGTATCAGAGTGGGTTTTTTTCGATTTACATGCTATTTGGGTATTGTACATGGGATACTAGGATGTTTTGATCCTTGTAAATGAGCTTGTTCATGGAATTTTTAACCCGTTATTGAGGAAAAATCCAAGAACCCATAGAGGGAGTTCTATTCTAAATGTGTGTTGTTACATTTGGATGATATTTCACCATTGGATGATATTTCACCATTGGGTGATTCACTTCTTGTGTGATGTGAATATTTTATGATATTTTTCTCTGGTCCAAAATGCTATGAGGTTGTGAATTCCTGCATCACATTAGGTACTAAGGGGTATAGGTGGAATGAATCATGGTTCGAACACATGGGGTTTATGTGTGGTACATAATGGATAGAATGCTTTTTTTAAATGTGAAAGAAGTCGTGTCTAATAAATATAATCAAAATTGTTAAATATAAAGAATGTGAAAAATGGTTGAAGAATGGTTCCTAATGAAAATATGTCAGTGGTTTGATATTTTGGTTGTAATAATTTGTAAATATATAATGCTTCCTAAAAGATAAATATGTTCATTGTGGAAGTGAGAGCAGTTAAAAATAAGGTTAAAAGGAATGAGTTGTGGGTGTGTGAGTTGTTTTACCCCATGTTAACCAAGAACCATCGTAGGTAAGATTAAGGGTAGTATTAGAGATTCATATATGTCCATTGGGATAATATATGAAAAATGAGTTATTTATGGATAGTAAAGAGCCTTTTTTAACGACCCAAATGTTTATTAATGAAAATTTATCTTTATCTAATTAAATGTCTCATTATGTAAAATGTTTATATAAAATGTGAACTTCCATGGTTTTATGTTTTTGGATTTTAAAATACCATTAAAAATTGTGATCATTTCTAATATAGCCATTGAACAATGATCACATTATTAGTATAAATATAGGGATGTAAGAAAACCAATTTACTAAGACAAAGAAATCGATGGCCACATCTAGTAGACTTGCCCCATATGAAGCCCATTTGTTAGAGCTCAGAAAGTAGGTTGCATCTTTGGGATTATCTCTTGGCCAATTCAAATATGAGCTTTAATACGTTAAGCTCGAGTGGAACCGCCTATGAGAGAAGTAGAAGTTGATAGAGATTACCACCTGAGCAATGTTATTTGAGCCACCCCAAGAGTCTGTCACCATCACACACATTACTCTTCGGTCTTATGTGGGTGTTATAAGGGGTTATGTAACAAGACATTAGCACTATGATTATGTGCATTATTTTGTACATAATAATGAATATACTTTTATTTTATTATTGTTACTTTGTAAATAATTTTTAAAGCATAAATAGTATTTTTACCTAATATTCAACTAAGAAATCTATTTTGATGACTTAATGGATTTTTGAGTTAAATATAATATTATTAAAATATTATTATTTTTATTAAAATAATTTTTAATTTATATAAATGATCTTATAATTTTATGAATGAAATTGTAATTTTTATTAGGGTTTGAAAGATGTTTTTGTCAAAACCCATGAATTTTTTTATAAATGTTGGTTTTTATTTTAAAATTAGAAATTATCATATTTATAAATTTATTTAGATAAAATTAATATTATATTTTGAATCAAGACATCTAAATTATCCAACTGTGACTTTTTCATAATTTTATGAGACATTTGAATTTTTGGGTAAAAATTAAATTCTGTTTAAATATATAATGTGTTTTATGACATCATAATGATCAAATTGTGATTTAATAAAATAATATATACATTAATTTCGTACAATATATTTTTTAACATTAAACTAATGTGTTTTTTTTGTTTTATTTATTTTAGAAAGAATTAGTGGACCCTCCAAGAGTTATAAAACATTTTCACTTTTTAATTTTTTTTCTTTTAGAGTGTGACTCCCCTACACATAAGAATGCATATTATTTTAAGAAGTTCGTCCAATGTTTGTACAGAATATTTTTTTCCACTACCATTTGGAAAAATCCATGCGAAATAACCATGGGCTGGTTTGTTTTTTTGATTAGTTTAATATGAGGTGTCCCAAACCTAAATAATAAAGAATTCCTTCTCTTTTCCTATTACAACCCACCCATGCTCCCATTTCCTCTTCACTAAAATACTTTGTAGTTTGACCAAAATCTTCCCTCCTCTCTATATAATCCTCCCAAGGTGCCCCAATCTCTCAATAATCCTCTCTCAATCCTCTCTCAAGCCTTTGGAAGCACACTTCCAAGTAAGGGTTTTCCTCCTTTCTCATTTTTGTCCAATATTTTTTAAGTTGTTATGCCATTTTAATTGCATTTATAAATTTTGGGGTATGGTATCTCACCTCCCCCATACTTCCCTCTTTATGTTTTAATGATGGTAGGCCCCTTTCTCTCTCATAAAATGCCTCCAATGTACACCTGTTACTATGCCGAAATTCCGTTATAAATTTCTCTCTCCTCATTTACATTCAAGAAATTATTTTGTATAATGAATCTAAAATCCATTAAAATTGTTGGTACATGTATCTATAAGACCCCCATCACTGTCCATTTTATTTAAATATAATGAGACACCCATTTCACTCTCATTAACCAATTTTTTGAATCCTTATGTCACGTCGTTATGCTGCTAAAATTGAACCGCATTTTTTCCAGCATAGATCATTGTGTAGTGAATACCATACCCATGTCTCTATCAAGGGTATTCACCTTTATGAACATTTACTTATTGATAATAGAGTTTCATATATTAATTCCATATTAATTTATCATGTAATAAATTATGAGGTTTAATTAATCCAGGTTTTATGATCCATGTGGTACACTTATGCATGAAATGCAATGTTTAAAAAGGGTGTTCCCTGATGGCACTCTAATTCATTGGGTAGAGTATAGTATCATGATACGTCATTTTCAATGAGTGTTAACTCTTGGTAATTCATTTTCAATGAGGTTTTACTCTTTCTTCATTTGTAATGAGGATATACTCATGCTCCATGTGCAATGAGCCTTGGATCTTGCTAATTCCATGTTAAGTGTTGTTGCCACATTTCCATGTCATGAGTATCACGCCTTATCATGCCATTATGTTCATGTTTCTCTTATGATCCATTGATATACCTATTGACTAAAATTTATTTTATTCCTCATTTTAATATATTTTTATTCCCTTACTAGGCTTTATAGATAACCCTTTTCTTATTCCAGTCCTAAGGTTATCCTATGAAATGTTAAGTATGAGGAAATATAGTGGTCATGTAAAGGATGTTTTCAACAAATATTTTTTATTTTTTGTTTTATGTTGTTATGTAATGATCCTAATCCCCAAAGAAACTAGACCTCTTGATCTTCTATTTTTTATCAAGTGAAGTTTATGTAAAAAATAACGTTTAATTGTGTAATAAAGAGAAGGGTTTTCATAATTGTTATCAAAGGATATGTTTAGTTATTTTGGGGATTAGGATTATAAAACCCTAGTAAATCCTTAGAGACAAGACTATGTATAATAAAAACATCCATAAGTTTTGTTGAGTATTGATTAAGTGGTTTATCACACAAATACATCTCTGTCTGGATACTAGCAGGTAGAGGAGGCTCTGGCACATATGTATCCTAGGGGTAAAACACGAAAACACCGCTTTGAGCTATACTCGAACGAGAAATGGTGAAATAAAATGGTAATTTCTGTACTCTTGTTTATGACACTCCCGAGGGATATGCTTTGTTAAATTTACAAGATTAGTACGAACCATTATCTAGGGAAAAAATGCCATAAGAATATATGTTATAAAGTAGATCATGGATAACATGGACTAAAGCCAATAGATTCATATGTTAAGAAAATAAATGTTATTTATAAGTCCTCATTTTTTTCCATGGATTACCCTTTATGAGTTACCCCTAACATTCCTTTTATTCTAGCCATTGGCCGGTAATAGGAGGAATTGGGCTATGAACTGATGTGAAGATCAATGTGATGACTGTACTAATGAGATGCCCAATCCAAATGGAGAAAAAATCGCAACCTTTTTCATGCTTCTCTCTTATCTACAACAAGATTTTAATACAAACATGGGTCAAGATGAATTTTCAACCCCCCCCCCCACCCGAAGAAAGAACAAGTCCCTATCGATTGTTTCATGAATCAAAGGCCCCATAATTTTAATGGATCATTGATCTCTCAATTGTAGAACAATGGATCAACTCCATTGAAATGATCTTATCCATCCTTCAATGTTCTGAACAAGATCAGGTTCTCCTCGATTATTATTTTATGGAGGGTGAAGCTAATAAATAGTGTTCATTGATCAAAAATATGAAGGAAGAGGAGTATATCAAGGCTTTGGAATGGAAGGATTTTTAGAAGATGCTTTTTGATAGATATTTTCTGTTCCCCTTCGGCTTAATATGGAATGGGACTTCCTTTCCCTCAAGAAAAAATATGATGAATTTGTCGGAGCATACAAGGAAAACTTCACAAGGATTGCACGATAAGACTCTGACATTGTCATTACCCCTGAATTCAAGTTTTACCTCTTCGTTGGTGGGATGATACCTAGCCTGCAGAAATCGTTGGCGATCTGTGACATCGAAAACTATAAGTCAATTATATGATGTGCCCTAAGGTCTAAATAGTGATTATATAATATCAGGGGTATCATGGGGATAATAAGATTAAGGTGGAATTTAATGTTGGAGGTCCGATGGATAAATCCAATGGTGCTAAAAATATCCAACACCCTATATGCCAAAGTTGTGGAAAGAAGAACCCTAAAAATTTCCTGAATGGGATGAGGAAATGCTTTAGTTTTGGAAGAGAAGGGCACATGGATATTAACTATCAACAAGAAAAACCACTAGCTGCAATAGAGGAGAGGAACACTTCGTTCGAACATCAATGTGTTGTTCCTTGCTACAACTGCAAAGAACCAGGGCATCTTGTAAATCAGTGCTCTAATCCAAGAGTTTTCGGAGGCAACCAACTACCTTCAAGGTAGCAAGGGTGAGATTTTTCCATCACTACTACGAAAGTGAACCCTGAAAACAAAGTGGTGATAGGTACCCTAGTTATTAATTCAAGAATAGAGAACATACTTTTTCATTCTGGTTCTATGAATTCTTTTATATCCCGAAATTTTAGTAGAATAATCCCAGCACCACCAAAAATCAAGGAATTGAAGATGTTAGTGAGGACAGAAAATGGGGCAATCATGGAATCCCATGAATATAACTCCTCCGCTATCATAATATGTGGATTAAACATTCCATAAAACCTCATTATACTCCCTCTACTGGAATTTGATGCAATTATTGGAATGGATTGGATTTCCTTATATAGATCCAACATAAATTGTCGTGGGAGGGAAATCACTCTCCTTGTGGAGAATCAACATTCGATTCTATACAAGTGCAAGGAGGATGATGAATCTTCTTTAGCTCCATTATCTCAACTGTGGATATTACTTCCCTATGAGCATACGTATCTAGCTCAGATTATTGAGTCTAAGAAGTCAACCATACTTGAAGATGTGAATATTGTGTGGGAATTCTCTGAAGTGTTTCCTGAGGAATTTTCTGGTCTTCCTCCTAAAAGAGATGTCTAATTCTCAATTGATGTTATACCTGGGGATTTTACAATATACAAGACATCAAATAGAATAGCTATTGTGGAGCTTGAAGATCTAAAGAATCAAATACAGAAAAATATGTATAAAGGGTGTATATGCCCAAGTGCATCACAATTGTGTGCACCAGTCCTCTTCATCAAAATGAAGGATGGGTCAATGCACCTTTGCTTTGATGATCGTGAACTTAATAAAATCACGATAGAGAATAAGTATCCTCTCCCATGAATAGATGATCTATTAGATTACCTACGTGGGGAACAATACTTCTCCAAGGTGGATTTTTGGTCATGATATTATCAAATAAGCGTGAAGAAGGAAGATATCCCCAAGAATGCTTTTAGTACAAGATACAGGAACTATGAATTCATAGTATTGCCTTTCAGACTCACGAATTCTCCATAAATCATCATGTACTTGATTAATAGAGTCTTTATAGATTACCTCGAAAAATTTATGGTAGTCTTTATAGATGATATTTTGATATACTCCAAATCCAAGGAGGATCATGAAGAGCCTCTAAGAACTATACTAGAGACCTTGTGGAAGGATAAGATCTATACAAAGTACAAAAATGTGAGTTCTAGTTGAACGAGGTCTCATTCTTGGGTCATATCATCACAACCAATGGGATATCTTTGGATCCCTCCAAAACAGATGCAATTGTGGGATGGCTAAGGCCAACATCAGTAATAGACATCCGTAGCTTCTTCAGGTTGGTTGGATATTATCGATGATTTGTGATAAATTTCTCATTATTTTCCAACCCTCATACCAAGATAACTCAAAAGGGAGTAAAGTTTTCTTAGATTGATGAATGTGAAGACATCATTAAAGAGTTAAAAAGCAGGCTTATCACTGTGCTCGTGCTCACTTTACCCACAAGTGGCGAACTTTTTTTGTATTTAGTGATGCTTCTAAGATGTTCCTCAGATGTGTGTTGATGGAAAAGCACAATCATTTCTTATGATTCAATGAAATCGAATGTTCATGAGCATAATTATCCAACACATGATCTGGAGTTGTCTACGGTGATCTCTACTTTAAAAAAATTTCAGCATTATCTCTTTGAGGAGATGTGTTAAATACATACAGACCACAAAAGCATCAAATATATATTCACACAGAAAGAGTTGAACAAGAACTAGTGAAGATGGTTATAGAAGATCAAATACTATGACTGCTCAATCCATTACCGCCCTGGGAAAGTGAAAAAGGTGGCAGATGCTCTAAGTATAAATGACCCGACAATTCTATCACTGATTAGAATTGGGAAGGATCCAATCTTCTTAGATTTGATGAAGATGTACATGGGAATCATAAAGAAAGTAACATCATCAATCCTTTCACAAATGATTTCTCAAGAATCTCTTTCGTAAAGAATAATGGATTCTCAAAAGGATGATGTGGGAATTAAGAAGAAAGGGGAAGCAATCAGAAGAAGTAAATCATCAGATTTCAATGTTAATGAAGAAGTAATTGTGAGGTTTGTTAAAAGACTATGTGCTCCATCATGTTCAGAGCTGGAGAGGGAACTTTTGGATTATGCACATAATTGAAATTTCTCTATTCACCCAGGAAACATTAACATGTATCGAGATCTCTGAGAGCTTTATTGGTGGGATAATATGAATAAGGAGATTGCTAAATATATATCAATGTGCCTGTTGTGGCAGCAAGTGAATTTTGAGAGACAAAAGTCTAATGGGATGATGCAACCATTACCCATACTAGCATGGAAATGGGAGAATATCACCATTGACTTTGTCACCGAACATCCGAAAACATCCATATACAATAATTCAATCTATATTTTTGTGGATCATCTTACATAGTCATAACATTTTATTGAAATTCGGTAGGATTTATCATTAGATAAACTGGAATAGTTATATATGATGGAACTGGTAAGGCTCCATGGAGTACCAATATCTATTTTGTCCGATCGAGATCTAAGATTCACCTCTATGTTTTGGAAGAGTCTTCAACATGATCTAGATACTAAGATGAACTTTAGTATGGCTTATCATCCTAAAATTTATGGTCAATATTAGTGGACTATCAAAACACTTGAGTACATTTTGAGAGCGTGCACAATGGACTTAAAAGGAGGATGGGATCAACATCTCCCCCTAGTTCAGTTCTACTATAACAACAGTTTCCACTCGAGAATCCAAATTGAACCATATGAATCCCTTTATGGGAAAATTTTTAGAACATAGGTGTGTTGGGCTGAATTAGGTGAGCGTAAGATGCTGGACCAAAAATGGTTAATGAAATGGTGGAGAAGGTGAAAACCATTCAGCAGCATTTCAAGGCAGCCCAAAGTCGACAGAAGTTTTATATAGATAACTGTTGACGATACCTTCAGTTTAAATATGGGGACATATTATTTCTACACATATCATAGTGGAAGAAGGTCATGATGTTTGGAGAGAAAGGGACGTTAAGTCCTATGTACATTGGCCCCTTCAATATTCTTGATCATGTCAGGGTTGTGGCTTATCGACTAGAACTTCCACCTACCATAGCCAAAGAACATGATTTTTTTATTGTATCCCACTAAAGGAAGTAAATAACATACCCTCTATGTGTATTGTCTTCAGATGTGGTACAATTAGAGAATTATCTTTCCTATGAGGATCAACCAGTGAAGATCTTGGATCATAGAGATAATGTACTAAAAAATAAGACAATGCCCCTCATCAAGGTTTTGTGGAGAAACCAAATGTTCGAAGAAGCAATGTGGGAATCAGAGGAAATGATGAAGAAGAGTTACCCACATCTATTTTATTGTGGGAAAAGAAAATTTTGAGGGAGAAATTTTTCAAGGGGGGAATATTGTAACGACCCAAACTTTCAGTAATGAAAATTTCTCTTGATCTAATTAAATGTCTCCTTGTGTAAAATGTTTATATAAAATGTGAACTTATTTTTTTTTATTTTTTTAATTTAAATTATCATTAATAATTTTCACCATTGATAATATATAAATTTAACAATGATCACATGATTAGTATAAATATAGGGCTTTAAAAAACCAATTTAACCAAAAAAATGATGTGTTGGTCTCATCCAGTAGACTTTCCACATAAGAAGCCCATTTGTCAGAGATCGATAATGAGGATGCGTCTTTGGTATTCACTCTTGAGAAAGGCCAAGAGGAGCCTGAATACGTTAAGTTTTAACAAATCCGCCTACGAGAGAAGTGGAAGTGGATAGAGATTACCACTCAAGAAATGTTATCTGAGCCACCCCAAGAGTCCGTCACCATCAAAAACCTTACTATTCGGTCTTATGTGGGTGTTATATGGGGTTTTTTAACAATACCATTGAACTATGATTATTGTATTATTTTTTATATAATAATGAATATACTGTCATTTTATTATTGTTACGTTATAAATAGTTTTTAAAGCACAAATAGTATTTTTAGCTGATAGTCAACAAAGAAATCTATTTTTAGGAATTAATGGATTTTTTAATTAAATAATATTTTATTAAAATATTATTATTTTTAATCAATTAATTTTTATTAAATATAAATTATCATATAATGTTATGAATGCAATTGTAATTTTTATTAAGTTTTGAAAGCTGTTTTTGTCGAAACCCATGAATTTTCGATAAATGTCGGTTTTTATTTTATAAGAAAAAATTAACATATTTATAAAATTATTTAGATAAAATGAATATTTTTTTTGGAATCAGGATGTTGAAATTATTCAATAGTGTATTTTTCATAATTTTCTGAGACAACCAAAATTTTGGGTAAAAATTAAATATAGTTTAAATATATAATGTGTTTTATGACATCATAATGACCCAATAGTGGTAGAATAAAATACTATAAACACTATTTTCTTCCAATATATGTTTTACCATTAATATAATGCGATTTTTTGATTTTTTGATTAATTTTACAAAGCAATAGTGGACCCTCCAAGAGTTATAAAGCATTTTCACTTTTTAAATGATTCTATCTAAGAGTGTGACTCACCTCCACATAAGAAACCATATAATTTTATGAAATTAGGACATTGAGCATATAAAATATTTTTTTCCACTCCACTTTGGAAAAACCTGTGGGAGAAAACCATGGGCCAGTTTTTGGTTTTGAATAGTTTAATGTGAGTTGTCTCAAACCTAAATAATAAAGAATTCCTTCTCCTTTCTTATATAAACCCACCAAAGATCCCACTTCCTCTTCACTAAAAGCCTTTTGATTTCGTCCAACCTCTGAACTACACTCTCTATAATCTTCCCAAGGCACCCCAATCTCCCAATAAGCCTCTCTCAAGCCTCTCTCAAACCATTGGAAGCACACTTCCAAGTAAGGGTTTTCCTCCTTTCTCATTTTTGTCCAATATTCTTTAAGTTTTTATTCCCTTTTAATTACTATTATAAATCTTGGGGTATGGTTTAGAACCTCCCCCAGACTTCCCTATTTATTATTTAATGATGGGATACCCTTTTCTCACTCATAAAATGCCTTCCATGTACACCTGTTACTATGCCGAAATTCCAAAAAAAAATTCTCTCTCCTCATTTACATTCATGAAATTATTTTGTATCATGAATCTAAATTCCATTATAATTTTTGGAATATTTACCTATATGAATCCCTTAAATTCAATTTAATGTAAATATGATGAGACACCCATTTCTCTCTCATCAACCATTTTTAGGAATCCTTATGCCACATCGTTATGCTGCCGAAATTACACTGCATTTTTCCAAGCCAAGATTTTTGTGTAGTGAATACCATACCCATGTCTCTATCAAGGGTATTCACCTTTAAGAACATTTACATATTGATTATTTTGTTTCTTGTATGAATTACACATTAATTTATTATGGAATAAATTATGATGTTTAATTAATCCATGTTTTATGATCCATTTGGAACACTTATGCATGAAATGAAATGTTTAAGAATGGTACGCCCTGATAGAGCTCTAATGCATTGGGTAAAGTATAGTATCCTGATACGTCATGCTAAATGATAGGTGAATCATGATAATTCAAGTGAAACGAGGGTTTACTAGTGCTTCATGTGCAATAAGGATATACTGATGCTCCATGTGGAATGATCCTTGGATCATGCTAATTCCATGTTAAGTGTTGTTGCCACATTTCCATGTTATGATTATCATGACTTATCATTCATTTATGGTCATATTTCTCTTGTGCTCCATTAATATCCCTATTTTATAACATGTATTGTATTCCTCATTTTATTCTATGTTTATTTCCTTACAGGGCTTTATAGCTCACCCTTTTCTTATGCTTGTCCTCAGGTTATCCTATGAAATGCTAAGTATGAGGAAATGTAGTGGTCATGTAAAGGAAGTTTTCAATAAAGATGTTTTATTTCATGTTTTAAGTTCTTATGTAATGATCATAATACCCAAAGACACTAGACCTCTCGATCTTCTATTTTTTATCAAGTGAAGTTTATGTAAAAAATAATGTTTAAGCGAGTAATAAAGCGTAGGTTTGTTATACTTTTCTTGTGAAGTATATGGATGTTTTTTGTTATGTGTTCTGATATGTATGTTTGAAATTGTAGATAAATTCCAACACAAAGACATATACCAGTTGATAGATAATAGAATATTTTTTTCAATTCCCATTAAAAAGAGAATAAGGAAAGCCTGAGGATCCATGGTAATAATGGAGAGGAGCGGTTCTATGAGAAATTTTCTTATTTTATACAGATGATGTATTGGAACCCAGGGCAGGTTGTATTGAGTATGTTTGAGTTGAATAGAGAGTTTCAGCTATAGCACCCTCTAACATTTTCTCAAGAGGGTCGACCATAGAGATCCATGATCTAGAAAGGGTTGATACAAATGATTCTTGATCACCTAGAGACTCCTCCTATTAAGATAGTCAAGTTTGTGTCCTACATTTTTTGAGGATAAGAAATGTGTTGGTGGAATATCTAGGTTCAGACCGAGTATGCAGAGGGTATGATCTGGAATGGTTTTTGAGAAAGGTTTCTAGAAATTTTCTTTCCAGTGAGATTGAGGTCATGGAAGGCTGAAGAGTGTATGAGTTGGACTCCAGGAAATATGATAGTGATGTATTATGATGTCCACTTCATCGACATGAAATTCATTGTTCCAATATTGGTAGGGTATGAGACACCCACAAATAGACATTTATAGGATAGATATATACATGAGATCAAGTACCAAGAGAACATTTTTCATTTAAATAGGACTTTTGAGATAGTGGATCAGTCCCTTATTTTATAAGGGAATGTGGAAGAGGAATCTAGTGGTGTACATGATGTTCTAGTTTGGAAATACAGCGATGAAACCTCCAATTATTTGAAGCAAAACATTGATAATTTTTACTATAGTAGTGGTGAAAATAGTAGTTAGTGAAGAGAAATAGCCTCTCAGGGTAGTTCTCTAATATTCTACTATTAGTTCAGATGGTCAGGAAACATGTAAGGTTAGTGTCCCTGACCACCAGTTGAGTGTTGATCATGTGGAAGTATGGGGAATGTGTAGACGTTATATAGTAATCCTAAAAATATGGGCAATGAGGGAGGGTTGACATTGGTCTAGAGTGCAGGAAGGGGGTTTTTTTACCTCATATCAAGCATGTAGTTGGAGATAGATATGTCTTACTAGTTGTGGTAGTGTATGAGGTGATCCATAACATGTGAATTCATATCAGCAGGGCAGTATTGTTCCAAGGACTCAAACTGGACCCCATGGTAGAGGATTAGATTGGATTCATGTAGTTTAGCCTCCATATGGAGGTGGTGAAGCTATACCATCGATAGTTTGAGGTACGAATCTTCTAAATTTAATTATTTATAGTGACTTATTTGATAAATGTAAAATACATTATTTTTTTTTCTCAATTCATGAGTGAGTTGGGGATAGCAGTAGAACATATGTTTGGGGTTATTTTCATTAATACAAAATTAAGGGTGAGAGCATAAAATATATGATAATGAGAGATGTCTACCCTTGAGGATGGATAAAACCAATTATTATGGAACTTGATTATTTTGGAGATTTCATGTTTTGATCTAATATTGGTAATGGATTGGTTACTATTACAATAGAACCAAATTGAACATTACCGTCAGAGAGTAATTATCACGTACCAATAGGGGAATACTTATGTTCATCAGGGGGAATGGGATAACAGAGAAGGTATTGTTGGACCAGTCAGTTAGCATTTAAGTTAACTCAAAACCGTAATGGTTCCCATCATACTTGATTATGAAGGAGTAGAGAAACTTGCCTTTCCTCCTATGGTGGATCAGTTTCATAATGTGTTTCCTAGAGACTTCTCGGGGATTCCACTTGTGAGATGATGAGTTCACAATCGATTTGATTCTCAAATTAGAACTAGTGTCTATTCCACCATATATAATGGCACCATAAAAACTAAATTAACATAAAACATGGTTAGAGGAACTAGAGGACAAGGGGTTTATTTTGTTCAAGTACGCCACCTTAGGCATAACGAGTTCTGTTTCCAAGAAGGATGATGGGATGTTTCAGTTGTGTTTCTACTATCGTACATTTAATCAGATGATGGTTAGGAACTGATACCCACTTCCATGAATTGATGATATTTTTTACCATTTAGGATGTTCTTATTTGTTATATAATATTATTTGAGATTAGGTTATCGTCATCCGAGGGTGGGACCTTTTGATATACCATGGACTGCCTTCAGTAGCTGATATGGTTTTTATGAATTAGTTGTAATGATTTTTAGGTTAAAAAATGTGCAAGTAGTGTTTATGACCCTAGTGAACTGAATCATTCACCTATATCCAGACGATTTTGTAGTTTTATTTGTAGATGAAATCGTGGTGTACTCCAAGACTCCTAAAGATAATTCCAAACATCTTGACATAATCCCGAGTACACTGAGATAGAATAATATATATTTCAATCTATCTAAGTTCCATTATAGGCATTATAATGGTATATTCCATGGGATACATCATCTCAAAAGTAGTTTTTTAATTGGACCCAGATAAAGTGCAAGTCATTGTATCTAGGGAGAATCCTGAGAATTTTTTTGATCTACATAGTTTTTTGGGTTTGATGGGATATTCTAAAAGGTTCATCAATGACATATCCCATTTGGTAGAACCACTATCGAGGCTGAATAGGAATGGAATTAAGTTTTAATGGTCTGGGGTATGGGATAATTCTTTCTAGTAGTTAAATAAGATGTCAACTACCACATTGATTCTGATGCAACCTAAGACAAAAAAGTATTATACATTGTTTCTTGATGTATTTGGTGTTGGTTGTGGAGCAGGATTGATGGATGATCATTGGGTTATGGTGTATCAATCATGAATGTTGTGGAATCATGAACAAAATTACCATATTCGTGATCCTGAGTTGGCCATGGTGGTTAGGATTTAAAGTGTGGGTGGAATTACTTATTGGGAGAAGGGTTTACTATGTATACAGATCATAAAATAAATAAGTACATCTTCTCCCATTATGATTTGTATCATAGGTAGTGAATATGGGTAGATTATATGTATAGATTATATTTTGAACTAGTTTACACACTAAAAATATGGAAAACTTTTGTGGATTCATTGAGTCAGAAAAATAAAGATCATGGGGTTTAAGAATCATGTTCTGAGTGGAGGATGATCGTGTTATTTGTTGAGTTTCATCTAGAGTTGTAGGATGACTATGAACATATGACCCTTACATCATTGGAAGTTTATTTTACACTTATGATCCAAATCAAGGAGAGGAAGTATGAGGATCCTATGTTTTTATCCTTGAGGAAAATTCTTGAATGTTGGGATTCACCTTCTAGTTGGATTATTGGAAATGATGAGATCATTTATGTGTGTGGAAATGTTGTCATACTGACATGTATGTGGGAAGAATTGATGTGTGATTTCTATGATTCGAAGTGGGAATTAAATTATGGTTTAACCAAAATGTATCACGATATTCTTAGATATTCTTGGTGTCTATGGATGAACAAAGAATATTCATGTTTTGTGACATGATGTTATACCCTTCAGCATGTGAAGGCCAAGAATAATGAACTGAGTAGTTTGTTACATCCTGTAACACCCTGAGATTTTAAGAGATATATTATTTTTAATGTCTTCTATTATACACTACACCAAGGTTATCTTGTACTATACGCAACACCGTTTTATCCTGTAGTATACACAACACTATTATTGGCTCGTGTTACACACAATTTCAAGTTCGTTTTGTGGAAATTATTTTACGCAACATTAAGTATAGATTTTTTTTATGTATGAATGAAATAAGTTTTGATTATGTTATACGCAACACCAAATAGAGCTTTCACTACACGCATCTCTGACTTGGCATGCATTACACGCAATCAAGACCTTCCTCAATAGCATGCGTAGTACGCAATAACGAGTTTCACTAAACAAGATATTATTATAATATTATTATGAACTAGCCATTATGAATTGTAACACATATTTTGTGAAATTTTATAAATTTTATCTTTCAAAATGGACTTCATTTTTGGATTCGGAATATCAAAATTAGCATAGGGTGAATTTTTGGTATTTTTTTGAAAACGTTCAATTTTTGATCAATAGTGAAAACACTGGGTTACTATTTAAGAACCGACGTTTTATTTAAATAATTATTTATTTTATTTAAATTTATTTTAGGTCAAAATTGATACATAATACCTCTATAAATTCAATGTAATTAATTGGATTCATTTTATAATAATTTTAGATATATAAAAATTTTATTGAACTTTTCACTGTCTTTTACCCACCTCCTATGAGAGTTTAAAAATTTACAAAAAAAATTAATTTTACCACTTCTATTAGTGGAATTTAGAAAATCCAAGAGAAACAGTTAACATCAAGGAGTAAAATTTGGTTCAATAAGATAAAAATAATTTTTTGTGTATAGAAAACTTTTTACTTTTATTTACCACAGTTAAAAGTAAATATGGCAAATAAGGGTAAAAATGATATTATTATTACCATAACACATGTCCAAATTCTACTAGATAAGTGTAATTCGACCGAAACAAACCATAGGAATAATATATGACCATTTAGGTCCACTTGGATTATATTAGGACATTTATTATTAATTTATTTAAAGAAGGGTTAAAATAGTTAAAATCAATGTTTAATAACTAAATCATTTTTAATATAGGGTTATTCATAAGATAAATTCGACTATAAATATTCATTAGAAACATAAAATGATTTCATGAATAATGGTAATTTATTTATAATTTTTATACATTAAATAAATTAAGTTATTTGTGACACAATGATGATGCAGAAATTACCTTGTTATTAAAATATTAACATAATTGATGTTATAAATAGCCAAATAAATCTAATTTGGGACTTTTTATGAATGAAACTGACTTTATAGGTTACTATGACATGTTAGTATTGATTTAATTAACTTTTTTATAACTAATAATGCTGTTATGATTTTCACAAAAATCAATTACCAAATAGTGTCAAAATTGACATAAAATAGTTTTTAAAATAAATATTTTATTATTAATTGTTATTTTATTCCTAAAAATCCATGTTTCGGAAAAATGACTTAGATAAGGTTTTATATATTAATAATGAACCACTTGGGGTTCGTTTGGCTTGTTATAGTAAGTTTATTAACCTTATAGTGTAAGAATACAAGAGGACACGGTAAAAGTAAAATTATTTAACTTAATGTTAAATCTAAATGATAAGGTTAAAATAGTAACCTAAACTTGTCCAAATTCTATTGTATGAGAGTATTTAAACCCATACCAACCTTATCTTATAAATAAATCAATTTGGAGCTATTATAAACAGAATATGACTTTATAATAAAATAATATTTTTAGTTTTTTCAAAGGTGCCCCTCTCCTCCCTTATAAAAGGGAACCTCCTCCCTCTCCTCCTCACACCACTTTGACCCAACAAGCTCATCCAGACCCTGCCAAATTCACTTCTAAAATTCCCTATAAAAATCCTATAGGTCCTGTTATTCTTCAAAGACCAACCCTAGTTCCCTAAGAGGATGTTAACAAGAGGCGCGTCAAAGAAGAGGTAGTATCTGTTATCGATTCTTTCAAATTTATTTCTTCTTATACTTATTTTTATTTAGTGTTTAATTATTAATTAATAACATCATTATCACTCATATACTGATATGTTATTATAAATATGAAACAACCCTATTTCACTTTAAATCCATCCTAAGGAAAAAGAAATCACCGCGCTTGCATACGTACAGAATATCGTCTCCACGCCGTGGTTTAATCTATTTTTCCACCACCACCATACTTGGATGGGTATAATGGTGTAAAGAATAATTAAATATGATTATTATAACATCATAATGATTCTAAGATATTTTATCATTCACTCCAATTCCATTCAATAAATATGGGAACAGTATCATCGCTCGTGCATACGTACGAATTACCGTCTCCACGATGCGATGAGATTCATTTTCCATGTTAACAATTCAAGAATGATTATAATGTATATACATAAGTAATAATGATATATATGAAATAATAATGATTCTGGATTTATTTATATATATTTATTTCATATACTTAATTCCATTCAATTCAATAAGGAAACGAAAACAGTGTCCATGCGTACGTACGACCTACCTTCTCCATGAACGGTATATTTTTTTCTATTTATCGATCTATTTTATATATGTATATTCTGAATATATATTTTATATAAATCATGTTTTATATTCTGGAATTAATTAATCATTATCTAAGTAATCATATGAATAATTACAAGTCAAAACACAGACGACAAATGAAACGATTTTACCCAAAATGCTCTTTGACATGGAATTTACAAAAGAACGGGTAATATAAATTCATAAGTGAAACATATATGATATCATAACAATTAATATGATTATTTAATAAGTCATTGAAATTATTTAAATCATTATACAGGAGGTTTGGATACGTACGAAGTATATCGGACCTATGGTAAGGGAAAATCTCGCAATCTCATTTTTTTCTGAGATTTTTTATACTTCAGAATTTACGGGGGAATATTTATCATCCACATTCATCTTCCAAAACATGTAATATTATTTCCATCCTCCTAAAATTTTTTAACTCCAATTTTACCCATTGGTGAGTTTTTTGTAAAATATATGAAAGGAATCTTTTGTCATTTTTAGTACTAGGTAGTTTTTGACTTTTCCGGCCGAAGTACGAGAAGAATGTTTTTTTAACTTATACGGCATGAATAGATTTTTTTACGGTATCATAACACCTCATTTTCATGAAGCTTACTCTATATTATTTTATGACTATTTTAAACAAAACACTTTTCTTTTGAAATTTCCTGGAATTTTGTGAAAAGAAAATGATTTTGAAGAAGAAAGGATATTTTCCTCAAGAATTCATTTCAAGTGTTTTGTCAAAACTATTTTACATCTAAGTTGAAATTATTTCATATGTGTATGTTTCAAATATAATTTCTATATGATTTAAATGGTTTCACTTTTCATATGAATAAATATCCATTTGTTTTATATGGATTATGTGATGATGGGATGATGTTTATGAAACCCAGTTTATTATTTGGGTTATGATGAACGTTTTATGTTTATTTTATGGCACAAGTAAGAATGATTTCATTATGAGATGTGTGGGACCTATATATCCCTCCAATGCATTGGGTAAAGATTTATATCTCATGAGATATACATGGCTAGAATGGTAAGTTAATCTGGTTTAGTGATACAGGACTAGAATGAGGAGTGAACTCGATTCAGAAAGGGACTTTGTCCACTAAGATGGTCTAGGCAGTAATGCCCTGGCTACTATAGAAATCATAACAAGTGTTGAATGGTAGACACAAATACATGATTTATTCCCATCCTATTTTATCAATATTGATGTTTCATTATGATAAATTCGTTACGTACTTCCAAGATTTATGTCTTTGATCAATATTTTGATGTTTAACCATTATGTTCATGTTTTTAATTTTAAATGTATATGGTTTGTTTTATTTTATCCATGCTTACCCTTACGGAGAATTTGAGCTCACACTTTATATGTTTTCTTTTCCCCATGATTTCAAGAAAGGTTTTAGGTAAGAAAACCAAAAGTGTAAGATCTTTATGGGAGATGTTGAAGATCTTTCACCCTGATTAGAAGATTACGTTCCGAGTTTCCAAAGACACTAAACTATTATGGTCCTTTCGTGTCTGTTTTTGTTGTGTATTATGTATTCTAAAAAAGTAACGTAATGTCTATTTACGTCAAGATTTGCGTCTCTACAGTTGGTATTAGAGGCAAAGGAGGTAGGAATGAATCCGATCCTTGGGAACTCTCACATGTGTGCATTCGACGAAGCATGGCTCTCCGCCCAAGGGCTTCATGAGGAAATGGTTGCCACTGGGGATGGTGGTGTGTCCCGCCCAGGGGGTGTAGCCTCCCATGGAGTACCCTGATAGGTATCAATTATAGTACACTGGAAGTAATTCCATACCATTATAGTTGGTATCAGTGGAAAGGTTAATTAACCTTTGGAAACTAGATTGCAAAAACTTTAGTGAGATCCCTAGTGATATTTCTATGCTATGTCTAGGGATGTCCTTAAGGTTAAGTATACGTATAGATTATAGTCCTATAATTATGGTAAAGATCTTAGAATTTAACCTAAGATGTTAGATATTGATTTTAATCCCCCATGATTATGATTTTGGCCTCTCAGACTATTCTTTTTGGGTTTTCGAAGATGGATGGAAATGAGAAGATTCACAAATATGGAGGATATGATGGACAATGGAATTATATTCTTCCTAAGAAACCAAATGAAATTGGATCTGGAGGTCTATATATCGTTATTATTCCTAATTGGAAATCTCATAATATGATAAATAATCTCAACTTTGGAAAGATTCCCGACTCATCTAAAAAGAGAACGATGGAGTTTCATGATGATCATAGAGGAAAAAAGGTCAATTTCTCTCATGTAAATCATGTGGGAAGAGGCATCAAGGATAATTTTTCAAAAGAACTATAAGAAGCTTTGGGTGCAGAAAATAAGGACATAAATCCAGTAAGTGAAAAGGAAAAGGTTCAGTTAACACCATGGATAAGGATAATGGTATTTCTATGACATCAAAAATGATTAGATGTTTTAAATGTGGAATGTATGGGCATTATGAAAACCAATGCCCTAAGGTAAAATCTCATGAACAGAATAAGCATGGTCATATGGGTAGTATTTATGTGGATGATGATGAGGAGACTACAAATAATATATGAGATTAAAAAAGTGTTGAAGCTTGGTCAATGGTTTAAGAAGGTAGTGGAATGATTTATGTTTATCAAGAGTTATGTTGTATAGGTAATGTTACTATGGAATAAAGCCACATCTAAGGATTTTTACACTAGTTTTTTCCTAAAGTATTTGAAATTATATGTTGAATGTTACCGGTAACCATGAAAAGTGATTCAAATATTTTGGAAAGAAGATGATATGCACATAATGAAGGGATAAAGAGAAAATTAAATGTTTGATAGTATTCATGAGCTCATGAATGATATAAGTACAAAGTTATATCATGGTTTGAGTATATATAATTTTTGGAATTTTTCATATGGAAAGTGTTAACTTTTGAAAGCATTCATGTTTTCACTAAGGTTCAATGGGTATTCATTTTTCAAAAGAATACATGATTAAGGTATTCACATGATTGGAGTGTGACCAACAAGATATATGAGGGATAAATGATGGTATTCACAAGATTGTTTTATGACCTTTTTAGAAATTGTTCTCTTTATCCTATGAGTTTGGAAATAAGTATTTTGGATAAGCCAAAATATTCGAATGGATTATGTTGAACATAATTTAGTATTGTTTAAGGATAGAACTTTTTGATATTATTTTTGAAATGTTATAAAAGTACAGTTTTAGAAAAAGGACAACTCGTAGGACGGGTGACAACCCGTTGCATCGGACAAGGCTGTGGGTATAAGGCCCCAGCCTTAAACCTTACTTAATCTTGAGTTATTACAAGATTACACATTGAGGATCTTTTCGGGTTTAGAGTTTTAGAGAATTAGAACATAAAACTTGCATTACATTCCACATATAAAGAAAGTGGTTACATAAAGATAGTATTCTTCTTTCCCATTAATGGAAACATATTCAAAATAAAACATGGATTCTTTCTACACACTTCCTTGACACTATCATCATATCATGTACCTTTCCCTTGACCTGTGAAAAACATTTCAAAAAAACTTGGGATGAGCATAAAAATCTCAGTAAGGGATATAAAAAAATGGAAAGGAAACATGGGTACATATATACATAAGAATGAAATCATATTTTACCCATAAAACATAAGCACTTTAACATAACTCATCAAATCATGAATAAATCATAGAAATCATAAGACATAAAGGTAACTTGAGAATTCATAACATTCTTACGTAGGGAGTAACCTTCTTGGTTACGTTTGGAATACCCATCACAGTATATTCCCTAAATATCTTCAGAGAAACCTTAGTGTTTCACTCCTTCACATTACCCAATGAATTGGAGAGATATATCCGGCTCACCCGCCCTTAGTTTATCACGGAACCACCCATCTTCATAATAATGCCCAAGAACCTCAACATAATCGTATCACATAAAACATGCATAAAGGAAACATAATATTTCCACCTTTCAATCACAAGATATCAATACAACACATTGATATAAAAAAATTATGAAAACCATTTTCAATACCAAAATAATTGAAAAGTAAAACATGGTATTTATTTTTCTTTTAAAAAAAGTATGGCTTGTAGAGGAAGTCGAAACTCAAATAATGGTCATGGCGGCGGAGAAGTCGTTGTCGCCGTATACGTATGACAAAAACATTCCCTTTTTTCATTTAGTAAACAATTCGTATAAAAAATATTCCTTTTTAAAAAACTTAAAAGTCAAAAGGGGTTTATACACCGTATAAATGAAGGTTGTGTGTAAAACAAAATATGCCTCAATGAAAGGAGATTGAGACGAAGTCCCATACCTCGGGTCCGACATGACACGGTCGTTCTTTAATCTCCTGAATAATAAACTTGAGTTAATTTCTACTTGTTTAATAACCCTTTTAAAGTTCATTATTCCTTTTATGTCACTTATTTCCAGGTCATGAACACTATGTAATTATTTAAGTTAATAACGTTCGTTTTAACGATCATTGGTACTTGAGTAAAAATAAACCCTTTATAATTACAAGTTTTTCATGTATCTATTATATCCAGAATGGTATTCATGATGTAGATATCATATACGTCATATATATCCATTAAATGCATGCATTTATAATATTACATAATCATTTAGAGGTAAGAAATGAAATGCACCGTTCATGGAGACGGTAAGCCGTACGTACGCATGAACGCTACTTTCATTTCTATTTCGTATTTTATAGAATGGAATCATAATGATATAAAGGTATATATAATTCCAGTATAATATCATATATAATATCATAGTTCCATATTTTATACGTCCCACATATGGTATTTAACGATTCAAATCACTTTGAGGGGGTGGTAGTCTGTACTTCCTTAAATGAAGATATCGCGTTTACCCATAATGGAAACCATAAAGGTATGCCCAAAATGAAAAATACAGAAGCTTAATGAAAACAAAAACATATTATATATCATATATAATTATAGTGACATCTTAATGGCCTCCTTTGAAGGTGTTAACAGAATTTTGAACAATCATCGTTTCGGGAGGCATAAATTCACCATCCACGGAAACAGTATGTCCTTTAACAATTAGATGTAGGTGTGGGTAAGTGTATCTTGAATACATCTTATAACAACATCTTAGTATATTGATAAAACTGTAGTTGTTACAAAATAAATCAATAAAAAGAGTTTAGGGGGTTGGAGAATCAAAATAGAACAAAAGAACACAAGTGAACACATTACCTCAAAATCGGGTAACTCCCTTTGGTTTGAGCTAAAAGGCTTCCTTGGGAAGACTTCTTACCAAAGTGAGGCTTCAAGGAGTAATAGAGGGAAGTGGAGAGACAAAATGGTCAGGTGCTGGCCGAGCCAAAGGCTTTGGGAGTGTGGGTAAGGAGGTAGAGGTGGGGGCCTTTTATAAGAGGAGAGGAGGGGCACTCTTGTAAAGTTACAAAATGTTACTTTATTTTCAAAAGAGTTTCGGATTTTAAAGGTCCAAAATTGATTTATTTCGAGGATAAGGTCATGAGGGTTCTAAATCCACTCATACAATAGGTTTTGGACATGTTTAGTTCTTATATTTTCCATTATCATTTCAATTTACTTAATTCCTTTATTAATGAGGTAATCGCTGCATCATCATGATGTCATAAATAATTTAATTTATTTAAAGTCTAAAAATTATAAATAAAATACTATGATGTAGTAAATATTTTTATATTTTCAATTAATATTTATAATAAATAATCTGACTTGTATAGCCCCATGTAAAAATTGTTTTATTAAAACATCTCATGTTTGTGTCATTTTTACTTTAACATTAAATAAAAAGTTATTTATGTCATTTCCCTACCAATGTGGCTCCATGGGGTCCCCAAGTTGACCCATGGATTTTCTTGGTCGGTAATGACACATCCAATGAGGGTAGGACATGTTTCAAGATCATCACATATTATTAAAATATTATTTTTACCTTAAACTACACTAATTACCACTAATCGCGATTAAGAACTTAAAAGTTACTATTCACCAAAAAAAATATTTTAATCTAATTGAACCACATTTTACTTCTTAATGACAACCATGTATGTCGGATTTTTGAAAATCAAACCACAGAAGTGACAAAGTTTCAATTAAATGAAAAATCAGTTTCTTTAACTACCACTTAGTGGTTTCACTATTCATCAAAAATTGAAGTTTTTCAGAAAGATACCAAAACTTCACCCTAAGCTACATTTGATATTAAGAATTCAAAAATTAAGTCCATTTTACAAAATTCAAAACATATAAGTCACATTAATTAATTTAATAATTAATTCCCGTTGTCAGAGCAAATAGCGTGTTTTTATGAAACAATAAGTATCAAAAGATTGACACTAGTTTAAGTCCAATTTCAAAGTGAAATTGATTCCAATGACCACCATTGGATAAAATGGTAATAATATATTCTAATTACACTTTAATACCAATTCAAAAGATAATCTAACCATAAAAATAAAGTAGATTAAAAAGTAGTTTTGATGTAAAATGCCGTATTTTTCACTATTCATTAAAAATGAACATTGTCAGAAAAATACCAAAAATTCATACAATGTAAATTTCAATTTCCTAATCATAATAAATATGTTTATTTTGAAAAATATAGAATATATAATTGTCAAAAGTTTTATTTAAAAATGGTTTTCCATCAAAAGACAGTAAAACAATCTTTTAAGAATATTAGTGTATTCCATGCATAAGATTGTATTTATTTTCATTTTAAGCCACTAAAACACTATCTTAATCATTAATAGACATAGATAAAATTTTCTATTATTAATTACTTACATGGGATGTTATAGTGGGAATCTAACCCACAACTGAAGTGAGACAGGCCTTCATCACCTACCACTATCCTAGAGTAAGTCCCAGGTTAGTAGAAACTAGTTTTATTTTATTATGCGGTATGATAGATGAAGTATAAGTCAATTTTAGGTGCCATATACGATTAATATCACCATAGATGGACTTAGGTATATAAAATTTCCTAACATTGTGTTTGAGACCGATGGAATGACCTATCATTCTATCGCATGATATGCTAACAATTCACGGAAGAAAAATTCAACTTCATTTCTTTAAGAGATGAAGTGGAAATTGTTCAAGGCATGAACAACATTGAGATTATACTGGAATAAAGTAATTATTTATTCTAATTAAAATTCTCCAACTTTAGGGAAATGATCTAGAAAACCAAAAAAAATTTCCAAGTGTCCTTATATCCGATGAATCAGATGGTACCTTAAATCATCACAAGTTTATGGCATTGTGATTGTTGGATTTTTCATAGCCATGTTCTCTACCACTCTACATCAGAACATGATGGTTATATTTTCCTTCCATATCCATATATTCACCTATTTTATCCTATGTGGAAACCCAATGATTAGTTAATTTGGGTAAATGTTAGATTTCATACATTGGATTTTAATGATAAGTTTTGGTATTCCTTTTTACGATGTGGGTTTCTATGAAAGAAACATTCAAGTTGTAAATCATTTATAACGCTGATGAATTTTGAGGTCGAAATTCATTTTAAGGGGGGAGAATGTAACACCCCAAGATTTTATGAGATATATTATTTTTAATGTCTTCTATTATACACTACACCAAGATTAGCTTGTACTATACGCAACACCGTATTATCTTGCAGTATACGCAACACTATTATTGGCTCATGTTACAAACTATTTCAAGTTCGTTTTGTGGAAATTATTTTACGCAACATTAAATATAGATTTTGCTTAATGTATGAATGAAATAAGTTTTGACTATTTTATATGCAACACCAATTAGAGCTTTCACTACACGCAGCCCTGACATGGCTTGCATTACATGCAATCAAGACCTTCCTCGATAGCGTGTCTAGTATGCAATACCGGGTTTTCTAAACAAGATATTATTATAATATTATTATGAACTAGCCGTTATGACTAGTAACACCCATTTATTAAAATTTTATAAATTTTATCTTTCAAAATGGACGTAATGTTTGGATTCATAATAATGAAATTAGCCTAGGGTGAATTTTTGGTATTTTTCTGAAAACATTCAATTTTTGATGAATAGTGAAAACATTGGGTTACTATTTAGAAACCACCTTTTTATTTAAATAATTATTTATTTTATTTAAATTTATTTTAGGTCAAATTTTTTACATAATACTTATATAAATTCAATTTAATTCATTAGAGTCATTTTATAATAATTTTTGATATATAAAAATTTTATTGAACATTTCACCATCTTTTACCCACCTCCTAGGAGAGTTTAAAAATTTAAATAAAACTTAATTTTAAAACTTCTGTGAGTGGAATGTAAAAAATACAAGAGATAAGGTTAACATCAAGGAGTAAAATGTGGTTCAATAAGATAAAAATAAATTTTGGTGAATAGTAACTGTTTACTTTTATTTACCACAGTTAAAAGTAAATAGGGTAATTAATGGTAAAAATGATATTAGTATTACCCTAAAACATGTCCTAATTCTATTGGATAAGTTTAATTTGACCAAAAACAACATTAGGAATAATATATGACCATTTAGGTCAACTTGGATTAGATTAGGACATTTATTATTAATTTATTTAAAGAAGGGTTAAAATAGTTAATATCAATGTTTAATAACTAAATAATTTTTAATATAGGGATATACATTAGATAAATATGACTATAAATATTGATTAGAAATATAAAAATATTTACTACATAATGGTAATTTATTTATAATTTTTAGACATTAAATAAATTAAGTTATTTATGATACAATGATGATGCACTAATTACCTTATTAATGAAATATTAACATAATAGATGTTATAAATACCCAAATAAATGTAATTTTACACTTTTTATGAATTACACTGATTTTATAGGATAATATGACATGTTAGTATTGATTTAATTAAATTTATTTGAACTAATCATGATGTTATTATTTTCACAAAAATCTATTACCAAATAGTGTCAAAATTGACATAAAATAGTTTTTAAAACAAATATTATATTATTAATTGTTATTTTATTCCTAAAAATCCAAGGATTGTCAAAATTACTTATATAAGGTTTTATATATTAATAATAAACCATTTGGGGTTCTTTTTTCTTGTTATAGTAAGTTTATTAACATTATAGTGTAAGAAAACAAGAAGACATGGTAAAAGTAAAATTATTTAACTTAAAGTTAAATCTAAATGATAAGGTTACAATTGTAACCTAAACTTGTCCAAATTCTATTGGATGAGATTATTTAGACCCATCCCCACATTAGATTAGAAATAAATCAATTTGGAGCTATTAAAAACCAAATATGAATTTATAATAAAATAATATTTTTAGTTTTTCCAAAGGCGCCCCTCTCCTCCCTTATAAAAGGGAACCTCCTCCCTCTCCACCTCACAACACATTGAACCATCAAGCTCGGAAAACCCTGAAAAATTCTCTACTCCACTTCCCTAGAAACACCCTAGAGGTCCTCACTTTCTTCAACGACCAACCCTAGTGCCCTAAGTGGAGGTTAAGAAGAGGCGTGTCAAAGAAGAGGTAATATACGTTACCGATTCTTTCAAATTTGTTTCTTATTCTACTTCTTTTTATTTAGTTGTTTCATTATGAATTAATAACATCAGTATCACTCATATACGGATATGTTATTATAAATATTAAACAACCCTATTTCACCTTTTATCCGTCATAAGTACAACGAAATCACCGCGCGTGCGTATGTACGGAATACCGTCTCCATGCCGTGGTGTAATCAGTTTTTCCACCACCACCTTACTTGGATGGGTATAATGGTGTAAAGAATAACTACATATGATTATTATAACATCATACTTATTCTAAGATATTATATCATTCACTCCAATTCCATTCAATAATTATGGGAACGATATCATCGCTCGTGCATACGTACGGATTACCGTCTCCACGACGCGATGAGACTCATTTTCCATGTTAAAAATTCAAGAATTATTATAAAGTATATACAATATGTAATAATGAAATATATGACATAATAATTCTACTAGAATTATCTATATATATGTATGTCATCTACTTAATTCCATGCAATTCAATAAGGAAACGAAAACAGTGTTCATGCTTACGTACGGCCTACCGTCTCCATGAACAGTTTATTTATTTCCATTTATCAATATATTATATATATGTATATTATGTATATGTATGTATATCATCTACTTAATTCCATTCAATTCAATAAGGAAACAAAAACAACATTCATGCGTACGTACGGCCTACCGTCTCCATGAACGGTTTATTTATATCCATTTATCGATCTATTTTATATATGTATATTATGAATATATATTATATATAAATCATGTTTTATATTAGGTAATTAATTAGTCATGATCTAAGTAATAATTTTAATAATTACAAGTCAAAACACGGACGACAAATGAAACGATTTTACCCAAAACGCTCTTTAACATGGAATTTACAAAAGAAAAGGTAATATAAAGTCATAAGTGAACCATATATGATATCATAACAATGAATATGATTCTGTAATAAGTCAGTGACATTATTTAAATCATTATACAGGAGTTTTGGATACGTACTAAGCATATTGAACCTAAAGTAATGGAAAATCTCGCAATCTCATTTTTATACGAGATTATTTATACTTCCGAATTTACTGGGGAATATTTATCATCCACATCCATGTTTCCTCAATATTTAATATTATTTACATCCTATTAGAATTTTTTAACTCCAATTTTACCCCTTGGTGAGTTTTTATTAAAATATATGAAAGTAATCTTTGTCGTTTTTAGTATGAGGTGCTTTTTGACTTTTCCGGACAAAGTACGAGAAGAATGTTTTTTAACTTATACAGCATGAACGGATTTTTTTTACGGTTTCATAACGCCTCATTTTCATGAAGCTTACTCTATAAGATTTTATGACTATTTTCAACAAAATAATTTTCTTTTTAAATTGCATGGAATTTTTTGAAAAGAAAAATATTTTTTAGAAGAAAGGATATTTTCCTAAAGAATTCATTTCAAGTGTTTTGTCAAAGCTATTTTACATCTAAGATGAAATTATTTCATATGTGTATATTTCATGTATAATGTCTCTATTAGTTAAATGGTTTTACTTTTCTTATGATGAAATATCCATTTTTTTATATGGATTATGTGATGATGGGATGATGTTTATGAAACCCATTTTATTATATGGGTTATGATGAATGTTTTAAGTTTATTTTGTGGCACAAGTAAGAATGATTTAATTATGCGACGGTTGGGACCTATATCTCCCTCCAATGCATTGGGTAAAGATTTATATCTCATGAGATAGACATGGATGGAATGGTAAGTTAATCCGGTTCAGTGATACAGGACTGGAACGAGGAGTGAACTTGATTCAGAAAGGGACTTTGTCCACTAAGATGGTCTACGAAGAAATGTCTCGGCTAATATGGAAATCATAACACGTTTTGAATGGTTTCCACAATTACATGATTTATTCCCATTCTATTTTATCAATATTGATGTTCCATTATGATACATGCCTTACGTACTTCCAAGATTTATGTATTTGATCAAGATTTTGATGTTTAAACATTATGTTCATGTTTTTAAGTTCAAATGTATATGGTTTGTTTTATTTTTTCCATTCTTACCTATTCTGAGCATTTGAGCTCACCCTTTATATGTTTTCTTTTCCCCAGGATTTCAAGAAAGGTTTTAGGTAAGAAAACCAAAAGGGGAAGATCTTTGTGGGAGATGTTGAAGATCTTTCACCATGATTAGAAGATTATGTTTTGAGTTTCCAAAGACACTAAACTATTATAGTCCTTTGATGTCTTTTTTTGTTATGTATTAAGTATTCCACAAAAGTAATGTAATGTATTTGTACGTCAAGATTTGGTTCTCTACACATCCATTTACCCTTCCATAATATAAATGTGATGACGTGATGATGAAATTTTTGGTGTTTATTCCATGTATTAATTATAGGAATGATGCGATCTAGGTGTTTTTGGATTGGTTGGCCAAGGTGGAACATTATGGAATATTATTCAGGTGCTAGAATACTATCCAAGGTCGACATGAATGCTAGAGTTTGATAGATCTTGGAGAAGATCTTTTTGGTTTTTGAGTTCACCAATACCAATAGTCACCAGCAGATGATTCATATGGAACCACATGGGGAACTCTATGGTAATATATGTAGACCAATTTTATATTGTATAGACGTATGAGTATAATAGTTGTTGGGGTCGTGTCCCATGCGAGATACATTAGAGCTAGTTCAGTTTATTGAAAATTGTATGACTAAAACTCAGAGTAGGTAGAATTCATATATTGATCTTCATCATCAGCCACGTGAGTTTAAAATAGTTGTGCATGTGTCTCTTTTGGTTTCTCCATGATTAGGCCACCACATTGTTAAAAATAGGTAAATTTGGCGCCTAGATATGTATGGTCATTTGAGATTGTAGAGAGCATCAGACTGGTGGCAAACCGATTACTCTTCCATAGTGGTATTGGGGTATGGATGATTTTTTTCATGTTTCATTACTTTGGATGTATCTCCCCAAACCATATCATGTGATTGATGTTCGTGACGTTGATCTTGAGGATTATGACTCCATAAATGAGCATTTGAATCATATTGTTGATCCTTGTGAGGCAATGTTGCAAGGAAAGACTATGCTGTTGAATCAGGTGATATACAATCATTGTAATTTCTAGTAAGAGACATTGGATAAGGAGATAGATATGAGGGCTCATTGTCACAGTCTTTTCACCACATAAAATTACCGATTCTTGGGAATGTGGCTCAAGGATGAGCTGTTATAATGCATGGAGGATGTAAGATCCCGGATATCATGAATGTATGTTCCTGTTTAAGTTGTGGTCTACAAATATTATGTTTGGTTAATAAAATGTTTACATGGTGAATGATGAGTCTTGGGGTGTTATAGGTTTTTGGGACATGAAATAAGGGAGGATAGGGTCATTCAATGCATGTTTCATGGTTGGCGCAAGGTAAGTAGTAACCTTGCTTCAAAATCATGCATGTATAGAGGATGGGTGCACAGTTTGAAGAAATCCTGATATTGGAAGGAAAACCATACCGTATAGGATACAACCATGTTTCATAGTCATATTATGGTTTTTATAACTATTCAAGATTCCCAGGAAACAATGTGGCCTGATACCCTCTTGGAAAGAGGGTAGCGTATGGTTGTTAGAATGTTTGGATAACCGTGCAGCCAAACTATGTACCCCATTAGAAGTTGGTCTTTTCCATTTTTCCCTCTTGGGAGTAAAATTTTATAACTCGATATTTTCCTCCATTCTTCCCCCATCATCCCTACTAATGAACCAAATCACTATAGACTTTCCAAAGATCATTCTCCCTTGTTTCTAATCTATTTGGAGCACCGTTGGTTATTAATCGAATCTTCAGGTGATTCTAACACTCTTCTTTTTCTTTTCTCTTGATTTGGTCTTCTGTAGTTTCTATTTATCTTCTAAATACCTAAAACCCAATTTTCTAGTGGATCATAGGTCGGGGAATAAAATGGATTTTTAATCAGAATGAAAGGCTAGGGTTATGTGAGTGTTCATATTTGGAATTTGGGTAAGTGGTCCACAAGCTATGCCTCATAGTCTTGTTAATTATTTATGTGTATGTGGTTGTGATTGGGTGTTCTTGTGTGTACCATTTGGGTTTCCATGGTATAAATGATAAATTAATTGGATAAATGGTTAATTTAACCCCCCATGATCCTCATGGAATGCGTTGAAGTTAAATTGACCTTGTTACGGTCCACTCCAGTGGTGTTTAACTCCATAAATGTGGACATTGAAAAGATCATTGTAATGATTAATTTTATTGACATAGATCCCTTAATGAATCTATTGATATATTATCTTGTGTTTTGGAATTAAGCATATGGTATTTGTGTTTAGTTAATAACATGACATAAGGGGTTGTTTGGAATAATTTTAATGGGGTGAATGAATTACAGAATGTAAAGGATAATTTGGTTGATTGGATAAGGCCTGAAAATGATAAATGTGTTAATTGGGTTATGGCATGTAAATGAAAATGTGTAAATGGGAAAAGTAACACTGATGTCTTATGTGTTGAATGAACTTTTGTTGTAAATTATGAATGTGTAAAAACTTACTGTTTTTGCATTCTAAATTCCTTATGGTTGAAGAAGCATGTGAACATGGATTGGTGGTATGTGGGTTATTGACTTGAGGTTCTATACCCATGGGTCAAGTTATAGTGAGGATCTAAACCTCAATCCCAGAATGCATAGGTAATGGATTCAGACTGAGGATTTATACCCCAAACTATTACATGTGATGGGACTACTAGGATAGAGGGACCAAGGTAAGTGCGGTGTAGTTTTTTATTTGTTTTCCCTAGTGAGAATGGTTAATTGACATATCCCTTCATGCATAGTAGATGTTCAGAATAGTTTGTTGCATAATATGTGAAGTTCCTAACACATGGAAAAAAATATAAAAAAGGGTTTAAGTGAACTATTATAACTAATGGAATACGTTTTACCTTTTTTCTTGTTATTTATTATTTTGGGCAGGAATACACTATCTATTTGGACTATATTTTTTGTTGACATTGTTGGTGGTGGCCTTATCAGTTTTACACACACCCTGTTCAGGCTGCTATTGGGTAACCGAGTAGATTTCAGAGTTGTGGGTTTAGACAAGGGGAAAGGGCCTATTCTAGATGGATTATTTGGGCTTGGAATTTTCAGGGATTAGGGATTTGAACATGAAGTTAATAGCCATTTTGGGATTATTTTATCTATATTTATTTTGGGGTTTCCTTATACACCTCACTATATGACATGACATAGCATATTTACTATTTTCTTAGGGGATTTTAACCAGTATTCAGAATTGGATGGTATTACTTGTTATTTTTTATTTCTACTTATTTCCATTATTTCTTAATTTATATGTCATAGCTTACTCTAATAAATATTTTATAGTCTCCTTGTGTGTTTCATTAGACCCTCACTGCTAGTCGACAGCCTCTGGTGTACCGGGTGGTGCGCCTGAGGTAATGTGGTGACCCATATTGGGGAATTTGTTTATTGGATTCTAGGTTAGAGATGTTACAACTAGAATCCTTAGACAATGGTGTTTAATTCATCTTGTAAATTCAATTAACCCAACATGATGTGTACTACTCACTCCAGGTTTTAGTGATTTTAAGGCACCAAATTCATTATTCCTAATTCTCTTAGTTCCATTCTAGTTAACCCAAAGCCAAACCCACATGTTGGCGTCTACTATTTAAAATAAACTTGTGTATAGTTAAATACCAAAGGTATAACCAACCTCATAATATCTCACCCATTGACCCAAGACTAAAAAAATTCAGGACACACTCTTGAGTCCCTGTCTCATGGAACAAATACCACATAATGAATTATTATATTTTATAATATATAAAAAAAATTAAAAAATATTTTTATAACCTTCAAAAACCCAAATAGAATCTTTATGACTTCTGAAACAGTGACCCAAGATGTGTAAAAGGTCTATTTAACATTATTTTTTCAACTATGAGAAAAATCACCATCATATAACACCAAAAAATTATAATTTAATATAATTTAATCAAAATACCTAGATAAATCTACCAAAAACATACCTCAACCAAATTACCCAATGAAAATGTTTTTTCACCACTCCATGATGTCCGTTTTACACCACCTACTAAATCACCAAGGTTTTGGAAGAAAACACTACACTCTGGTGGAATATTGATCTAATTCAATACCTAAAACAATAAAAAGTCAATAGTAATAAATAATAGGACAGATTTAGGAAAGTATTGGAGAAAATTCTACTCAAAATTAATTTTAAAAAATTGTACCCACCCCTCTCTAATGGGATTCAAGGGGCGAACAAAAGGGGGATATCCATCCAAAATACTCTCCCTTGTGTCCCCTTCCACATTTATTTTTGATATAGTAAAATAATGAAAAATATTAAAATCCTAGTATTTATAAATCCATGATTTTTCTAATGTGTGGATATTAAATCTTTACCAGGTACCTATCCCCTTACCAACAACGAAGTTAAGCTCTAATGGCTAAATAGTTAGTGTACAGAGAATACTGACCCCATGGATTGGACAGCAGGTACACAATATATTGTAATAGGTATATGTTTCCTAAAGATATTGAAATTAAATAGAAGGAACACCTAAGTATAACTTTGACCCATGCCTGCTACTCCTATATTTCTATTATGGCTTCATACACATCAAAAAAAGATTCTAGAGATGCATCAACTCTTGAAATTGTAATTTGTATCACGATTTGAGAAATTTCCCCTGATTGGGGACACCAAATTCAAATTTCTTTGGATTTTACTAATCGATAATTATGTAGGACATTATAAGATCATTGAAAAATAAGGACGATTATAAAAAATGGCCTCCACATCCATGGTAAATTATATGATCCTTTATATTTATACCATTATTATTTGAAAAACTAGAAAATGAAATAAAATCTATCGATTGAAATTTAAGTTACATTTTTTTTAGAATAGAAGGGGTGAATATTATCACTCATTGGGATTTTTAAAAATTCCCCCAATTCCTTGAGTTGGTGTGATAATCATGGAAACATGAAAATATATTTCTAATATGTGATAATATTATCGATCCAATTTTTTGTATATAATTTAGAATTAGTGATTTAAAAATAAGTTTTGAAATTCATAAAATTAAATAAAATGGCATATCATAAAACTATCCATATTGTACCCATAATACGGAAAATCATTCAAATATTACATAAGGTTGTTACTTGAGAAATCTCAAGGCATTCCATAAATTAATATTGATCCTCACACAAGAATGGTCATGTTGAGTTAACACTTGTGTCAAATATTGTGGGAAAAACGTGGGAGAATTTCATGAATGGTCCAAAGGGAAGGACCTATGGATCATCTAACAGCTAGGATGGAGGTATTGAATTGTGAAAAAATATCATGAATATTTATGTGGTCATAAACAAGGAAACATATCATGGGGGATTGAAGGGTAAATACTATAAAATATCACGTGACAAAGATTGTGGGAATGAACTTATTGCAATTTATCAGGGTAGAATATATTGAATGTAAAATAATTTGTTTTGGATTCTATGAAAACTAATATAATCATTAGGATATTTAAATACCATGTTGATAACATTTTCTAAAATTCCATACACCTCATTATACGATACCAAGGGCATATTTTCCAGCCACAACCTTACCATATTCAACAAATTTATTTCCATGATTGTATTGTAAATCAATTTATGAAAATATATATTTTTTATTTTTTGTATTAATACATATCCAAATACTATAATAATCATGAGAAAATATAATGCATGATAAGAATCCATCAATCATGGAAATAATAAAACAATAATGGCATTATAATTATTCATCATCATTATTCCAAAATTAAGTTGTAATTAATAAATAAATATATATATTACTATAATCATATTATATATTTCATTCCATCATCATTGACACTTCCCTCAGTGGATAAAACTATCATTAGAAAAGTAATAGTCTATTACCCCTTATTAATAACATATGAATGGTAACTTGTCTTGTTATTCCATATCAAGAATCTCTCAACAATATGATAATTAATTATTAAATTTCAATATTAATTTCCCACACTCATCTCATGTGACAACTTCTCTAACAAAATAAATTTTTCAAATATATTTAATAAATTAGTATGCATTCACTGATACATTTTTTATTTTATTTTACTATTTATATTATGATAAAAGTGAGATTAGTTTTCTGAATTTTTCGAGACATTATTATTGAATCACAATGAAACTTTTTGGGATCAAGGTAACATTAATTTAAATGTTTGGTAAGTAAAATTTTTGACGTGTTTATATCTATGGATGGTTTATTGACATCAAATCATATTCATATTATGTTAAGGGATGGATATAATTTTTCTAGGATGTTATAATGATCTAATTTTTCTAGGGGTATTAGGATTTAGTATCATGTAGTCATCATATGAGGGAACTATGATTAATATAGGTATCTGGGATCTATAAATGAACTTGGTGTAGATGATATAACCTATTTATATTAATTAAAATAAGTTTTTTAAGGGTTGGAAGGAATGTTTCTTGTAATTTTTTATTATCAAATATTTCTATGAGTTATTAGTGTTTAGTAAAATGGTTTTATTTCACCCTTTAAACATGCAAGGGATAATGTGTGTCACAATAATAGTGGTACTAAGGATGGATTAAATCTAAGGATTGGATGTGGGTTTCCATGCTTGTATGTGGTTTGGGAGAGAACTCAAGGAATTTGAAGCCATAAAGGGATTCTATTCTTTCGGTAGAACAAAAATTTTCACAAGAGTATGTGATGATGGAGTTACTATATAGTGACATGTATGTACAACACATTGGGTTGATCGGATATTTTACTCTAAGAAAATTGATCAGGTGGGGAATTTCATAATAAGTATATTTATAATATAATATTTAATAATATATGAATAATGGACATGAACACGTAAAAATAATAAATGGTAAGTTAATTAATAGGATAAATTATATGGTAAAATTAATTTTAAATAAAATTTTAGATATTATTTTGAAATTATTTTTAATGGGGTAAAGTTTCCAATGTTTTAGATTCTAATAAGATTGGGTGGGATTGAATTAGAAGGCTTCAAACATTAATAAATCCTTACTTTTCATTTTTTCTGAATTGAAGGTGTAAATGGTAATTTGGTAGAATATAGGAGGAGACTCAGCTAAAATTTCGGTTGTGAACCTAGGTTGTGTCATGAATATATAAGTTGTGAATTGGATGGATACCTAGGAAAAAGTATTTTCATAGGTCTGTTTTATTACTTCAAGATTTCCGTGTTTCTTGTGAGAGGGTTTATATTTGGATTGGGTATTTTTATGTGATTTTTTAGTGACAATATATTTAAATATGCGACATATGTAGATGCATGGGGTAATGTATTATGACATGAAGAGTCTTGGTATTTTATTGAATTAATATTACTTTATGTTTATTATTGCATGACTATACATACTAGGTCATAGAATCCTAGGTGGTTGATTTTTATGGTTATTCCATTTGAAGGAGTATTGTGTTGTGGTGTTTTATGATGCACTATGGTGTTAGTTTGGGGAGTTATTTTTTTTGGGGAGAGCCTCACTGCGAATTCCTTACTGGGTTGTCATTCTTGAAATGTGATAATTCATGTCACATCATACATCCCTATTATACCAACATTGTTATAAATTTGGATTAGTTTTTGGGTTTTAATCAATTTCTATGAATTGATTCAAACTATATGACTCTTATGGATAAAATTGAGTTCCCTTTTTTAATACCACAGTGGATGCATGATCTTTTGTTTATCATTATTTATATTATTTGATCCATGGTGTGTTTCTCTCACTCATTTCATCTCTAATTGATTCCTTCCCAATACTTATTTTTCTAGGAGGTTATGGTTAAGTATTTATTTTTTTATGGTGGTTTTGGTTGTTTTATTTATTTTATATCAATGTGGTTAAGTCTTATAGTGTATCCCTTTGAGTTTGGGTGTTTTTTATCGTAGTTTATTCTCTATTCATAGGCTACAACATTTGAATCTTTGATTGTGGTATATGATTCAAGTATTCTCCATTTAATTTATGTTTGATTCAATGACTATAAATCCTATATAATAAATGATAAGATATTTAGTTTTAACCTAATAAACATAATGAACTGAAATAAATATTTTAATGGGGAGGTGGCACATGTGTGTGTCATATGTTTCTGTAGATATTATGGTACTACGTTGATGGATTTGTGAGTTTATTGTTATTATACCATAAATATTATTATATAATTTTCACTTATAATAAATGGGTAGTAACATTGTTTTGGTAAATGAAAGGATATGTTAAATTTAGTATTCAAAACAAATGGTTTCTATGTATTAATCTTGATAAATATGATTTAAGCATGACTGGATATGTTAAACGTTTATTTCATTCTAAAATGAGTATAGTTGATTGATGTGTTTTTTTAAAGAATATATTGATATATTTTTAATGAACTTCACCATTCATAGTTTTATAATCACATAAATATGGGAAAAAATTATATGGATGAAAATATGGGAAAACATTATTCATATTAATGTGTAAAATGTTAATGAATATGGACATATGATTAAATGGGAGATCAGTCTTTGTAGTTCAATAATAATTTGTTTTTTATTTCTATAATGATGATATTGTATTTTTGGTTTTGTTTGGATAAGTGTTTTCCAATTATTGATTCAGGTTTGGGGTGATGGTGGTATGTGCTTTCCCTAGTGAAAGTTAGGGTTGATAATGTGTTTTCATTATAGCTATATTATCATGGTTAATGTTGGAATAATGGAATGGTGTCGTTATTTAGTGGTTTATTATGGTGTTGGTTGTTGGATACAAATGTTTTATGGTTGATGTGGTGTTGGGTATACCGATTATGGGTCGTGTCATAGTTTCATGATATAGTCAAAATGGAATATAAATTATAAAATGAATCGATGAAATTAAAGATGGGATAAACATGGAAAATAAATGAAACTACGAATGGTTAATGGGATACAATTTGTGACTTGTGGTTTGTTTAATGAAATATAAAAATGGGAGGGTTGAAATGGAATTTTAATTTATGAAATAAATATCACTATTAAATGTGGAATATAGAAGTGGTTAAATTAATTTAATATGAATCATAATGGTGAATATATAATTTTTTATTATATGATCAAACAGGCAGTTATTTCATGTTGTACAATTTTTTGGTGTCATAATATAAGAGGTTATTATAGTTTTGGTAGTTATTATTGATGTGTAATGGATGGTTTTATATAGTAGTATCAGAACAAGTGATGTGTTGTGAGTGTACCCCAAGGTTTATCCTGTGTATGACTATTACATACTATATTTGATTATTATATCTTATGAACTACCACCCTTGTTAGGTATCCATATGGACACCCATATGAGGATATGGGTTCTGGTTGTTTTCCTCAATATATACTTTAAGAGGATAAATTTCCCGATTGTTTTTGGTTCAACTTGTTTTCAAATATCATTCTAGTATATGTATGGGAGGAGATGGATGATGGAATGAGTCTCCACCCATCGATCATAATATTGGATATCTATACACTTATGGGTAAAAGATGAAGAAATTAAAGGAAGGATGTCTTGAATTACAATTAGGATATATTCAAGTGAGTAACCTTTAAACTAGATAATTATTGATCTAGTATGTAAATATATATGATAAGTACTAAAATATTAGAAGAAACATTGTCTAAAACATATTAGGAATATATGAGTTAGTTGTTGAGCCTATTACATGAAATCATGAAATGTTGTTAATGTACACATTTTAAGACGGATCAATTTATTGATAAAATCTAGTTGAATTTGTAATAAACCATCCAATTATGATCTATAATAAAGGTTATTGTTTTTAGTGATATATATTAATTAGATAATTTCAGAAATTGAATCAGTTTGAAGCTAAAGATAAACATGAAATGATTTACATTAAAGGACTCAAAGAGGAAAAAATATTCTATAATAAACCTTGTGAGTTGTGATGAATATTTTGAAGCTATTTTGACTATATGTCACAATTTTATAAGGTTTTTGATGATCTTTATAATTGTTGGAGTTTATTTTAAGAATCCTATAATTTATTTAAAGTGAATCTGAAAAAATTGATATGTATTTGAATTTAGATAAGGTTTATTATATCATGCATATGGTTGGTACATGATATTCATAAGGTTCATAGCTAACTCTTAAGGTTAATACAGTTATCTAATAACTTTGGGACAACTAGAGGCTGTAAGTTTTGGATAACCATAGTATAAGGTTTGGACAACAAGGGTGTAAGGTTGAGATATGTCCTAACAAGGTTCGGACATGTCACCATACAGTTGAGACACTATCATTATCTACATTAGGAGAACCTTTATAATATGCAATGATCATTATAATGACACATCATAAATAATATCTTCATATGGTATAGAGATCAATTTAATATTCAACCCATAACCTTATTTTAAGAAAAAATTATAACAACATTTAGAGGATTCTAGAATTCTAGAATCTAAAGTGTAAATAAAATGGGATGATTATAAAATAATTTCTTATTGATGAAAACATAAAAATTGGTAAAATGGTGTGTGGTACAAGCTATTTATCATGTGAATAAGTTTCTTCTTAAAGGAAAATAAATTTAATGAGTTTTCAAGAATGATATAGATATTTTTTAGTTTATTTTTAGGTTGCTCATCCTAGTTTGAACCATTGTAATATGAGGTGAATGAGTGAGAAGTTTATCCTTTTATTAAACTCACTAAAAATGAACATTTTATTCCAACAAAAAGATAAATCTCATGGGGTATAATGTGGTGAATCCCACAAGTTTTTCCACTAATGAAAATGTTACAGTCTTGTGGTAGAGACCTAGTACATTGATAAATAATGAGGATGTCACTAGGACTCACTTTACTAGAAATATTATATGTTGTAATGTTAATATCCTTCAATGTGTGGGGATCTTCTATGCCTTGACCCATCAAAATTATACACTTTTTAATGTAATATTTTATAATCCAAGGAATTAACACCTTATTGTTAAGGATACTCATAATAATTTTTGAATTAAACTCTACCATGAAATTGCTAATATTAAAAAACATTCACAATGAAATGACACTATCCATTTCCCTTGTTTTGGATCCAATAGAGTTGCTCATTATATATAAGGAATTGTAACAAATGATCAAAGAACCTCTATCATCACACAATAATACACCTCCTCTCATCTCTCTACGTACACAAAAACTATGAACATTTAATCCATTCTCATATCATGTGGCCCTCCAGGTAGCCTATCTTCCTTGTAGGGACCTATTTCCTTCTTCAAAGTAATTTTTGTTCCCTATAAACACCCCATGATGGAGGTTAAATACCTCCCTTAATCTATAATCATGACAAATTATATTACTAGTGATATCTTCTATAATTGAATTCCATTGTGAGAAAAATACATGTCATCTCTCACCATGTCCCTTGTATCCAAAATCAAATAGCACACTACCATAAAAACCATCGACCAATATTTTATGAACAATCCATACTTCCTTGCCTATGAAACCCTAATATTATAAAATTTATAATAGACTTCACATGCACTAAAATACTATCCTGATGTCATATATTCTCTTAGATGAAACAATCCCACTAACCTTTGATGAAAAGGTATAATGATGATTTCGAAGTATGGTTATCACAAAACCAACTCCATTAGGACAATATGATCTCGTTTTTCTATAAACTATCATTTATGGTTGCAACCATGTTTCTCACCCACAAAACTATAAAGTTTTTTTAGAGTGTATCTTCTTATACTAAAGATTACTATCCGAATCATCCTTATCCCATTCTTCATGCATCAATTCACATTAGTCCTTTTAACTAAAAATCACAGATAATGAATCCATAAAAATGAACTTGTCATGCTCATTAACCATGGTTATATTCACATGAATGATCCTTTTATCCATGTTGATATTAGTTCTGATAAAATTGAGTTGAATTATCACCTCATGAAATAAAAAATCATGAACTAGGAACATATAATGAATAGTTTGAAACATCTCTATTTATCTGTCCAATCGACAAAGTCATCATTTCCTACGGCCCATTGAGCCCTATACTTCCGAATATCCATGTGTTGGATCACGAAACACACAAGGATATAAGGTTTCCTTTAATTATCATACTACCTCTCCAATCTTCAATATATTTTTATTGTATGCATTTTTTCTAGAAGTATATTACTTATATGATTTCCCAAGACAAATTAACTTTAATGCCATGAGTAGTGTCTATCACATTAAATTGTTTGAAATCCCATTCCTCCACTATATTTTCCTTTCTTTACCATAATTTCTAGGGACAGATCACTCTTTTATTGTATTCTCATATAAAAGAATTCATGGTTTTTTTCAAGCATGATGATGGGTCCATTTGGTGATTAGATAATGGATAAAATGATCATAGGTATGGATGTAAATATATTTTCCACCATCACAATTCCCCCCACCCAAATAATAAAAATATGTTCTTCCAGTTGTATATATTCAAAATAATCTGTTAAATTAATTCCTTAAACAATATATTACTCATCTTTATATCAGATATAGGAGCTCCAATATAAACCATCAGGAAGCATCACCTATAACTACTCAGTTTATTCTGTTTGATCTTCCACTATTGTTGTGTGTAATTCCTTGGTAAATAGACATTTCTCTTCCCTTTATTGAATTGGTTCCTACTCTATAAGCTGTAATCCTCAAATATCATATTAAATCAATTAATAGACATTTTCCTTCCATTATTAACAAAACAAAATTTCATCATCAAACATGACATAAGAGACAATTTCTCATTTCTATCTATTCATGTACGATAATATTATTCATTTATCTAAGTAGAATTTTATGATTCTAGTAAGAGCATGTTGTGTAAGGATAAAATTTGGGGTAAATACTATATCTCGCTACCATAACACAGACACTATCTTAGAGAATACAAATCTCTTCCCCACAATTGAAATGGAGGTCCAATGTGACAAATATAATCTAAAAAAATTGAAAACCTACTCCTTAAAACCAATCCACCTCATTACCCCTAAAATTAATCTCTACTCGATCTGGTCATATGATTTATCCAAGTCAAACATAATCTTTAATTTCGAGTGAAAATTTTAATTATTAATATCATCCACCATATCCTTGGAAATTATAATCACCCCAATATTCTTTAGCTTTTCATGAATCCATGTTACTCCACTTGAGATGTTTATCTCCATAATTTATTAAAAGTATAAAAAAAATTCATTGATGAGATTATATGAATTTACTCTAGTATAAAATTAAGAACTTCCATATTTATAAAATTTGGAAATTTAAAATGGATTATGATTTTTTTTAATGTTCTAATATTAATGTTTTAAAACATCATATTGAATCTTGGGATTCTTGGAAATAAATGGGAAGAATACATGAGGTTTCAATTGATGTTTAAATTTCCAAGTTTAGTGATTTATTGGTTTTCTTCAATGATATAAAGTTTTAATAAGAATCTCCACTACACATCTTATGTGTCTTGTATATTTTATATGGATATGAAGAAGTTCATAATAAAAATTTTTGTTCAAATAATTTTAGAATGAAATATATATATCCTATTGGAGGATATTTTTATTTGAACCCAAATGAAAAATGGAAAAAAAAATAAAAGGAACACCTACAATTTTTATGAGGAAGAACATTTAACAAAAAAATAGATAGTGGAGATCATGGGGATATATCATGTATATAATGAACCTTTCATTCAATTAATTATAATTTCCATTTATATAAATGAACGAAACCCCCAAAACATTATTTTCCTATTAAAATGGTGAAAATATAGATAAAATAAAGAGGGAGGTGTTTTATGTGGTTTGGTTGGAACTGATTAATCTATGATAATTAAATCTCTAAAAGAAAATTAAAAAGAAATTTTGATACAATATAATAAAGTTAAAAAAATTATTTATCATATAAAAGGAAACTATTAAGATGTTGAAATAAACCTTATAAATATACACATTGGAAGAGAAGAAACAACATAACTTATAAGATCTACATGATATAAGAAAGAGTAAAACTGATTATCTTAGTGTTTTATTACTGGGAAATATTTCAAGAAACTATGTTATTCATTTCTACTTCAAAGGTAATATTTTATGTGGTGGTATTCGTAAATAATTAGTTGATAATTTCATAAATTAATATTCAATAGAATTGGGAACCTATTTAATGAAATGTAATTCAATTTTCATGTTAAATTCTTGAAGGATTTAAGGATGTCAAAGACTCTCTACAGTTGAGGAAGGAGAACAACTTTGAATGAAATGACATCCAAGTGTGTTATTTTTTATCTACATTAAAGGAATAAGAAATATAATACTAGCTAGTGGTATGTTAGTTTGAAGAGGGGAAGTGGGATATAGATTATATTCATATGAGTAATATTGTGATCACAAAAACACTAATGTGATATGGTCTTTAGTGTTTTATGAGGATCCATTGGAAACTCAAATTATATAAATGATAATAATTATAGTTGAAAATATATGACTTTGACAACCCCATAAAAATAATAAGTAGGATTAATTGGAGGACCCAAACTGTGTAAAAAACATGTTCCACACTTTATTTTTAGTTTTTCATTTAATATATATATATTATAGGTTTAAAAGAGGATACATTTTTATTTACCAAAATTACAGGTTTGAAAACTAAAGGGGTAAAAATAGGAAAAATATATGAATTTAATTTTAAAATTTAAAAACACTTAACTCACACCCCCCAGGTGTGTTTGACTAATCCAATATAACTTTCAAATGGTATCATAGACTAGGATCCCTATTATTAGATCTATTTTGAAGGCCCAATTATTTTTTCCATAATATATAAAGTGAAGATTCTAAATAGAATATCCTCATATGGAAGTATATATTCGTATCCTTATCATGACTAATTTATAGGCTTCATCTATGAAATTAAAAAAATAAATAAGAATGAGTCCAAACATCAAAGAAAATTATTGAAGAGAATCACAAACAACCAGTATATAAATGTAGTTAGATAGGTGAGTGCATTGATATATGTAACAATTATGATTTCTCTAGTGAAACAATATCAAGTTGTGATGTAGAATAATTTAATATATCACTAATTGATTTATATTTTTTAAGTTAATGAATAGTTTAAGAAACACCCCATTGAATTTTTCACATATATATTTTCATATATCAAAAGGATACGTGATGAGAAATCATGGCTAGAAAAAGAGGATGATTGAATAAATTTCACATCTTAGTATTTATTTTAGGTATGAAATGATTCATTGGATTTTTTTCTATCTCATTTTGATAAAATATACAAAAACTATCTCTTTGAAGGGGATACATCACTGTTTTAAAAATTCCTGGAGTGAACATGTCATTCTTATAATGAATAGTCATGAAATTAAGACTATGTTTAAGTGAAAATGGTTCTATGTGTTAACCACATATTCTTCTTCTGAACCAGATTACTTGAATAGATTCACACTATGAATCCTGGTATTACACTATGAACCTATTTGTTAATATATGAAAATTTTTGGTTTCCCAATTTTCTCTTTGTTCTATTTATCCTAATTTATCCTCCTATTTACTAGTATTAATCCTTGAAGAACCTATATAAGTACCCACTATTTTTATACACAGATATTATATCATAAAATATGATTATTCAATTGATTATACAAAACCATGCATGTTGACCATAAAGTTTTATTGTCTTTGGATAATAGATAAAAAATATTCTTATTATATGAAATATTTTTAACATATCCCATAATGATCTTCCAATTTTTTTAAATTCATATAAATACCCTAATTAAAATTTTCTTCATAAATTTGGGAAATTAAGAATAACAAAAGGTGAGATCAAATGATTAGTAAGGGTAAACATGGGAGATATCAATAATCACATATGTATAAAAGAGGAATAAGGTTATCATAACATGAGATTAACATTTGAAAATGATAACCTACATCTCATAGAACATAAACATGAGTCTTTTTATAAAACATGGTAGTTCATAAGATATGAGTAATAGAGGAATCAAATATCTTAAGCCATGATAACATAACATTAGCATAAGAAATAGATTTTCCTTATACGCATAAGAATAAAAAATCATTTCCTTCGTAGTAAAGCATCATTTCCAATATTATCATAGTGGAATGGGTTAACTCCCTAAACCATATTATTATACAAGGTTCACTCCAAATTATATCATTGAAGAAAAGATTACCTTACTAAACTGGGTTCATCCCCATTCCAGTCCTCTTTATCTCATAAGATATTAATATTTACACAATTAATTGGATGGATATATATGTCTCAAACATGAAATAATGAAAATAATACATTCATTTTTCACATGATCACAATAAATTCATCATATCATAACTCATGAAAATAAATTGGATTCAAAAACATTTCATTATAACATAACCCATGGAAATGAAATGGGTTTCATAAAAATTTCATTATAACATAAACCATGGAAAAAGAAATAAGATTTAGAAAATTATTTTCATTATAGATATAAACCATCTAGAAAATAATCAAGATTCTATAATTGGAACATATCCCCTATAAAGGTTAAGTAACATCAAAGGTTTTTTTTTCTTAGATAGAAAAGTATTTCCACAGATCACTTGGAACATTTCTTATGAAAAATAAACTTTCCACTTTGGGAATCACATTTTTATAACAAGAAATTAAAAAAAATATTTTGATGATATTTTTTTTGAAAATATCATTGGAATATTATAATGGAATATTAAAAATATTGAGTGATTATAATGGTATTAATTAATTTTTATGTTTTATAAGTTTGAACAAATATTCCTTTCACATTTTTTGTAAAAAGCCAAAAGAACCACTTTAAAAAAAATGGAAAAATGATTCCATTTTTAATAAAATTTCTAAAATTAATAACATATCAATAAATTTAAATAGAAAATAATTATAATATAGTAAAAAAATTCATTAGAAATTTTTTATAAAACATGGATATAGAATAAATAGTGTTTTCGAGTGAAGAGAGACGTAATGTCAATTCTCCTTATAAACATTATTTTTGAATCATGACTACATAATGAATGGAAAATTGAGTGAAACATGTATTTTAATTGAATAACCTCATTAGAATAAAATTAATATGTTTATTTAGTGATATATAGTAATATTTCATCATTGGAATCATAACCTTAAATAATATTGATAAACAACGAGACTATAACATAAATATTTTACCACTTAGGTACCTATTAAATCATAATCCCCATGAAAATAATAAACTTATATGAATATTATTATCCAATAATATTATTGAGAATAATCATAAAATATATTCAAGGGTAGTATATACACTAAACAAATGAAATAAGTGGTGAATATGGCATTTGTCCAATAAAAATAAAAATGAGACGAAAATCTATTACCGCTTTGGAAACTGTTGAATCATATGGTCCATTAAACAATGTCATAAAATTAAAAAAATTATCATGAAAATATGATAATTTATTATATAACATTTCAAAGTGTAATTATATACACCACAGAAAATAAGAAATTTGTGAATATGTCATATGTCTCACAGAAATAAATGTGAGACTAGAAATCAGTTACATAAACTATGGACTTTATTCATACGCATTTGAACAAACTTTCTAATAAATATGGGTTTATTATATATATATTATAGAAACATAATCATATATATATATTATCATTCATGATTTAATTATGAAATTTTAGTATCCTTTTATTAATAATTCCTCGATAAAATCACATTTCGGGTAATAACTACATCATTTTTCATGTATGTTTTGGTTTAGTATTTTTGTTCCTTTTGATTTTATCATGGTTAAATAATCTCGATAATTTTATAAATTATATAAATATGATATATATTCATTATATATTTAGTTATATTAATCCATGAAATTTATATATAGAAAATGAATTACACTGGTCATAGAGTGGATATGTCATATATACACATGAACGTTGTTTCAATTTTCTAACAGGATAGAACAAAAGAAATATAAATATTAAATATACTATAAATAATAGTTTTTATATCATAAATATTCATTGAATATGACCACCTGACCATCCATCTCAAAATAAAATGAAAAATGTATCATATCACTTCGTGGAGGCGGTATTGCACACATACGCACGAGCAATTTAATCGTTTTCCTACAGATTTGAAGGTAAGAATATAGATGTGATATTATAATTATATGGTATAATTTTTTCATAAATATAATATAAAAAATTTAAATATGTCATTAATTCCAACTATTAAAGGAAGTTATCGAAAAAAAATTACATCGGTTTGTGAGGTGGTATTATTTTCATACACACGATCGATAGTTTCACTTACCATTTGACATAAAGGGATATGTATATTTTTTATTAAATTAAAATAATAACATAAATATTTTCTTTATAAACTAATTTTATCATATCATCATAGTTTATGAATTTTTATGTGTATGGAATAATAAATAAAAATAAAATGATCGGTTAAGAAAGATACATCTTCTTCAGACAACCTCCTAAAGATTGAACCAAAATCCTTATTGGGAGGGATTACAAATAAAAATAATGCCTCCAAGATGTGGTTATGGAATTAATTAATTAATTTTGGTTGTTATTTTACAAAATAACATTTTAATTGATAATAGGAGGGGTTATGGGGTTCCATTGATCAGTGCGGCAGAGGCCAGACATTGAATATTATAAAAGAAAAAAGTGTACCCGCATTTTAAACATGCAAAAAGGATCCAAAATTGATCATAATAGAAAATTATATATTATAAGTTCTAAATATTTCTATAATATATTATTTTGAAATGTTTTTAGGTTATTTTAGCTATTCTCATTGTTTTTTAATCCCCCAATAAATTCATTTTAACCTTAATAATGGTAATTAATTTTTAATTATTTTATTATTCATTATGACCAAACATAACGTATACCATATAATATAATATTAATTAATGTGATTAAAAATATTGAATTCATTTTTTCAAATTCAATTCATATTTGTGGTAGAATGTAATTTAATATTAATCCCCCAGACTAAGTGAAAATGTGGTTTTCCCAAAAAACATAGGTATAGAATGTTTGAATATCAAAATACAATTTAAATTTTATTTAAATAAACTGAATGGAATTAATTATAACATAATAAATAGAATTTTACTTTTAAACCATATTAAAACAATATTTAACTTTTAAAATTATTTAAATGAAAAGTCACTTTTCTATAGAGACATTATTTTTCACTATACATATAATGATTAATCTTTTCAAAGAATTATTAAAAAATTAACTCTATGTTCATTTTAAAATTATGATTTTAAAAATGAATTATGTTTTATCAAATAAATTTTATAAATATTGAAAAAATAACTTTTTATGTTTTTTCATAACATTTAATGAAAATCATTTATTCAGAAAATGTATTTTTGAAGGATATTTTCAACTTTACCAAAAATTAAGTACATTTTTGTCAATATGCATTATTTTTATAAAAACATAATATTTAATTTTAAAAATGTGTTTATTAATATTCATACTTGTAAAATTAATGGCTATGATATAATGGTCATGTTTATGTAATAATATTTTTAAAATTTTATCAGGCTTCGATAAATATTGGTGTTACTTGTAAAGCAAGCTATCGAGGAAATTTAATTTATTTGAAAAATATATTTCATAAAATATCATGGTGTTGAATTTTATCCCCCTTCAAATTAATTTCACCATCAAAATTAAATCACATGGATAAAAATAAATTGGGATACTTCTACCTCATCATATTCTCAGGTTCTCATGTAGCTTCATCAAGCTGGTGAATTCACTATAAAATCTTAACCAAGTTAGTGGTCATGTTTCGTATAACATTTTCTCTATGATCTAGTGTCTCCAACGATTATTACTCCTATGAAAAATCATGACATAATGGTATGAATTTTTATTTTAGTACATGTGAAGGATCATTTGTGAACTACCTCGGGAGAGATACATGGAACACATCATGGGCTTAAGAGAGGCTCAATGGAAGAAACAAGCAATAAGATACCATCCCTACAAGATCAGGAATCTAAAAAAGGAAATATGTACCTAGGGATTATATTTCCTTTATTCTCAAATATAATTACCCTATTTCATGTATAAATTCATAAACAAATCCCACCAACATCAAATTCAAGATCACCTTGACAATTACTAGAATTATTTTTCTATCCAATATGGGTTGCCTTATTGTGTTTTTGAAAGGATATAACTTTATTTTATATTCAATTATCAAGATTTGGTATAAAAATATTTATATCTCCAACTTCATCTCACCATGACAAATTTCTACACTTCATTCAATATAAGGCTTCATAAAGAGTCATATAGATGAATGAGTGAATGTAATTGTTGTTATAAAACTCAACTAGAGGAAAGTGTTGACCCCAAAAACCTTTTAAATCCATCGAAAAGGTCTCAATATATAATATAGGGTTTTATTTTTTCCCTCAGATAATTTATATATCTATGAATGATACAAAATATTGAAACCTAACTCTGTATCTAGATCCTTCTGAATAATTTTTCAGAATATTGAGGTAAACATCAGATCAAATTTAGATACAATAGGTTATGGTACATTGGGTATACATATCACTTAACTTGTGTATATACTATAAATATAATTTAGAGATAAATATTCCACAATAGTGATAATGGGTTCTGAAATTGTATGGAAATTTACTAAAACTCATATAGAATCATTCCCTTTATAGGTTTTGGGACGTTCGATAAAAAAATACATGGTGATACGTACCCATTTCCATTATAATATAAGTAATGGTTTCAACATCACCTTATAATTTTATCTCCCAACCATAGATTTCTTTGATACAAATAAAAATGATAAAAACTCTTCAATATCTCTCTCCATGTCATCCCACAAGAAATACACTTCCAAATCTCTATACATATTTGTACCTGTAGGATGAATATATAATTAAGAACTATGAGATTCCTCTAATAACTCCTTATTTAAATAGTGTGTGGATAGAAAACATACAAAGTTCCTAAACCTTATCATTCCATCATATTCAAGTTTAAACTCAAAAACATTTCATACCTTCTTCTTTAGTTCAACATAATCCTTCTATTCCTCTCTAATATTCACTTGATTGTATGGTTGAACATGTGTTTGGGAAGGATAATATTTTCCCATTTTCATCATGATTTATATATCTATCCTTTAAAGATATATGAATATTGGATCTCTTATGATCCTCATCATAGATAAGAAAGTGTGATTCTTTCAACTTGAAGCATTATCCAACTTTTTATCTTTCCAAGGGTGCTAATTTATTGAGAAATCAAAATATTTAATCATCTCCATACATCTTATCTTGTGCATGTTTAAAACATTCTATGATAATAAAAAAACATCAATTATTAGAATATATATCTCATATTTATCCATAAATATAATTCATTTATATATTTATTGAAAAAATTACATTAGCTAACTCTAAATCATGTGTTGGGTAATTTTTTAAATAATCATTGGATTTCCATGAGGTATAACATTGGGAAAAAACCCTCAAGGCATCATAGAAGCATTTTTTAGGTGATTGTGTTTGTTGACAAAGTGGACAACTATGATTTGATTGTTGACAAAGCAAACCATGGCATACAAATTTGTTGATAAAGGGGATTTCATGGTGGAATGTTGAGTTCAAGAGCTGTGGTCAATGATCCATGTTTCATCCAAGAATGTAGAAAAAGGAATGGATGATCTGGAGGCAGTATAAAAATAAAATATACAAGGTGGCACCATTTTCCAGTGTTTGCCAAATTTTTGGGCCTGAAAATCAACAAAAGGAGAAAAGTGGTTTTCGCAAACAGACTTGTGCGCCCTGTACTTGAAGGAGAGGAAACTTGCATGCCTAATGTTTTTCCAGATCAGAAGGTCAAAATATGGCAAATGAAAGTGGGTCGTGCGGATATTTGGTTGGTCGCGCAGGTGACTTGCGCGCCGAGAAAGGATTTGCACGCCAGTTCCTAGAAGGATTGGAAACTTGTGCGCCTGTTGTTTATCAAGATTAGAAGATCAAAATATGGCAAAGGAAAGTGTGTCACATAGGTATTTGGTTTGGTCATGCAAGTGACGTTTAGGGGAAGAGACCTGCACGCCGAGACTTGCGCATCGAGGGGTGATTTGCGCGCCGCCACGCATGGTGACCAAATGCCTATAAATACAGAACCACCCCTCCTCATTTCCTATGGAGTTCAACACTTAGAAAAATCAGATCTCCCGTCACACAGGTGTGGTGGTCACACAAGTGGTGTGTGGTCACGCAAGTGGACTTGCGCGCCAGTGTTGGAAGTTGGGCTCCAAGTGTAAGTTGCGCGCCTGAGGTGGTTTGGGCAAGGAATTAAGTGAGTCACGCAGGTTTGGAGTTGCAGAAGATTGTGTCACGCAAGTGTTTTAAGTGACTTTCATGTCAGTTGTGACTTGCACACCGATACTTGTGCAGCGGATTAGACTTGAATTCCAAGTAAGGTTGATTCCCTGGTAGTGTTTTAGAGCTGCGTGGAAGCTAGAAGTTTCCCCGATACCTTCGGTGCAAAGAGAGATTCATCTACAGGTGAAATTTGGACTTCAAAAGAGAATCTAAATACAGAGGAAGATGCATTTCTTCATGAAAATGAAGAGACCTATAGGTCTATAAACTGTTAGTCGATCCTTTCTGGAGAAGTGATTGAAGGAATAGGAAGAAGGTAATCCTCTCCACCGACAGTGAGCCAGAGAGAGAGAAACAGGGTGTGACCCTTGGGAAAGTAGTGAGTTGTCCCTAAACCTTGTAAAGGCAGTGAGCCTGGGACAGAGTGACTATGCCCGAACCTTGTAATCCACAGCTATTGAATATTAGTGCAATTTGGTATGACCTAAAACATGTTGTCATATTATTCTTGGACGTATCCCTTAGCAGTGAACCAAGTAAAAATTGTTATCTCATGTCCTTGCATTAATTTCTGATTATATCAAGCAACAAGAAAGAGATAGAAGAGTTTTTTTCTTAACAGTGAAACAAGATCAGAACATGCTTTAATTTTAAATTAATGATACCCTGATTCACCCCCCCCCCTCAGGGTATTCATCCCTATGGACCTAACATATAATATATAACCAGGTCATTATAAATGGGAACACATCCAAGTTCCTTCCTTGATGCATCACTATAGATTAAAAATACTTCGGTACTATTGGTTACAGTAATAAAATGTGTGATGTTTAATACTCACTTTAGTTACTTGAATTATTCCTCACATTCATCCACCTAGAGTAAATTGGATCCCTTCTATGTTATGTTAGTGAGTGGATTGGAGAGTCCTGATAAATTCTTAATAAACCATCGATAATATCCATACAAACAAAAATGAATTAGTATCTAATTCGTAGTGGTTGGTTTGGGATAACATTCAACAACTTCAGTCTTTGAGGGATCTATAGATATACCCTCGCTTGAGATTATATGGCCCAAAAATGAAACCTTTGGTAAAATAATTTATACCTAGTAAATTTTCCATACTACTTATCCTTCTTCGGGGTCTTCAGCACAATCCTAAAATAATTTTGTTGTTCTTCCTTTATCCTTAAGTAGATACAAATATCATCAATAAATACTAAAAAAACTAATCATGGTAATCTCTAAGGACTTTATTCATTAATTATATGAATATAACGGGGGAATTAGTAAGAAAAAATGAAATCACTATATATTCATAGTGTCTATACCTTGTACAGAATGTTTTCTTGTGTATATACTCCTTATTTACCCTAAATTGATGGTATCTAGATTGAATATTGATCTTGGGAAAGTATTGACCTCCACAAAGTTGATAAAAGAATTCATCAACATAGTGTAGTAGATACTTTTTCTTTATTATGATATTGTTTTTCTTTCAGTAATAAATGAAAAGTATCTTCAATCCGTATTTCTTCTTGAAAAACTAATATTTTCACCCCATGGTGACATGCATGTCATTATAAATCCTTTATCATGATTAAATTAGTGATTATTCTTGGATTATTACATCTGAATTAGGTCCATTTCATATGAAGTCTTTGAAATAGTTATGGAACTAGGTATGAGTTATATTGAGAACAAAACATCATGATTTGGTTTAATACTAGGAAACTATTCTTTAAATAAATAAAAAAAACTCCCAAATAATAGGTATATTATCAATGGTGGGTTTTTCCCCAACCATATAAGATAAACAACCCGTTTGAATAGGAATAAATACCCATAAAATGGATGTGATCTCCATCAAAGGATCATATCAATCATTGAACTGGTAAACAATAATTGGCTAGTTTTAAATATCAATTTTGGATTCCATTACTAGGAAATTGATTTGGATGTTATATATAAAAATCCAATCCATACCTAAGATAACATCATATTCAAGTATGTGAAGAATCTTGAGGTTTACTGAAAGCATAATCCCTTAAATTTTCTGCTAGAGAGGAATAATAGACGTGAAATGTGATAATCATGGCATCATGGGATTTTCACTACTAATTCAACATTAAATCATTAGGGTTCCATTTTTATACCCTCAGTAAATTTTTTAGATATAAAATATTTATTAGATCTAGATTGAAATAATACATTTAAAGTTCTAGATTATATGGTATGTATTCATTTCACCACATAATTTTTTCACCACTCATCAAAAATAGTGATCACATGAGATTTTCCTTTACCTCTCATATTAAGAAGTTATTTATGTCAATAATCATCATTGTACATGATATTTTTTCATTGGTTAGTATAATTCCCATACTCTATTAAATTGTAACACTAGAGTGTGGGTGATGTATTTTGAGAATATTTATATCTATTCATTTCAGTAGATTAATTTTTCATATAACTTTAGAATTTGATTTCCCAATATCCTTCCTTTACACACTTAAATTATTTATCTATCCTCTTAAGATAATTTACTACATGTTTTCATCCACACATTAGGAATGACTGAATTCTCATCTTATACTCTCCATGTTTTTTATATTTTCATATTTATTCCATCTTTCTTTTCTTATTAAAACTATGATATTAAGGCGTAAATCCAATCTACATTTCCACCTTGATAGCACATCAAAAGATTTCTTCATAGCTAATGAAATTTCTTCTAGAAAATTCTCTTTGGTGACTTGTTTTGAATCCTCTAAATTATTGATCAACATTACTTTTAGGTAGGATGAAAAATACTAGAATCATACATTACAAGCCTTGTAAAATTTTCCTCATAGGTACCAACAAATTCGTAATTTTTTTACATTTGCTGATGTAATTCTTTCTCCATTTTTATACTAAGAATATGCGGAAAGTAATTATATGAAATAAGTTCTTAAACTCATCTCATTGCATGGTGTAATTTTCATCTTATTGACCCATATTATTGATAAGTTTCACCAATTGATCCACTTTCCCTTTTGAATGATAGACATCCAGAATGAATTTGTCATGCTCTGAAAATTTGATAATGGATTATTTATTTTCAATGGTACTGATCCATTTCTCAAAAATCATTTCATCAGTGGTCGTTTGTAATTATTAAATGATTCATATATTGACAAATATGTATGATCATAGCAATGACATTTCCCATTAAAACTACCATAAATTTTGGTTTATTAGGAGGATAATAATTTAATTTTCCATCACATTCAACATTAAAATGATTGTTTCAGGTTACATCCATAAAATACAACCAAAAATAATAATTAAGAAATAATAATCATAGTGTGTAACCACATAATCCTAAAAATCATTTATAGGATGTCTGAATAATTAAACCTTATTTTCAAACTTTTATACCTTAGGATTAACCTAGTTCATTCATATTCATCATCTATTCAACTCATTTATGCTGGTGGGAAATAAGTTTATTAATTCTAAAATAATATCCCCTAGAAGTGTCAGACTTGGTGTGCAGTATGCGCTGTTATCATGAACTAGGTGATGATTGAGTATAATCCCAATTCACCATTTTTGGAGTTATTACCCATTGGCATGTATGTTCTCGAACGACATCCACTTGTAGTATCTAGACAAGGATGTAATTACTTGGAAACCACTCTCTATGTCCTTCACCAAAATTCTAGGATTTTTTCATACACATTGAATTTTCCACAGACTTATCCTTATATATATCCTTAGAAAAATCCACAAACATATACATAAAGATATCCTTAAACATATAATTAGACATATCATTAATCATATCCCTAGGGATCTCATTAATATTTTACCATCCTAGTTTAAAAGGATATTTAAACCTATATTTTGATGCCAAATATATAGAACCAGTATTTTCATACATATATACCACATCTTAAAATATGATTATTCATTTCATTATACAAAAACAAGAATGCTGGGCCTAAAGGTTTATGGTATTTTGAGACAATATAGAAAATATACTTATTTCTTGAAAGATATTAAACATCTCCCATAAATATCTTCCCATTTAGTACACTACATAGACATACCCTACTGAAACCTTTATTCATAACATGTGGAAATGGAATTCAAGAAAGGGTGAGATAAAATGAGCAATACGGGTAAACATGGGACATAACAGTAATCACATAAGAATAAGATGGTCATGATGGTATGATAACATGATCTAAAATTCTTTAAAACCGTACCCTACATATCACTGATTGTAAACATAATTCATGGCATAATTGTTTCTAGTACATTAGACATGAATCCTAAATTCGTCAAAGGACATAATCCATGAGATCCTAATATTGGCATAAGACATAGAGTTTTGGTATACATTGAAGAATAGAAAACTATTTTCGTAGTTTTTGAGGCTCATTTCCATGTATATCATAGTGTAATGGTTTCACTCCCCAAGCCATCGTAGTGGTCAAGGTTCATGCCCAAGACTGTCATAGTGGATAATGTCACTCACTAAACTAGGTCCACTCCCCCTTCTAGTCCTATTTATCTCATGATATATTAAAATTTACCCAATGCATCGAAGAGGGATATAGGTCTCACCCATAAAAAATTAAAAGTATAAATACATGTTCTACAATATTACAAAGCATTCTTCATATCATAACACAAGAAAAGAAATGTTTTTTATAAAAATTTCATCATAAAATAACCAGTGGAAAATAAATATGTTTCATAAAAATTTGGTAATTTCATAATATCATAATCTACGGAAAAGGAATGGGTTTCATAAATATATTATCCTAATAAACATAAAAAATAGTTAGAAATAATAATTATGGTATCATCTTATCATAACCCCAGTGAAGATTAAGTATCAACAAACGATTTTATCTTACGTGGAAAATTATTTTGAAAAATCACTTGAAACATTTCTTAAGGAAAATAACATTTCAATTTCAGAAATAACCTTTTCAAAAAAATTAACAGAAAATTGTGTAAATACATTTATTAGAAAATATCATTGGTAACATATACTAAAATAATTAAATCATATATTGGTTATGGTGGTGGGAAATATTGGTCATATCGTACAAGTTAAAACAAATGTTCCTGTCATATTTTTTATAAAAAATCCACCAAACTTCATTCTGAAAATGAAAAAAAAGATTCCATTTTTAAACGATTTTGTTAAAAATAAATAATTGGTAAAAATATATCTAAAAAATAATAATATAATTGTAAAAAAAATTTCCAAAATTTTTATAATAACATGGATATGGAAGAAAATGGGATTTTGATCAAAGATAGAAATACAGTCAGTCTTCCTTAAAATATTATTTTGGACCCTTGAGTACATAAACAACTGAAAGTGAAAGTAAAGCTCGTATTTTAATGAAATAACCATATTAGAATAAAATTTTTGACTATCTTGATAGTTATATCATACTATTTGATCATCATAAGAATAATCACAAACAATACTAATATACAAAGAGACCATAACTTAAAACACTTACCACGTTGGAATCTATTGAATCATAAGCCCCATGAAAGGAATTAAAATATATGGATTGTTATATCCCATAAAATTAAAGATAATAATAATAAAATATATTTATGGGTAGTACATTCACCATTAAAAATAAATAAGTGGGGAATATGGAATGTTTCCCACAAAAATTAACGGGACATGAAAATACATTACCACTTTGGATACATTTGAATCATTTTTACCATTAGAGAATAAAATAAAATGAAACCTTAAATGTCATGAAAATAGGAATATTAATGATATAACATGTAAAATATGCAACATATACTCCACATAAAAGAAGCGAGTGATGAATATGTAATATGTCAATTCCGCAATCTTTTTTTTTCTTTATTATTGAAAAAAAACATTGAGGGTAATTGGGGACCTATAGAAATTCCTCCAGCATCAAGTAACACACGCAAAAACGCACATTACACATTATAGAATTCAAATTTTAAAACAAAACAGAACCATTAACCATTCCAATATTATCAACTTCACCCTATTTTACAATTATAAAGATACCATCTATAAATAAAAACCCCAAATTCCAGCATTGACCAAGGAAACTATGTTTCCCGAGAAACCTACCATCGAGGACCACATCACCTCACTACCATCATCATATCACCTAAAAATAACTGTCAGTACCAAAAAATCATCATGTCACCAGGTTCACCCTTATCCTCCCATCACCTTTGACCTCTTTCTGACGTACACCTCCCGAGTCAGACACCATCGTCGCCACCATCTACTCCAATATTGCATATGTCTCTGAGAAATAGAAGTGAGACTAAAAATCCCTTACCTCAATTAAAAATCTTCTTCATACTCAATTGGAACCACTAGTATAATTAAAATAATATTGTTATACATATATTACAAAATAAAAATCACATATTTCATACCATATATTTCTTATTTATTACCTTTTATTACCCATTCTTTTACATTTTATTGGCAAAATTACATTTTGGGTAATAACAACTTTGTTTTTCATGTATTTTTTTGTATGGAATTTTTGGTCCTTTTAATTTGATCTCATATATATATCTCTAAAATATTATCCATGATATAAATATCATATATATTCATTAAAAATTTATTTATATTTATCTAATTAATTTTGAGATATAAACTGAATTTCACCATTCTTGGAGACAGTAGGTCGTACAGATGCCTGAATGTTGTTTCAATTTTCTCAAAAGATGGAAAATAACAGAGGTAAATATTAATTCACATTTAAAGAATAATTTTTATATCATATATATTAATTTAATCTATCCTTATTATTTTCCATGAAGAAATATAATGAAAAAATATTAAATCTCTTTGTGGAGGTCATGCTCCACAAGTAGGCATGAGTGATGCTATCATTTTCAAATGGATTTGAAGGTAAGAAAATAGGTGTGATATTATAATTATAAAAGAATAATTATTTCATATATATCACATATAAATATTAATCCATCATTAAATCCATCCTTGAGAGGTGGTGGTAGAAAAAAAATTACATTAGTTCATGAGTTGGTAGTTCTCCATACACACGATTGGAAGTTTTCCATCACATTTGACGAAAGAGAAGATGGATTTTGGATTTGAAATTAACATAATAAAATATCAGTATATAGGATATAATTATTTTATTATATAATACTGTTTAATTTTTATTTTATAGAGTTGGAAGAATAAATAATATTGAAATGTTCATTTAAGAATGATTCATATTCCTCAGACAACCTCCTTAGGTTAGCACCCAAATCCTTCATATGAGGGGTTCCTAATAAAAATAATTACTATAGTATGTGTGGAGAGTATAATGAAGGGATTTTTTCAAGTATTTTGTGATCCAAAATTCTTTGGAATTGTGATGTTGAGGGATAGGGGTTCCCTTTTATAAGTGGGGGAGAAGGGACACTTAGAATTTTTGAAAATAAATAGGCATACCCATGTTTTAAACATAATAAAAGAATATAAATTAATTATTATAAAACCTTATATGATATAATGTTAAAATATTTCTAGTAAATAGGATTAGGAGAAGTTTTTAAGTCTTTTTAACTTTTATATTTAAATTGAGAGGAATTTTATAATAAAAATAGTATTTTAACTATTATTTGAAAGATTAATATTATTAGGAAATTATTATAATTTTATTCTAAGATAATTTTTACATGATGATTTAAAAAATTAATTTTATTTTTTCAAATACATTTTCTAAAATTGAAAAAAGATATTATTTTTTCACTAAATGAATTTAAAATCATTTTTTGAGAAAAATGTATTTTTGATGAACATAAAAACAACACCAAAAATTGAGTTCTTATTTATAAATTTTTTTTCTTTATCTAAAACCATCATAATAAATTTTAAAAATATTTTAATTCCTATTCAAATCGCAAAATTTAACAGATATCTTATAAAAGTCATTTTTAAATAATAATATTTTTAATAGTATATCATGGTTTGTTAAAACTCAATGTTATGTGTAACATAATATATCAAAAAAAATTAAGTTAATTTGAAACAAAAATCATAAAATATTAGTGTTTTATATCCTCTCCCATATGGACCTCTCCACTAATTTACTTTTGGTGGGATTTTGGTTAGATTTTACCCAGGATCTTTAAGGATCATCATGGTGAATGTATTTCTTCATCTCCTATTGATCTTTCATCCTTGTTTCTTTGGATTTCAATTTACTTAAAGTATTTTTTAAGAAAATGTTTTTTTTATATATGGATATTTTGATGAGTATTTGTAATTTAAGAAGTGGTTTTAAAATTTTTAAATTCATGGTTTTATCTCTTGATATCTATGCTTAAATTGTAAAATTAATTGATGTGAAAAATATTTTATAGGAAAGTTTATGCTCAGATTTAGTTTTGTTTGTATTTATTGTATAAAGCCATATTTTTATTTACTTATCTCCATGTTGAATTTTTATTTTATTTTTTTTATTTATTTTGAAATATATATATTTATATATATATATCCGTGTGTCTGTGTGTGTTTTTATTCTATTATGGAAATATTGATTTCCATATTTTATTTCAGACAATGAAAAGTTATATTCTTGCATTTATATTACATCTATTTAAAAGTTATTAATATTTTCTGTTCTATAATATTATGAAAAGTTGAAATCCTAATATTTTATTCATTCAAATTGAGAATAATAGATTTATTTAATAACTTGTACTTATGAAACACTTGGTGGGACCCTATATAACTACAAATCTCTTTATTTCCTATTTAAACATTATTTATAAAATAAAATTGAACTTAAAATATTTCTGTATATTGAGAGGTCTAGTGTCTCTAGGGTCTAGGAACATTACATAACAACTTAAAACATGAAATACAACAACATATTTATTGAAAATTACTTTCACATGACCACAATATTCCTTCATACTTAACAATTCATGAAATTACCTAAGAAAATACATAATAAAGGGGTGAGCTATTAATCCCAGTAATGGAGTAACATGGAATAACATGAGGATAACAATACATGTTAGACAAGTCATATCAACAAGTCATAAAGGAACGTGAATAATAAGTCATGAATTATCATGATGATCATAACATGGGAAATGTGGTAACATCTTAAAACACTACATCATAAATAGCTACACGACTAATAATTTATGGTCGAAAAAGGTTCCATTAGGGTATTAGGTAAACCCTTTTCCCAACATGATGTATCATGATACTAAAAATTACCCAATTCATTATAGCGCTATCAGGTCACACCCTTCATAAAAATTTCAATATCATGATTAAATGTTCCACAGAGATCATATAACAAGGATTCATTCAACATCATAACTTTATTCCATTATCTATAAACGTGGAATACATACCTGTAAGTCCCCAATCAATAAGATTATGTTCATAATGGTGAATACCCTTTATAGGGAAATGGGTAAGGTATTCACTACAAAATTATTTTGGCATGGTAAATCGTGTGCAATTCCATCAGCCTAACAACATCATATAGAAATTCATAACATGGTTTGGTGAGAGCTAAAGGGGTCTCCAATCACATAGACATGAAATGGACAGTAAGAGGAATATTTATGAACATATACTAGCGTATAAAAAATGAAATTATAAGTAATAACATAAATGGGAGGCTTCATAAAGGAGATGGGTGGAATATCCCTTACAAATTTTTGCATAGTAAAAGGTGGTATTAAAGGATCATAGGTGGGTTTAATGGGAGTTAAAGCGAGCTCCCACCATTAATACATCAAATAGATGGTAAGGGGATCATGGAACATCATATCCCAGTATATGAAAATTTAATTTAGGAAGCATTATATAAAATAATTAGTTGAATTAAATTGTGAAGAGATAAATCCCATACTTGGATGTGTGACTTCAAAGGCTTGGGAGATGCTTCTTGGGAGTTGGGGTGCCTTTATATAATAAAGGAGATGAAATTCTTTATTATTTTGTGTTTGGACACTTCATAATAAAATATTAAAAACCACAAACCATTCCATGTTTTTTTCCAACGGTTTTTAGAAAAGGTGAGTGGATTATACTATTTTATATGTCTAAGGGACGAAAATATTAAAATAATTCCCTGGATTATATGGAGGTTAGTCACACACCCAAGATAATGATTTTAAAATATTAAAATATAATATATGTCTTGGATGATTCAATAAGGATTTATAAAATAGATCAAATACACTCAAAATGTTATTATTTTAAAGTAAAAAATTTATATTTGACCAAGGATACCCTTTTTATTATTTATTACAAAACTATGGGATCATTATAATGTCATAAAATACACTGTATATTTATATGGTATTTAATTTTTATCCAAAAAATCAATTGTCTTAGAAAATTATGAAAAATTCACCATTGGATAATTTTGAAATCCTCATTCCAAAAATAACTATCATTTTTTCTAAATAATTTTCTAACTATGTGAATTTTTAATTTTAAAACAAAAACCGACATTTATTGAAAATTGAAAGGTTTTGATAAAAATAGTTTTCAAATCATAATAACAATTACATTTGACTTCACAAAAAATATATGATCATTTATATTTAATGAAATTTTATTAATAATGAGATTTTATTAAAATATTATTTAATTATAAAATACATTAATTCATCAAAATAGATTTCTTAATTATATTTTAATATTAACCACAAATATTACTTATAATTTAAAATTCATTTAAAATTTAAAAATAATAGGGAGAAAAATATATTAATTATTATATAGAAAATAATCTACTGAATCTTTTTATTATGGTCTTGAAACATATCCATTTATTACATTGTTATATTCCATTAGAGTATGTTGTGAGATGGTGGGACGTTCATGGGTTTGTTCGATGAACATGTTTTGGGTAGTGATCTCTATGAGCATGAACTTATCCCAAAAATAGTTTCTATCATTCTTAATTTGTTGGATCTTGTCTTGGGGTTGAACTAGGGAAAATCCCAGAAATTCTATGTCCCTAAAAATATTTGATAAATTGGCTTCATAGGGTACAATCCTACTGGATGAGGCCCTTACTTCATTTGTTTGTGACAAAAGTATTTTTAAAACCCTATATTAATATTGTTCATTTCATCATTGTTCAATGTCTATATTATCATTGTCAAATATACCTAATTGTTAAAAATAAAAAGTATTGTAGGTGTTTTATATGTCTATAAGACATTAAATTATGTCAATATAAATGGAATTTTATTCCTAAATTTTTAGGTCGTTACAACCATCCCCCTCAGAAATATCACCCTCAATATTTTCATTTCCTACACTAAAACAGATTAGGGTAACTCTACTTTATCACTTTCTTTGGTTCCCACATTTCTTTTTCAAACTTGTGGTTTTCCACAACACTTTGATGAGGGGCATTATCTTATTTTTTAAAATGTATGTCTATGATCTAATATCTTCACAGGATTATTCTCATAAGAAAGGTCATTATCCAATGGTACAACCTATAGATTGATTACATGTGATAGGTCTGGTATATACTTCCTTAATAGGGATACATGGAATACATTGTGTACTTGAGGGAGGTTTGGTGGGAGTTCTAGTCAATATGCCACTGGTCTAATGTAATCAAGGCTATTAAAATGTTCAGTGTACCTTGGATTATACTACCCCTTTTTCCAAAATCTCATCAATATTTTCTATGATGATATACAGAGGATGACCATGCATCCAACATCGAACTCTACATCTCATCAATGATTGTCAACATATCCCTTTTGATGACTCTAAGAAGCTTTGATGTGATGTTCGATTGTCTTAACATTATCCACCATTTCTTCAACCATTTACAGACCAAGAAGTTTTCATTCACCAAAATCATCCCAACATGTCGATGTTCTAAGCATCTTACCATAATGTCCTCCATAAGGATCCATTTGGATGTGTGAGTGGAAACTATTGTTGTAAGAGAACTCCAATAAAAGAAGATGTTAATCCCATCTTCCTTTGAAGTCTATTGAAAAATCTATCAAAATTTTCTCCTGTTTTTGGATTGTACTCTCATATTGGATATTGGTTTGAGGTTGAAAAGTGTTAATGAAATTTATCTTAGTGATTAGAGAATATTGGATACTTTTCCCAATAATATATGTGAATCTGGGATCTCGATTGGAAAAAATCTATAATTGTACTCCATGAATCCTTACCACTAGTATGAGGTACATATGGGCCAGTTGATCTAGTGGGAAATAATCTTGAATAAAAATTAAGTAAGCAGTATTTTTCCGATGATCCACAACAACCCAGATAGCATTGTTTCCCTTGGATGTATTTGGAAGTCCAATGACAAAGTTCATAGTGATGTTTTCCCATTTCCATGTTGGTATGGATAATGGTTGCATCATCCCCTTATACTTATTCTATTCAGCCTTCACTTACTGATATACCAAGCACATTGATGTATATTCTGTGATCTCATTATTCATGTTATCCCACCAATAGTTATCTTGGAGTCTCAATGTATATTTGTGTTTCTAGGTGAATAGAGAAATTCGAATTATATGTGTCATCCAAAAGTTCTTTCTTTGACTCAGGATATTATGGAACACATAGTTTTGACCCAAATCTCACAATTCCTTATTCATCAACATTTAACTCTAATGATTTCCCTTTTTTGATAGTTTATACATTCTTCTGAATTTCCCACATCATCTTTTTTAGCATCCTGTAACACTTCCAAAAGAGAATTTTGAGTAATCATTTACAAAAGGATTGATAATGTTCTATTATTTATAATTCCCATGTCCATATTTATGAAGTATAAGAAGATAATATACTTCTAAATTATCATAAATTATATAATTGATAGGTTATTTCTACTTGTACCATTTGTTACCTTGTTCAATATCCTAGGATAGTAGTTGATTGCGAAGTCGTAATCCTTAACGAGCTCTAACCATATTCATTGGCGCATATTTATCTAATTTTTTGTGAATATATATTTCATACTTTTATGATCCCTATATATTTCAATCTTCACTTCAAAGAGATAATTTTTCTCGATTTTTAATGTAAATATCATAGTTGCTAACTCTATATCATGCATGTGATAGTTTTGCTTGAGATTTTTCAACTACCTTGAGTCGTGTGTAATGAATTTTTAATTGTTCATCAATAGACATACCAATATATTCTTTGAAGAATCCCTGAAGATTATAAAAGGTTCCCCACTTCTGGTTAGTGTGAGCACAGGGGCAGTGAGAATCCTCCTTTTCAACTCCAGGAATCTTTCTTTACATTCATCATTCCAAGAAAATTTGAATCCATTACGAGTTATCGTGGTAACAAGGTTTAGAAATCATGATAAATTTCACACAAATCGATGATAATATCCATTTAACCAAATGATTATATGGATATCTATCATATATGTTGTCCTTATTAATCCCTCATTTTTTTGTCTTGTAAGGATCCATAGATATCCCATTACTTGTGATGGTATTCGCCAAGAATGATACTTCATTCAACCAGAACTCACACTTTCTATACATTTCATATAACTTCTTCTTAAACAAGGTCTCTAGAAATGTGCTCATATTCTCATCCTGCTACTCCTGGTTTTGGAGTTTATTAGAATATCTTTTATGAATAATACCAAAAATTTGTCAAGGTAATCTCTAAAAACTCTATTCATAAACTCCTTGATGATTTTTTGATCATTAGTTAGTCTGAAAGGAATCAATATGAACTCAAAGATCTTGTACCTTTTCGAAAAACCATTCTTGGGGATATCCTTATTCTTCACCCTTACTTGGTAATATCCAGATCATAGATCCACCTTGGAGAAGTATTTTTCATCGCATAGTTGATCAAAAAATTCATCAATTTGGGGAAAATTTTACTTGTTATTTATCATGATTTTGTTGATCTCATGATAATCAATGAAAAGACACACTGACACATATTTATTCTTGATGAAGAGGACTGGTACACCCCATGGTGGAGAACTTGGGTGTATTAACCCTTTATCCAGATTCTTTGAAATTTGTTTCTTCAGTTTCTGAAGTTCCAAAATAGAAATCCTATAAGGAGTCTTTGATGTTGGAAATACCCTCTACTATTAGATTGATCGAAATCTCAACCTATCATCTAGGAGTAAGACCAGGAAATTCCTTGGGAAACACATCAGTGAATTCCCTCACTATTGGAATGTATTAATGAATGGTCCATTCCTTATACTCAATGCTTTGATCAAGATATTATTTCTCATAGGGAAATAATATACTTTCTTGAGATGATGGTACTGAAGAAGATTCATCCTACTCTTTGAACTTGTATAGAATCGAGCATCTCTTATCCATATGGAGAGTGGTTTTTCCTCTCATGGAAATTTATGTTGGATCGATATAGAGAAAGCCAATCCATTCCCATAATTTCATCAAATTACATGAAGGAATGTATGACAAGGTTCACTAGGATGTTTAGTCCACAAAGTTGGATAGGGGAGGAGTTATATTAATGTGATAAAATGATTTCCCCATTTTTTATCTTCTCTTAAATCTATACTTCCATTATTTTTGTCGGTGTTTGAATAGTTCTAATAAACATTCATGATATGAAGGAATGCGTATAACCAGAATAAACAATTATGTTCACTATTCTTGAATTATTAACTACCATAATGGACACAACATCATCGTTGGGATTCAATTTGGTGTTAGTGATGGAAAAATCATTCCCCTACTACCTTGGAGGTTGTTAATTACCTTTTAAAACCCTTGGATTTGGTAACTAGTTTGAAAATTTCCCTAGTTCCTTGAATTTGTAGAAATGAACAAAGAATTATAGGTAAACTGGGTTTTTCCTTCCCGCTGTCATATTGTAGAGTTTATCCTATCGGCAATCATTGTCCACGTTCCCTTACCTTCCACCCGTAAATCATTTCCTTGTTCCAATTAGGCAATTTTTATGGTGTTTCCTTCTACACCTTTGGAAAGTGGGGTGCAAGAATTTCTTAGCACCCCAAGATTTATAAATCAGACAACCAGATTTAAAGTCCACTTTCCGCTCCATATCCCCATTATACCCCTAAGATTCAATGATATACAACTTATCTTTAAGGGAACATCAGACAAGTTATTTGTAGTTATCAAAGTCAGGGATTTCCAAGTCTTTTTGTAGACTAGGTTTTTGCCTGCCAAAGAAGCAGAGAACCTTGAATTCATGGGTAATGAAAAGACCATTGGAGTTTCATGAATGTTTTGTGATCTCTTCTTCATACACCCCAATAGATTCATTGTCCTTTTTTTAGTGAAAGTAAATCTCTTTCTGTATTAAGACTGAAGGTATGGAAAAATATTTATCAGAAAAAAAATTGGAATTCCTTCCACTCCATTGTTTTGATCTCTTCCTGAGGATTCATATTCCTGATCATTTTTCACCACAAATCTTCCTTACCCTTTATAAGATAAACAGAAATGAGAAACTTATCATGATTAGAACATTGAAGGATATTGAAGATCTTTTCTATGGAATTTATCCATTTTTCCAAGATTAAAGGATCATATCATCGATTGAATGTATGAGGCCTTTGTCGCGTGAAGTTCCTGACTGTTGTTTGTTCTCTCTTAGAGGGGTTAGATGCTCCTCCTGGTCCAGTTTTCTATTGAAAACTTGATTAAAATGAGATATTATCATGAAAATATTTTAAATTCTTTCTCCCATATGGTTGGGAATCTCATTGTAGAAATCCTCACACTGCCCTTCACATTAGTTGTTAGTAGGATTCCTTTGATTTCCATTCATAGTCTAGAATAAAAGGAAAATTATAGATGATTATCTTAAGCAGTTAAACACATAAAGTTGAATCAAAAAAATTTAAGGGATAACTTATAAGTTACATTTATCTCCATAATTTTTGATTTTCTAGGCATCAGTACATGTTCTCCATGATCTACTTCATAACATATATTTCTATGGTATTTTTTTATTCCATTAATAATTGTTTATAATGTGTTTATGAATTTACCAAATCTTGTCCCCTAGGAGTGTCAAACCAGGTATACAGTAGGTCATGTTGTCATGTACCAGGTTACCCCAAGTCAAGACTTGAACATCTTGTTGAAGTTGTTACTCCTAGGTATAGTTGTTCCAGAACCACATCCACTCATAGTATCCAGACTTGGATTTATTTTCTTGATAAACCACTTTCTCTATACTCAAAAAATTTAGTGATTTTCTCTTACACTTAATAATATCTCTAAGAGTTTTTACCAGGGTTTTCTAATCCAAATCCCAATTATAATTAAGCCTATCCTATGATAACATCTATAATAACTCTTCTATTTATTTTATATCAAAACGTGATTTATTAAATAAAATTTCACTTACTAGAAATCAAAATATTGATAGATGTAATGAATTTTGGGTTTAAGAAAATTAAATAACAACATAGAATTTTAAATAGAAAAAATTATCACACATGACGATAGTATTCCTTCATACTTGACACTACATGGGATAACCGGAGGACATACATAAGAAAAGGACAGCTATAAAGCCCAGTAAGGGAGTAAACATGGCATAACAAGAGGATAAAAATACATGTTAGACAATCTATATCAATAAATAAAAAAGTAAAATGAATAATAAGGCATCCTTTAGCATGAAAATCATAATAAGGGAAGTGTGGAATAAAATTAGAACACTTTATCATAAACCTAAGTCAAAGCTACAATGCCAATACTTCATGGTGGAAAAAAGTCCCATAAAATAATCAGGAAAATTCCTATTCCAACATGAAAAATCATGACAGTAAACATTACCCAATTCATTGGAGCACTATTATGGCGCACCATTTAAAAAAATTTCAATCTCATGATTATGTGTGCCACATAGATCAAATAACATGGATCCATTCAATGTCATAACTTTATTCCAAGATCTATAAATGTGGAATACATACATGTAAGTCCCCAATCAATAAAAGTATTTGAATAACGGTGAAATACCTTGATATAGAAATGGGTGAGGTATTCAATACACAATTATTTCATCTTGGAATATCATGGTGCTATTTTGGAATGATAAAAACATCATATAGAAACTCATAAAATGGGTGGATGAGAAAAAAAGGGGTATCCAATGACATAGACATGAAATGGATAGTAAGAGGAATATTTAAGAACATATCCCATCAAAGAAAAAATGAAATTATAAGACATAACATAAAAGGGATTCTTGATAAAAGAGGCCAGTGGAAGATCCCTCGTGGAATTTTGGTATAATAACGGGTTGGCTTAAAGGATAATAGGGGGTTTAATTAGAGGGAAAGGAATCTTCCATGATTTATATAATAAATGGACAGTAAGGGGATCATGGAACATCATATCCTAACATATGAAAATTTAATTTTAGATGCGTAATTTAAAAGAAGTTCTTGAATAGAAATGTGAAGAGAGAAATCTCTTACTTGGATGTGTGACTCAAAAGGCATGGGAGATGCTTCTTGGGAGCTTGGGTTGGTTTATATAAGAAATTAAGGGGATTTTCTTATTATTATTTTTGGAAACTTCATAATAAAATATTCCAAACCACCAACTATCCCATTGTTTTTTCCCATGGTATCTAGAAAAGGGTAATGGATTAAATTATTTTATAAGGCCAAGTTCCGAACATATTAAAATAATGCCCTTTTTATGTGGAGGATTGTCACACGCACAAATAAATTATTTTAAAATCATAAAACATAATATAAGTCTTAGAGGATTCACTAAGGATTTATAAATTAAATCATATAAACCCAAAATTTCATTGATTTAAAGTAAAATATATATATTTGTCTGAGAATACACTTTTAGTATTTATTACATAACTATTGGCCTATTATGATGATAGAAAACACACATTATATTTATACGGTATTTAATTTTTACCAAAAAATTTGATTATCTCAGAGAATTATGAAAAAATCACCATTGGATAATTTCAACATCATGATTACAAAAATAATATTAATTTTATCAAATTAATTTTCTTAAAATTTGAACATTCCCTTTTAAAATAAAAACAAACATTTATTCAAAATTGATGGGTTTTGATAAAAATAGTTTTCAAATATTATTTAAAATTACTTTTGACTTCAGAAAAAATTATATGAACATTTATATTTAAAAAAATTTATTTAATAATAATATTTTATTAAAATATTAAAAAAATACATTAATTCATCAAAGTATATTTCTTAATTGAATTTGAGTATTAACCAAAAATACTACATGTTCTTTAAAATTCATTTACAAAGTAACAATAATAGGGAAAAATATATTCATTGTTCTATGAAAAATAATATACATGATCTTATTTATAGGGTATTGATACATATCCCTTTATTAAATTAGGATGCTTCCTAAGAGTATGGTGTATGATGGTTGGGTTTTATGGGGTCGTTCGGTGAACATGGTTTGGGTTGTGATATTGATGATCTTGAAATTGTCCCATAAGTGGTTTTTCTCAATCATAAGTTATTGGATTTTGGATTGGGATTAGTCTAGTGAAAATCCAAGAAATGTTATCTCACTAAGAAGCTTTGGAAAATGGGATTCATATGGAATGATCCTACTGGTTGAGGCCATTTCATCATTTTTTTTGTTCCAAATGGATTTGTTAAAACCATATATTTATACTAGTCAAGTGATCATTATTCAAGGGATATATTATCAATGGTAAAGAAACCTAATGGTCAAAAATAAAATTGATTGTAAGTGTTTTCTATATCCATAGATATTTAATTATGTAAAAAAGAAAGGGAATTTTATTCATAATTTTTTTTGTCATTAGACCCTATTGGGATATTGATCTAACACTCTACATCCACCCAAAGGGTGTTTGTATAATTTTTAATGTCAGATGTAGGAAATGGAAAGGAACCACTTAGAGTTGGTGGGTACATGTTTTAGTTGAGTTCTTGTTATGTTAGAGGCATGGTGGGATGTCAACCAACATGTGACTTATAAATGTATTTCACTTATTTTTTATTTTCCATTATATGTGGACCAATACTCTTATTTCTTTAATGTCATACCTATTTATTCTTTTTTTTTGTATCGAGATCATTTGTGTTATGTCGCATACTTTTTCGATGATTAATTTATTTGAGATTTATGTTGGGTGTTGTTTACTCTCTTCTTATTGACAGATCAAATATTTTACAACTTTGATGAGAGAAATTTTTCACAATGTTGGTTCTTAGAATCCCAAGATGTTTTCCCAAACCATGGGGATCAGTATCACCCTTCATGTTTTGAAATGAGATGGCTTAGGTGTCCAATTGACGGATGAACTAGGTTTGTTTGTGCAAATTGGTGTCAAACACACTTTAGTCTTCAATTTATATGATCTTGTATGTCTTGGTATTTAATAGTTTGGTCTTTTGAGAAATTATGAGTAGAATCCAAGTGAGTTTTTGGATTGATATAATCATGGAGAGACTTAATTTTCTATCATATTTCCAAGAATATACACTATTGAGTAATTTTTTTATTTTATTTTTTATTTTATTCGGTATGTTACCTCATTTGAAATTTTTATTCTTTTTATATAGTGATCTGTTCTACCATTCCACCTATAATACTACTGATGAATCCTTATGAATTTGATATATATAATGTTATATGGAAAATTCATATGGCTGATCAAAACCATGTTGATACTATGGTGTGTGTGGTCCCTGTAATTGACCGATGTGCATCTCTAGTTCATGATTATGCTAGATATGTGGGTCCATAAATGGATAAATATATGAATAAATCCAATTATTTTATCCTCTATAAACCACCATCCTTAAAGGGGATGAATGATCCTTAATAATTTATTTCTAGTTGGGGAATATTGAAAGCATTGTTTAATTCTTGGAGAATCCATATCTCATTGAGCGGAATTTTGTTTTCAATAATCTTAAAGATCCAATTCGATGGTCATGGGATTTAGTAGTACTGGAAAACGAGAATGAGGGTTTGGAGTGGAAAATTGTTAAATCCATCTTTACCAAAAAAATTACCCAGATATTATAGTTAATTCCATGTCAGTGGAGTTTCTCATAATTCAACATGGTTAATGGATAGTCATCGAGTATTCCAACAATTTTACAAGGATTAGCTCCTTCTCTCCTAAGGTTATATTGAATAAAGAGCTAAAGGATCAATGGTATAATATGTTATTGAGAAAAAATAAATGTTTTTTAGTCATCATGTTAAAACATTCCACCAATATTGAGGTTTTAGATAGGGTTTTGATGGTAGCGATTGATCGAGTAGAAAATTCAAGATTGGTTGGGTTTATTCCCAGATATTGTGGTAGTTATAGTGGCCCTTATGAGAAAAAGAGGAGGTGGAATGAAGTTCTAAAAGGAAGTGGAAGTATATCCATATAGTATATTCATCCTATGTCCTCCAAAATGGCTATAGGAGGTCATATGACATTATAAAGGTGTATAAAAATAGGGGATATGAAAATTTATTGATATGGAACATCGAAACATTACCTGTCTTGTGGATGTATGGGTAATCTATAATGTTTCTATAAGTATTTCTCTTCCCATTGAACTATTTCTGGCTCATCAGCACTAAAATTGCCTTGGATAATTCCAATGAATCCATGATTATAGGTTTTAATCTTCAATGTTATAGGGGAAGGTCTAACTAATCTTCTGGGGAGAAGATGTTGCATAAGGTGTAATAGTTTCTGGTGGAGTTCGAGGTGGTTCTTATGACTACATGTTGTACTATTTTCATTCCATCATCTATAAAAATATATTCTATTTGATATTGGTACATCTCACTCCTTTATGTCAACCCACTTTTTTAATATGTTAATTCTCTTCACATAACTCATGTAATGTATTATGGAGATAGTGATGACTCTTAAAAATAAAGGGATCAGGTTTTTGATGACCCTCATAAACATTTTTTGTATCTAAATTTTTGATATATTGGGACTTATTAGTTCTTGATATATATCTCTTTGATGTTATTGGTAAGACAGAATGGATTGTTTTCTATAGGGATTAGGTGAGTTTCTATCATCAGTGGGGTTTTATTACCACCCATAATGGGGAATACTAAGGAGAATGGGATCTAATGTCTATTCAAGTAGGTCCTCCTTGGTAATTATTATCGATTGTCATAGTTTAACTTAATGAAGAAAACATTAGTTGTGAAATTCCCCTAACAGCTAAGTAGTTTTCTAATATTTTTGTAGCTATATTTATTGGTCAATATATAAAAAGATATGAGGATTTATTATTTAAATTAGTATTGGGGAACAATATGATATTTGTACCATCTTACTGTATGGAACCAATGGAATTAAAATAGATAAATATTTATATGGATGATTTGGAATCTAAGGGCATTATTTTTTTTAGTGTATTGTCTTGGGATTCCCTATTGATATTTTCCACAAATTATAATAGATATCAACATTTATGAATTGATTATAGGATTATCAACCATGTGAAAATTAATAATAAATATCACATGCCCTATATTCTTGATTTATTTCATTAATTGAAGTTTTTATGTTGTTCATTAAAGTAGATATTCAATACGGATACCCCCAACTAATGATTAAGGATTCAGATATTCCAAATAATATCTTCAGGAGTATGTGTGGTCGCTTTGAGTATATTGTGTTTCCATTTAGTTTTAATACTTCTCCTGCAGTCTTTATAGAACTGATGAACCATATATTTAACCAGTACATATATTCCTTCAATGTGGTATTCATGGTTGAAATCATGGTTTATTCAAGAATCAAGGAATTGAATTTTCTTAATCTAAGAACCATTTTGGGAGCCTATATAGATCACTTAAATTTTTCCATGTTATTAAAGTTTCACCTCTAGATTCGAGAAGTTAAATTATTAGAACATGTGGTCTCAAAACATGGCATCTCAATTGACTATGAAAAGGAAAAAAGTCATCATGTCATAGTAGTATCATTGAAATGTGTTTTATATTTTAATATTCTTCAGTATGGTAAGGTATTATCGGTGGTCTGTAAAAGATTTTTTAGATCCAACATTTTGTTTTACACCTTTCACTAGGTATGGTGTAAAATTATCTTAGGAATTGAAATATTAGGCTTCCATTGAGGAATAAAATGAAATTTTACCTCCTCTCTTATAAATATCTTTCCAAAATCTAAATAGGGCCACAATGTGTTTTATGATACTTCTAGTGTTGGTTTAGGCTATGTTTTTTTTTCAAAGTGATCACGTCGTGGTGTATAGATATTATAATCTATAACCACATGAAAGGAACTACCCCGGTCATTATCAAGATATCACTGCAATCATGGATAACCTTAGGAATTAGTGATTTTAACTTTTTTGGGGAATGTTTCTCCATCTATTATCACTGTAAATTTTCAATTTATGTCTTCTATCAATGGGACTAAAACCCCAGAAAAAGTCAGTGCATGGAGTACCATAGGTTGTTTGAATTTGACATCACATACACTACACGAAAGCGGAACATTGTTTCTAAAGTCTGTAGTATGATGTTTCCCTATTACGTTTTGATAGATTCCAAGGATGAATGGAACCTCATGTAACATTTCACTAGGATTCACCAAGAGGAAAATGATTAAGGGAGTAAGTTTTTTTTTATGAGTGTTCAGTTGAAATCATATCTTCTCAAGTTGACTTTTAGGAGAATTAGTGGAATGGTGAATTCTATAGTCTGAGGAATTATTTATATACTAGGTAGGATATATATGAGTGTTATATCTTTCTCTGAAGGGTGTTATTTGTTTCTAGAACCACTATTTTTTTCCTTCAACAATTATAAAGGTTGTACTATAAATTATTCATTTCTCATAATGGACTATATACCCAGTAAATACTATGAAATATTATGAAATGAAGTGTTGGTTTTGGTGGCCCATTTTGAAGTAAGATATAGTTCATTTAGTATATTATTTTTATACAAGTCTGTAAGTTAATTCAGAGCACTAAAAGTCTTCTGGTTTACTTCATTCACTTTCTGGTCTATTATAGAAGTCATATGAGGTGTCCATGGTTTGCATCATTAGACTACCGTAGAATCCTCGAGGAAAGAATTCTATTTTGGTGGAGATTTACAGATTAACTAATTCAGATCATTTTATCCTAATTCTAGGTGCCACCAAGGATGAAGAGATTGGAGTGTTATACATATAAGAGACTTTCTGGATTCATAGGTTTTAATCCGAAATCATTTCAGATAGAGACCAATGGATTACCTATAAATTTTGGAAAATCCTCTTAGAGGTGATGTGATATCATGTTAGGATGATAATAATCTATCATACTCAAGAAGGATGGTCAAATAGGGAAATAAAATTAGATTATAGAGGACATTATCTATGACTTAATATTATTCATTAGTTGTTATTGGAATTATCAGTAGGGACTAGTCAAATTTCCATACAACAATAGTTACTAATAACCCATAAAAATGGCTCCTTTAAACCCTTACATGACTATACATTCAGATAACACCATTATTGGTCAAAGGTTGGTAAATAGTTTTATTTTTTATGAGTATTGGAAAAAATACAATGGCTAAGATCTAGACTATTGTTTAACATTCAGATAGGGATCAGAGTTGATGTAAATATTATATAGAACTTTGCCAGCACCCTTCTTGAGTTTTTGATTGGTGAGAATTTCTTCTTGAAAGTCTATCCTCATTTGGATCACCAAAACCTTACCAAGAATGAGAAATTATCTTTTAGATATATTTATCCTTTTCTAAATATTGGATAATAGTATAAATATGGACTATATTATGAAATTACCACCTCGTTTTACATAGATCAAAAATAAATTTCATATATCACATCACAATATATACCATCTCGATTCCTCTAATGTTTTTAATTATTATAAAACTAATTTAGAGCCAAATGTTTTATTATTTGAGAAATAGATCCAAATACTTGATTCCCATTAAAATATTTTTCATATAAGATATATTCTATTGGTCTTATTTTCATGAAAATGTGGGAAATATTCTCATGAAATGTGGGAGTGAGAATCATTTTTCAAGGATTGGTGGCGTCACACGCTTTTTTAACAACCTTATTCAACCTATGTTTATAGCTATATAAATAATTTTTTGGGTGGGATTTATATATACCGATATTACTTTTAGGCATGAAATGCTTATCTATTTGAAGGATCCTCATCACTACCTTTACATAAATTCATGGCATAAATTTTTCATTAACATTTTGAATGTTTGTAATGGTGATCCTGAGTTTACATAACATTGGTTCATAGCATGAACCACATGTTAGGGATATGAACCAGTCGATTTGAATGGATTCATGTTTTGAATCATGGTTTCACACCATGAACACGTCATTTCAGCTACTAAAATCATTGGATTCCCTATTTTCCCAGGGATTGATTTAAACTAATACCTTTCCCTATTCCCCAATATCGAACCCAGTAGTTTATCTATCATCCTAACCTCTCATCCCATTCTCTCATGGTGTAATATTGGTTCAATTTCACCCTAGATATTTCCGGATCATCCTAGTAAGTGGTTTTCATTAACTCTAATTTATATTTTCACGTTATTTATTGGGTTTTTCCAATTTATTTGAGGTGATGGTGTTAAAGGGATTATTGGATCTGAATGTATTAATAAGGATTTGGGGTTTGGGGTTTGATATTACCTACTTAGAGTCTAATCACACATATATTTTTAGATCCAATAGGGTTTTTGGTAGTTACAATAGTTTGAGGCAGTTGGTTTCATAAAAATTATTTTCCATATGAATCTTGATTTGTTGCTTGTTTTAAAAAGATTTTTTTATTTTTTTAAAGGAATTTTTAGATTTCCTGAAATATTTTTTATAGTATAAAATTGACTGCTGATGAAAATGGTTTATTCTCATATTTATTCTATATTTTTTGTTTATTTTTATTTATTTTATAAATATAAATTTTGATTGAAAAAACACACCTTTGAAATGATTTTATTTGTGAAGATGGTGCCTCCATGAGAGGGGCATCCCATGGGATCATGGGTATTAGGTGTGTAGGATTAGACAATAACAACTAGGTTTATATATCCTCCCTATAATTGGATACATATACACACATGTATAAACACAAACATTTTTAATGAATAAATATATATTTTTGTTATCTCTAATCCATATTCTTGATTCCTAGGGATGTGTGTCCCCCAAATTATTTATGCTGAATCATTTGAGGTGTGAGGGTCCAAACTATAAATGACCTATTATACCTTAGGAATGCTTACCAAGGTGATCAATTTTTTTTATTATCATTATCTTTTGTTGATTCATTTCCAAACAATGGTTTATATTTTTTCCTGTTCAGACTAATATGGAATGGTTGATTTCCATGTTTTGTTCTAATATATGAATAACTATAGTAATGTATTTCTTTTAAAATTATTGAAAACTAGATAATATTTATATCTTATATAATATTATTATAGGATTATATCCTATTATATTTTCCTTTAAATTGAGCATAATTTATTAATCTAATAAATTATTCTAATGAATAACATGGTGGGACCCTACTAGGTTATTGATCTCAAATCCTAAAATACACCCAATGTGTGTCTCTATTATTTTTCATGATTGATGTGGGAATGTGAAAGGAACCACTCTGTGGCATTGGTTACTCATTCTAGTTGACTACAAGTTATTTTGGTGGAATTTTGGGATGTTAATCCCACATGTCATGAAAATATGTCTTGTAGTTTTTATTCTTTTTTCTTTATCTTTATATAGAGGCTTGTATAGCCTTAGTGGAACAAATATTTGTTTTATTTTTTTACTGGATATATAATTTAATATTGTATAATTTTTAATATTTTATTTTATTTATGATATATTTTAGATGTTTTTTATCGTCTTTTATTGACATATCTATTCCTTAATTACTTTTATGGGAGAAATAATTCCCAATGGTGGTTCTTGGATGCTTAGGTTCGTTTTCTTACCGTGGGGATCAAGAGTTTCATTTAATAATTCCAACAAGCTGGATCTAGGGTTCTATTAAAGGGACTCATGGGTTGGTTAGTGATAGTGGAATTGTAATTCACTAAGAAGGTAAGCCATTACAACACTGTCACTAGGCTAGTGAAAGTAAAAGAAAGAAATGTCATAGTTTTCAATGAGAAACTTTTAATGGTTAGTGAAGAATTATAATGGTAATTTTTTTAGAAATTAGTTTTTCAAAATGTTATCAAGTAATTTTTCCATGATTTAGATAAATTTCATAAAGTATACATGGTTATCAAGACTATACACCTATAAGATAATTCAATAAAGGGTAAAAGTGGAAGATAATTTCATAGTTGAGGTAAAAAAGTTACATGTGTATAAAACTAAGAAGATAAATAATGTGTGGGAAGAAATTTTGAGATTATATATGGGTAAAAAACATTAAATATAATGTTTCTTGATCTATAAGTAAATATTACAAAAACAAGAATATAAATAATCTAGAATATACCACAATACTGAGAATATAAGTGTTGTTTTAAAAACATTGGAAATGATAATTTATTTTATGAATACTCCAAATAGTTTAAATAAGTTATTAATATTATCTATATAAGTATCCACATCAAGATCATACAAAAGATATAACATTATTCAATTAGATCTAGATGCACTAAATTTATTTTGGTAAAATATATGATATTAAAATCAAAATCTTTACAAATGATGAATTAGAAATATAAAAAAATTCACACTTTATCTAAGGATAATATAGAAATTTACAAATATATTTTTTTCCGAAATCGTAAAATTTAAAAAAATTATTTGAAAAACAACTAACACAAAAAGATAGATATAAAAAACCATAAGTTAAAAAAACAAAAATATTTTTTTATCATTATTTGTTTAGTAAAAGGATTTGGAATAAGAACATTTATATCTAGAGCAACATGTTAGAGGATACCGACTAATAATTATGGTCCAATAAATATAGTGGGGAGATGATATCCTATGGTACTGAATAAAAATTTGAAACATGATATACAAACCAACATAAATTATCTCTAATAGATAAATAGAAAAATGTAAAAATAATCTAATATACTCAAACTATGAATTTTCATACTGAATGTCACAGTAAATTAATAAAAATAGATAACTAAATGAATGACTAAAAATAAATACTCTCAAAAAAGGTCCTTAACCCCATGATCAGTCCCATATATAAGTTCAAATACAAGAAATAAATTCAACCAATTAAAAACATTTCCCCTTTCTACATCTAGACCAACATCCATGAAATCTACTCAGGTTCCAAATAGTGTCCCAAACAGGTTGTAAGTAAAATTGAGTAGGACACCACCAATGGACTCTAAAATAACTCATTTTGAGTAATATTTCAGGAAACATTATGATATATTAAGTCATTAACAATAATTTAAATCCATTCCATCTAAATATATGTGCTGACCCTCAAGCTCCAAGTTGACACCCATGGTTATCCATACCTGCTATGATATGTTTTTTATGTCTCTATAGATACCGAGAACATTCTTTAATCTCAATAAACATCCAATATTTCTATATATTATATCATAAATCACATCAAACCCATAGAGAAATACCATGATTGGGTTTAATTACAAATTCTATTCACAACAGACCAAAGGTGAGTTCTCATTCTCAATGTTAATTACACATTAAGATCACCACAACCCTAAGGTTAATTCCCATGCCACAACCAATTATGTATTCAGTTTCTAATTTCATGACTGAGACTCATTATATATTCCAATACATCAAGTACAAACAATGATTCAGTGCAAATCAATATAAAAAAAATGTTTCTAACATTCCATTTTAGTGAATTCATGTTAATAATAATTTGAATGATAATTACAGATTAATCCTGCTAAATATTTATAAAATACCAATTTACAATTTTTATTTAAATATTCCAATATTAAAAACTCAAATTCTAATTCTAATTATTCATTTACAAGCCAAGTGATCTATTTAAATTTCCAAATCACAAGTTAATCCACTAAATTTGCTGAAAATTTCAATTTGAAGAGGTTATGTGAACAGTGTGTCATTGCGGTCACACATGTTACATATACTAGAAACCAAAAATAAAACCATCCAGAGATACTTTATACCATCTAACTATGATGCATTTGGTGTAAACACAATTCCACAAATCTCTATATTTGGGATCATTATTTTGTTCATCTTTGATTCCCAAGGCCCAATGCCACATGAATTAGTGAAATAGGATTCCTCAGGTTGATGATCATTTAAAGTCACATAGGTAACCCTATAAATTGATATCCAAGTTTTTCAAAGAAATAATGGGCCGTTTTTACAAACTTTGAGTTCTAGAAAAAATTTACATAAAAAATATTTCTCATGGAATGATGAGGCCACACTGTTTGTGAAATCATGAACAAACTGTATGAATTGTATTTGTCCTAAATAATTTAAAATTTCATAATTAGCAGCATGGTGTTTCAAAACATTATTCTAGCCTAGTTATCCCAAGATACCTTTCATGGTTTCCTAGAGAGTTGATTATAATTTCCACTAACCATGAACCTTCTAAAAGGATTCAAAAACCTTTTTAAAGCTTCCCAATCCTTCCCAAGTCTTAACATAAACATTCTGTTACTTTAGATTGGTTATAAATTAGATAATATCCAAAAATTGGTCTATATGTAGTCTAGTAGGGAAACTTCCCAGCATATGGGCTAACCTATGATAGCATGTCTTTTTTGATCCCTTGAGAACCTCTAAAACTTTTTTACACCAAGAGAGATGCATATATCAGGAATAAAATAGGTTTAAAAGAAATTAAATGGAAAAGTATATTAAGAGGCTGTAGGTCTTTACAACCTCCCCACCATATTATATCTCATCTCTAAGTATTGCTTCCATTCATTATTAAGAGCTATCAGTGGAAAACTCGATCCATTGTTCCCACATGTTAGAATATCTCTCCTAGGTATCCTCCTAATCACACTCATGACACCATTGAATTAGCACTGTTGGGATGTCATTTCTTTATCAAATCTTACCAATATAGTCTATGATACATATTTTATACTCCTCATAGGATGCATCAGCTTAAAGATAAACATCATCAATATAAATGACATGAGTAGGGTTAGGTTTATATCTCTAATTCTATAAAACCTGAAACATGTCATTCATAGAACTATAGTGTTTTGGAAGTTCCAATTGGAGTCACTAGAACTATCCTATATAATATCTCAAATGGCCTAAAAATATAGGAATTATCAATCCTTTATTACAAATATGGAACTTCCCCAGTATAGGTGACACCCAAAAGAAGACTAGGTGACCATCCTCAAATTCCAGAGGACATATCTAATGGTCAGGGTAGTATTTATACCTACTTCGTATGATTGTAAACTATTATATTATCAACTGAACCTACTCAAATGTCTCTGTCAGGAGACGAGGTCCCGTGAGAACTAACTTTCCCTCATCTAACTAGAACAAGGTAAAATGAAATGGAATTTAGTATAAATCCTTGAAATAACTCATTTGGATCAATTCAAGTAAGTTAATATTATTGTTGAACTCCAAGAGAGTTAGATTATACTCCCAAGAACCGCTAAAGTCTAGAACATATGCTCGCAACATTTCCTCTAGAATCAAAATCTTTTTTTTTCAAATTGCATATTACAATTAGGATGATAAGATATTATTATAATAACCAGTGACCCCAGTGCTTCTATAATACCCATCCAGAAGCATGATGTAAAATAGGTATTTTAGTTTGATATGATATTCTGCATGGAACCATGCAACCGAACTTTCTTCACACATGTAGAGGTCACCCAGATTATCAGTAGTGAAGGTATCCATGATAGGAAATAAGTGGTATACACTTTTTAGTTGATCCATGACTACCCACACTCCATCATTATTTTTGAGTTTCTGATGTAGAAATATCATGAATTCTATTGTTCAATCATCCCGCTTCCATTCCAGAATGAGTAATGGTTTCAATGACATAGCATAACACTGATGTAAATAATTCACTTTGTTATAGATGTAGCATCATTCCATGAATCCAATTATCTTCTTAATCATCCATGGCCACCAATATTTCCTATGAATGTCATGATAAATCATTATAAAAATATGATGTACCATTCATTTTGATGTATTTGATTCCCTCATCAGCTCCTCTCACATGCTCGTAGGAACCTAGATGCCACCATGAATATAAATAACTTCAACATCATCCATAACCCGTCCAACTGGTGTCTCCACACCATATATGTTTTCCCTCCGGGATAAACCCTCCATATTAAATAAATTTATTTTCTTAATCTAATTCATAATTGAGTGAATTATAGAGGTTGATGTAAGTGTTAATCACCCCTAAGGATCCAGAATATCTAGATATATTTCCACAAAAATATCCATTAGTATCCACTCATTATAGAATTCCTGCACTACCTATATTTGTGAATTCCTTTTCAATGCATCATTAAAAAATTTATCCTTTATAGTATTATATGAAAACTCAAATTAAAAATACAATAGATACTTAACCCATCTCCTTAGTCAAAGGATCATGTCCCACTGAATAAAATATATACTTCAATATCTTGTGCTCTGTGTAGACCAAAAATATATCCCCCAACATATAATGTTTCTCGTATCTCAGAACATATAGCACCATAAGTAACACTGACTAATTTATAAGATAATTTCGCTAATTTGTCCTCAACTACCTAGATCCATAAGCATGAAATTGATACTTTATATATTAGAACTTCTCCAAGCCTAAATCTTGATGCATCGCAAAACATAGTACAATCCTTTCTCATCTCAGTTAAGTTTGGTATCAGTGTTGAGATTAACATGCTCTTAAATTCACGTAAATCCTCCTCAAAATAATATAACAAAACAATCCTCACTTCTTTCTTGGTCATACTGGACATCATCACAGCCAGATGAAATAATTCCAAGATAAATCACTGATAATAGCCATCCAAACCCAAAAATTTATAAATCATAAAGATGTTTTTGGGTCACTCCCAAGATACCATAGCATCTACCATATTCAATTACATGGACACTCAAGCCTCTTATATAATTTGGAATGATAAGTGCACTTGATCAATTTAGAAATAAATTTTAGTAATATTGGGATACAGTCAATGCCCCCTCATTGATATACCCTCATGCATTGTTAATTATTACAGGGTTACCCAATTTTTAAATTTACAAACAAGAAATGAAAAAACACTAAACTACTAGGTTATATGGGAATTTCAAGTCTGATGTCAATCCCACAAAGACAGGGTTGGATAAAATATTAATTTAAAAAACCTAAACTAATTAAAATTTCAATAAATTTAATCTAAACTATTTAGAATGTTATTAGTATGTGAATAGAGATAATAAAATATAAAATGGGTGTTGGGCAGTAATGAAACTATGTTCATGGGTCGAAAATGTATGAAATAATCAATTAACAATCACACAGTTGTCGAAATCAAGCCATGTCAATTCCAATGGTCATATTAGACACTCCAACCAATCTTATCATTCTTTCATAGTCAGGTACATAAAATTAAAATGAATAGATAACCCAAAAATCTATTTAAACAAAGGTAAAGGACAGACCCAATGGTCATAGAGGAGGTATAAACCCTAGATTTTTCATTAAACAAATTAATTCAATCGACTGAGAAAATTGTAATTCTCAATGAAAATAATAAATTAAAACCTTTTCCTAACCCCTCTCACAATGGTCATTCAAGAAGAATTAGGGAAGAGATAGAAATGAAGAACTAACATGAAATCCCATCATAAAATTTAAATTAAAAAAATACCTCATACAATAAATCCCCATTCATCATGCATACCGAAAAAATTTAAATCACCCCCTCATACTAGTCATGAGGGGGTAGAAAAATAATTAATTAAAACCTATAGAGAAGGGATATTAGAGGATCTCTATGGTGGTGTGCCTTAGTCTATAAGGCATCTGGTAATCTCCCTTTCATCCAGAATCCTCAAAGAAGTAGATGAGGTGGTGTATGTATAGGTTTTTTTATCAAACCCTCGGACACAGTGTATTAAATTTTCTTTTCACCGATACTTACATGATGTGTATGTATTACACATTCTGTAATGTTTTAGTTTTCAGGCATCGTTAATTTTGGCATAACTCTTCAAAAAAAATTCCAAAAAACTCACATTGGGTAAATGGAATACAGGACATGTGATTTCATTGCTCTAGTTTTCTAGCTCTATAGCATCTTTAAAAAATTTTGTCACACCACGAGAGAAGATCATGGCTCAAAGTGTATTCTAGCTCCAATTTTTACCTTATTCAATTTCATTTTCAAATTTATTTTATTCATATCATAAAATAAAAAATAAGTAAAATAATTCAAAAATTTAAAAGATTCAACATTCATGTAAATGAATCAATATGATAAAATATCATAACATATATAAATGGAATACATATATCACTCATCATACTGTTTATGCTTTTTATATGTTGGTCATTACCATCACGATACTTGGAGTACATCAAAATTTCATTAATAAAAACCACCACAAACTTATCAATATATGGGTTGAAGATATGGTTCATCAATTGCAAGATTACTGATTCCATGCTCATAAGGTCAAACAAAATTTCCACAAACTCATACAAGCCATACCTACTCTTAATAGAATATTGGGGTATTTTACATGGTCTCACCTTCAACTAATGGTTCCATAACATCAAGTCAATCTTACAAAATATCTTGAAACCTCTCAGTGGATCAAAGAGATCATTGATGCATATAAATGGATACCAGTTCTTGAATATCATCTTGTTCAATATTCGGTAATTCATATATAAATGAAAGTCTCCATCTTCCTTTATGGAAAATAATGCAGGAGAAATCCACTATGATTTACAAGGTCATAATAAACCCTTATCTTAAAGATCCCCCAACCACACTTTCAACTCTCTAAGAACTAATCGTTCAATCTTGTTTTGTTGGATGTAAATTGTCTCATATCATAGCACCAACTTGATAATAAACTTGACATCTTGATCGAGTGGTAAGTTAGAGAAATATTAAAAAAAAAATACATCAAGTAGTCCACCAGTGCATGAAACATACTCAGCTAAGACACACCATTATCTAGAATTAGGCTTTCCACATGGGTCATGATCCAATCCAATATTCACTAAATTGATCCCATCCAATGAACCTAAATATCCCATTAACCTCAGTAGACATAGAGGTGCACTTATAGAGATATAAATTTCACTCTCATCTGATAAATGTTAATGTGAACCTAGTACAAAATAGCTATTCAATACCCAAAATCAAATTGAATTCTTAAATTTCAGGCACAAGCAGCTCACAAACAAAATTATAGCCACCAATTTTTATAGAACACTATTTACAATGTCTGATATGTTGGAAACATGTATTTTCATTTCCTGATTTGGATTATGGTTTGTGTTTGTTGTCAATCCTCAGTGGAAGTTCAGAATGTATTCCAGTAAAGTGATCATACAGTTCAAGAAGACAATAGTATTGAAGGTGGCGTCATTTCCTAGTGTTTGCCTAAATTTTGGGCCTCAAAATCAAAAAATGAAGACATGGATTGTTGTTAAAAGGAGGTACGTGCAAAGAATAATTGGTGTGTGAAAAATGTGGTATGTGCACGAAATAATTGAGTTGTGCATGAAAAACAAAGTGGTGTGCGAAATAGGGGAGCGAGGTTTTTCATGCAAATCATGTTTCGGAATCAGAACGTCGAAAAATGTCAAAGGAATGGGCTAGGCCAAAAATCCAGAGATGTGCGCGAAAAACGGTACCTGTGCAAAATAATACACACCAAATGAGAGGTTTTTCACGCCACTGGGGGTTTTGTGCATGAGGGTCTTTGAGGCCTATAAATAAGAGGTGACCCCCTCATTACATATGGTTGGAGACTCAGAGAATATCTGAGGTCTGATGCACGTAAAAGGTTCGCGGAAAGGGTTTTGCGCGAAAAATTTATGCTTGCAAGAAAAATTCCGGCTCACATGAAAATTTTAGGGCGGTGCAAAAAAATCTAGACTTGTACAAAAAATTATGGATGACAAAGAGAAATTTAGAGTTGCGCAAAATATTCTAGCTTGCAAGAAAAATTCCAAGTTTCACTAAAAATTCCGTCTTGCATGAAAAAGGTGAAGTTGGGTGAAAAACATGAGGTTGCACATAAAACATGGTGTTGCACAAAATAGTTAGTGAAGCCTGTTTGCACGTTTCTGGTTATTCGATTCAGGGGTTTATTGCATTAAAGTGCATCATTTATGGACTTCGATGCAAGCAGAGTCTCATGCAAAGAAGACGCAAAGACTTCAATGAAAATCCATTGAAGAGACCTTCACATCTATAAACTGATTAGGACTTCACCAAAGACAGTGAGCTAGGGGGAGTCAACGGGAGTGACCCGAGGGACGGAGTGAACTATCCCTAAACTTTTTTAAATGTAGTGTGCCTAGGACAGATTTATTGTACCTGAACATTGTAATATGCAGCGAGTGAAGTTTAGTGGAATTAGGTACAACCGACAACCTATCGGTGTATGATCCTTGGATGCAGCCCTTTGTGGTGAACCAAGTAAAAGTGGTGGGTCAACTTCCTACTTTCATTTGTTTGATTTGTTTAACATATTCCTACCAATGTGGGAACAAGATCCACAACTTTAAAAAGAAAAATTTAACACTGTGATTCACCATTCCCCTCACAGGGTGTTTCGGGGTCCTTCATGATACCATCGGATCTCACCCATAAATGTGTATCAATGGTAGTAAACCAGTCCAAATTATCTATAAAAAAACCCAATAAAAATATTAATTCAACATATATAAATAAATTTGATGGTCTTGTATCAAATAAGACACAAGTAATGATAGATTCCATAGTAATTGTACCTTTAAATGGTGTAAGTACTTTCATCCAGACTATAGGGATTAGATTAAATAGTGTGAAAATGACTCAACCCTCTTTGACGGAATCTGGCCTAACTCCCCTAAAGTGATCCTTCTTACTAATAATATCACTCATATATGTAACATACCCCTACCATATCTTGAGTAACTGATGTAACTATAACTACCTATATACAGAGAGGTAGTTGAATCCCTCATACAATCTGGTTTCTATAATAATCTTCCATTGTCATTATATTTCTAAGTGATTTTGAATTATTTTTTTATATGGACCACATTACAAAAATATCAACACTATACTAGATAAAATTCACACCTCAAAGGTTTGTGGCTTGCCATTTCACACTAATAGAACTACACTTGTCTCTAGTCATACGTTGGATGTCTACTTCATAGCTTCTTTACCAATCATTGACTAGTTATAAATTCTAAAAGTGGTGATTCTTTATAACTAAATAGAAACCATTTAACCATCATGAAGGAATGACATGTCCACTACTCAGTTCTTATGCTAGGTTATCATCAGTTCTGATAGCATGAATAACCATGTCAAAGAATTTATTCAGGTGGAATAATTTCACCTATAAATTATTATACTGAATATAATCCTAGAAGTGCATCTCCTTGGCCATATCATCTACTACAAACATATGAAAAAAACATTGCAGGTACGTGAATCTGTCAGTTTAGTTCATCACAAACATTCTCCCCTACATCAAGTGTATGAACTCCTGAACCCTTTAATCCATTAGAATCTCTTGGTAGAAGTGACTTAGGAAATTCTCTTAAATCCCTTTCTCCACAATATCCCCATGTATTCCATTATGTATTATGATTCCCCAAAACATCTTGGATGGTCCCCTTAGAATATAGGTGGAAATATTCACCCTACTCTCCATGAATGCCCCGATGTGACTAAAGATCATCTTGGTAGAATCAATGTACAACTATATTTTCTATGTTCCACCCTACATAGAGAATATGGGTTAGTGATATAGCTTAAAATCTAGTTTCAATTCATACATAGATGGGATTATAAAATTTTTATCCCTATCCATGTATCACATGATGCTTGGTAAACGATCATAGAGATGATCATCTATTAGATTCCTCATATTTTAGGAAGTTCTATATTCACTATGTAAGGTGTGTTCTCATTCCCACTCTCCTAAAATTTAACTAGGACATAAAAAATAGTCTTTCATCTACAAGGGTCAACACACTCATCATATCACAGAATTCAAAAAATAATCAAACCCAAAATGATATGGAGAAAAAATATAACTATAGTTATAAGTTCGTATTAAATCATATCTTAATAAGTGAATTAACATGTTAAAACTGATTAATTAATTATATTTTATTATATATGTAATGAAATATTAGTAACAATTTATACTTAAATATTGATATTAATTAAATTAATCCCAAACATGAGTAATTATTGATATCATAAATTCATATATTACTATAAATATGTATGAAAATACACCTCAAATCGTACCCAACCATGAGTAAAATATCATAAATCAATAACATCACACAATAAGTGTATCACCCAAGGTGAAATAACATCACCACTATAACTACCAAACCTTGATAACAAAAATACCATCCCTGGATTCCTTGGATTTCCCCACACATGGGTTGGGGTTTCCACACACATGGGTAAGATACTCCCATTCATAATATCATTACCATGCCTCGACACATCCTATTCTCCTTTCTACCTTGACCAAATAGTGAAGAAAAATAAAATACCTACTTGGATACTGCTTTTTAATTCCCCTGGTATAGTGCTACCTCATGTGACCAAGATAGGTTACCACGAGACCTCAAGTGGATGTATATATATTATAGAGGTGGATGACTAGTATCGATGTTTGAATAGATATAGTGGGAAGGCTATACCCTCTAGTACTGAATATCAATAAATGTGGAAACATCATAAACGAAATAATATAAATATGTTGTAGTAGACAAATAGTAAAATTCCAATACAATCCAATATAATCAAACTACACAATGTCATAATGAATGTCATGCTAAATTCATATAAAAACCAACTAAATGACATAATAAAAATAATGACTCCCAAAACTAGTCTCTAACCCTATGACCAGTCTCATATTCAAGATTCATTCCTAGATAAAAAACTATCAATTCAAGTATAAATCCCTTTTACCAAGTCAATACCTCCATCCATTAAGTCTAAATGGGAACCAAATGGTAGCTCAAATAGGGTGCGAGTAAAACATAGTAGGTCACTACCAATGGTGTCTAAACAATTCTGTTCTAAGTAATAGTTCATGAAACAATACAAAAATAGACTCGTTAATTATTATTTAAATGTAGAATATCTAAATAAACACATAGTCCCTCAAGATATATGTTGACACACTAGGTCAGTCATAACTACTACGACACAATTATAGATATATCTATCCATACCCAAAAATCATTACTGTCTCAAAAACCAACAAAAATATTCATATATGATAGCATATATCATAGTATAATCATGGACAATTCCCATTATTGGTTTTAATTACTAATTTATTTCATAAAAAACCCAAGGAATATTCCCATTCTGAAGGAAAATTACATATTCATATCACTATAGACCCACAACAAATTATCATTCCATGGGATAATAATATATTTAGTAACCAATTTCATGATTGATGAAAATTCCACATTCCAATTCATCAAGCATAAACAAAGAGATAATAAATATAAATATATGAAATATTTTTTCTATATTTCAATTCATTCAATTCTTGTTAATACCAATTTATATGAAAATTATTGATTAATCATTCCAAATATTAAAAAACATTCCAGTCTCTAATTTACATGTCAATATGCCAACATAAAATTTACGAATTGACATGCCAATTATTCAATTTTATGCCAAGTGACCCATGTTAATTTCATGTTCATAAGTTAATCCACTCCAATTTTAGTGAATTGAAACTATAAGAGGATGAAAACATAGTGTAGTGGTGCAATGTCACATGTTACATATACTATAGAGTTTCTTTAGACAACATAGTACAAATCAGTTTGGTGAAACCACACTTCCATGAAATTTTGGAATGGGATCATTATTTTGTTCTTTATTGATTCCCAAGGTCAAATGCCTTAACAATCAATGTAATCATAGTATAGTGGTTTGAATATCATACAAATTAACCTAATGGAACCCTAGAAATTAAGATACGATGTTAGAAGAGGAGGAATGAGCCTTTTCAAGAATGTTTCCGGTTTTAGAACCAATTTACATACAAAATATTTCTCATCACATGGTTAGGCCACATTGTATAAAAAACCATGTTCTACCCAAGTGAATTGGATCTGTCCTAAATAATTAAAAATCAAAATTTTATCCACATGGTTGGTTCAAAATATGTACCGGCCTAGTGACCCTCAAACACATGGCATGTATTCCTGAATACTTGAGCATGGTTTCCACTAATTGTTCACAATTTGTACACCTTTTAAAATGATTTAAAAAGATTATGAGAACTTGTAACGACCCAAAGTTTCATTAATGGAAAATCCCTCTTGATCCAGTTAAATGTTTCTTTATGAAAAATGTTTTTATAAGATGTCAAATTCTTTAAGTTTTACGTTAAGATTTGTGACCGTTACTTTTATAGCCGTTGAACAGTGATCATCTGGGTAGTTTAAATATAAGGCTTTAACGAACCAATTTTTCTACTCAGATAAAGGAAGCGATGGCCTCATCCAGTAGAATTGCCCCTTACGAAGCCCATTTGTCGGAGCTCGGAAAGGAGGTGGCGTCTTTGGGCTTTGCCCTTGACCAAGCCCAAGCTGAGCTTCATCAAGTCAAGTTCGAACGTGATCGTCTACGGGAAAAATGGAAGTTGATTGAGATTACCACTCGAGCAATGTTATCCGAGAAACCCCAAGAGTCTGTCACCATCGCACACCTTACCCTTAGGTCTTATGCGGCTATTTTAAGGGGATATGTAACAAATAAGTAGCACCATGTTCATGTACATTATTTTTGTATATAATAATGAATATAATTTCTAGTCATTTTTGATGCATTGTAATTAGTTTTTAAAGTACAAATGATGTTTTTAGTTATTATTTAATTAAGAATTATATTTTATTAAATTAAAGGATTTTTGAATTAAATAATATTTTAATAAAATATTATTGTTAATATTAAATTAATTTTTATTAAATATAAATGATCTTATAATTTTATGAATGCAATTAAAATTTTTATTAAGGTCTGAAAGCCATTTCTGTCAAAACCCGTGAATTTTTATAAATGTCGGTTTTTATTTTAAAAGTGAAAATTCACATATTTAGAAAATTATTTAGATACAATAAATATTATTTTTGGAATCAGGACGTCGAAATTATCCAACGGTGAATTTTTCATGATTTTCTGAGACAGTCAAATTTTTGGGTAAAAATTAAATACCATTTATATATATAATGTGTTTTATGACATCATAATGACCCAATGGTGATGTAATAAAATACCATAATCCCTATGTTCGGCCAATATATGTTTTATCATTAAAATAATGAGGTTTTGGGTTTGTTTGACTCACTTTTCAAAGCATTAATGGAGCCCTCAAGACTTATTCAACACTTTGCCTTTTTAAATTAATTTCCATGGAAGTGTGACTCACCTCCACATAAGCAACCCTATTTTTTTTAATAAGTTCGGACCTTGGACTTTTAAAATATTTTTTTCCTCTTTCCTTTTCCAGAAACCATGGGCAAATACCATGGGATGGTTTGTGGTTTGGATTATTTTAATATAAGGGGTCCCAAACCTAAATAATAAAGAATTCTCTCACCTTTCCTATATAAACCCACCCAAGCTCCCACTTCCTCCTCACCCAAAGCCCTTGAAGCTCGTCCAAACTCTGCCCTACTCTCTCTAGAATCCTCTCAAGGTGCCCCAAGCTCCCAAGAAGCCTCTCACAAGCCTCTCTCTAGCCATTGGAAGCACACTTCCAAGTAAGGGTTTTTTTCTCCTTTCTCATTTTTGTCAATTTTCTTTAAGTTGTATTGCCCTTTTAATTTCATCTATGAATGTTGGGGTATGGTTTCGCACCTCTCCCATACTGCCCTCTTATTGTTTGAATGATGGGAGACCCCTTTCTCTCTCATTAAATGCCTCCCATGTACACCCGTTACTATGCCGAAATTCCTAAAGGAACCTTTTTCTCCTCTTCTATATTCAAGCAATACTTTTGTATCATGAATCTAAATTCCTTTTCAATTGTTGGGACATGTATCTATATGACATTCTTACTGTCCATTACATGTAAATATGATGAGGAACCCCTTTCTCTCTCATCAGCCTTTTTTATGAATTCTTATGTCACGCCGTTACGCTGCCGAAATCACACCGATTTTCTAAGCCAATATCATTGTGTAGTGAATACCATGCCCATTTCTCCATCATGTGTATTCACCTTTATGCACGTTTACTTATTGATTGTAAAGTTTCATGTATGAATTCCACATTCCTTTATCGTGGAATAAATGGTTATGTTTTATGAATCCATGTTTTATGATCCATGTGGCACACTTATGCATGAAATGAAATGTTTAAGAAGGGTGCGCCCTGATAGCGCTCCAATGCATTGGGTAAAGTATAGTATCATGATACGTTATGTGCAATGAGTGTTGACTCATGCTAATTCAAGTGCAACTAGGGTTTACTCGTGCTTCAAGTGCAATGAGGGTTTACTCATGCTCCATGGGCAATGAGCCTTGGCTCATGCTAATTCAATGTTAAGTGTTGTTGCCACATTTCCATGCTATGATTATCATGCTTTATCATGCATTTATGTTCATGTTTCTCTTATGCTCTATTGATATGCCTATTGCCTAACATGTATTGTACTCCTCATGTTATTCATTGTGTACTCCCTTACTGGGCTTTATAGCTCACCCTTTTCTTATGCATGTCCTCAGGTTATCCCATGCAATGCTAAGTACGAAGGAATGTAGTGGTCATGTAAAGGAAGTTTTCAATAAAGATGTTGTATTTCAAGTTTAAAGTTTTTATGTAATGATACTAAGCCCCAAAGACACTAAACCTCTCGATCTTATTTGTTGGATCAAGTGATGTTTTATGTAATGAAGCATGTTTAAGTTGTAATAAAAACCGGGGTTGTCATAGTTGGTATCAGAGGATAGGTTTAGTTATTTTTGGGATTAGGAAACCCTAGTAAAGCCTTAGATACAAGACTAAGCATAATAAAAACATCCCTAAGTTTTGGTAAATACTAAGTAAGTGGTTTATCAAACAAATACATCCCTCTCTGGATACGAGCAGGTAGAGGCGGCTCTGGCACAGATGTATCCTAGGGGTAAAACCCGAAAACACCGCTTTGAGATAGACTCGAACGGGAACTGGTGCACGACAACGGGCCTTGCTGCACTCTTGGTTACGACACTCCCGGGGGATATGTTTTGATAAATTCACAATCTTAGTATGAACCCTTATTAAGGGAAAAATGCCCCTAAGAATATATGTTAGAAGGAAGATCATGAAAAGCCTGGATTGAATCCTATGGACTCATGAGTTAATGAGATTAAAGTTTATTTATAAGTCGTCAACTTTTGTCTTTGGATTACCCCTTTATGTGTTACCCCTAACTTTCCTTTTATTCCAGCCAATGGCCGGTAATAGGAGAACTCGGGCTAACAACCGTTGTGAAGATCAGTGTGATGATTGTACCAATGAGATGCCCAATCCAATGGGAGCGGGAATCACGAACTTTGTCACGCTTCTCTCTCAGTTAACTCAAGTTTTGAATAGAAACACTGGTCAAGAGGAACGTTCAACCCCCCCTAAGAAAGAACAAGTCGCTATTGAAAGCTTCATGAGACAAAGGCCTCCTACTTTTAGTGGATCATCCGATCCCACGATTGCTGAACAATGGATCAACTCCATTGAAAAGATATTCTCCATCCTCCAATGCTCTGAAAAAGAGAAGGTTCTCCTGGCGGCTTATCGTATGGAGGGTGAAGCTGATCAATGGTGGACGTTGATCAAAAATACGAAGCCTGAGGAGGAGATCGAGGCTTTGGAATGGAAGGTATTCCGGAAGATGTTTTTTGATAAATATTTTCCACGCACCCTCCGTCTTAAGATGGAAAGGGACTTCCTTTCCCTCAAGCAGAAAGATGAGGAATCTGTGGGAGCGTACGAGGCAAACTTCACAAGGCTTGCACGATACGCTTCCGGCTTTGTCGTTACCCCCGAATGCAAGGTTGACCGCTTCTTTGGTGGGCTGAAGCCTAGCTTGCGGAAATCATTAGCGATCCGTGACTTCGACAGCTATGAGGAAATTGTCCGATGTGCCCTCAAGGTTGAAATGGAGATCGTAGAATCACAGGGGTATCATGGGGACAAGAAGCGGAAGGTGGACTTCAATGCTGGTGGTCCGATGGATAAATCCAACGGCGCTAAGAAATTCCAGCACCCCACTTGCCAAAAGTGTGGAAAGAAGCACCCTGGAAATTGCCTTAGGGGGACAAGAAAATGCTTCAAGTGTGGAAGAGAAGGGCACCTAGCTGTTAACTGTCAGCAAGAAGGACCCGCGGCTGCGACGGAGGGGAGGAACACTCCGTTCGAACCTCAACGCGTTGTTCAATGCTTCAAATGCAAAGAACCAGGTCATTTTGCGAATCAGTGCCCTAATCCAAGGGTTATCGGAGGCAATCAACAACCTCCAAGACAGCAAGGAAGAGCTTTTGCCATCACTTCTGCCGAAGTGAACCCCGACAACGAAGTGGTGACAGGTACGCTAGTTATTCATTCAAGAATATCGAACGTACTTTTTGATTCAGGTTCTACGCATTCTTTTATATCTCAAAAGTTTAGTAGAATAATCCCTGCACCACCACAAATCATGGAAGTAAAGATGTCAGTGAGTACGGCAAATGGGGCAATCATTGCATCCTATGAGTATAAGTCCTCCCCTGTTATAATCTGTGGATTGAATTTCCCGGCGAACCTCGTCATACTCCCTTTGGTGGAATTTGATGCAATTCTTGGCATGGATTGGCTTTCTTTATATAGATCCAACATAAATTGTCGGGAGAGGGAAATCACACTCCATATGGAGAATCGACCCCCGATTCTTTACAAGTTTCAGGAGGAAGATGAATCTCCTTTAGCTCCATCATCTCAAGCATGGATATTACTGCCTTATGAGCACGCATATCTGGCTCAGATGATTGAGTCCAAGGAAGAAACCACCCTTGAAGAAATGCCTATTGTGAGGGAATTCGCTGAAGTATTTCCCGAGGAACTTCCTGGTCTTCCTCCAAGAAGAGGTGTTGAGTTCTCAATTGAACTTATACCTGGGGCGCTCCCAATATCCAAGACTCCATATAGAATGGCTGTGGTTGAGCTTGAAGAACTGAAGAAACAACTACAGGAGAATTTGGATAAAGGGTTTATACGCCCAAGTGCATCACCATGGGGTGCACCAGTCCTCTTCGTCAAGAAGAAGGATGGGTCAATGCGGCTTTGCATCGATTATCGTGAACTTAACAAAATCACGATAAAGAACAAGTATCCTCTCCCAAGAATCGATGACTTGTTTGATCAGCTGCGTGGAGCTCAATACTTCTCCAAGGTCGACTTGTGGTCGGGATATTATCAAGTTAGGGTGAAGAAGGAAGATATCCCCAAGACTGCTTTTCGTACAAGGTACGGGCACTATGAATTCATAGTAATGCCTTTTGGACTCACCAATGCTCCAGCAATATTCATGGACTTGATGAATAGAGTCTTTAGAGATTACCTATATAAATTTTTGGTAGTCTTTATAGATGATATTCTAATATACTCCAAAACCAAGGAGGACCATGAGGAGCATTTAAGAACTGTACTGGAGACTTTGCGCAAGGAGAAGCTCTATGCCAAGTACAGCAAGTGTGAGTTCTGGTTGAAGGAGGTCTCATTCTTGGGCCATATCATCACAAGAAATGGGATATCTGTGGACCCCTCCAAAACAGATGCAATTGAGGGATGGCCGAGGCCAACATCGGTAACTGATATCCGTAGCTTCTTGGGGTTAGCTGGATATTATCGACGATTTGTGAGAAACTTCTCACGATTGTCCAACCCTCTTACCAAGCTAACTCGAAAGGGAGTAAAGTTTGCTTGGAGTGATGAATGCGAAGAAAGCTTCAAGGAGTTGAAAAGGAGGCTTATCACTGCACCTGTGCTCACTTTACCCACAAGTGGGGAGCTTTTTGTGGTATTCAGTGATGCTTCGAAGAAGGGCTTAGGATGTGTGCTGATGCAGAATGATAAAGCGATATCCTATGCCTCAAGACAGTTGAAAATCCATGAGCGAAACTATCCAACGCATGATCTGGAGTTGGCGGCGGTGATCTTTGCCTTGAAAATCTGGCGGCATTATCTCTATGGAGAGAAATGTGAGATATATACTGACCACAAGAAGTCTTAAATATATATTCACACAGAAAGAGCTTAATATGCGACAGAGAAGATGGATAGAGCTCATAAAGGATTATGATTGTTCAATACATTACCACCCTGGGAAGGCGAACAAGGTGGCGGATGCCCTAAGTAGAAAGGATCCAGCAATTCTATCAATGATGAGAATTGAGAAGGATCCAATCTTCTTAGACTTGATGAAGATGGATGTGGGAATCATAAAGAAGGGAACATCATCAATCCTTTCACAAATGATTGCTCAACCATCTCTTTTGGAAAGGTTAAAGGATGCTCAAAAGGATGATGCGAGAATCCAAGAAAAAGTGGAAGCTATCAAAAAGGGAAAATCCTCAGGGTTTAATGTTAATGAAGAAGGAATTGTGCGGTTTGGGAAAAGACTATGTGTCCCATCAAGTTCGGAGCTGAAGAAGGAACTTTTGGATGATGCACATAGTTCAAATTTCTCTATTCACCCAGGGAGCACAAAGATGTATCGAGATCTCCGAGAAAACTTTTGGTGGGATAATATGAAGAAGGAGATCGCCGAATATACATCAAAGTGCCTGGTGTGTCAGCAAGTGAAGGCAGAGAGGCAGAAGTCTAAGGGGATGATGCAACCATTGCCCATACCAGAATGGAAATGGGAGAACATCACCATGGACTTCGTCACTGGACTTCCAAGGACATCCAAAAGCAACAATGCAATCTGGGTTATTGTGGATCGTCTTACAAAGACTGCACACTTCATTGCTATTCGAGAGGATTTCTCTTTGGATCAACTGGCACGGATATATATCAGGGAAGTGGTACGGTTGCATGGAGTACCACTATCTATTGTGTCGGACCGAGATCCAAGATTTACCTCTAAGTTTTGGAAGAGTCTTCAACATGCTCTGAATACTGAACTGAACTTCAGTACGGCCTATCATCCTCAAACTGATGGCCAATCCGAGCGGACTATCCAAACACTTGAGGATATGTTGAGAGCGTGCTCAATGGACTTTAAAGGAGGTTGGGATCAACATCTTCCTCTAGTTGAGTTCTCTTATAATAATAGTTTCCACTCGAGCATCCAAATGGCACCATATGAAGCCCTATATGGGAAAAGGTGCAGAACACCGGCATGTTGGGATGAGGTCGGTGAACGTAAGCTGCTTGGACCAGAAATGGTCGAAGAAATGGTAGAGAAGGTGAAAACCATTCAGCAGCATATCAAGGCAGCCCAAAGTCGACAGAAGAGTTATGCAGATAATCGTCGACGAGACCTTGAGTTTAAAGTCGGAGACATGGTGTTTTTACGCATATCTCCGTGGAAGAAGGTCATGAGGTTTGGAAAGAAAGGGAAGTTAAGTCCAAGGTACATCGGCCCCTTCGAGATTCTTGATCGTGTTGGGGCTGTGGCCTATCAACTAGCACTTCCACCTACTATGGCCAAGGTGCATGATGTCTTCCATGTATCCCTCTTAAGGAAGTACATACCAGACCCTTCACATGTACTCTCTTCTGAGGTGGTACAATTAGAAGACGATCTTTCTTATGAGGAGCAACCAGTGAAGATCATAGATCGTAGAGAAAAAGTTCTACGAAATAAGACAATGCCCCTCGTCAAGGTGTTGTGGAGAAACCACAAGTTTGAAGAAGCAACTTGGGAGTCAGAGGATATGATGAAGCTAAGTTACCCACATTTGTTTTAGTGTGGGAAAAGGAAAATTTCGAGGGCGAAATTTCTTAAGGGGGGAATGTTGTAACGACCCAAAGTTTCATTAATGGAAAATCCCTCTTGATCCAGTTAAATGTTTCTTTATGAAAAATGTTTTTATATGATGTCAAATTCTTTAAGTTTTACGTTAAGATTTGTGACCGTTACTTTTATAGCCGTTGAACAGTGATCATCTGGGTAGTTTAAATATAAGGCTTTAACGAACCAATTTTTCTACTCAGACAAAGGAAGCGATGGCCTCATCCAGTAGAATTGCCCCTTACGAAGCCCATTTTTCGGAGCTCGGAAAGGAGGTGGCGTCTTTGGGCTTTGCCCTTGACCAAGCCCAAGCTGAGCTTCATCAAGTCAAGCTCGAACGTGATCGTCTACGGAAAAAATGGAAGTTGATTGAGATTACCACTCGAGCAATGTTATCCGAGCAACCCCAAGAGTCTGTCACCATCGCACACCTTACCCTTAGGTCTTATGAGGCTATTTTAAGGGGATATGTAACAAATAAGTAGCACCATGTTCATGTACATTATTTTTGTATATAATAATGAATATAATTTCTAGTCATTTTTGATGCATTGTAATTAGTTTTTAAAGTACAAATGATGTTTTTAGTTATTATTTAATTAAGAATTATATTTTATTAAATTAAAGGATTTTTGAATTAAATAATATTTTAATAAAATATTATTATTAATATTAAATTAATTTTTATTAAATATAAATGATCTTATAATTTTATGAATGCAATTAAAATTTTTATTAAGGTCTGAAAGCCATTTCTGTCAAAACCCGTGAATTTTTATAAATGTCGGTTTTTATTTTAAAAGTGAAAATTCACATATTTAGAAAATTATTTAGATAAAATAAATATTATTTTTGGAATCAGGACGTCGAAATTATCCAACGGTGAATTTTTCATGATTTTCTGAGACAGTCAAATTTTTGGGTAAAAATTAAATACCATTTATATATATAATGTGTTTTATGACATCATAATGACCCAATGGTGATGTAATAAAATACCATAATCCCTATGTTCGGCCAATATATGTTTTATCATTAAAATAATGAGGTTTTGGGTTTGTTTGACTCACTTTTCAAAGCATTAATGGAGCCCTCAAGACTTATTCAACACTTTGCCTTTTTAAATTAATTTCCATGGAAGTGTGACTCACCTCCACATAAGCAACCCTATTTTTTTAATAAGTTCGGACCTTGGACTTTTAAAATATTGTTTTCCTCTTTCATTTTCCAGAAACCATGGGCAAATACCATGGGATGGTTTGTGGTTTGGATTATTTTAATATAAGGGGTCCCAAACCTAAATAATAAAGAATTCTCTCACCTTTCCTATATAAACCCACCCAAGCTCCCACTTCCTCCTCACCCAAAGCCCTTGAAGTTCGTCCAAACTCTGCCCTACTCTCTCTAGAATCCTCTCAAGGTGCCCCAAGCTCCCAAGAAGCCTCTCACAAGCCTCTCTCTAGCCTTTGGAAGCACACTTCCAAGTAAGGGTTTTTTCTCCTTTCTCATTTTTGTCAATTTTCTTTAAGTTGTATTGCCCTTTTAATTTCATCTATGAATGTTGGGGTATGGTTTCGCACCTCTCCCATACTGCCCTCTTATTGTTTGAATGATGGGAGACCCCTTTCTCTCTCATTAAATGCCTCCCATGTACACCCGTTACTATGCAGAAATTCCTAAAGGAACCTTTTTCCCCTCTTCTATATTCAAGCAATACTTTTGTATCATGAATCTAAATTCCTTTTCAATTGTTGGGACATGTATCTATATGACCTTCTTACTTTCCATTACATGTAAATATGATGAGGAACCCCTTTCTCTCTCATCAGCCTTTTTTATGAATTCTTATGTCACGCCGTTACGCTGCCGAAATCACACCGATTTTCTAAGCCAATATCATTGTGTAGTGAATACCATGCCCATTTCTCCATCAAGGGTATTCACCTTTATGCACGTTTACTTATTGATTGTAAAGTTTCATGTATGAATTCCACATTCCTTTATCGTGGAATAAATGGTTATGTTTTATGAATCCATGTTTTATGATCCATGTGGCACACTTATGCATGAAATGAAATGTTTAAGAAGGGTGCGCCCTGATAGCGCTCCAATGCATTGGGTAAAGTATAGTAGCATGATACGTCATGTGCAATGAGTGTTGACTCATGCTAATTCAAGTGCAACGAGGTTTTACTCGTGCTTCAAGTGCAATGAGGGTTTACTCATGCTCCATGTGCAATGAGCCTTGGCTCATGCTAATTCAATGTTAAGTGTTGTTGCCACATTTCCATGCTATGATTATCATGCTTTATCATGCCTTTATGTTCATGTTTCTCTTATGCTCTATTGATATGCCTATTGCCTAACATGTATTGTACTCCTCATGTTATTCATTGTGTACTCCCTTACTGGGCTTTATAGCTCACCCTTTTCTTATGCATGTCCTCAGGTTATCCCATGCAATGCTAAGTACGAAGGAATGTAGTGTTCATGTAAAGGAAGTTTTCAATAAAGATGTTGTATTTCAAGTTTAAAGTTTTTATGTAATGATCCTAAGCCCCAAAGACACTAAACCTCTCGATCTTCTTTGTTGGATCAAGTGAAGTTTTATGTAATGAAGCATGTTTAAGTTGTAATAAAAACCGGGGTTGTCATAGAACTTCCAAAAAATTATTGAGTCTTAACCCAAACATTACATAAATTTATATAAGCTATAAAGTAGATAAAAATCACAAATGGTCTCCCAATAGCCCATCAAAGATGCTACCCAATCCACTGGCTAGCCTCTCATAGATTAACTCCACAGATCCCCTGAGAACCTCCAAAACTTATTTTTTTAACCAGTTGTGATACTCTTATCATAATTTAAATAGTATTAATATAAATTAATGTTAAAATTACCTCAATTTAGTGATGGGTTTTTATAAATGGTGTGTATTAATTCTTGACATTCTATCTGATCAACTCCTTATATAGTAAAACATAGTTGTGGTACCACATTGTGTGTTTTTTGATAGATTCTTTGTTATCTCAATTATTCACTATTTTTTATACACTATGTTAGATTTGTTATACTTATATTTTTATTATTGATAGAACATTTATAAAAAAAAAGTCTTGTTCAAATCCTTATCTCAAATGAGAGTTGAATAAGTCTCTCATGGGGGTGAGAATAAGTTTATTAAAAATAGAAGTGTTAATTGGAAATGAGAAATCCATCCCATAAAATTATGGATATCAATAAAGGGGGGGTTCAAAATTTAGATAATTACATATAGTTAACATGAGGAATAAGAACATTTATCCATTTGTATTAATTTTCAAAATGTGAGAATAAATGATTTAATGTTTAAAGAAGTATTTACATGTATCTATGGGTTTTATAAGTTCAAAGTATTGGAAACATATCCAAAGTTGTATATTGAATTTAATTTTGGTCAATGATTTTATTTATTTACAAAAATCATGTAAATATTTTTATAGAAGGAGATGGGTGATGGAGAGAGTATCCACCCACTAAACATCAAGTTCGTTTCTCATTCACATATTGGTAATGGAAGAAGAAATAAAACTCAGGATACCCTTGAATAACTTACAAGAAAGATTTAAGTGGGTATCCCTTAGACATTATTATTATTGATATTGTATGTATGGTTATAAACAATGCAACAGGATTAGAAATAGAACACTCTAAAACATGTTAATAATGTAGAAACTTGTTGTTAGAACATCTATAAGACAACATGTAAATATATAAAATATAAAGATTAAATAAGTTCACATCAATCATTAAATATAGTTTAAGGTTAATGAAACAATCCAATATGGATCTAGAATAAAGGATACAATTTTACGTGATAAACAACACTTGGATGAATTTTGAATGTTGATGAGTTTGAATCTAAAGTTAAAAGTGAAATAATCTATATTAATGGACTAAAAAATGAGTAAATATGTTTTAAGAAACCTTATTAATGGTGTTGAATATTTTCAAGTCGGTTTGACACATTCCCACAAGTTTCTATGTTTCTATTAATATATAAATATTTTTTACATTTTCTTTCAATAATACTTTAATTAATTTTAATGGAATATGTAAAATTACTTACTATAAGAGTTCTCATGAGGTTGAGTCTATCAAGAATATGGTTTTGAATTTTTTTTCATATTTTTTGATAACCTTCCACATATGGACTAGATAGAAAACTCATAATGTTTGGATAACCATGGACCATATGTGAACATAGATATATCATAAGGTTGGGCTAACTAGAATGTATGGTTGAGACATATTGGCCTAATGTTTGGACATGTAACAATAACATTGAGACACTTTCACCATATCCTTGATAAAAACCTTCATAATGTATATTGAACCTTACGATTAGCCCATGTAACGTACATATTAATCAGGTATAGGAAATATAATAATATTCATTACTAATCATTATATTTGATAAAAAAATTAAGAAAATGAGGAGATTCAATAATTCAATATTTTAAAGTTGAAATAATATTGGATGATTTGAGAATTGTTTGTTATGGATTGAATCATTTCAAACACTCAAAGGGTGTGTTATAAAATCAATTTATCAAGTGAATGATTTTCTTGACAAATAAAAAAACTAATTAGTTTTTAATAATAATGGAAACTTTCTTTAGAAAATTATTAGGATGTTAATTAGAGGTAAAATCGTCAGGATATGAGATAAAAGACAAGGAAGTTGATCTTAAGGATTTATTTAAATAAGATCAATTATTAATGGGATGTAAATATTTGAATTTACACTCCTTTAGAAAAAATTCCATGTTTCTAAAATGTAGAAATGTAGAATTAATGATGAAATTTATCATTTCATGTGATGATCTTCATGGTATAAAACATCAAAAGGATCATGTGATTCTTTATAAGAAATATGAAGAATTTATGATATACAGGATGTTGTGTATATATCTGAGAGCTATACAATATTTTTTGGATGCTCCTAATTTACAATAAGAAGTTTAAAACTATATATCATGTGTTTTTTATATTTTATAAATCATTGAGGAATTTTTAATTATAGATATTTCTATAAGTATTTTGATAATTAAGTATCTCAGTCCTATAGGGGATCTATCCTATTGATACCAAGAAAAAAATGAATAAATAAAAATGAATTAAATGCCTATAATTTTACAAGAGCTAGTCCATTTAGGAGAAAGTAGATTGTGAAGATCATGGGGATGTGTTATGAATGCAACATACTTATCTTACATGTAATTAAATTTTTCATTTGTGGAAAAGAAAGATACCCCAAAAAATTAGTTTCCTATATATCTAGAAAAAACAAATAAATAACAAAAAATAAAGAGATTTGGTTTATGTGAGTTCTTGTGAAATGTGTAATACAAGAGAACTATATCTCTCGAGGAAGTACGAGAAAAATAGATAATATTTTAATATGAAAAAAAATATAAGGAATAATATAATAGGAGAATTGGGAGATATAAAACTAAACATGCTTAGTATTTTTATTAAAAGTGTATATGAAGTAGAAGACTGTGATGTCCTAGACCCGGATGCCACTTAATGTGTTCCCTGATCATGGTGGTCCACATGTCCTCAAGCACATCTCCCATATTGTTAAACGCTAATGGCTTGTAGCGAGGACCTAAGCTGTGTCAGTGGTGGTATTATTCCCTCATTAAAAATGTGTAGCGTAGAAGGTGAGTATAAAAATGGGGGTAAATATTGGAAGAAATATAAGTAAATAAAAGTAACATCGGAAAAATAGATACAATGGTAATAATAACTAAAAAAATCGGAATATATTTCAATATTTTATGATATTTTATGTCACTAGAAAACTGGTGAACATGGTTACAAGACACCAGGCATAACATGTTCTATAAAAATATAGATGAAATCAAACACTATCCTAGGCATCTAATGCTCTGACTCGGTCATCTTCTATCAAGATCCATAGCAAATTGAACGAAATCAACTGTTTGAATCCCTATTCTTTCCATTGTCAACACCTACTACCACGTAATCTGTCTCGGGTACCAAATGGCTCTCGTAGAGGGTGTGAGATAAATCTTAGTTGGTCACCACCAACGGAGACTATAACATCTGTCTCATGTAATAGAAATGTAATAGTTTCCAAGCATTCATATATAATGTAAATTAGTACAATCTAACTAAATACCCATGTACCTACTTCATCCCTCAGCTTGTTTCTAAACATGTAAAAAATTCATTACTTGATAATTACGAGTTTATAAATAAGTCACATGTTACCATTTGAAAAGGTTCCAAGTTTCATCAAGGCAACTTGTAATGATATTTAATATTAAATGGTTCCACGGTATTCACCATGGCATCCTAGACCCTAGGGGTCACTAACTCAGTTGTAAATAGGTCTATCTATGGGTAAGAGTGTAATCTGTGGAGCATAGTCCATGTAATTTCACAATATCAAGCCTACCAAATCCATGGTGATCAACCAAGGTAAAATGGGGATAAGAGATAATAAGGCCCTATGGGATTTAAACAAGGATCCTACTTTTTAATGTTGGATCCAAGGGGTGTATCCAAGGAATCCTATGATAATATGTAATGGATCATACGATTTCATACCGAGAATAGACATGGATTGTGATCTAAGTGGGTATCAACCAATGCAAGCCATATACATGAATCAGAATAGGGTTCCCAAGTACTTATGGAATTATCTAATTAGAATCCAAGGTGATCATGAGTTAGGCCATTCCAATTTGATTATGAATTCATGTAGTATTTCATTTTGTTCAATCCTTTCCTTTTATTAGTGTGATTAGGTCATGTATCTAGCAACCTTTTAATCAAGTCATTTGGTTCAAGCCTTTCCTTTCATTAGTGTGACAAGGACAAGTAGCATGTAACCATTCATTTAATTTATTTAAATCATATTACCCATTAAAGATCTATTTTTATACCTTACGTTAATTTGGTATGGGGTGCTATGGACATGCAACCAACTAATGATATACAATTAATCTTATCAAGTAATATACTTAGTATAATTCTCATTTTTCATCTCACATTTAAGTATCAATTTATGCATATACCATAGGTAGGTCAAGGGGTAAGAATACATGGTACTTTCCATTATGTAATTCACATAAATAATTCAGTACATTTAATATAGAAACTCTTATCCTTAGGAAGGTCAATACAAGGGACACCCAAATGGTGGCTCAAACATGTAAAAACACTAAAACTACAATTATGGCATAACATCCTACATGGGATGAAACAAATTTGTCTTAACAACCACTATAAACTAATCAAATATTTTTAAATAGAATAATTATATTGTTCTAGCAATTATAATCATGGAATATTAATTCTATAAATGGAACCCAATGAAATTAGTGGGGCCCAAACGACAAATTCCAAAATCAATAAAGTTGAGGGATGAATTATAGACCTACCAAATTAGGGTTGTATGATTCTACACCTCCAATATTGTCCTTTGATATTAATCATATCAGAGTAGACCAAAGAAAAATAGAAAAACTATCATCCCTAGATAACTATTTCGAGAAAAAGTGAGTGTAATGGCTTAAATGGACTCGAGTACATACAGTTGCACATCCAATGTGATGAATGAAATCTCGATAGGATCCCATATTAAGGAGATATCTTGATCCCTAGCTTTGGCCTTCAAAAATTTTCAAATTGATAGGAAAAGGGGTTCATTATTTTGGTTATTGGATTAGGGAAGGAGTTGATAATTATATCATTAACGGAAAAACTAGAAAATCACCAAAAAAATTAACATGTGCACAGTTTGAAAAAATGTGTACAAACTATGCACAGTTATGTAGTAAGAAGGGTAATTTGAATGGTAATGCCCCATGGCCATACGAAAAACGTGCGAGGTAGATTTTTCTATTAAAAATCATTTTCATGGTTAGGAAAACTGTGCATCAATTTTGTGACTTATCCAGTTTCCCCAAAAAGGTGTGTTTTGGGATCCAAACAAGCCTCGTACACCCCTATGACCTTTACAAACCCCTTAAAAATACATATTAAGTCAAAATTAAATATTTAGAATAAAATTTAAAGGATCCATACCTGAGTGAAAAACTATTTTCTTACAATCTTCCCCCTTAAAAGAACTCATCCTCGAGTTCACCTTCCAAGGGTGGTGAGGAACTGTCTGATAACAACACTAGCCATTAGGCATGTATGTCATATTATCACTCCCAAGTCTCATCCTTCATTCATTCATGCTGCCACGACACCCATACTAGAGGGAAAGGCCAACCATAGAGATCCTTCATGCTCTAGTCAATGATGCATACTAGATACTCCTAAAAGGTAGCATCAACATTTAAGTCAACTTCCACAGGATTAAAGGTATTAAACAGATCAAAATGATAATGTCGAAGTTGTGAGACATGGAAGACATCATACATGGAATGTTACATATGAGGTAATAGTAACCTATAGGATACCGTCCCGATTCACTCTATAATTTCAAACAGAACTATGTAACGAGGTGATAGATTTCCCTAATTTTGTAACCATCTATTCTCTATTCTGAGTGATATTAGAATAAAAACATGATCCCTGAACTCAGATTCAAGAGTCCATCAATGGTGATCGAAATAAGATATTTTTCTAGATAGAGTAGTATTCATACGCTTTCTGATTATATAAACCTACTCTGACGTCTCCTAAACAAGATGAGGACCTAGCTCGGTTGGCTCACCTGCCTCTATCCAGCACAGGGGTGAACGACACAACCTAGCATATAAGGCCTCAAAATGATCCATTTGAATTGTCACCTGGAAGTTTATAGTATACGAAAACACCACCAGTGGGATATGATTTTCTCAATTACTAGCGAAATCAAAGAAACGTGCTTGGAGAATATCCTCTAGAATCTGTATTGTCCATTCTGATTTTCAATCAATATGACGGTGAAAAGATTTTCCTATAATCACTTGTCTTCCCATATATTTCTGCAAACCCATCCAAAAACATGAAGTGAAATAAAAATCATGACCTAAAAAAATATTATGTGGGACCCCATGGAGTCATATGATCTCATAGACATACAGTCTTCCCAACTCATCAACTAAGAAAGATTCCCAAATAGGAATAAAGTGGGATGATTTCATTAGTCAGTCAATCATTACCCATATATCATTGATACCCCTTTGTTACCTTTTTATGATGACTAAAAAAATCCATTGAAACATCTTTCCATCTTCATTCCAGGAGTGGAAGCAGCTATAACAAGCATACAGGTCTTGGGTGATCTGCCTTCACCTACTGGCAGGTGGAACACCTAGTGATAAAGCCTCTTATTCAATGATTCATCCTAGGACACTAATAGTGGTGTCGCATATCTCGATTCATCTTTGAGATGCATAGATGAAATACCCACTGAGAGGTGTGGGACTCTTTCCTCAACTCTTCTATCATATCTGTAGGAACCCAAATATATCCACATAGATGTAAAATGTCATCTCTATCTACAAACAAATCTGGAGTTTGGTTATCTCCTAATATATTGTCACTGAGAACTAAGCCTTTAGGATCTAAAAATTTTCCACTCTTCACCATCTAAGGGAGGTAAGAGGTAACTGTTAAGGATTGGAGGTAAAACTACTTGTGAATATCATAAAACTCTACATGCATCTTGGAAAAAAAGGCCACTAACTTCCACTCATTATTGGCTTCTGATACTACTTTTTCTTGAGTTTTTGAACTCGTAGCATCTGCAACTACATTGTCCTTCCCATGCATATAGGCTATCTTGAAATCAAATTATTGTAGATATTTTAACCATATTCACTATCTATGGTACAAGTCATGTTGTGAGAAGATATATTTGAGGCTTTTGTGGTCCATGTACACTACAAACCACTCGCCCAATAGATAATGTCTCCAGAAACATAACGCCTAGACAACTGCTGCTAGCTCGAGGTCGTGTGTCGAGCAATTTCTCTCCTAACTAATCAACTCCTGAGATACATACACAGTTACTTTGTCCTCCTACATCATCACTTCTCCTAGTCTAAAGTCTGATGCATCATAAAATATGGTATAACATAAAACTAGCTCTATAATAGTTATAATAGGTGATGATACATGCCTCCCTTTCATCTCCTGAATGGATTTCTCTCATTATTCTGACTATATGAACTTGACTCCCTTATTTGTAAGACCAGTAAGAGGATAATAAATGTAGTAAAAGTATTATATGAAATTCCAGTAATATCTATCCAGCCCCAGGAAAATCAATATATCAAACACATTCTGGGGATGATCCCTGTGAACTACAGCACTAAACATTTATGGGTCAATAGATATACCTGATTTTGAGATAATATGACCCACGATGTTGAATTTTTTGAACCACAAGTGTAACTTAGCAAGATTGGAATAAAGCTACTGCTCTCTCAGTGTACTCAGAATGATCTCAATATTTTCTGCATGGTCACTACATGTATGATAATACACTAATATTTATTCCACAAATACCACGACAAAAGAGGATAAATAAAGGTGGAACACTCTATTCATCATATCCATGAAAAAAGTGGGAACATTCATAAGAATGAATGGAATAATAATGTACTCATATAAACTGTACATACTAAAAAAAGTTTTACAAGGTATGTCTGATGGTATGACTTGTACGTGATGATAACATGATCTCATGTCAATCTTAGAGAAGACCTTTTCTCCTCCAATATATTCGAATAGATCAACTATTCCTGGATGTGGATATCATCTCTTGACTGTAATATGGTTCCACAATTTATAATCCATGCATAGACGTATGTTTACATCCACCTAATTGGAAAAAAGAATTCATGAACCCCAAGAGGATGTATTGGGACACATAAAACCTTTGGCCTATAAATCTTATAACTACCTCTTCAGATATTGAAGCTCTATTTTTGACATCTTGTATGGAGAAATAGACAATAGAGATACTCCTAGAAAAATATCGATAGTAAACTCTACCTCCCTATAAGGAGGTATTCCATAAAAATTATCAGGAAACACATCCCTGAAATGACCCACTATTGGAGGGAAACAAACTTTTCATAAACCTTGATCCTCCAAGAAGATATTTTCAATCTGGATGATCACTCTACCTAACCCATGATGATATCGTTTAGCTCAACCAGTCTGGACATCCCACTCACCCTTATGTAGAAAAATGCTACCCATTGGTGACATAAACGATATCTTTCTATGATAGCTGTACAAAAAATCATGATTATGAACCAACCAGTCCATAACAAGAATGAAATCAAAGCTCATCATCTTAAGAAAAAGGAGTTTTTATAAGAAAGGGAAACATCCTATGTCAAGGGAGAATTACTTACATGGGCATATACCCTATGTTCATACCCTTAGTGGTGAATCTAGGGTCAATACACCATTGTAATACTGTATCTATAGTCTGACACATTACATAATAGAAAAAAAGATGAAAGAGTTCAAAGAACATATATAAACTAAAGAAGATATTATGGAAAATTCCACAAGAATCGTACCTTATTCTATAGATGGTCACACATCCTAATCCTCATGAATTGCTTTTAGTGCATACAACTGACCAGATCCATGGACTTTTCCAACATATGGACTTCAACGATCATAAATTCTCTGTTCGTGTTATTGGTGATAATGTGTCTGGCTACAATGTTTATGACCTCCTCCTCAGATAGACCTCCAAAAGATATTCCAACTCCCCACTTGACATGGAGTAAAATAGCATGCTTCTGAAGTTGGAGATGGTGGAGATCCTTTTCCACTCAAATCTTGGGGAAATGTCCTACAGAAATGCTATAGATTCCTCATATATCCACAAGCCCAAAATTCCATTGGGTGTCTATCAAAATGAGGTTTCTTTTTCCCTCATCATCCAAACTGATGACACACTATAGATCTATCGAAACATGCACCCTGTTTGTCATTTCCCTTATGAGAAACCTCGTAGGGAGATTTTTTTCCACCAGAATAACTACTTTCCTAATGCGGAACATGTCCTCTATGCCAGGTATTATTGTCTTATCTTAGGTTAGGCTTAGTGATAAGATCCTGGTTGACTATTGTAGAAATGATAAGTAGGTGAAATAAATTCAACTGCGTACGGATGGCATACGGGATCCCATCCTCGAAATGTCTAGAATATGAAATCTCATCACCATCTAGAAGTGGTGAAACACCCTTCAACTCTATAAAACACACTGAATACTCCATAACTAACATAGAACACTACTAATGATGCATGAACTCTCTAGATCAATCATCTCTTAGAATATGAGGAAATAACTAGTCATAGAAGTTAGTTTGGAAATCAACCCATAACATGCTCTGATAACAACCAGCCTGGGTAATCACATCCCACCAATGCTTATCCATATCCTGGAGGCTGTGTGTGGAATGATTGAACCTCCTTTCTAAAATAATTTCCATATTATTAATGATTTTTATGATGGATTTTAGCCAAGACTCAGTAGCCTTCAAACTTCCATCCCCTAAGAAAGTATGAGGATAATTCTGCTAGAACCCATGAGTCAAATCATCCATCATATGTGAAACTCTTGGATCACAATGCATGGAATACATCATACATTGAAAACTATCATGAAATTGGGGGTCAGTGCCCAAATTAGGTACAAAAGGAAGTGCCTCAACTGTAACTCTTAGACATAAGAGTGGAATATTTGGGCCCAACACATATAGATCATGGTTGTTTCCACCCTCATAGAATATGATACAAGGATGTCATGGTGGAATTGGTCTACGATTTCTAAGTACATGCCTCAAAACAAGATTAAGTATAAAGATAACATCACTAGCGGAAGCGTAATGTATGAAAACTCACTACTAGAGGTATACCACCCCAACTACCCACCTAGACGGTCAGTTATCGGTATGTGATAAAGTATATTTTTCATTTCATTTTACATTTAATTGACATGTTCACTCCATTAACTTTCATAAACATGAGAATGTGGGATATGGGTGTGAAAACAGGTCATTTTAGACATCATGATTAACTTTATAATACATATTCTTTTCTAGTGAATCAGTTCTTATACACCTATCACTAGAAATGACACCCATTTATTTAGAGAACAATGGCTCGACTCGGTAAATTACTCATCCCAACCCATGAGGGCCCGTAATCCTCATGAATTGATATATGAAATCACTCAATCCCAACTAAGAGTAATACATGTATAAAAAAACTATCACAATATCACTCAACAATCATGGGCATATCAAACAATGAAAAGTAGTGAAATTCACCTATATTGCATGGAAATATGAATGAAATGAGAATTCTAGGAGCCTATAATGATACATGCAGCAATGCTCATTTATCTCATATCATTAAGACATGTATGAAATAAAATAATCAATCGATGTAATAATTAACAACTCCACACAACATGTGCATCTCCCAGTAGTGAAATAATATAAAATATAATAGAGAAAAGAAAAACAACAATTATAATTTTAGTAAAATTGGTTTTCACCCGGAACATGGGTTTGTCGCACAAAATGAAGGCTTATAACAAATTCCAAAGTGTTCCGAATCTCAAATCTATTATCTCTAAACAGTGAGGCAATAAAACGAACTCCTTTGATACCATTTTGTAACATCCCAGCCCCAGATGACACTTAATTGGTGCCCCAAGCCTAGTGGTCCACATGGCCTCAAGCGCATTTCTCCAAATGTGAAAGGCTGGAGACTTGTAGTGATGGATTAGGGTGTGTATGTGGGGAGACTATTCCCTCATTACAAAATTTTAGTGCAACGGGTGGATAAAAAAATATGATTAAATAGTAGAAGAAATATAAGTAAATAGAAGGAACAATAGAAAAATAGATACACCTGTAACAATAACTAAAACAACTAGAATAACATTGAATAATTAATGATATATTATGTTACTAGAAAACTAATTAACATGGATATAAGATATCAGACATAACATGTTCCAAAAAAATATAAAGGAAATGAAAGACTATCCCAAGGGTCATAATCTCGGACTCGGTCATCTTCTTTCAAGATCCAAAATAAATAGAAATAAATCAAGTGTTTAAATCCATATGCATCCCTTTTTCAACACCTATAACCATGAAATCTTCCATAGGTACCATAAAGTGCTATGAGTGGGTGTGAGATAAATCTCGGTGGGCCACCACGAACGGCTTCTATAACATCTGACCCGTGTAACAGAATCTTATGAGTGTGAAATCATTCATATATAAATTAAAGTAGTATAATGTAACTAAATACCAAATCACCTATTTCTACCCTTGTCTAGTGTATGAACATGTAAAAATTTCAAGATTTGATTATTACCAGATAATAAATATTTCACATGTTATCAGTTGCAATGTTTCCGAGTTGTAAAAAGGCAACTTGTAATGATATTTAATATGAAATAGTTCCATGGTATTTACCACAGAATTCTAGACCTCAAGGGTCTCTAACTAAGTTCTAATTGGGTCTAGATATTGGTAGTTGTAATCCTAGGATCATAGCCCAAGGTATTGAACAATAGCATGCCTACTGAATCTGAGGTGATCAACCAAGGTAAAATCGGCCTAAGTAGTAATAGGGCCATATGGGATTTAATGATGGAACCTACATTTCAATGATAGATCCAATGAGTATATCCATGGAATTATATGATAATATGTAAGGTATTCTATGGTTTCATATTGGGAATCAAAATAATATACATGGATTGGGATCTAGTTGGGTATTAACCTATGCAAGACATATCCTTGAATCTGAATGGGGTTCCAGAGTTCTCATGGCATTTTCTGATCAGAATCCAAGGATAGTTTGATTCACTCCATTTCTATTTGACTATTAAGTCATGTAATATTTCATTTGGTTCAATCCATTTTGTTCACTAGTGTGATAAGCTCAAGTAGCATGAAACCTTTTAATCAAGTCATTTGGTTAAATCCTTTCATTTAATTAGTGTGACAAGGAAAATTAGCATTAAACCATTCATTTAATTAATTTAATGAATATTTAATATTAATGGTTCATCCTTATACCTTAAATTTATGTGTTAAGGGGTCCTATGATCATTTTACCTACTAATCATATACAATTAATTTGGTCAAGTCATATACTTGGCATACTTTCCAATTTCCATCTCAGGTTTAATTATCAATTGAGGCACTTACCTTAGGAATCTCAAGTGGTGAGAATACATGGTACATTACATTATGTAATTCATATAAAAGAATCAATCTATTTAATATATAAACACTTACCCTTAGGAAGGTCAAGTCAAGACACACCCGAACTGTGGCACAAACGTGTCTAAACACTAAAACGACAATTATGGAATAACATCCCACATGGGATGGAATGAATTTGTGGGTATAATAACTAAAAACTAATAACATATTTTGAAATAATATAATTATATGGTTCTAAAAAGTATAAGTGTAGAATATTAATTCTATAAATAGTACCAGATGAAATTTGTGGGGCACACACGACAAATTCCAAAATCAATGAACTTGAGGGATGAGTTATAGACCACCCATCTATGAGTTGTGTGATTCACATCCTCTGGTATTGGACCTTGTACTAACTAAAATTGATTTATATCTAATAAAATGATAAAAATTCTCACACCTCGATAACTAGGTTGAGAGAAATAGAGGAGAGGAAAGGCATAAACTCACTCGAGTACTTACCATTGTGCATCAAACATGATAAAAGAAAGTTCGATTAGATCCCGGATAAAGGATATATCTTGATCTCTAGATTTGGAATTAAAAAGATCCAAATTTAGAGGATAATGGGTTATTCTTGTTGGTTCTCTGATTTGGGAAGAAGTAGAGGGATAATTAGATCACTAAAAGAAAAACTAGAAAATCACATATAAAATTATCATGTGCACGGTTTGTCCACATTGTTTGAAAAACCATGTGAAAACCATGCATACATACCTGGGTAGAATGGGTACATACTAAGTTATTCCAAACATTCATTCTCTAACTATGTAAGGTGGATTTTTCTAGAAAAACACCAACTCTACGGTTTGAGAAATCATGAGACAACTATCTGAATTGTCCTGTTTCCCCAAAAAGAAGTGTTCTGTTCTTTGAACAAGCACTAGTCACCCTTGAGACCTTTAATAACCCATTAGGAATCCATATTAGGTCTATAGTGATGATTTAGACCGAAATTTAAAGGATCCATGCCTGAGTGAAAAATCGGGTTCTTACAAAGATCTTATATGATCTACATATTGTAAGGAAGAGAAGACCCAAGAGTTTCATTTTTTTGTCTACATGGAAGATTCTATAGAACATTGTTGTCAAATGATACTCACTAATTAATATTTTATTGGGTTTTATTCTTAAATAATGATTTGAATGTTTCTAGAAATAAAATTCTAAAATAACTAGGTTGTTATGCAATGAGGTAGAGGTTGAGTTTCTTGTTTGGTTCTTGAAGACTTTAAGGTGGTTTCAGACTCTCTGTGTTAGAGAAAGGAAAAAAAATTGGATTTATTGTAATCACTATACTATATTTTTTATCTAATTAAATGATAAACAAATATAAAACTAATAGGTGGGATTTTAGTTTGAAGAGGAGGCATGGGATGTAGCTTATGTTCACATGTATACAATTATTTAAAACCACACATACCTTTTTAATATCGTGTTCGGGGTTTAAGTAATAACCCAATCTATAATACACTTGTATTGATTATAAAAATTATTGTGGAGAATTTATGACTTGTAAATCCCAAGCATAGTAAGGAGTAAGATTATTGGGAGGGGTCAAGCATAGTAATAACACATGTTCCATGCATTGTTTTTAGTATTATATTACATATAGGTGATTATTTGTTAAATAAATAAATAATACAATTATCTTAGTTGATATCAGAGGTTAAAAGTCCAAAGGGGGAAAAGGTTAAAAAAATAATTTGGAATTAGGTAAAAATATTAAAACACATAATTCACCCTCCTCACTCCTAAGTGTGTCTATATCGACCTACAGTCACTCTTAGATGAAATTTATAATCGATTAATCCCTCTTTCTTGCTCTCTCTTCCAAGAATGTAAAGATTGTGATTGCCTAATTTTATGATGTGCATGATATAGTGGCTTTTTTTAGAGTTTCTATGATGTGATGTGGAAATAATGACATGATAGAAGTTGGAGTGTGATGTATTGGGGTGGTGTTCATTGTATGAGGGAATGATGTTGATGTCCTTCTTGTTCACATTATCCTATAATGGTGAATATTGGACATGAGACTGTGATATTGTGGTATGGTATGTGGAATTGGATGTGGTGTGATATATTTTTGGTATAAGATATGTTATTTTGGGTATGTTCTTGTGTCTATTATTTAGTTATGATGAGGTAACATGGATATATAAAGGGGAAAGTAGCTCTAAGAAATATGTCATTGGGGTTTGAGAATTACTACATTAGTGGGGAAGTGATTGTGGGGCTTCATTCTTGATACATTATTTCAATACAAAATTATTAAACTTGAATTCAATGTTAGGTGAGTGAAACTTGATTATTGTGGGTGATATTAGACCTATTATAGTTGTGAGTTAGTTATATTATTTATTTACTAAGTCGTCATTATGATTCTTTAACATTTTCATGTGATGTTTTTTAGAGGATCTTACTGAGTATACTTCTCTAATCAACCCCATATATATATACTAAATGATTCTATGATGGAATTATTGATCATTCTCGACCATACTATCTCATAGTGATCAATTTGTGTTCTTGAGTTGCTACTATAATCAATGTATTTTTGTATTCTATTTTAGAGGCCTTGTTTTTTCATGACATTCACATGAATTAAGGATTGGGTTTAATTTATATTATATGGGTATGGTTGGTAATTTAATTTTATTTTCATAGTATTATGAGTGAAATCTGTCCCATATTTGTATTTTTATACCCTTGGTTCTAGTCACTAATCCTTAGCCTATTGTGGGTAGGTTTCGGGGGTCACTCTTATCTTCAATATCGAACCCAGGATGGGTTCCGTGTAGCTACTGTTTGTGACATGAACTTAATAAATTAGATTAATTTTTAATTAATTAATTAGTGTTTTTAAAGATTTTACTATTGATATATCAATATTTTGAAAAAAATACATTTGTGGATTTTATATAATCTAAATGTATTAGGGTCAATGTGACACAATTAAAATGTTTGGAGTGTGCTCAATAAATTTCCAATTGGAAATAAATTCTTAAAAATATAAAAATGAGATTTTTAGAATATCATTTCAAAAACAATGTCTCCTTGAAATGAGTTTGGATGATAAATATCTCAATACTTGAGTACCACATCATAAAGTAAAATTTTATAAAAAATTGTGTCTTGTATTATACTTGATGCTTTTGAGTGATGGTAATGGTTATACAGAGTAAAATGATTTAAAAATTAATTTAAAAAGTGGGCCATAGACCATAATTAGTTTAATGGGATCCATAGAAACTGGTTTGGGACCATTATTTCTTCAGTGTATTACCATTAGACCTCTAATGGGAGAACTCCCTTCCAGTTATATTGTATCCCTGACTATACATTCAATGAGGACCACTATAATTATTCTTATCCTAAGATTAGCCAAATAAAATCTATTTTTCCCTCTTCATTACTTCACCTTCCAACAAACTTTCTTTAATGATAATATTAATACCTTAAGACTTCTAATAACTAACAAAAAGTGATTTTAATCCAACCTAAACAAATCCATGTTTATTAATAAAAAAATCCCTTAATTATTTCAATTTAAAATTTCTCTAACACTCTATGGATTTTCAAAATCCAAATCAAGTCTAACATAGAAACTAAAATTGAATTTTTTCTATTATATCCATAAAAAATTAATTCACAATAATATTAATGATCAATTTTATCTATTTAAATGAAAAAAAATAATTGAATATATTCTAAAAATGAAGGGAATTGTAATTACAGAGAAACAACATCACCATAGGTGATAAAATGATTCTACTATAGGTTCTAAAAATATATATAAAATTCCCATATGTTGAGAGAACAATATATAAAACACTATCACAAAAAAACGAAAAAAATATCACATTATTTTATATGAAAAAATTATAATAAAACAATATATATGAATTCATATGATGTTACACAATATCATTGGTTGTGTGTTATTACTTGAATATCTAACTTCTATACATTTCTAATGAATTTTTTGACACCTAATTATTACTCAAGTCATAATATGTTTGTAGAATTTGGGGTTTTACTATAATTAAATTTAACTACTATAATTACTAAAATTAAATATATTCCTTAATATAAATAAATCATACAACATTGTGATAATTCACAATATATATAAGACTATCCTCCATCTCTTTCACTATTGTCAAAAACGTTCTAGAATATATTAAAAAATATAACATCTTTGAAAAATGGATTTAAAAATGTTTCATCTAGGTTTAATTTTCCATAGGAGAACTATGAATATTTTCATTCCAAACTAGAGATATCTAGCATAAGGAAATCACAGGAGAAAAATATTTCATATTTAGAACTATTTGAAACCCAATCCCCATTTTTATCATATAAAAACATCATGAATTTATTTATTATTTATAAAAGATTTATGTTACTTATATATCCTATTTTGTGGATTATTTTTCACTGGTGGTAATGTTTTAAATTTATGCACAAAGGAAACAAATATGATTTTTAAAATTTATCAAATCTAAAATTTTATTTTTATGAATTTAAGTAGTGTTTTTAAAATATAAATGATAGATTATTGAAATATAATATAATAAATTTATAATGACATATATAGATACATATTTGGTTTTTTACAAGAATGAAAAGATGATATTAAACCCTGAAAGTAAAATCATCATAAAAAATATCATGGGTTTTTTCACATTCCCCAACATTATTTCATGATATCTGATATAATAACTTATATACATTAATGTAGATATAATTATAGATATTTCAATTAAAATTATAGGATTTAATAGAATTTTGATATATGTATGTCTTATTTTATTGAGATCGGTTTAATAAATATGATATAGAATTGAACTATCATGAATTGAATTTAAATTATTTCTATTAAGGGAAACCATTATTTTGAAGTTGATGGTGTTATTAAAATTAAATTCTAGATTCATTATAAGGGTTAAAGTGATAATTTTCATTTCATGATAAAAATAATTTTTTATCCATATAATTTTATATAATATGTTTGAGATAAAATTTGAGCCTCTAACTGACCCAAACCTTTATATTTTTTATCCATGAAAATCTTAAATATCGATTAAATAAGTTTGAGATTGAGAAAATATTAAAAAATAAAATATGATATTATATAAATTCATAATAAAAATTAAAATCTAATACATGGTGAAAATGTGAAATAATATCTAATAAATCTGATTGAATTACACCCTCATCTTGGACTTCTCCTCCCAGTTCATATGTTCAATACCTTTATGATTCATAATACTCGCATTAGGGAATGATATAAATAAATAGAACCTTTCACTAATAAACATTCCTAAAAATATCATTCCTAAGACAAATAATTTGTATCCCATAAAATGAAAACCCAATATATTGATGTGATAACTCATTTTATGTTTATTAAGTCTAGTCGCATCTCATTCATTGGATTTTACATGTAAATCATGAATGTGTTTTTTGAATCTATTTTTATACAAGTAATAATAACTCTAAAGTCACATTAAAATCCTTTTCTATTGGTGTTTCTAACCTAAAATAGAACCTATTGTATATAACTACTAGGTATACTATTATAATAATATTATAGAATCTCGAACTAGAATCCACTTAAAATGGTGCTCTCGGTCGGATGGCTACAGGCCTTATTCATCCCTCCCCATAGTTGGTGATAGTAATAATGGTCCATATATAAATAAAATAGTGGAAGTAATAACCATAATGTAGAATCAACAATAAAATCTATAGTATCATCATAACAATAGAAATAATCAACAAACCCAAAGGGCTAAATACCATTTGTAGACTTATCAATAACTAGTCCAAACATGAAAAATAGATAATCATGGCTACTCTTGGATGACCATATTGGTACATATATATAAACAAAATTTTTAAACTCAAAATAAAACTTCATCTTGATGTTATAACCACCATGGTCCATTACCAACCATCCCATGAAAAAGGTACAGATATGGCCAATGAGGTTTGGCTGTCGGGCCCAATCTCTTACCTAACATTAAATACATAAATTCTACATGCATCCCAAGGGGCCTGTATAGAGAGTGATAATGAACTCAATAGGAAACCAAAAACATGATAATATCTTAAAACCATAATTATAGAATTTTATTATAAATATAAATAAATTGAATCACACAACTATTTATATATCAAATAGCATTACAATTTCTCAAAACCCACAAGGAAGCGTCTAACAGCTTCGACTATCACCGGTATATCTCTGAACACATGACCCAAAATATATATATGACACATATTATTTGTCTGAAAATATATATTTATAGTGGATATGACCCATGTCTTAATGACCAAGGAATCCCCTAATGAAAGATCTTATTTGGTGAACCCATGGGTTCTACCCATTTAATGTCACCTAGAACCTCATTCCGTCAATCATGTAACATGAATATAAACCGAATGATCAATATATTACCTGGTTCCATAGACCTCAACTTAAAAAATCACGACCTGATCTCATCCTAACATATTTAGTCATTAAGATAGCCTTTCTTTAATGAAAAATCACCATCAAAAAAATAGCTGACATCCCATGTTATAGTGATATCCATCCTCCCATTAACCCAATCCATCATCCATAAATATAATGGTGAGCCTCAACCACCAATAGATGGTGTCAACACCATCAATCGATGGTCCATAACTCTCAATATGTCTTTCTATGGTGATCACACCCAGCATATATGATGGTCAACACCATCCCCTAAGACACATAGTCTACATTGGCCTCTACCCACAAATAGTAGTCAAAAACACCTCAATTGACTCCTATTTGTGTGAACACAACTCCAAAAGAACATCAGTAAAAAATGGTAAGAATAAATTACCAAAAGAACCTAAGTCACATCATCTAACACCTTGTTCCCCTGCAAACATATTTTTAAATCCTGACGGTAAATTCCATCTCATGTCATATGGGCCATGCCCACATCCTAACAAATTCATCGCCTGAAATCCTGAAGAACAAGTCACATCAATCTGGTGATCAGTATCACCTCATATAACTTGGTCCACACCCTCAGGGTCATGATATTTTCACCTCAGTATCTGTGGTCATCATCACCTCAATCCTCAAGCCATGCTCATCATGTTCCCAAGGAACCAATTCCATATTAAAAAAATTATTTTAACTAAATACTGACATATGTTCTAACTTACAACAGTTGGTTCAAGACCCTTACCCATATCAACCATTTATATTAAAGGAAGAGAATTCCCATAGTCATCTAATATAATCAATTAAAAATTTTAAAATCGTGAATTCAATAATTCTAGTCTCACTCAGACAACCCACATAGATTATATAGAACCTAACACCAAAACACCCTTAACATTAAGGATAAATATAGGAGCCACATACCTTATAATAGAAGGTGCTCACTCTTTAGAAATTAACCTATAACTCAAGAAAAATTGAGAGAAATCAACATTTTTTATGAACTCCTTGAATAAATGGAAAATGGAGTCAAACAGATTCAGAACTCCATATGGATAAATAAACAGATAAGAAAGGAAATGGGAATTAAGTCCATACTGATGTGATATTGATGAGACTATTGGATAAAGGATTGGTGTTTGAAGGGAGGAATAGGCTCAAATCCTAGATAGAGAAGAATTGAGAGATCCCCCTACTATGTACAAGTCATAAGTTAGAGGAAAGAGGAAGAAAATCCAAATAAGGATAGAGGGTTATTTTGTGAATTTCACCGAAATAAATATCCTCCACGGTTTAGCTAATTGTGTTCATACAATACGGTGCTCACTATCTATTACCACACATTCATAGGTTAGGTGCTTGGTTTTACAAACCATAAATATACCATAGGATTCACCACAATTAAAAACATCATAGGTATCACACGATTTTGTTCCTCAATCAAAATTATTTTACATATTGTTTCCAATGTAGAAGTGGGTCACCCAGTTACTCCTGGGAGGCTGCACAGTTAAATCTAATTGTGTACCTCTGCCTATGCTATCCCAAAACTAGTTTTTATGGGGATGCACACCCAAAACTAATCTGAATCCCTAAGGCACTTTCTAGGAAATAAAAACAATATTTAAACAAGGCATTGTGTCAATCAAACTCTTAGGATTATGTTTTTAAGATCCATATAAGAGTTGTTTTGACCACAAACTCCCAAATTCAAAAAGGTTGAGGACTTTTGAGCTGATCAAGACCTCATGACATTACAATCTCACCACCTTAACATATCTTGTCCTCAAAAAATAAATCATTACTTGAATATGGTAAAATAAATTCCCATCTCATCTATATCAACCTAATCTACCCTGGTCATCAAACAAAGTTCAACTTCCCTCGAGGCTCTCCCCACCGTAGGATTTACATACCCGGTCACTCCCTGACCCAAAACAAAACATCCAATGGATCCCCTGACCATACCTAGTCTCAAAATACCTCCCATGTCTTCTCATGACTCATAGAACTCATTAGGTTCTCAATTCATGCTTGTTTCACATATGACACCCATCTAGAACCACATCTCATCATATGCCCAATTGTACATATTCCATACACAACACTCATAAAACCCCACATCTCATCAGATTCCCATATATCCTATATGTCAATAGGTACCCAAAAATAGTCCCACATCATATATACATATTCATTCCCATCAAAATCATGATGCCTTTCTAGATCTTTTAAAACTCAAATCACATAAACACCCATTATATATCCTACTGATAACGAACCTCATATATATGTATATATATATATATATCATGTGTTATAACCAATTTCAACATACTAAAAACCACCTGGTTAGTCCAAAAATATACTAATTCTTCTCAAGATCTAACATTGGCCAAATCCGAAAATAAAAATAAACCTAATCACACCCAGAGCGTACCTCTAAATACTGTCCGATCCCCGACCTTCTCCACACCTAGAATCTTTGCTGTATGCATCTAGCATAAAGCTTGACTGCCTAATGCCTAGCCTCCCTATGTAGCTGCACTAGTTATAATCCACTAACACCACTTCTAAGTCTCCCTATATCTTCCAAGACCTCATTATGTAGCTAAATATCAACTACCATATCCCAGTACCACTCTCAGTACATTATGAATTCCCTAATTATACACTTATCATTGGCTCCAAGCTATATGAGAATGCTTCCTTTGGAAACTCTCTAGATGTCACATCTAATTACATGCCTAGAAATCTTTCAATGCCCGATCACATTTGATTCAAATATTCCCCAACTATCAGCTCTAGAAGCACACTATTAAAGACCCAATCATTAGTGGTCCACCTAAATCTATGGCCTGACTTCCTTGATTAGATTCCTCATGGCCCCACATCCTTCTACATGAATCATAACCACTTAGATCACCTGATGTCGTCACCCATCTTGAATAAGATTTGTCTTTCAGATTTACCTAAGCTACCAGCACCTAATTGACCACCTCTTAGAAAGATATCAGGCTAAAGATATTCAAATCCACCCAGATGGTATTCCATAATCCATCATTGAATCACCATAGCCTGGAGATGTCTTCACCCACTATAGAAGTTGAAAATAATGACATGTCTGTGATATTGGTCACATAATCCATTATAGATATATCCCCCTATAAGAGAACCCTAAACTCAATGACTCTATCTTCCCTCGTCAACTTTTGGAAGATTTTATTGAGTAACTTGGCCTCAAAATCCTTCCACGATGGTCCCTCATGTCTTCCCACCTAAACCTAGACATCTGACTAGCGCTTTGCTAATCCTATGATCAAATATCTCACCATCTTCACCCTCCACCCTACGGGTGTATAAAACTGGTCAAAGATTGCCTAAACTGACTCTATCCAATTCACTACTACCTTTGGTCCACCCTCACCAAGAAATAATGTTGGGATCTAAAATTGGAACTCACAATTTAGATATTCTAGGAATGGATCAGCTCCCTGGTCTCCTCGTTCCATATATTGTACAAACCAAACCAAGATCTCTTAAAGATTTTCATCTAGTCATGGCCCGAATTCTACCATCAATTATGATTATCCCTCCTTTACCAGAGAATATACCTACAATTCATGATCATTCCTACCCTCTAAGGCCTCGTCCTAACCCTGAGGGGACTCATCCCATGCACTCTCATGGGGCACCATATCACTACTTTCCTGCCACTCCATTGAAATCCTTTACTGTGAAATCCCATTAAATACCAGTCACAATTTTCAAACAACCATAAAAATATATAACTTATATAGGGTAATATGTAATAGGTAGCACAAATCACTACCCTTCAACTCCCCTACTTCATGATGCCACAAGACAACTGGACTCAAGGCCCCTTTCCCACCTATACCAAGGTCAGGTATCATGTCTCATCCGACATCTTGGCCCCCCACCTACCCACATCGGAGTATTGTATCACATATAATATGTCATCTTATCTCCATAACAACCCATGTCAAATATAGGCATCAAATAAAAAATATATCAATATAATGTAGCATAGTTGAATTTCACCAAATTGGCTATACAAGAAAGCATTGTTTAGCTTCATTGCTGACACTTTAAAAAAATTCACTCTCCATCATCATCCTTACCTACCCTTAATAAGGAAATCCCATATATTACATGCATATATAATCACATACAAATAACATTGGGACCACATGCCTCATTTGGTTGAGTAGAATTCCACCAAAAGAGGCTAATAAGGAAAACTTTATTTAGCTTCATTATTGACATTTCAAATATCTAAACCCATCTTATAGAATTGAAAATCAAAAGAAATAAAAATACAATATGAACCTAAGTACCTATCATGATGCATAAAAAATCATCCCTTTACATACCAGACCTAGAATATATGGCCCCAACCATAAATATTACATAATATTAAATTATTTTAATAATTCACATTGAGGATATTTTCATGTTTAGAGTTGTATATAATTAGTCCATAATTATAACATTACATCTCAAATATTACAAAGTAGAAACTTCTCCTAAGTATCCATTTTTTCATAAAATAAAAACTCATAAAACAAAACATGATTTATTTTCTAGATATAAATATTCTTGAATTATCCTTTTCTCTTACCATACCTTATATCCTTTGAAAAACATTTCAAAAACGTGGGATGAACATAAAAATCTGAGTAAGGGTTATAAAACAATGAAATAAAAAATTAGTCCATCAATACATACAATTAAATGAAATCATACTTTTTAATCTTTAACATACCACACAAAATCATAAGATTTATGAATAACAAATGGAAACCATAAATCATAAAGGTATCATGTGGCATCCATAACATACTTACGTTGTAGATTTCACAACTACGTAGGGATTTAAATTTGGAGTACCCATCACAGTATATTCCCTAAATCTCTTCGGAGAAACCTTAAGTTTTACCTCTTTCATGTTACCCAATTCATTAGTGAGCTATCTTGGGCTTACCCTCCCTATGCTTATTACAGAACCTCTTATAAACATAAACAATGCCCAATAACCATAACATAATCATAAAACATAAAACAAACATAAAAGAAAGATAACATTTCCACATTTCAAAAACAATATATCATTTAAATATATTGACATAGCCAATAAATTATAGAAACCATTTTCAATACCAAAATATGTAAAAGATTATATGGTATTTATTTACTTTTTAAAATCATTGTGTCTTGTTAAGGAATCCAAATATCAAAAAATGCTTGTTGCAGCGGAAAGGTCATTGTCACTGTGTATGTTAAAAAGAAACATTCCCTTTCTAGTTTAGTAAAACACTACGTAGAAACATATTCCCTTTTAATGAAATAAAAAGTAAAATGGTTTTATACACCTTAAAATATAATGTCCTGTATAAACCAAAATATTCCATAATGAAAGGAGATTGAGAAGAAGTCCCTTACCTCCTGTCTGACATGACTCATTCGTTCTTTAATCTATTTAATAATAAACTAAAGCTAGTTTATACTTGCATCAGAACCTTATTAATGTTTATTATTCATTTTATATCACTTATTACCATGTTATAAAAATTACACAATCATTTAAGTTAATAGTAGTCACTTTTTCGATATTTGGTACTTGAGTCAGAAATGCACTTCTTATAATTACAAGTTGTCTATGTGGTCAAAATTACATTATATCCAGAATGATATTTGTGATTTAGATATCATATATATCATATATATCAATTATATATATATATGTGTGTGTATTTATAACAGTACATAACATTTGAATATAAGAAATGAAATTCACCGTTCATGGAGACGGTAAGACGTACGTACGAATGAACACTAAATTCATTTATATTTTTTATTTAATGGAATAAAAACATAATTATCAATAGGTATATTATAATTCCAGTATAATATCACATATAATTTCATTAATTCTATCCTCTATACATTTCACATATGAAATTAATGATTCATATCACATTGAGGGGGTGGTAGTCTGCACTTCCTCAAATGAAATTATCGTATTTACCCAGTATGGAAACCATAGAGGGTATGCTATAAATGAAAAATTCAGAATAATAGTGACAATATAAATAAAATATATATCACATATAAATATAGTTTCCTCATAATGGCTACCATGAATGGTGGTAGGAGATATATGAACAATCATCGTTTCATGAGGTTGTAGTTTTCCATCCACAGAAACAGTATGTTCGTATCCATTAGATGGAGGTGTGTGGTTTTGTGGTTATAATAATCCTCAGAAGAACATCCTAGTTTATTTAATATTCATTTTTTGTTATAAAATAATGAAATAAAGATATAATAGGGGGTTGGAAAGGGAAAATAAAAGAATAGAACTTGAGAGAAGATGTTCCCTTTAAATCAGGTAACTCCCTTTGGTTTGAACCAAAAGGATTCATTGAAATGAATTCTTCCCAAATTAAGGATTATAGGTGGAAGATATGGATGTTGGTATCTTATTGGAATAGAGTTTATATGAGCCAAGGGGGCTTGAGAGGTGTGATTAAGGGTTAGAGGTGATGGCTTTTTATACGGTGGAGGAGGCGCTCTTTAGAAATGTTTGAAAATATTATTTTATTATAAACTGAATTTCAATTTCCAAAGGTACCCAACTCATTTAATTATAAGAAAAGGTGATTATGGTTCAAAATACTCTCATGAAATTTGTTTTAGACAAGTTTAAAGCATAAAAGTAACATTATATTTTATCATTAACCTTTAGTTAACCAATCTATCTTTTACCGTTTCCTTTTGTATTTTCATACTATATGGTTAATATATTTACTATAAAATTAATAGATACCCAAAATGGATCATTAATGAAATATTTTAACATAATATATGTCATTTGGAATAATAATATATTTTTAGTATTATTGTTTCATTTAAAAAAATATTTATTTATTTTAAAAACTCATTTATGTAAATTTATTAACTATTCAAATCAAGATTTTTAAAAAAATCTATAACAACATTATTCTTTAGAAAAAAACTCAATTAATTCAAATATAACATTTCATTGGTATCCATAAAATTAGTTTATGGAAAAAAAAATTTCAAAAAAAATTTATTTTAATATTTATAATATCATTTATTTAAAAAATTCATTAATGAGGTCATCATTACATCATCATTGTGTCATAAATAAATTTATTTATATGATGTCAAAAAATTATAAATAAAATACATGATGTAGGAAATATTTTTATATTTCTAATTAATATTTATTGTCTAAAATATAACTTTTATAACCCATTATAAAACTTTTTTTACTAAGAGATATATGTTTATTTTTTATTTTCTATAACTTTAAATTTATTTTTTTAAAGTGTCATTTTCACTTACAAGTGGCTCCATGGGGTCCCAAAATCGACCCACAGATGCCCATCATCTAACACGTATCAGAAAATAGGGTTAGAAGAAGTTTTAATGTAATTTATTGTTTTTATAATATTATTTTTACACTTATTTACAAAATTTACAATTTAACCATGGTAAATAAAATATTTTCTGAAGTTACGATTCATAATGTATAAAAATAAAAGTAACCTATTTACACAATTTGGACCTCCTGATTCCAAATATTTAATCCTTTTTTCTAAATTCAAAACATTAAAGTTTCATAAATTAAATTAAAAGTTAATTCCCGTTTTTAAAACCAAAAAGAGTGTTTTTAAGAAATAATAACAATCAAAAGATTGACACTTGTTTATGTTCAATTCCAATGTTAAATTACTTCCAATTTCCAAAATTAGATTAAATAGTCAATTTATAATATAATTAAACTTTAAAACCAATTAAAAAAATAATCTCCCATATAAATAAATTATATTAAAATGCAATTTTGAAATAAAATGTAGTATTTTTCACTATTAATTAAAAAATGAACATTATTAGAAATGTACCAAAATTTAATCCAAAGTAAATTTTGATGTCCTGATTTTTAAATCCAAAAAATTATTTTGTCGAATAGAATATATCAAAGTGACTAAAAATAGATTTAAAAAAGGGGTTTATCATCAAAAGGTGGTAAATCGGCATTTTAAAAAATATTAGAGTATTTGTGCTTAAAATTGGATTTATTCACATTTTAAGCCTCTAACATTTATTGTATAATTGTACAAAAATTTAAAAAACATCTAGATTCATATTTTAGTAAGTTATTTTCATTTCTGCCTATACAACGATTGGGCATTAACTATCATTTAAAATATTTTTATATTTTTATATTTTTTCAGTATGAATCAACATTGTGTGCAACATGTGATTTCAAAGAAACAATTTTTTGTGTGTTGGGTACGCCATAGGACATAGAATGCCCTTTAAAGTAAAATTAATATTTAATTCAAAAATATTGATAAATATTAAAATAACATGTTTTTTATTTACCTGGGATGTTACAAAGCATCAATACACATGATAGATAAGCATCAAAATTAAGTGTGCTATCTGAGGTGGAAATAAAATAAATCGTAAAAACACACTACAAAACATAAATTTCCCACACCTAGAATCATTGTATTTACCATATGGATGGGGCTTCAGGCACCCAAATAGAATCTCTATACCCATTTCTTACTAATTTCTAGTATCCAGTCTATCATAGCCCAAATAGTATGAAAAAAAGGAAAATTATACTGATCTAATACTATTTTAAACATCCTGACCTAGAATCAACTTAAAATAGTGCTCTAGGATGGTTAGCCACTAGGTCATAGGCACACCAACCCTTATACCAAATAATTCTGACTAGCAGTGAGGATCTAAATAGTGATAGTGTGGAGACTATACGCCTAGGTGGTTATAATAATACATGTACATATATCAACATAACATTGGATGTAAGGACCATAACATATAATCAACCATAAACTCAGTGGAAACATAATAATAGCAGAAGTAATCTATAAGTCCAAAATCCTAAATAACATTTACAGATATATGCATAAGAAGTCAATTCATAAAAAATAGATAATCAAGGTTGATCATAGATGACCATATCAATAAATAAATATATATATAGCATGTTCAAACTAAATAGGAAACTCAAACTTCTTGCAACTACTACTATTATATATTTTCAATCTATCTCGTGCAAAATACATAACTCTTATCACTATGTTATAGCTCTTTATCCTGATCTCTTACATGATCCTAGAGACATAAATTATACATGTTTCCCTAGTGTACCATATAGGGAGTGAGAATAAACTCACTAGGCCACCACCAATGTGTTCTTGTCTTACATACATAATTATACTGTTGTATTCTAAATATAAATAAAAGGGAACAAACAACCATTTTTTAATTACTTCCCTTATGCTCAACATCTATAAGTAAGAATCAGCCTACTTCTACCATTTCCAGTATGTATTGGAATATGTTCCCCTAAATGTATATATGTCATAAAACTTGTGTTTATATATATATATATATATACAGTGGTGAGGACCCATGGATTAGTTCCCAAGGCATCCAAAAATGAAAGATCATATCTGGTGAACCCGCAAGTTCAATCCTTATCATGTCACCCACCACCTCACGCAATAAATCATATAATCAGTTTCTAAAGGGCATGCATAATAATGTCCCTAGTCCCTCAGAACTCGTCTAAAAAATCACCATTGTCTCTCAGCCCAAGGTCTTGAGGAAAAGAGATACCTATCCTCTAAATAAAAATCATTGTCAACCCATCATCCAATGTCCAAAGGTACAGATATATAAGTCTTCCCAGAAACCAGAACCATTGGCCTCAGATATAATGGAAAGACTCATCCCCAACTGATTGTCTATGCACCATCAATTAATGGTCCAACACCATCTACACTTTTTCTATGGTGAGAAACCACATCATATGCGATGTTCAACACCAACCTGTAAACCAAATATTCTAAAGGGGCCTCCACCCAAAATGAGTGGTCAACACCACCTCAACTGAGTCTTATCATTGTGAACATGACTCCAATGGTGTGTCTTACAACAATGTTGAAACTAAGTCACCAATCCTCTGGTTATTCCCATAATGTTCCCATGGAACCAATGAAATGATATAAAAATTTAATTTAATTAAAAATCCACACCCATCCTAACCTACTAATATTGTTTCAATCCCCCTACCTAGCATAACCATTCATAGTGAATACATATCATTACCATAGGAATCTTATATCATTTTTTGAACAATTTAAATGTTTTAATTAAATAATTTAGGTATCACTCATACAAACCACATGGAATATAAATAATTCACCCCAAAAAACTCATAAAATTAAAGAGAATGCTAAGTACCACCTACATTATACTATTAAGTTCTCTCTTGTCTGATATCGGCCTCGAGATCATTCCAAATCCAAAGAAATCATTATTTTAGATGAACTCTCGGAAATATTCCAAATGTAATTTCTTAAATATAGAACTATGTATAGATAGATAATCAAAGAAGGAAGGAAGGAGGACTAAAGGATTTTGTGATTCACTTCCATCAAGAATAATGGATCTAGGATCGGAGTTTGGTTGGAAGAATAGGCTCAAAGATTATGTGAAGATGAATAGAGAGAGCACCTTATTTCATGTGAGTGAACATAAGGAAGAGGGATAAAGCAACCCAAAAAAGGTGTAGGGTTAGTTTTGTAATTTATACCAATTGAATGAACCATGGGGTTTGTCCACACAATTTGGATAACCATATGCCAACCATGTGGTGATCACTCTCCAAGAACCATAGACACATGGTCCAGGAGAACAGTTTACCAAACCGTGAACAGACCATGAAATTAACCTCATTCAAAAACTACAAAGATCTCGTATGGCCATAAACCCCCACCTGCATTATTTGAAAAACTATTTCTACTGGAAAAGTTCCATACATTGTCACTCTTTGGTTCCCACATGGTTAAATATAATCATGCACCTCTACATGCAATTTTCTGAAACAATTTTTTAGTGGGATACCACGCATAAAACTCATATGAAACCCTAAGGCACTTATCGGGCCTAAAAACCCATTAAAAAACCTACTTGTGGTAATAAAACTCTCCAAATTTGTTTTCTAACATCAAGAGAAGAGTTTGTACAACCAAAAAACATAATAATTTAAAAAGGATGAGGAATTTCAGCCTACCCAAAAACCTGAGACATTACAAATATAATGTGTTGAAGTATTAAAAAACAATGTGATAATAATAAAAGAATGCGTATTTATATTTAGACAAAGTGATGTGTAATAAAATCATTATCTCAAATAATAATTTAGTTACATAATTTTGATTAATAATTTTTAATAATAATTAATGAGTAAAATAATATCTTAGAATAGAGGAAGTGGAAATATAATATTAATTAGTTAATTAGAATGAAAATGAAAATGTAGTAACAATAGTTACTTTCCTTGGGGATTCCTAAAATTTATATTTCATTTCATCCAAATTAAACATTAAAAAATCATTTCAAATTTATTGAATATAATTTAATGAAAAAAAATTATCTCATTTTTACTAACATATGTTCTCCAATTATAGGAATTATATAATGATCCAAATTGATAAACAAGTTTCATAATTTAACATAAATATTTAAAAAATTATTTTTATATATCACATCACCACTATCAATTTTAAGAACAAAGAATAAATATTTTTAACAAATATATGCCAATTTTTTGAACCCATTTTTTAGAAATAAGGTTTTAGGTTAATATTATAGTATACAACCCTAAATATGGTCATAATCATTGAAATAGGATGGTTTGAATTGAATTTTATTCTAAATAATTTTATATTTTTATTAAAGGATCTATTTTTAACCAATACTTGTGAATTTTACCTTTAAAGTTATTTAAATATTGAGATTTTATATAGATCATAAGAAAATTTTATCATTATATCCAAAAGGCCCTATTTTCCTTGTTTTTATGCTTATATGATTCCTATGGTGGTGATCCCATGAAGATTAATCTTGTTCTAAAGTTTGATTTTATTATAAAAGTTAAAAAATAATGTGATAAATATCTTGGTATGTGATTTAAGTGGTTCTCATGAGAGTATAATAGATACCATTTTTAATTTCATATTCCCATGACAAACTAAGTACCCTGTGCATTTTTTTCTAATGAACCCAAAACATAAAAATTCAATTCATATTAATTCACATTTATAAATAACAATAATGATAACTTTTTTGGAATGTTTTTCTAATTAATAACCCATTTAAAAAATTCAACACAATATTCTTCAATGGAATTTTTTTACAGATATTATAAAAATATTCCACATGTTTAAAAGGTTAAATTGATCCAAGATCTTCTTGTAATTACTTTTCATCCTCCACACAATACAAAAAGGATTAATCATTATCAATTTATGAAAAATATCCAATATATTACCTTTAAATTATGTTATAATAATGACCAATTTGTCTTATTAATGGATTCTATAGTGATGATTATATTTTCCCCCATAAAAAATTAATTAGATGAACAAATAAGATTAATGGATTGGCATGTTAGTTGGATAATTCATAAAAATAGTGTTTTAAAGTTTCTTAATTCCAAGGAACATATTCAAATACATATAATTTTTTCCCAAATTGTATAATGTCAAAAAACCTAATAATTTTTTTCTTAAATTATACAAATAATTTTATAAATTAGACTAGAATATTCATTATGTTGTCTTACTTTTAAATATTATTAGAATATAAAGACCTATTTTCATTAATTTTTTTCATTATTTTTACCATTCCTTTCTTGTTATTTCACTCTTTCAAAAATAAATTGAAAAATAAAATAAAATAAGGACATTATTATATTATTTTAAAATCCTTATAGTAATTATATTTGAAACATAAACAATGTAAAATAATGTTTTATTTTAAACCATTATGTAGGATAAATATATAAATACTTTTACAGATAATAAAAATAATTATACATAAAATTTTATAAATTTAAATAAAAACAACACATTAATATCAGTAGGAGATTTTTCTCATTTTCAAGAGATCTTAAATATAAAATAATCTCCTATTTTAAGGCCATTTTTAATGTATCATTTTATAAGACTATATTTAATTAAAACTATATAATTTTCATTGTGTTTCCCCATGGGGTGCGGTTCAATGGTTCCACCCCTGTTGTACCTATGTTGGTGAGTTGAGGTGGTCCTGGCTTCGAGCCTCCATGTCTGCAGATTTTCTTTCCTTTGCACCCCTCCCCCAGAACCTACCATGTATATACTTTTCATTTAGTGTTTAATCAATAATAATGTTACACCATAGTTTTACATTTAATTTACTTCCCTTATCATTTTTAAGAACAGTTTCATGTCTTCTTAGGATAAATCATTGGACTATAAAAATTAATGTGAAAAATATTCATGTAATTAACAAATTTTCAATAAAGAAATTATAATTATAGATCATTTTATATATTCAAAAATATAAAATTATTTTTTATAAAAAATCACTATCTTTTTCATTAATTATTTTCCCCTAACAATGTATTCATTCATTTAAACGAAAACCCCAAATATTGATTTTTAGTCAACACTATATATTTAGAATCATTTTTTATTATAACCAGATACTAAAATTTTTTCTTCACCCTTATATATCAAGGATGTATCACTAAACCATTATAAATAATTAAAAATATTATATGCTTATGTATGGTATAATTCATCAATATTGAATTTATATCTACTCACTATTTGTAAAACATATTTCACATCTAAGAATTTATATAAAATGCATATATTATGGGAAATATAGTCATGTTATAAAGAGTTTTATTCATGTGCCTCCATTTTTTATTAGAGTAAGAACATTGAGCCATTGAGAAACTCTTTCTATGTACCACTTATATTTTATCCCTTTTTGATCATTAATGAAAACTTGATTCATTATTTTATCGAAGTATGTGACCTAACTTTTTCCATGGAGCCTCTTTTTTATATCCATATAGATTTACATTCCTAATTGGTATGAGAATATTCATAATACATTCATAAAAATATTTGAACAAGTTAATAATTTATATAATTTAAATAAGGAATGTAATTTTTAATGTATATTATGTCATCTATATAGAAATATAATTACATTCACTATAATTTATTTGTATGAAAAAGACTAATTTTTAGTTTTAATAAATATGCACACCTTGATTGATAGGTAAAAATATATATTATATCATAAATAATACTATTTATATCTATAAATTTTATTTTGAAGCTAAAGTACATTTGTATCATTTTTTTGAATGAGAAAACCCTTCATTTATATCATATATACATCAAGTCAGTTTCAAATAGGAACATTGTTTTTACATGAATTTTATAGATCTCATAATCATAGAATTTCACGATTAGTAGGATGATTCTATAAAATCTATGCATAAAAGTAGGTGATCATATTTTTTTCATAGTTAATTACATAAAATATCTTGAAATAAGTTATTAACATGATTTAAAGGTCAATGATCTTATATCCATGTTAATGATAATTTTGATGATAAATTTCCACACTATAGTTATTTACCCATTGAGTAAATCAAAAAATCCAAAAATACTTATATTACATGGATTCCATCACATTAATTATGTATCCAACCCATTTCATAGAATCTAAACTAAGAAATATTTTCTCATAGGTGGTTGGATTTGCATCAATGACCATTGCCTCATCACTTTTTTCCATGATAAGTCTGTATCTCTCATTATCATAATGATTCCTTCTATTTCTTCTTGTTTAATGTGTATACTATTTTAGGTAAACCTCCAAAATCACATATGGAATTTAATCATTTATTATAGAAACCTATTATTATCATAATTATATATTACATCATTTTTTATGAATATTCATTACATTACAAAAAAAACCTTGGGAACAATAATAGTTTAGTTTATTTGGAAACGTGGAAACAAAAACAATAGTTCTATAGGTAAACTAAATCATTTCTCATAATGATCTCCATAACTAAAACCCTTCTTAGATATATAATGCATAATAAAAATATTCATAACTTTGGGAAAGAAAATATAAGGGTGAGCTCAGATTCATTGTATGGGTAAAAAAGGATGATATATAATCATAACATGTGTATAAGGGTATGAGAACATGAGGATAACATTTCAAAACCATATAAAATATATTTAAGATCATAATATTGAATCAGGGCATAAATATTTGTAGTTCATAATACAATAATCATAATGGAATCCAAGAAAATGAGTTATGAGGGCATAACATTGAAATAAGAAATGGAATTTTTGGTATACACATAAGCATATAAAATAATTTACATATTATCCATGGATTGTTGCTAAGGATCTCTAATAAGGATATCATAGTGGATTGGGTTGACTTCCCAGTCCATAATGTTTTTCAACGTTCACTCCTAGTAGAAACACAGTAGACCAAATCCCTTACTAAATTGATTTCACTCCCCATTCTAGTCCTTTAAATCTCATTAGAAATATATCTTTACCTGATGCATTTAAGGGAGATATAGTTCCCACTAATATCATAATGAAAACCATATTTATTTTTTCCAAAATATCATAAAAAATTCATCATATCATAACCCATGAAATGAAATGGTTTCAATAAACAATCCATTATATCATAACCTATGGAAAATAGATAATCTATATAATCATTTCATCATTTCGTCATACCATAACCTGTGAAAATTAAGTGGGTTTTATAATAATTTAATCGTGGTATAACCCATTAAAGTGAAACTTGTTTCAAAAACATCATTCCATCAGAAATATAAACAATTCATAGATATAATAATAATGGTATACATTTATTATATTGTTGTTAATTTAAAGGTAACATCAATGGATTTCATCTAAGATGGAAAATGATTTTGAATGGTCATTTGAAATAGTTCATGAGGATAATATCCTAACCACTTTGAAAAAAAATTAAAATTATTTTATTAAAAAACCATAAAACATATAAATGAATCATTGATGTAATGATTCATTGTAATGATAGTAAGTTTTTTTCATATAATACACTTTAAAATGAAAATTTCATTCACATCTTTTGGTAAAATACAAATGGGAACTATTAGGAAAATGGCATTAATATTCATTTAAAATTTTAAGAAATTAAAACATGGGTAAAATTTTATATTAAAATTCAAAGGAGAATAATAAAAAAATAAAACATTTTAAGAAGATTTGGTTTTAGAATAAAATAGATTTCCATCTGAAGAGGAAAGTAAATTTAAATTTTAGTGGTAATATTTTATCAAATATTAAATTACCAAAGAATTTTAAAATCGTAATATTGATATAATGAGTAACCATATTAAATGAAAACTCATGAGTTTCTTGAGATATGGATAATAAGATCTTATCATCTGAAACAAAATCATAAGAAATCTTAATAAAAAAATGGGATTGTAACATAAAATCTTTACCACTTTGGTAGCTTTGAATCATAAGCCCCATGAAATAATAACATAAAATGAAACATAAAATATAATTATTATAAATAAATTCATGTTATTACATGTCAATGGGGTCGTATATACACCTCACAAAAGATAATAGGTTCATAACAAAACATATGTCTCAAACAATGTAAATTGAGACAAAAATCCATTATTGATTTAGTAATATTTTGAATCATACTCCCAAATGAAGACAAACCAAAAAATAAAACTTTTAATATCATTAAAAGAATAAGATTCATGAAATAACATTCCAAGGGGTATTATATACACTACAAAAAATAAATGAGTGGGGATTTTTCATATATCTCCCATAAATAAAAGAGAGACTGGAAACCCCCTTACCTTAAGCCTTGACTTCCTTAGAACACATTAAAACCTATTGTATAATAAATATATGTTCATTATACCTATATTAAATAACCATAATTATACGTATCACACTATATATGATTTATTTATGACTTTTTATTACGCATTTATTAACAATTTCATGTTAATGATGCGTTTTTGGTAATTATTACTTTATTTTTCATATATATTTTGATTTTGTATTTTTGGTCCTCTTACTTTTATAACTATTTAAACATATCCAGAATTTTTAATATAATATAAATATTTTATGTATTTATTATATATTTATTTATAGTAATATAAAATATTTAGAGATATAAAATGAAATGCACCGTACATGGGGATGGTAGGTCGTATGTACGCATGAATGTTCTCTCCATTTTCTTAATGAAATGAAAGAAATAAAATAAAATTATATATATCTATTAAAATTAAAAAAAAATTCTATGTAATATATATCACATATTTTCAATAAAACAATCCTTAATACATTCCAGGTAAAGTATGAATGAGTCAATCGCTTCACGAGGCAGTAGTCAGGCGCACACACAAGTGACATTATTGTATTCCCTAAAAAGAAGGGTAAGAAGGTATGTGTGATATAAAAATTAAATAATAAAAATGAAATCATAAATATAATAAATAAAGAATAAACACATCATTATTACCATCCATGAGAGGTTTTAATGAAAAAATTAATGATATCAAATCATGAGGCAGTTGTATGTCGTATACACGAACATTGATTTCGTAACCCATTTGATGGAAGTGCTTGTAGTTTTAAGTCATTACCTAAGAATAAAAACATATAAGTATGTGAAATAGAATGAGTATATTATATCATCATGTTATAATAATAATTTATTGAGTTTGAGTAATAAATAAGACAAAAATTCTTATTGATGAATGTTGCCTCTTCTTTTGGTATCTCCCTTAGGATTTCACCAAAATCATTCCTAGGTTGGATTTATATACAAAATTAGGCTTCTAGTATGAAAGTATGGAATTATTTTGGATTTAAGTTTTTGAAAAAAGGTTTGAATGTGTGAATAAGAGAGGAGAGTGGGTGGCCTTTTATAAGTGAGGTGAGTGGAACACTTGTAATATTTTGAAAATAAAGTGTACCAACATTTCTCACAAAGAAAAAAGAGTTAAAATGGATAAAATTAAAACATTAGACATAATAATTTAAAAATATGAGAATTAAAATATTTTATTCAAGTTTATAGGTTATTTCAACCCTTATCATTTTAGTTTAACCCCTACTAAACTCGTTTTTTCCTTAATGGTGGTAAATAATTTTTATTGTTTTTACTATTCATTTTTTGCAAAAATTAAGTTGAACTTATTAGATAATATAAATTATTATGATTTAACATATGGAGTCTATTATTTTTAATTCCATTCACATAATTTTAAAATTTTAATTTGAAATTAATCTCATAGATGTGATGATAAAGAGGGTTTTTTAAATAGAAAATGTTTAAAAGTTTATAAACATTTTGTAACAAAATTCAGTAATAAATTGATTAAACTGACCTAAATTTGACTAATGAATTTATAATTTAACTTATTTTACATTAAAAATAATAAATATATAATTAAACTACATAAATAATTTAAACTAAAAGGTTGTTTTCAATTAAAATTCTTTATTATACACTATTCATGTAAATTATACATTAAAAAATCCAAAACATTCACCCTAATCTAAATTTAAAATTATTAATTAAAAAATAAATTTTATTTTATCAAATTAGTTTTCAAGAAGTTTCTAAAATTAATTTTATTATTATTCACAAGAAGTCATAAAAACATTTTTTTATAAAATAGTATTTTTGTATCATATAAAGAATTTTTCGAAAATTATGAATATTATTATCAATATGTTTTATTTATATAAAACCATTATCCTTAAAATTTGAAAATTATTTATTACTATTCATATGGATATTTTTAGTAGCTAAGTTATAATTATTGTGTTTATGTAAATTAATTAATAATATATTGTGGTTTTGTGAAAACTTGGTGTCATTTGTAACGCAAGATGACCTTTTGTTGCATGTAGCACAAGATTAACATGGTGTTTCTTGTAACAGAAGCTTAAATTTAAGTTTCATTTAATAAAACCTATCATAGAAATTTATTTGATTAAAAAATAAAAATAATTCAAAAAAACTCAGGGTGCCACATACATCTTTTTTAGTAAGTCTTTTTTTCTCTAAAATGTCAGAAAGATCTAGTTGGATATCATTATTACTATAGGTAATAAAATAAACTTATATTAAATTTTTATATTGATCCCTAAAAACATTGTGATAATAAGTATTGTTAAAATGATAACCACTTATTGCCTTAGTACAACCAACATTAAGATACGCATTTTATTTGGGTCTTAAATTGTTGGTAGTAAAGAATTAAATATATTCTTTGAAAATATAAATATTTATAAAATACATTATTGGAAAACACCAACTTCATATCTCATATGGTTCCTTATCCATAACCATAGATGGGTCCTGATTTTAAGTAAGTATTATTATTTATAAATAATAACACTAAAATGATAGGGGTAGGTTTCCATTATTCCTCATTGATTGAATAAAATACAATATGGTTCTATTACTCATATAAACTACTTCATTCTATTATAGTTTTTCATGGGTGAGAATTTATATAATATCACATTACTTTAGAGACATAAAAAACTAAAAACTTATGCACTCAAATTCTCAGTCTAATTAAATAGATTTAATTGTTTTTTCCAAATTGATTTTATACTTTATTTTTGAAAACTATTAATTTATCGATGGATTGAATCTAATGCCTCATAATAAACACATACTCAGACTTATAGTAATTATCAAAAAAGATACTGAATTTTCAAACACCACCTTAAAAAAATTGTATTTAGATCTGCATACATCAAAATGTACATGGTCTAATAAGACCTTTTATGTATCCATTATTCTAGAAAAAGAACATTTGTTTCATCTTTTCCTTCAAAATAATATCTACATATATTGAATGATTACTAATAAAATGACTCAATAAGAAAACTTTCGTGTTTTTTTCACTTTCGATTCTCATCTATATATATAACCATCAATATAAAATGTATAAAAGTTCAGTATCATTTTTTAAACTTGTTTTCATCCATGAAATAGATCATATTTTCAAGATATAATAAATATAAATCATTATTCATTTATACTTCTTAATATTAAATTATTCAAAAAAATAGAATTATGTTTTTGCATGGATACAAATGAAAATATCTTCTTATTAAGATAATATATGAAAATAAAATTCATCTTAATAGATGGTAGAAAATAAAAGTTATCTACCAAGATAAAGGATCATGATAGAATAGTAATCTTGTATACTCCTATAAAAATGAATTAAACATTCACCCCACTTATAACATAGGGTGTTTTTTAATCTTTATCCAACTCCCTTATAATTTCCAATTATTTTAAATTTTAAAAAATATTATATAAACATCTGGAATATAATGAATGTTATGTATTATTAGATAAATTGATTTTTATAATAAGAATTTATGGTTTAGAATTTATGTTTCATGAATATTCTATATTTCATCCATGAATTTATAGATTTATTTCTTCTAATATTCATTTTTTATAATGGAATCAATTCTATACCATGGATAAAAATTAGTGATATTTTAGAGTATATAATTCATGATAGTGATATTTCATATCATTATTTTTGTTATTTTTCTCATGATTTTTTCTTTTTTATATCATAATGATATATTTAGTTTATAAACTTTTCAGGTTTGTCCCGATAATACTTATTTAGGTAAGGAGCTCAGGTAGAAAATTTTTAATCTTATTCAAGTTGTAATTAATAACAAACTGATTTAATGATAGAGGTTACATCTATAGGATTAACTTTATAATCAATTATATTTTTCATAAAAAAATTATCATATTCAAATTATCAATATAGTTAATCATATTGAGTTCATGAGTTGACATAATAATATTATTTCAAATTTGGAAAAAAATCTTTTGATATCTCATCACACTCATGTCTAACAAAATTTTTGTAGTGTTATTTTAAATATTCATTCATATAAAACACATACATCAATCAATGATGCTTTGAAAACTCAAAACTCATTGTTATGAGTATGATACCTATGAAGTAAATGTAGTTTAATTTATTATTATTAAAATTGGTATTCTATCTATGGGTAACTCCAAATAAATTCATAGAGTAAAACTCCTCTAGAATTTATAAATTTTTAACATTTATAATTATTATCCTTATGATTTTATATCATTCATTAAAATTTATACCATCCATGACATGAATTGATCCACCAAAACCCCAACTAGGCCAATGGTTATGTTGATTATGTAACAACAGTCACATATTTAATGGGATAGGGATGTTGACTAGAACAATAAGGAATATCAAACACCAGAGATACCATATCCCAATGATAACCCCCAAAAATTATATCTATCCAATACAATTCAATATAACCAACCACATAAAAAATAAAAAATACTACCAAACTATTTAATGATGTGCATGAATTAGAAATGAGTTATCTAGAATAATACCACATTTGTGGACTCTAATAATATTGATAAATTCAAGATCCAAACCTCCCAAAGTATGAAGGACCCGTAAAAAGGAAAAACACTTCCTTGTAGTAATGATTCCTGGTATGAACTATAATAGAAACCTTCGTCATTTAACACCACTAATCACCACTAATAATTATCTCCACCATCTCCACATCCATTGAGGTCACCTACTAACTACACAAAAAATTCATGGACATAATAAGATTTAGGGAAAAGGATCATACATGGGAGATTATAAAATACTTAATAGGATACCCTAAAAATAATCTGGACGAAGAAATAAAAAGTCAGATATAAACCCCAATATAGAGGAAAATCAAGACTAAGATATTATTTTAAGTTTATAAGCAACAATGTTGTATGGAAAGTCCATGTCAACATCCCCAAATATAAGTCATATCTCAAAGGCAACCATATATGCCAATGTGTTTTATGTCCTAAAACATCCAAACTATCTAAAATATCCAACCTTATAACTTTTATTCCACCTCTGTAATAGTAGTTAGGGACCATGCCTCATTGTGAAAAAATATATCATTAAATGGAGTATCAAACCCCATAAATGAAGGACAACACCTTGAAACATGGTGGATAATATTAATTATTAAATATCATGCACTAAAGGTTAAAAAATGATCTAGTTACGATCATCATGTCATGGTCAGTTTCATTACATGGTTTTATATACCGCATATTGATGCTTATATAGAACGATATATGATATCATTTAGTTATTTATCCCATGTTTATCATAATGTTCATTTTGGGTCATTAACTCATCATATGATAGTGTTCAGATAAAATATAGATTTTTAAATGATTTTAAAAAATATATTTAATGAGGTGGAAGAAAAATTTCATATCCATATTATAACATATGAAACATTAGAACAAAAATATTCTCATTTGTTAAATGATCGAGTCATATAAAATGGATATGACCACATTTTATATAAATAATATCATTATTTTTTCCCAAAACTCCATCTTTAGTTCTCTTATCAACATTTGATGTTGAGGGGGATGTGTTAGAACACTAACGTGAATAAAATGTCTTATCAATGTGTTAAATGATTTTAGTAGTAGGTGGATATTTTTTATAGCAAGTGTAACACCCCCACCCCAGAAGCTCAGAGTCAGGGAATTATTTCCTTGAATTGGCATGATAACAAGGAAGTTGTATTCCGAAGGACCCAATAGTTTAGTAGTTTTTGAATAACATATATATACATAGGATCAACATTACAATGTGAAATAAAAAAAGAAGATTTGTTTTATTGGGAACAACCAAAACTCTATGTTTTTACCTGAAATTCATTCATAATACACCTCTACGCATCCGTGGGAAATGAAATCATAAGAAAATGGGTGAGATCATATGCTAAGTAAAGGTAAAAAACACAGAGGATGATATCATAAACATAAACATTAGGCGTGGTGAATAACTAATAACACATTACATTAAAAATAAAATTGTATATACTATGGTTGGAATAACATATGAATAAATAATTCCATAATAAAACCTAATTATGGGTATTATACTAGTTGAATAACCACAATAACTTTCAATTACTAGCTTCATAATTAGGGAATTCATAATATGTGACATCAAAACAATAGTGTCAAGGCCTCGTGCTAAGACAACAAATAATTATACTGTCATGGCCTTGTTCAAAGACCATAGTTTGTCTCATGAGACCTACCAATGCACCGAGGGGCTATACAGGGCCCCACCGGACACTTAGTAAGTCTAATTAATTCCTCATATGAATGGAGATCACCATAAACAACATACACATTCATATTGAAACTAACATATGAAATGTAAATAACTTTCCCAAATCATTTAACATAAACACTAACTATTCTATGTAATATGGTGAATGGTTTCAATATAAAACATCCACAGTAAAAACAAATCATAAAACATTCAATAAAACATGTTGGATGACATAATATAAGATAAACCTCAATAAATTACAAGATTCAACGAAGGATATTTATGTATATGAATATAATTTTAAATGATACCATTAGAAAAAAATCCTTGAAGAAATAATCCTTAAACATTCCAAAGTGTCCCATAACACATTGAAACATTCAAATCATAATCCTTTATAATTTAATGAGAATAAGGATACTATTTATATTATATACCAAAGGGAATTACATAATCAAAAATCAAGTAATAAGTGATAAATAAGGCATATATCCCATAAATGTTAAAGTGAGATGAGAAAAAAAATATTTTTTACTTCAGAAAGAATAGTTATTTTGGAAAATCATTTGAATTTGTCATGACATCATATTGTAAAAATATATATCACATAAAATAAAAGGTAATTTAATTTAAATTATATTTTAGGCTTAAATAATATCTTATTGAGTTGAATTCATTTAAAAAGAGCTTTTAAAGAAGCTTTAGAAATAAAACATTTTAGTATGGTTTATGGAAAATATTAAAGGATTTTAAAGTGAAAAGGAATGTTTGCTTTTATAAAAACAAAAATTAACCAAAATATATTTTTCATGTTAAAACTTTTTATTTTAGAAGGATAAATATTGCTTAAAAAATATTATATATTGAACTTGAAAATAGGTAAGAAAGTGAGAAGTTCCTTGAATCAGTCTTGTATTTCAGATATTTTTTTTTAAATATTATTTTAATAAATGTAAATCTACATAAAATAAAGAAATATTATGATTGGTAAAAATATATAGAATATTAAAACTGAATTTATGAGGATTAAATAGGAATAAAGAATAATTTAATTGAGGTGAGTCGAGAATAAGAGCAACCCTAATGAAAATGGAGTTTCGGGTAGAAAAGAATTAAAAAATTGTAATCAATTGAATCGTCTTACAAAAAAATAGTAATCATAAAATTATAAATTTTATATAATTAAAAAAATAGATTCATGGTATAAAATATCAATGGTTAGTATATATACACCATACAGAAGTAGGAGTAGTGAATATAGTATATCTCACAAAAGTGGAAGTGAGATGAATAAAAACTCTTACCTTATGTATGAAGGTGTCCTCCACCAGATTTTAATGAACTGAATAGTAATATTTAGGTTCATTAAATAATAATTAAATAACCTCATATTTTTTTTATTGATTTATTATAACCATATTAATTCCATTCATGGATTTTTTATGGGTTAAGAGGTTCAATTTCATAGTTCGGGTTCGTTTGTTTCATGATCAATATACTTATATACATGAATGGAGAATCATGTAAAATGAATATGGTTGTCCAGAATTGATGTTATATGTTATTAGTGAACATATATAAGGTTACATGTTTGTAAATTAAATTTTTTTTACTTGGATAGAATATGAAACATTATATAAATTATTTAATGATAATTGTTTGGGTTAATTGGCAGTTTTTGAACACAACAAACTCATTTTTCTTTTTAAATCAAAACCATGTGTAAAAAATATTTCAGAAACATATATGAGACATAATAAATATATTATAGTTTTTTCAACCATATTAATGGTTTCATGGCCATAATTGAATATGGTAATAGAAATTTAAAACCCATCATCCTTGAATGTGTTAAATTAGCACATCTCATATGGTGTTTTTTACTACTAGAATAAAAGCAGGGTAACATAGAGAAGATAATAAATTTTCCATCATCATAAAAAAACATAAATTACATGTAAGTTATTTTATTTTATATAAAATTAAGATTTTTATAGGTTATGATAAAAAATAAAACAAAGAAACCTGAAAATAAAGAAAAATAATTGAAAACAAAATTTTTCCTCTTGAATTAATCTTCCTTGAGAGCCTTTTTAGGGTAGAGGATTTATTATTTTTGTGAGACCATGGTTTGGTGGACGTGGGGGAGGATATTTGGATGATATTTGGGAATATTTTAGACAATCAACAAGGATTTAGCGGTGTGAAAAGAATAGGTAAGGAGGGGTGGTATTTATAGTGTAGGAGAGGAGGGGTTTCTCTTTATTTTAATCATTAGTTTAATATATTTTCTCAAGAATATTAATATTCTTGAATAATGTGATAAAAAATAGTAATAATTTCATGTGAGTTTTAACATAGTGTTCTTAAATCATCCTTACATCACCTATGACCCAATAAACCACGTATTTAGCATTTATCATAAATTATCATATTTTACTATTCATAAAAAATTCTTGTATCTTATAAAAAAATTCCAAAAAATCACCCTAACCATTTATTTATGTTTATTTTAAAAAAAGGGAATCCATTTTATACAAATAATTTTATAAATATTCTCAACATTATTTTTAAATAAAATAATTATTTTCATGAAATGTATATATTTTATATTTAAAATTACTTTTATAATACATTCAAAAAATAACTATGATCTCATAAAATTATACTCAAATAATAGGGAAAAAAATTATTTAGGAATCCTTTTTATAAAAATTAATTAATTTATCAATTTAAAATTTTAATTAAATATTTTTCACACACAAAAATACAATTACTTAATTAATAATTTATAAAATATTCTACTTCTTATATAAGGTGCCCAAATTTTATATATTCTTTCATGGATGATGTTACTATTCATAAGGGTCATATTACTATTAATAAGGGTAAAATTACTATTCATAATGTTATATTACTATTCATAAGGTTAGGTTACTAATCATAAGTTTGGGTTACTATTCACCAAAAATTATGTTTTTTTTATCAGACTCTAAAAATTTCTCCGAACGCAACCATGTATGTCAGATTTTGAAAATTCAAATCACAAAAGTGGAAAAATTATTTTTATTGGCTCACTTAAAAAAAGTTATGTTTTTAAAGACTTGGTGTTTATGAATTCAATATTAAATTTATTTTTAAATCCTTGTGTTGTTACAGAAAGATCCTATTTTTTGTTACTAAGGAACTTAATCAAAATCACTACTAGTTATGGTCAAGAACAGAGACAATGAGGCATGCTGGTTTTATGGTTTTATTATTTCAGTTTGTTCATTCTGCTCCTAGTAAATCTAGGTGAGAGATTTATATTTGAATCCACTCTATTAGGGTATAAAGATATAAAATGAAACCCATCAATGTCATTTGATAAAGATTCAATGATGAATAATTAATATGTAAATCAGTATATGAAATGTTTTTTGGGGTGTTTTCCCGTGACCACAACAATGGTGGTTAAACTATGTTATGGTCTGGGATATTTTTCTATAAAATTATGTGGTTTTATAACCTCTATTTCATATTATGTTAATTCTTATATGGAATATGATGCATTATATAAGATAATTACATGGTTCTTGTAACTATAAAATAAGGTATCATTTTTTACAACACTAAAAAATAGTTAGTTAACTGCTACATCATGGTCAAGGCCACCATAGGATCTAACTATACCTTGGTGAATATTGATTCACCATGGTTTTTGTGAGACAAAATAATCAAAAAAACATGCATTTTTTTATTATTTCATGGTCTAAAATGGTTTGGAAAATTTGACCACACTATATTGAAAATTTTTAGTCTTTAGAATACATATATTTTTTTCATTAAAAATATTTATTGGTGTGAGACCTATTATGATTTTCTATAGTTATGACATCGTATGTTAAATAGTTGAATTTTTTCATTTATTTATGATATTAATATTTTAATATTTAGGTATATAAATTTTTTATATGATGTAAATATGTTAATATTTTTATTAAATTATTTTAACTGATTCTTATAAATTGTCACACTATGCATATAAGAGTTACATTCTAGGTTTGAGAACATAAGATATATTTTTCTTATTTGTTGACTTGGGTTTATTTTGTGGTTACATATTTGAATTTATTAGTTTAATATAGTTTATACATGTCAGGTGTTAGGATTAGGAATGAATTGAAGCCTCTATTGAGTAAAAAACTATTGGTGTAGGGATTTTTGGTTTTACTGGTCATTTGAATAGAGGTTTATAACATATTTAAAAAGTAGGAGTTTTCTACTTATCACCCCATGATTACTCTTATGAATATTGTTCATTTCATAACATTATAATAACTTATAGGAAATTGATTTATGTACATTATTCATATGATGAAATTGGATAAGTGTAAATATATTTGGATTTTATTTTTGGGTATGTGACAAAAAATTATTAGTTGTGTTAAGAGGTACACTTTAATATAGTTTGAACATATAAATTTTCTAGAAGGAATATGGATTCCAAAACTAAATCTGTATAATAGTTCATACATATAGGGATATCTTGAGATGTAAATATTTCATGAGATATTTTAGTTATATATGGTGTTCATATGTTCCATATTAAGAAGGTGAGACTAAGAAAACCCATAAAATATTAAGTTTAATATTCTTTCCAAATAAAAAAACATGTCAATACATCAATTATAAAACTTGGTAGGTTCGTTATAAAGAATTTTTTTAACCAATGTTCATGCTAAATCTTACATCCCACGGATTATCTTGTGTTTGTTAGGGTAAAAATTGTGATCCCTATGAGTTATTTAACAAAATCCTATTGTTATATTTGGGTTATACATAGTTGGTAAGACATATGAGATGGGATACCGAGGGAACATAGTTATGTTTATCTATATGATGGAATTATAAAAAGGGTTATAGAATCAAATATCCAATAATTGAATGTGATATTACTTTCATAATGACATACATAAATATCAATGATTTTAGAGGAACACAAAGGTGGTCTCAAATCTTAGTGAAATGTAAATCTTGAGACCCTTAATGTAATTACATATTGATATATAATTTTAATGGGATTAAATTAATTAAAATTCCTTGATTTGTAGATATAAAACATTATACTCACCCATAAATATGTATTTTATGTAGATTAAAAAATATTCCATGAACATTAGTTTGTGATCACTTATAAGTAGCACATATAGTTTTATAATATAAGGTTGAGAAAATTTATCAAATATAATTATTCTAAGAATATAAATTCGAATTTTATAGAAATTTGTTTATCTAATTATTAGTCATTGTTATTGGATTCTAGGTGTGTTCCACACATTTTTATTTATAAAAACAAAATCATAAATATAATAGAAATGATAAAAGTATAATTAGATCAACATGTTGGAAATTCAGAAAGAGGTGTGGAATTATAGCTTGGAAGTAATGATCTAAGTCTACAAACTATTTTAGTTGTGGAAATGAAATGTTTTTACTATGTTTCATATATAAATTGTAATTTAATTTCTATATCAAATTTACACAAGATAGGATTTTAATTCATTATTAATAATGGGAGATTATATATATATATATATATTATTGAAATTTTTTATGGTATTGGGAATATGGTGAATGGATTATACATCTTAGAAAAATATAATACAATATATAACAATCAAGATATTAATTCCAAAGTTAATTCTAACATCGCATAACATTTTCATTATCACCTTATATATATAATGATAGATTCATGCAAAAAATCCCTTGATATAGGTTTTCAATTTCATTTGATTATGAATAGTTTGATAACTTTGAATCATTTCTACTATGTAAAATATCCAATGAACATTTTACTGTAAGTGAGAGTGAGTTAGTCAACTAGTGTATCTTATATATAGTGATATATGTCGAATAATACGTACTCTAGAAAGTTGTGGGTATATCACCTTTGTGACTGTTACGTATGATTTCAATTGATATACTTATCTGTTTATTATGATACACAGTAATGAAATCAAAGAAAATTTAAATGGGTTTAAATTTGAAATATAAAAGAAACTGGGTAAAAATATTAAGATTCACTGATCTGGTTTCAGTGGTGTGTAACTCCCTAACCCAAATCACCCAATCTAATCTAGAGTGCCTCATGACCTTGTTTGTGCCTCTTCATATGTAAGAGGTTTCTGACTAGTAGTGAGGGTTTGAATTGTGTAGTGGTGAGACTATACCCTCAGTATCAAAAGCTATACATTAGAATCATATCAACAAAAGGATAAAAATGGGAATATTGGAACTAAAATAATTAAAATTCTATAAAATATGACATTTCAGGTATCTCAATTTCATAAAGAGTAATAAACCAAACACACCTAATGTGGTGTTTCAGACCATAATATATGAAATAAATGTAAATTTAAACTAAGACATCACTACAAATTCCATCTCTGTACCAACTCCAAACACCAGTCCCTTTTTCATAATATTAATTTCATTATTAGCTTTACATTTCCTAGATCCCTGATCATTAAATCTACATGAATATCAAAATAACAATGCATGAATTGAGTATTAACCCATTAAAACACCACCACTGCATCTCTAACACAAGTGAATACACAAATAGAGAGTATTCCATAACATGAATGTAATTCATGAGTAAAAAATAAACCACATAAGTGTTGGTTTATTGTGTTCTAATCAATACAACATGAATCATGTCCTCACCTAATTTGGTGTTATGTCGGTAAGGATACCATTTTTAGACACTATCTGTCTTGAAACATCCCATGAGGTCCACATATTGGTTCTCCACCATATTCCCATCCTTTATATGTCCATGTTACACCTTTAAGAAACACCCTATGTCCCAATATTATGAGGTTATCTATACATGGAACACTCCACTCTACCCTATGGTTTTCTTGAGTCCTCGCATGATGGTACATCTACCTAGAATGCCTGAAGAGATGGATTAAAATCACCCTTGTATGATCTTTATTCCATTTTTGAATTTCTAATTCATTAAATACACTTCACCCCAACATGCTTTAATAACACATTAGATAAAAATGCCTATGATATTTGACTAGTACCATCATGAAATTCCAAGTCCATGTCCGTCGTCACAACACCAATCCCCCTCCCTCTAAGGGGTCATATAGCCAATTATGAGAAAAAATCATATTGATATGTAAACAAAAGTCCTATAGATTATAAAATGACAAAAATAATTTAATATCATATTAATAATGACTATACATATCATGTACAATTCTCACAAGGCCACACACTCACCGAAAATCAACTCACAAAAATCATTGGTCTTAATGAAAAAAAATAAAATAATATCATGTGAAAAAACCATATACAAGGGACCTATATGGTGAGGATATTCCTAACTCAAGTTCAATGATACAAATAATTAATATCTGCCAAGATTGTCCACCTGAATCATACATGCACGCCAAGGGTCCACAATGAAATCAGTTTCCAACAGTAGATATATATCTATTCGAGAGAGAGGAAGTGATTCTCAATAGATCAAGGCTCCAATACTTTAACAATATAGGAATTATTCATTATATCACCTATAAATCCATATATATATTCATAGAATCATATATCTATAATTCATCCCAATAGAAAGAGGAAATATATATTCAAATCAACAATAACATATAACAATGATCACATTCCATGAATTTTCATGGTCTAATGTATTTAAATTTATTATATATTCAGTTTAAAGGGAGAATAATCACTAAAAAACAGCACTTGAGTCCCTAGGTTTGTGATTTATAGGTATAGGTAGAAGAATTAATATATTAAAGGAGGTTTTGTGTTTAAAACAGAATTTTTATTAATAATAATAACTTCCTGAATAGTTTGGTTGCATGGTTTATTAAACCATGCACGAGCAATGGGAGGCTCTCTACCTCTTCTGATAACTCTAATGGTTCAGACACATACATTGGTAAACTATTCACTAGCCTATATTTTCACCTCTATCCCAAGTCACATCATTTTTTAGTGAAGTTGTTTAGTTAGCTCTAACAATGTTCCAACCGCGAGCTACCCACTATGATTCTCTAATAATCAACACAATTTCATAGGGAGAACTTCATAGTCCTATATAACTATTACATCACATAAATGCCTCTTAACCCTCGATAACCAACAAAAAATCTACACATGAGGTCACCAAAGTAAATCATAACTCGAAAACACTCAAATAAGGGTGTAAATCAAGGCATGGGTTATCTAAAAAGTCTAGACCCTTACAATATACCATTATACAAATTATCATCCTCAAGAAGTGTATCTAGAGTTATTAGTCAAAAAAATTGAGAAATTTATATCATACATCATATTCCTACACTTAATTATCATCTTGTATTCAATAAAGCTTCAATAGAACACAAAAAAATTATAATATCTTCCCCCTTGAAATGTTCTTCTTCCATTCGAAAATTTGTACCAGTCACTCTACAAACTATTCATTTGGTTCCAAATCAACATCCTCTAGGTCGATTAAATTCAAAAGATCAGGAGCTTACCTCTTATAAAAACCCTGATATCATGGAAGAATATCAATTTAAAAATACACTTCTATAATGTGCATAATGATCACAAATAGTGCCACAAACCATGGTTCTAGCTTCCCTTTCCACAGAAAACAATGATTCCCCAATAATGGTGACACCCATAAGAGAACATGATCACCCATAGTGAAATCCAAAGTACATAAACTTAAATATTCATGTGATAATTGTTTAATTTTATCAATGAAAAACAATTGATTAATTACACCATCTCTACAGTCTCTTTCACCATACTTGACCCTACAGATATTTCCTCACGCACCTCATGCAAATATATTGGTGACTAACACAGTCAACCACAAAATTCCTCAAATGATTCTATATAAATCAATTTTTGAAAAAAATTCATTTACTCCACCAAGTTCAGATGATCATCCCATGATCCACTAAAGTCTATGATGCATGCCTAAAGATTCTCCTCCATTATCTGAATTATCTTATCTAAATATACATAAGTTATTAGATGATACATCATTATCATCTTTAACTAAGTCCCCAAATCCTTCTTCAATCCTTTCCAAAACCATGATGTAAAATGTGTGCCCTAATATGATATGATACTTGAAGGAACTCCATGAATTAATAAAATTTATAGGGAATAAACCCTTATCAACTCATCAAATGAGTGATTTTCTATAATTAGTAAGAAATATGCTTCTTTAATCAGCTAATAAAATATCACCCAAAAAGTATCATGAATTCTCAAGGTCCTGGGTAACCCCATCAGGAAGTCCATAATCACATCATCCAACTTCCACAAAGGTATGTGAATTTCTTCATAGAACTAGGTTACACTTCCCCCTGAGAAGAATGAATGTCCCTCAACAACTCTTCCCTCATGGAAGTAGGATCCAATAATCTCCAATGAACATAGATAACTTCTTCACTATCCAATGACCAACCTTGAACTAGGCCACTTCTCAACATCCATTCCCACATCACTAGGCATTCGGTGTATGACTCCCAGCTGGTCTCTATCTAGTCCACCAATGTTGACATGATAACTAATATAGAATATGTAATCACCCTTCAGTACTTATATACATCTTCTAACCATTAAACCAACTATACAATATACCATCACTACTCCTCTAAAAGTATCTCTCCAAACTCATGTGTTTCCAGGTGATATCATCTAAAATTACATTACCATTTCCCATATAAAAATCCATATCAAAATCAAATTTGTACATACACACTACCCAATTCCTCTATCTAAGATTCCAGCCTTACTAAGAGAATATGTAACACAAGATCTTGTGGTATGTATATATGAAAAATATATAACTAAATATATAATGGTATCAATGGTTCAAATTATTTACCACAACTACTAAATCTAAGTCATACATTGGTTTTTCCACTCATGTGGTTGTAGATGGAGAGTCCCATAAGCTATTACCTAATCCTTATACATTACAAAAACTCCTAAACCAACACTTAAGGTACTGTATTAAATAACATATCCAATCTAAATTTCTAGAAAAATAAATATTTGAGTTTTCTTCAATCTCTTGTTAAGATCTATGAAGGTATCTTCACACAACTATTCCCACTTGAAATTAACTCCCTTATTAGTAATCGTGCATATAGATTCTTAAAAACAAGATAATTATTAAATGAACCATCTATAGTACCTAAATAAACCAAGAACGAATCAGATCATGAATACATTTCTAGTTCATTACCAATATATAACCACTTATACGATCTTTGGGTCCATATAAATTCATGACTCATAGATTACATGCCTAGAAAAACATACCTCATATATCCCTATGTGGAACTATAAAACAATGGAATGAAGACAATGCACTTGATGTGCACTCAAGACAATATTCATGCGTCTAACATGAATATTTATTGTCTATGAGTATATAAAGATGTCATCAACAAATACTAAATGTCGTGATATGAATGGAAAATCATATTCATGAGATTCATGAACACAAGTAGTTCATTTTTCAACAAAAAAATCATGAAAAGATACTCATACAGTACGTATCTACTCATGAAAATTTTCCCAGGAATATCCTCCTCTCTAACCCAAATTTGGGGGTATCCTGGGTATATTTCAATCTTAAAGAACTATTAGGCTACCCCCAAATAATCAAACAAGTTATTAATCCTCCATAACTTGTATTTATCCATCATGGTCATTTATTTATATTCTAATAGTCCCTTCATAGATGAATACTATTTTATTCTTTCATAGAAAACAACACTAGATCACCCTATGGACATGTTCTCGATCTGATAACTCCATTCACCACCATATCCTCAGGTTGTACATTAACTTATTTTAAATCATTTAGTTATATATGGTTGGTAGAAATCGATTTGGTTTGTTCACCCAGAGAACGTTAAATATCAAAATAATTACCCCTTTCAGTAGGAATACATATGAATTCATTCTAAAAAACATCTAGATAAAGATACTCCATATAAAGAAAATAGGAGGAATTTATTGTCTAATATATCATATAAACCACTCTTGTTATCTGTGTTGCAATAGCACAAAACTAAATTAAGTCTAGATCCATTATACCTAATCCAATATCTTATTCACCAATAAAAACAAAATTCACTCCCATAGTCATAATATTGTATTCTCATCTCTTGTAGCCTTTGAAGTGCGCCTAATAAATAGTCAACCACCCCTTACCAAAAATCACATCAAAACTAGTTATATCAAGAATAATGAAATACCATAAATGTGTATCATCAATATGTATCCTCCCAGATTTAGGTATATAATTTTTTCCCAACTTATTTTATGTTTAGATTATTTGGTTTGAATGGTTGGGGGAGTTTGTAGTAAGAAACATCCTGGGATCCAAAATAGAGCTATAAGAAATATTTCACATTGTGAAAGGTTATTCATAATGTTTGTGGTTTTTTGGAAAATTGTGTGAACATTATCTAGATAATAAATTGTTTTTGGGTAGATCTATTCATGATGTGAAAGGGTATTCTTGATGTAGACTAGTTTAAAATATTTAAAGATTACACAACATAAATTTTGGCTTATGTAGAATCTCAATGATTTATAATGTGAAACTATATTTCATTCTTTAAATTTTTCCATATTGAACCATTTGTATATATTCATTTCTCCTTATTTTTATCATAATTTTTTTTTCACTTCCTATCAATTTATAGGGTTTATTTAAGTGATTTTTAGCAACCTTCGACGTCTAGACTATGATTCTAATGATTCTTCGAGCATTTGATCATGGAAATCAAAGGGAAGATAAAGGAAGGTTTCAGATATAAGAAATCATATAAGGAGTTTTTGTGCCAAATGGGTTTGATGTAAGTGGTATTTCCCTTATTCCAATTTTCATGGGATTTGAAGGTTTTATTGATTCTAATTAATTTATTATCTTTTGAATAAAAATTATATTGTGGAAAATTGTATGAAACTCTTGTGGTTTTTCCTCTAATTGTTTTGATTTTTTTCAGGGTTGTGGGTGACACCACATGGAATGAAAATGATGGATTTTGTGAAATGTAACATTGTAAAATTAAATTGATTTTATAGGTATTTTTGGAATGGTTTAGGTTTCATGTTTCTTAATGCATTGAGAAATTGGATAATGGATAGAAGTTTCTTTGATTACAGGGACATTATGGGAGATTCATGTTATGTATAGGTGGGTTTCTGTGTGTGTGTGTGGATATATGGAATTTCAATGATTATATGGTTTTAAAAAAATTGTTATGATGGATCACAGATGAGATTTACCATGATCATAAGACCATTTTGAGATATCTAGGGTTTGAATAGGTGTCTAAGTAGAATCATGGAATTGATGTTTGAATAAACTATTTATGTTGTTTTTAAAAGAAATTTTTATCTTAGAAAAACTGTTCTGATGACTTTTTTTATGGTTTATAACTATTTAGGTAAAACCTTCTGATCTATTTATATTTATATATAATTCATAAAAGTAGTTTTAATAATCATCCTATTATTTTATAAAATTTTAATTTAACATGATTCTGGGATTAGTGGCATGTGGGAAAAGTATCTTTGGGTCTCCTACTCATTTATTATACTCACCCATTTATATTCACCCATGTGCAAATGTATACATTGTATACCATGATATATGAAATGGATAAGTCTCAATTACTAATAATGGAGCATCCTGACAGTAGTTTTCATGAATGTTCAGTGATAGATCTTGTTGCATGGTCATTTCATGGAGTTTAGAGTTCTTCTACCTTGGTTCTTGAGTTTTAGCTTCATTGGATTCATTACTATTTTGTTATTTCTATTTCTACTGTTACACTAACATTGAATTGTTTATTCCATTGATTTTTTAGATTTTATATCACTCATCAAATAAATTTATCTCTTGCATTATATATATGTTTGACATTGTATTGGTTCTTGTGTATAGTTTTTTTCATGGGTTTAAGGGTAACTTTTTCACTTATTATTCTCTTAAGATAAGCCCTCGTAATTTATTATCAACATTTTTGGTTTTAGGAGTGTCACCTAAGGTTAGTGGAACATCCAACTTGGTCCAAGCCAATAGGTTGGTTGGGGATGTTACAAATGGTATTAGTTTGTTCAGTCCTTATGTCGAGATGGTAGTAAGGATATAGGACATGTTGAATCATTAAATGTATGAAATTAAAATATATATCTTACCTTTTTATATTAGATTTAATGTTACCAAGGAATTCTGAGTATGAAATGTTTTTTACAACAATTTTAGGCATGTTTTCAACTCAACATCATGGGTATAGTTTAAAAGTGTTGGTTATATGAATTAGTGAAGAGACTTCCCAATTGGAATAAATTTTCACATGGTTATTTATTTTTCATACTGTGGTATTATTATAATTTTTCATGATATATATTATCATTCTTGGTCTAAAGACATTGAAGATAAAATTAATTTGAAATTTATTAAGTGGTTTTAGAAAAAATGACACCTATGAGGAGAAAGTGAAACTAGGGTGAGGGGGAAGTAGATAATATAGTTCCCCCTAAACCATAGGTGAACTAACTAATGGTTCATATTATTTTGAAAGAATTACAAACTATCAATATGGGACCACAGGAATAAGAACCTCCTCGCAAGAGTCACTAATTGATGTTCCATATGAAGAATCAACTGAAATCCTGTAGTGATTTTGGATGTGAACAAATAGAAGTTTGGATAAGTATGATAAATAGAATTTTTGACTTTCATATACCACATTTGAGATAAAAGTTAACACAACATTGTACATTCCAGAGGACTTGGAACTATAGTGGTGGGATTTTATTTTTCAAGAGAAATTAGATCAAAACATTAATTAGGAAGGTTTTGAGGATATGTTCAATGAAAATTGTTATTCCAACATCTTCTATCTAGTGCGGTTGATGGATTTCTTATAACATAAATATTGAAACATGTTAGTGACTAAATAAGATTCTCAATTAAATCACTTGGTTTCCTTTACACCGAAGGTTCTAGATAGTAAAACATTAAAGGCTCAAATATTCATGGTGGTAATAAAACCTAAGGAACAATACAATATTTTTTTTTGTTTTATCGAATATAGTTTACCAAAATGTTGAAAAAGGAACGAGTCAGAGAGATATAGATTTTGAATGAAATCCTACTTTATTAGATAACTTTTCAATTCATTTTTGGGAAGGAAATCCAATGTAGGAAACAATCATAATATGGAGGGATACTCTAAAGGTATTAGATCACCTGAAAACTAGTTTACTAGATCATTATCTTATACACCATGTCATCAAAATGAACCAAGATGATTTTAGTGTGGATTAATTTAGTATATGAAGAATAATTATACAATAAAACTAAATAATTTTCACAATTATAGTAATAAATAAAATCATATGAAGTATTGCAACATACCCTTAAAGTCTACAGGAGAAGATGGATCAAATCATCATTAGGACATATATGCTCTGAAAAAACAATATGAATAAAATAGTTCTCATCTCAAAAATTATGTGAACTAGGATAACTCCTAGAACAACTTGGTGTTCATATCAACTCCTCAGTAGTTGAGAAAGGAATATTATATAGCATCTGACTGATAGTTATATGTAGATGAGCTAACTATTCTGAATGAGAAGTCGGGTCCCTCCTTGGTGTGAGGCACTATCCTTTTTTACTTTACTCTAATTCATATTTTTTATACTAGTGAATTACATTACTTTCTTACTTATCATGTGGTTAGGTAATTTGGATTTCATGTTGTGATGATTATTCACGTTAATAGTATTAACACACCCCTCACAAAGTGGGAGTGTATAGGATTTAACTGTTTGTCATGTTTAATTACCATTAATGTTATTTAGTTTCTCTAGGAGTTTATATCCCTTGAGATTGATATTTTTTACCCAATATTTGGAATGGATTAGATGATGGAATTTAAATATAATATTCACTTCTATGCTCTAAAATTTTCTTTGACATCCCTTGATGATACATTTCATGTATTCACGTGGGATTTGGATATTAATGCAGACATAGAAGGACCTTTAGTAATAATGGATGAAATCATCTTTATCTAGTTGGAAACATAAGACTTTGTTTATATATAACAAAAGGAGTAAAGTAATATTCCTATTATAGTGTAATAATACCAGAATATCATTTTGAATGATTTATCAAGGAATCTACCTCAATATAAAATTTAATTTACTATCAATCTAGTCATAGGAACTAATATTATTTTTCTCCGGTCACATAGAATGGCTCTAATAGAACTCCGAGAAATAAAATTCTAACTCAAAAAATTGGAAAAAATGACTTCATCAGTATAGGAACATATCCTTATAAATATGTTGTTTTTTTGTAAATATGGTATACAAATCACTCGAATTATGTTATTATTGTCCCAGACCAAACCAAGTTATGATCAAGAATCAATATCCCCTTTCTCGCATTGATAATATATTTGATCAATCAAATGGATCCATGTGCTTATATAATATTAATATATGATTTAGATTCCATAAACATAGATTAAAGAAAGAGTATATTCTAAGGACAACATTTTAGATTTTATATGTTCATTAAAAATGTTTTGTTATTTACTTCGGTCATGTGAATTAACTTGTAATTTTAATGGCCCTAATGAAATTTATCTTACAGAGGTAACTAAAATATTTTATTGTGTTATTTTTTCCTAATATTTTTTTATTATAGGAATATTAATGACCTTGTAGAGAACTTTGATAATTTTTTTGGGCATGTTGCAGGGCCATTTACATTTCACTAAATTCTCTATGTTTGATTTTTTATACAATAAGTCTTATCCCTTAAGAACATAATTTCTAAAGGAGTTTTAGTTAACCTAATGAAGATAAAATTAGAAATTTATTAGAATCTTCCAAAGAATTTATTTTATATTTAATGTTTTCTTGGTTTGGAGGGATATTATCATTGATTTGTTTAGGGTTATTAAATGCTTTATTCTCCTTTGAAAACATTGAAAAGAAAAAGAATTTCATTTAAAAGGGATGATAAATGTAAAAAATTATTCAAGGAGATTAAATATTAGATTACATTGACACCCATAATTATTTCTCCATAAATATGTTAGGCTTAGGTTATTTATTATGATTCATATAGATTATGTTTGGGTTGTGTTCTCATGAGAACACATGATAATAATTACTCAATAAATGACCCAGAAACCATAGCAGTTGTTCATTCTTTGAACACATGGTTCCGCTATCTCTTTGGTGAAAAGATAATAGTCTTAACTATTCATAACAGATTTAATCAAATATTTTCTCAGTGATACTCGAACATGAGGCAATCAGGAAGGATGAGTTATCTACAAACATTTTAATTTGACTTGATGTATGCATCGGGAAAAGGTAATTATATGGTAGTTGATTTTAGTAATAATTACTTTATTTAAGTTGTCAAAGGGGCTCATAAAAAAATTAAATTTTATGAGTTTTGTTTCTAATAAACATATGAACAATACCAAAAAGTAGGATAATTAATTCTTTCTCCTAATCACTTTCTTTTCAGATTTAATCAATTTTGAAAAATTGGATCAATGATTAGATCCTAACAGTATCACCATAAGGTCCTGCATAAATGCTAGGGAGACTATGGATACATATACTGGAGATCTAAAATCAATTTTTCAATTTTAAAACATAATAATGGTTCCTCAATATTTCCCAGAAAAAATTCTTTCCGTATATATCCATTAAAAATTATATATTCACCCAAACATTCAGGAAATATACACAGCAATGAAAAATCAATTTTGGTGGTCAGGTATGAAAACAAATATTTTATATTCTGTTCATAAAATCCTAACTTGTTATAAAGATATAGAAGAGTTTAAAATAAAAGTTATTATATCATAATCTATACCAATAAATTTTTGGAAATGGGAGTGTATTATTATGGACTTTGCCACTAGATTAATATGAGTGAACCAAAAACATGATGTTAGTTGGATGATTGTTGATCAACATACCAATTTGGCACACATTATCCTAATTAGAGAGTCTAATATTATGTAATATTTGGAAAATTTATATTTTAAATAAGTTTTCATAATGAATGGAGTACTAGTTTTTGTCATCTCTGATAGAAATATTTGATTCACTTATAGGTCTTATCACTCAATACAACAAGTTCTTGGAATTTAATTGACCATGATAATATAATATCATCATCAAACAGATGTAAAATCCAAACACATGATTCCAACATTGGAATATATGCTTTGGTCATGTGTTATAGGCTTTGGTGGTATATGGGAATATCATATCATATTAGTGAATTTATCATAAAATAACACTTATCATGATAGAAAACACATGACCTTGTTCGAGGAATTGTATGGTCATCCTTTCCATTATCCACTTTGTTTGGCGGAAATAAAAGAGACTTCACTAATTGGACATAGCCTCATCTACAAGACTATAGAAAATATTCATATGATATGGAAGTAGATGGATATGACTCATTGTATATATAAATACTTTACATGTCATTGCCATCACGATTTTTATTTCAATACAAGTAATCTTGCTTTATTAAAAGTTTCATTAAGACTTCGTAATCATGTATTGGGAAATCAATGGAATTTTTCTCCTCGTTATATGGGAACTTTTTTTTATTCTAGAACAAATAAATAAAATTTCATATCAATTATAATTTCCAATAAGATTTACTATTTTCTATAATGTAGTTTATGTATCTAAAAAAGAAGTATCTGTATGATCTAACTTATGTGATAAGTCGGTATCATGTTATACTTGAGCAGGATGTAGTGTTTATCTATGAACCATTATAAATTTTTGATAGAAAATATAATACCTTCTTAGGGATATAAATTTATTTTGTAAGAGTATTATTAAAACATGTTCACATCTAAGAAAAAATTTAGGAATGAGAGAAGATTATAAGAGAGTAGTGGCCTGACCTTTTCCAAGAATTCACAAACCTCCATCTTTCTAATGATGGAAAGACCATTAGTGGGGAGAATCTAGAACCCCAGTTTGAGGTATAAATTTATTGTTTCCTAATAATATTATTTTTGGATCAGGTGTTTAATAATTATAGAGGCATTTAGAGGAATAAATGTAATGGAATATGGAAGTTAGATATAATAAATATTTTACACCATGAATGGTAATTCAATAAGTGAATGGTTTTTTAGAAGATTTTGTAAACTTCATTCAGGGTGTGAATGGTTTTATGGAATGATTTGTTCACAAAGTGAAATTGAATTCATATTGTGAACTCGTTTTTAAGATTAAAAGATGAAGAAACGTAAATTTCATTCTATGTGGAATCCAAAATATTTGTGAATTTAATCTCTATTTCATTCCATGAATAGTTCTAGATAAAAAATTTATAATTTGAATGCTTCATCAGGTTCTCTTAATTCCCATTCTCATCCTCTCAATTTCTAGGGTTTTCTACGTTATTTTCAATGAAATCCATCATCCAGACTCTAATTTAGACTATTCTTTATTTATTAAATCATAGAAATAAAAGAGAAATTAAAGGAAGGGGTTAGATCTGTGATATCATTTAAGGAATCATTATACTGAATAGATCTAAGGTAGATGTTTTGTCTTTTTTCAACTTTTCCAAGAGCGTGAAGGATTTCGTGCTTTTATTTATTCCTATACTTCTAAATGAAAATTATATTTCTAAAACTCTATTGTAACACTACTAGTTTTTCCTCTGGTTGTTCTTGGTCTTGGTTTTTTGGGAACATTGTAATGACCTGACCCAAGCATCCCCAAGCCGGTGCATTATTTTAATACATTGAAATGATTACAATGAATCAAATCCCGAAGGACCAATCAATTTAGTAGTCCTGGAAATTAGATTACATATATGAACATTAGATTTCAATTTCTAACATAAAATAGATCATTGTTAATCCTTTGAGAATGAAATTATTCCCTCATATTAACCCTGAATATCAATCATAAAACACTTCATGGAATAAAAGGAAAATAAAACATAAGAAATGGGTGAGACCATATGATCAGTAAGGATAAACAATATAGTGAATACTATCACAAATAATCACAAACTTTTAAGGAAATTTATAAAACTAAAACACAAGACTTCTAAAAAAAATCTTTATCATAATACAGAAAAATAGATCAAATAATTCCATTTAAATGATAACATGGATATTCTATTAGATAAATAATCACAGGTCATATCAATAACTAAACTCATAATGAGTGAATTCATAATGGAGAACATCTTAAACATACCATAAAGGCTTGGTATAAGGCACCATACCTAATTGGGTATGATATTAGCCAAAACCCAAACATAATTCTCTCATGTGACTACCGATGCATCAAGGGGATATAGAGAGGCCCTCTTAGAACATAAAATGTTCAATGTATTCCTCTTATAAAATGAGTAAAACATAACCAATTTAATCATTATTATTAAAAGTAGAGTACGAGAAATCAATACTTTAACTATAAACAATGAATGGTATAAAAATAACACATCCAAAGTGAAACATATCATAAAACATCAATATAATATGGAAGATTGTATCATAATATTTTAACCTTAATTAAGAATAAAATAAAACAATGTTTTTTTTCATATATCAAAGTGATCTAACAAAATCATTAAAACTCTTTTAGAAATATCCCTTTTTTACTTTGAAATCATTTGAATGCATGTGTAATTATAAAAGAAACATTTAATTTTGAAAATATCCTAGTAAGCTTATAAGGGAATCCTAAAAATTTGAAGTCATCATAGTGGTGGAAAATAGCCACTCATTCCATATATGTTAAAAAACATTCTTTCCTAAATTTGTAGAAAAGGTCCCATAGTACAAAATTTGGAAAACGACAGAAAGATTATTTTCAAATCGCTTTATAAAATTAAAACATGGGTATAAATGAATTTAAAATATACTCTTGGAATAGAAATATTATTTTAAAATACATGTATAAGAAACATTTATTTGGATAATAAATATGTCCTATTAGATACTTCGGTATAAAATATTTCGGATAATAATAGGATTGTGAATTTAACCCTTACCTTATACTTTTCTTCAGTCGAGGGTGAGTTATCCTCTTGTATAATGGTAATTAAAATTATTAAATTATACCAAGACCATATCCATATTTATGATATCATATATGATTCATTTATGAATATATATTACCTGTTTATTTATAATGTTAATGTCTAAGGAAAATTTCGCGTAATAATCGCTTTCTTTATCATACGTGTTTTGACTTGTTAATTTTTATCGTATTAATTACACCATAATTTACATACATACATAATATAAAAAATGATTCATATATCATATATATTCTTTATATAAATATTTATAATATATAGATAAATAAAATGGAATACATCATTCATGAAGATGGTAGGTTGTACGTACGCATGAATGTTGTTTTCGTTTTCTTATTGTATTGAATGGATGTAAATGGATGACATATATGTATATATATATATATAATCATATTAGAATTATTATGTTATATATTTCATACTTATTAATGATATTTATTCTTATAATCATTCTTGGATGGTGAATGTGGAAGATGAGTCTCATCACATCGTGGAGACGGTACGTTATACGTACCCACAAGGGATAGTAAAATTTCATTAATGGTTATATGGTACGTAATTGGATGGGATTTGAATTTTAATGAAACTATATTGTCTTATATTTATTATTTAAATCCAATATATTTATCGTTTTACCCATAGAAATAAAGTGTACGTGAAAAAAAATTACACCACGGCGTGGAAACGGTAAGTCATACGTACGCACGCATGGTGATATTGTTTTTAGTAGGATGGGTAAAAGGATGAATATGGTTGTAGCATAATTATAATAACATATAATCATTTTTAATGTCCTATAGTTATTATTTTAGTATGAAAAAAACATAGAAAGATGTAGTAGAAGAAGAAAAAACATTGAAAGAGGTGATAAAACAAATACCTCTTTTCAGGTGTCTCCTATTCATTTGCACAAAATGACTCCTTAGAATCAATTTCTGCCCAAATTTAGAATATATGACGATTTTAGGGATTTTGGTAGAGTAAAATGGTATGTTTTGGCCAAGCAAAATGGGTTTGTAGGTGTTAATTAAAGAGAAGGACGAGTGTCATTTTATAGGAGGGGTGAGGGGAACTTTTCAAAGATCTTAAAATATAAATTTATTATAAATTGATTTTCAGTTTTAAATATCTAAAAACTAATTCAATTCGACGAAAATATGATTATGGGTCAAAATAATCACAACCAATATGTTTTAGACATGTTTATCTCACAAATTTAACCTTATCTTGTTGCTTTAACCCTTAGTTAAATAAGTTAACTCTTACCATGTATTCTAGTATTTTTATACAATATGGTTAATATAGTTACTATAAAGTGCCAAGAGAAGCTCAAGTGGACCATTAATTAATTATTTAACACTATATAAGTCATTTTTATGATTCTTATATTTTTTTACTGTTTTATCATTTCATAAAATAGTGTTCTTTTAAAACTCATTTATGTCAATTTTCACACTATTTAACAATTGATTTTTGTTAATGTCATAAAAATTTGAATCATTAGAAAAAAGAATTAAATCATCCCTAACATATAGAATTTATCCAAAAAATTCATGGATGGTATCAAAACTATCAAATTACATTTATTTTAATATTTATAATATCATTTATTTCAATCATTCGTTAATAAGAAAATCACTATATCTTTATTGTGTCACAAATAAATTTAATTCTTTAATGTCTAAAAATTATAAATAAATTATCATGATTTATTAAAATTTATTATCTTTCCAATGAATATTTATATTTGAATTTATCTTTTGTATAATTTTATATTAAAATTGATTTATTTATTAAAATTTGAATAAGACACTTTTAACTCTTCTTTGAGTAAAATATAATAAATGCATTAATCAGACACAAGTGGATTAAAAAGGATCATATTTTGTACCTAAGGTTGATTTTGGTTTAAATAAACTTATCCAATGAAATTAGGACAATTTTTAGGGTAATTTTATATTATTATAATATTATTTTTACCTTTAATTACCCTATTTACCTTTAACTGTGGTAAACAGAATTCAAAAGTTACGATTCACCAAAAAATATTTTGATCTTATTATACCATATTTTTTCATCTTGATTACAACCATGTTTTTATTATTTTAAATATTCAATTCATAGAAACTATAAAATTATGTTTAATGCTAATCCTTTAATGTGGCTAGAAGACAGGTAAAAAAATGTTCAATTACTTTTTAGATCTAATTCTATTATAAAAATTATTATAATGATGTAAATTGGGTTAATATATGTATTATTCATCTATTTTGACTTTAAAACAAAAAAATAAAATAATTATATAAATGAAAAAATCGGGTTTTAACAATAATGTTGTGTTTTTTACTATTCAGCAAGAATTTAAATTTTTCAGAAAAATTAAAAAAATTAACCCATATCTAATTTTGATGTTCTAAATACAAAAATAAATTATATTTTACCAAATAAAATTTCTATTAGTGTATAAAATTATTTTTATTATTGTTCACAAAAGGACATAAAAATTGTTC